>JAJHZJ010000470.1:34048013-35248013 GCA_023548195.1 Bettongia penicillata ogilbyi | reverse complement strand
ACTGCTAAACTATGCCATAGTGTCAACCATTACATAGTCCATATTCATATCTTCGGGGAAGCCAGAGCAACTTTAACCTCCTGAGGATGAAAATTATTGCTTATCTTTATCTTCCTATCCTGCACTCAGTCCAGCCAAGCAATGTTGTCCTTTCATGTCCAAGAACAATCTCAATCATGTTACTTAGATGTAATCCTCTTATTTCACTTGCCACAATTCTCAACTCTATAGAGATTCTAAAATATTCTAAAGTTTAAAACATGTTGCTTGGAGCCAACTACTGTTACCACTGAGTTATTTAGCAAAACAGTGCAACATTTTCTTAGTTCTCATTCTTTTATCAGAGACAAAGGAGAAAAGAATGGAAGATTTTTGTCAAGGGTTTTTATGAGTCATCCCTGATTCTTTCCTCTCCCTCAACCTTCATCTTTTATCATTTGCCAAGTCTTGTTGATTCTGCCACCACATTTCTTATATCTATTTTTTCTCCATTCAAAAAGCCTTTTCTCCATTTAAAACCTTCATTCCCTCTTACTTGAACAAATGCATCAGTCTCTCCTCTGTCCACTCTATTTTCCACACAGCTGTCAAACTGATACTCCTAAAATATACATTTGACCATACCATTTCCCTGCTTAGAAATCTTCAGTGTCTCCTTATTGCCTATAGAAAAAAATACACAATTTTCAGCCTGGCATTAAAATTTTCCATAGTATGGTGCTCAGTAACATTTCTGGTCATTCTATATTATTTGCTTTCCACTCAAATTAAACTGGATTACTACTCCCCTCCTCCATATGTGATAGGCTATATTCTGCTCCTTTAAGGAATTGTAATCTGAATTGCATTTCACCTTCACTTGTTTTATCTAGCAGTTTATCTGTCATCAAAAGAAAATTCTGGTACTACCTTTAACATGAGGCTTCCCTCTAATTGTTAATGATCTCTACCCATTGAGATAGGTAGAAAAGATAGAGAAGTGAATTTATTAAAACTAAATACCAGGGACAGCTAAGTGGTGCAGTGGATAGAGCACCAGTGCAGGAGTCAGGAGGACCTGAGTTCAAATATCACCTCAGACACTTGACACTCACTGGCTGTGCGACCTTAGGCAAATCACTTAACCCCAATTGCCTTATCCTGGGGCATCTCCAGTCATCCCGAGGAATATCAGTTCACTGGATTCAGATGGCTCTGGAGGAGAAGTGAGGCTGGTGACGTGCACAGCCTTCCCTCAATCAAAACAAAGTCAAGTGCAAATCATGTCATTATTTCTCAGATGGCATGGTCTTCTTCAGCAACAAAGGACAAACATACACACAAATGCCAGGCACTCTACTAAACATGGGATTACAAATACAAGTAAACAGAAAAACTCATACAACATACAAACATGTGAACATATAAAAGCTAAAATATAGGATAGGGGTGGTTGTGTAGAAATAAAGTGTAAAAGTCTAGAGAATCAGAAGTGGATTAAGTACAAAACTAAGCATTGATGGCTTGGGTGCTTCCTCAGATTCCAGACAAGGGCTCACTCCTCAGTAATTAGAGCAAGACAGGATCAGGAGCCGTTATCTCCAGGGTAAGAAGGCTTCAACTTATGATCCAGAAAAACTGAAAAGAGTTCCCGTTACTTTGTCTATACATTGCATTAGTTTTTCTGTGTACGTATTCTAAACTATCCCCAACATTCATTTATAAGAATATAAGCCCTCTAAAAGTAGAAATTGAATTGTTTTTGTCTTTGCATCCTCAGGGACTTCCAAAGTACTTTTGTACACAGTGGGAGCTTATTAAAATTTGTTTAAGCCGAAGTAAAATGAAGTGAACATCATATAACATTTCCCTAGGATTGTATCACTTGGCCCCAGACAAATGAGATGCTTCTTGTCAAGTGCCCACACAACCTGCTTGATTATATTCTTGTAAGAATCATTGTAAGAATCATTGTAATGACAGAACACCATAAATAAAAGCATCTATAAAAGTACAAACATGAAGGCAGCCAGTGTCACCATAAAAACGCTGCCTCTCCCTAACCAGAGTCATGAGTCCTATTACCTTTTACTTTGCTCCAGAGTATTCTGTGTTGGTGAAATGGTGAATATTGGTGAAATAACTAGTCTCCATATACTAGCCATATTAGCAAAGATTTTTCGCCTTAACTGTCCTCACTGAACTTTGTATCAGAGAAAGTAGTGATACTGACATACTCACCAGGTGAAACTATTCCAATCTTATATTCTGAGTAGGATCTATCATCCTACCTCTTCACGGGAACAATACGTTATGTTTTATCACTATCTTCAAAGAAATTGTAATCCAAATGCAGGAAACAGTTAAATCCCAAATCAAGATGACACATGACTAAGTAATAAAATTGAGAGATTTAACCAATAAGTACTCCAAAATCTTTAAAATTCCTTATTTGCATTCTAAAAACAATTTGAGCCTGGTGATATTTGGTCTTACCTAACACTTTTGTCAATTGCTGTTTCTGACAGGAAGGTCATCAATAGCTTAATTCTGTTTCCAATCAATATTCCACTGCTCACACTTACTACCATGTTCAATAACAAGCATTTATTAAGCGTCTATTAAGTTGCAGCCAGTAATATATTTGAGTAGATTTGAACTGGTTTGTGTCTTGGAGTGTGACAGTGATTGCAGTAGGGAGTATGGGGAAAATAGGGGGTTACCACCTCCAATTCTTTGACTATTGGCTTAGGAATAAACCAGGACTGCTTTACTAAAGGAATCCACAATGCTGGTTCAATAAATAGTCTTTATGGATGTTGTCATTGTTCTTTTCTATATTTGTGCGTGCGTGTGTGTGTGTGGGGGGGGGGGTTATGAATGTTCCTGGTCAATATAGACAAAGATTTGCTTAGTGATTATTTTATAAATTTGCAGTTCCTGAGATTTCTTTCCATCTGAGCAAAGTCATGTTATCTGGGAAGGAAATTAATTTGAAGGAGAAGGGGGAGGGACTCATTCTTCAGACTCTTCTCAAAGCTTTTTAGCATCTCTTCCCACATCAGGTTAATACAGAGGAGAAGGGCAGAGTTCTGCAAGGGGCAGCAGAAGTGAGGTATTTGTGCCTAAAATCCCAATTTTTGGTCTACATGAGCATTTATTTTTACTTAGCCCTAAGGAAAATGAAAGTGACAGATTACAGCTGTCACTAGATACTAACTCCCTTTATCCTTCTTCCATTTCTCCTATTTCCAGAGACAGAAAAAGCTGATAAAACTCTGACTTCAGGACGTAGGCCAGAGACTTTTAGAGCCATTTAAAGGCCTTCAGTATCTGCAAGTGTTACCATGGAAACCAAAGTACACTCAACCCAAAATTATTGTCTCTATCTATTACCCCCAAACTGGTTAAATGACTGTGATTTGGGAAAGGTCAACTGAGAGCCTCAAATACAAAATTTAATTCCTATTATTCTGTGACTTTTTTTTCCTTAATTTCAGCTCATTATTTCTATTTACTAACATCTTGCCACCCAGAAAAAGTTGATCCTTTGCCACTGTCATTAAAGTGTAAATATCTGTTGATTAGTGAATAAGCATTTATTAAGCACTTGCTCCACACCAGGTGCAATGATGAGCAAAGAGGAGACAAAGAAAAAAGCAAAAGCCCCTCTTTGCATTCAAGGAGTTTACATTTGAATGGAGGAGTCAATAGGCAAGGAACTATGCAAATATAAGATATAGAGATTGAAGGAAATCAGAGAGGGAAAGGCATCAGCAACTAAGGGAGACTAGTAAAGGCCTCTAGTAGAGACTGAGAATTGATATGACTTAAAGAAAGGAGTTGAAGGGTAATGCATATCACATTTACGTTCCACGTAATGGGAACAGCTAGGGCATAGGCACAAAAACAAGAGACTGCAACATATAAAGATTCCCTTACCTAGACCTACCCAGACAAATCAAGTCATCCTGAGTTTCAAAACCATCAGCTCAAATATCTCTGTAACTCTAGTACCATACAACCCATGCCTTCTGCTCACAACAGCACCAGTATTCTACCAGGTCAATACTACAATCATTATTTTAAGAGGAGGTGGGTATGGAGAGTACTAGTTTCCTTCTGATTTCAAGTCAAGAGCCAAAGTTTATACAATTCCCATGCAATCCCTGAATGTGCTTAGGGAGACCATCTTAGTGATTCCCTGAATTAGCTCCACCAATCGCCTTTACTGGATAATAGCCCAGAAACACTATAGCTGCGAGGTGAACAACCCAGTGACCTGGAAGAACTTGAGTAGATAGCCCTTCTGAAGTAATGAGAGTTCTTATAACACCATCACAAGACATCTGACAACATAGACCTCAATAGATCAATTTGACTCCCTTACTATTAGAATTCTGTAACTTGAAGCCCCTTTCTTTCAGTTGCTTCTTTGCTGAATTATTTCTATTTTCAAAGAAACTTTTAATAACCTCCAGATGAGGTGTTTGTCTTCTTGCACAAAGCAGGACTTTTACTTCAGGTTCTGAGGGAAGAGGATGCACTTTAAAAGCCATTTCTAATTGTCTGTCTACTACTATCCTTTGGTCTCTTTCTATCTCATTGCTTTCTGCACTCACTAAATAACTGTGTCAGCTTATTTTTCCTCACAGGATTACCCTTCACTTTGCATTTCCTGCATAGATGTGTCACTTCTCAGTCCCTGTGCCTTATGTGTTTTGTTCTGTTGTCCTCCTTGCTGAAAATACATTAAGAATGACAATGAGCTCTGTTGCCATTTCATGCCATTTACTTTTATTGTCAATTTCAGAAAAGACACTTTTTGAAAAATATATTGGAGATCAAATCTCAAATTAATATCTGGAGTGCATTTCAGAAAAAAAACCATACTCTGCAATTCATTGTCACTCATGAAAATTATCACTGGAATGTTGATAATATTTAAGAGAATTCAATTAAAATTTGCAGGATAGCATTAGATGTTTTCATAAAATGTATTAAAAGACAAACATTTTGTTCTAGCATTGTAAAATAAAAATTGAGTACTGGGAAAAAAGAGCTAGAATTGAAATCAGATTCAAATCAAAATAGCTTTATCTTACTTGTGTGATCTTCATCAAATCACTCAATATCCCTGTGCTTCATTTTTTCTCATCTGTAAAATGAAGGAGTTGTGCTAGAAGATGTCTAAGGTGTCCTTTAGCTCTAGATCTCAAGATCATAGTGCCCTTTTTTCAATGTACCTCTCTCTTTCTATTGGACAATTTTCTTTAAAGCCATTAACGATGGCTCATCCTGTATCAAATGAAGGAGGGTGTTCCAATAAAGGAGACTGAATGTTAGAATGAGGAATAAGAGACTCAACAGATCAGTCAATAGACCCTTATTCAGGGTCTACTATGTGCCAGACATCATGCTAAGAACTAGGAATACTAAACAAAGAAATGTGCAAACGAACAGACAGAACAGGTAGATAGATATATAGAACTCCTGTTCATGGAGGTGATAGCCACTGAAATTTATTGAGTAGGGAGGGGCACTATGGAAGGAATATCTCTGTGACAGTTGAATGGAGGATGGTCTCAAGGGGGAGGGACTTAAACGACCAGACTATTGCAATAGTCTGGATATGAGATGATGAGAGCTTGTATCTGGGTGCTGGAAGTGTCAGAGTAGAGAAGGGAACGCATGCAAGAGATGTTATGATGGTAAAAACTGATAGACCTGGGAATCAGTTTATAAATGGATGTTGAGAGAGCATAAGAAGTGAAGAATGGCACCTAGGCTGTGAACCTGGGTAATTGAGAAGATGGTGGCACCCTGAACACTAATGGAAAAGCTAGAAGGACAAGGGTGGGGGAATAATGAGGTCAAATCTGGACAAAATATCTACAGGAAATCCAGTTTGAAATATCTAATAGATAATTAGTTATGTAGGACTCGGAGTCAACAGAGGAGAATTGAGAAACACCAGCAAGCAAACGATAATTGAATCCATCATGAGATGGCCAAGTGAAGTAGTAGTAACACAGGAGTAGAAAAGAAGAGGTTTTAGGACAGAACTGTGGGACACTCACAGTCAGCAGGCAACACCTGAATAAAGTTCCAACTAAAGAAACTGAGAAAGAGAAGTTAGATAAATAGGAAGAGAACCAGGAGAAAGCAGTGTCATGAAAACCTAAAAAAGAAAAGAGTATAAAAGAGAAGTGGTGATAGGGTCAAAAGCTGCAGAGAGGTCACAAAGAAAGAAGACTGAGGAAAGGTGGAAGAAAACAGTTGCCAATGAATGATGAGGTCAGAAACCAGAATGTAAGGGAGTTTAGAAGAGAGTGAGAAGAGAAGAAGTGGAGACACCTATTATAGATGGCCTTTTGGGGAAAAATAAAATCTAAGCTTACTTTACTTATCACCCTAGTACACGCATTCTAAAGGATCTTGTGAAGGTTTACAGAACCAAGGACAAAGGCTGCAATGTGGATCCTGGGGATAATGGCCATAGGCCACAATACTCACTAGGGTGACAAACCAGATTAAAAGGTAATTGTGAAATATTTCACAAAAGAAATTAAAAATACAAAAAACATAGTTCATATTACATTCTAAAACACAGTCAATACACAGCCCACAGGAATCTTTATGTATTGATTAGTGACCCTTGTTTCTGCCTTTGTCATTACTGATCTAAAGCATTCAGTACTAAGGAAGGAGTTGTAAGAAAAAGGAGAGAAAAGAATCCCCAAACACTAGAGACTGTGGGGTAGTTTTAAACCCTCATCACTGATCATTTGTAGAGTCCTCACCAATAGTGTATCAAGACCTTTAGTCAATGTCCACAAATCCAAAGGCAAATGAAAAATTAAGAAGTATGTGATTCAGACCAAACTGGACTTTTGCTTGTTTGTTTTAAGAATTCAACCATTTGGTTAAATTTTCTATTTAACTTTAATTAGGTAGCCATGGTGAGTGAAATGAGGACATTGTGAAGACTTCTCATAATAAAATATGGGGAATATTGCATTTTCTAAATACAATTTCTTTTCCATAAGGTATCTTTCTCTGGATCCCTGATTTCCAGGAATTCAGGGCCAGTGGGCAGTTAGGGCCCTTCCCCTCCCTTCTTTCTGTGATAGTGCTATGGACTGTAGCAGAAACTTGGAAGTTGATCAAGTCTCTCTTTGTTTGATACTGTGGCCACATCAGCTAAGCTCCCTCTTCTCTCTCTCCCCTCCTTTTTACTTTAGTTGTAGAACAGTCATATCAGCAGTTAGTTAGGTCTTAGATAAGGAAGTGTGTTTGGATAGGTAGATCCTGGTTACTTGATTTCCCAGGTCTTGTCTAGTTTTTTGCCTGCAGACTATAAGCCTGCCTCCCAACCAATGAAGAGGTGGGATAGTCGGGGTGGGGGAGGGGGAATCTCTTCATTAGGATATATGATGGTGTTTTATCCTCTGTAGGTTACTTCCTTCTGTGAGCCCCATTCTGGTGGAGGGACACCCCTTTCTTGTGAGAATTGAATACCTTGAGAAGCCTCTTAATTTATTTAGAATTTTGTTTAAGGGTCTTTTAACCCACACAATGGGTTTTGTCTATTTATACATGAATAAAGAATAATTGACTACATGTATGTACGTATGTATGTATACATATATGTATACATACATATATATACACATATATGTTTTAAAGACAGGACTTTGGAAAAAAGTCTTGAAGTACTCAGCAATGTTTCCTGAGAGCTTTATTAATTTGTTGTCACTGTTCTTGTCTTCCCTGACTTCATTTGTATAAGAAACCTAGAGAATTTGGGGGCTAAAGGAAATATCCAGAGCTTGAGATCCACATAGTAATTTTGAGGAGGTTTTTGGCCTTTTGTATCAGTAAGTACCCCAACATAAACTTGGGGGTCTGCTATCACAGGTTCTTAGATCTGCATTCAGAAAAGGAAAGCACTTTTCAAGGGATTAATAGTCACTCTAACCAAGCACATATATCATTCAGTTAGTTCAGGGAATCAGCACCCTGAATTTCAAAGAAAATACAGAGAAATCAAAAGATCACTAGATATGGCTTCCTCTGTCTGAATTCAACAGACAATTGGACCCCAACTGTCTGACCATAGTTACCAGAGAAGGAAGCATCAGGTTTCTCAAAGGCAGGGAGCTCCTTTAGTGGCTTCCCAGAGTCCTAGTCTGACCAAACAGTTCCAATCAGTAAACCCCAAAGTAATCAACAAACATGTCTTCCTCTGCCTGACTATAGCTGTCTGACCAGTTACCAGAGAGGGAAGCAGGACATCTGAGGTCTCAAAGTGGGATGGGGATGGGGATGGGGGGAGGCACCTTAGCAGTTTCCCAGAGTAGTCATCTGGCACTCAAACATTCTTACCAAAAACTAAGCCCCAAAGTAAAATCTCACCCTCAGAATATTTATACATTTTTAGAGCCAGAGAGCTTCTGGGCATCCCAGAGGGCCAGTGTCTCATTAATAAAAGCTGTGGGTGTTCCTACAAATCTCCCCTAATCAAACTCTCCTTAAGGGCAGGCCCATTAATGGGTGGGGAAGAGCTTTAATCATATTAACAATACAAATATATATATATATATATATATATATATATATATATATATATATATATATATATATATATATATTGTTTCTAGCTAAAGAAACTCCTGTTTCTGTACTTTACTCCTAGTAAAGACTCTTGATTGACAAAGGTAAGATTCAATCAGACGCTTGATTATACTAAAACAAAAACAGCAAAAGATCCTAATTTTACTTGCCATTGCACCTACCCTTCCAAAAAAGGAATTTAGGGAGAAAGGATTACATTGAGAGATGAACTAGGAAGTTATGAAACTTTCTAACTATAAATTAGATTGTTCAATGGGACAGTAGACTACAAATGAGTCCCAGACAGAGCAGGTTTCAAAACAGATTAAATAACTATAGTTTCTATTTAACTAGCTGTCATGTACTGTATTCAGAGAGAGTTTGGTCCCTGAGGGCAGTTTCCTTCTGAAGAGAAAAGCTGCCCAAGCTCCTGGAATTGACATACTTCTTAAGTAAGGCAGCTGAGGATTTTGTTTTTCCCTAGTCTGATACCTGACTTATAAAGAGCCTTTCTTCTTCACTAAAGTGATTGTACCTTAATTCTCTGCATTCTAAGCTAAAAGAGAGCTAGCAGATACCAGTGACACTGTTCCCTCTCATTGAGAAGAGCTAACACCTGTACTGTGTATGTTGGGATCCAGAAATTAGGAGCAAGGAGAAGTTTCACAGATTCATTAGAGTCATGGTTACCATTGACCATGAAACTAGCAAAGCACTGCCAAGCAAAAACTAAACTTCTCATGGGAACAACAAGAAATAAGGCCAGTGGAAGCAATAAGAGGCTATCATTAGGAAATTCTTGCTGCCCAGATATATCAAAATGTGGGCCTGGTCTCAAAAATCCCATATGCGTACATGCATGTATGTGTGTGTTTGTATGTCTACATGCATAACCTCTAGACAGGTATACTCTTCTCACAGTGTGTATTTGTGAGTAAATGTTCCAGGTTTTTGGGAGGCATGCTCAACTACTATATTCCCTTCTTCTGCTTTTTACTAAATATTTTTTCATGATAGCATTACTCATTTGCAAAATTCCTGGTGGGGGTGGAAAAGGGAAACCCTTCTCTGTCCCTTTCCCAGATCTTTTCTTTTAGCAATGTTTATACTTACAGGAGAATATAGTTCCCTGATGTCTGATAGCCTATAGCATATTCATTGAGTTATAGTCTTAACAAATGGGTAATCACTGAGAAGCCAATCACACAGAAATTATTTCTCTTTTTTCC
This sequence comes from Bettongia penicillata ogilbyi, assembly GCA_023548195.1. NCBI lineage: Eukaryota > Metazoa > Chordata > Mammalia > Diprotodontia > Potoroidae > Bettongia > Bettongia penicillata. Next base: position 35,238,189 of record JAJHZJ010000470.1, on the reverse strand, counting down.
CTGCTATTCCACTCACTTTTTGTGTTTGAGATGGAAGATTGGTATTCAGAAAAATGCTGATATTCTCCAGTGTATTTAACCTGCAATTAGGATGCTTCCACTAGATCTGAACAGCATGATTTGAAATTATTGCCCAGAAGTGGAATGTAATTCCCACTAGTTGCCCACAATAGAATGTAAGCTTTTGTAGGGTGAGCCCTGTCTATTGTTTTATCTTTTTATCCCCACTGCCTAGCATAGTTTGTTACCAATAGTAGGAATTTAATAAAGGTTTGTTGAATTGGAGCTGAATTATTGTATTGAACAAGTATAATTAATGAGGATAATCAGCATTTTTTCTATTCCATCACCCTCTTCTAGAACAAGATAACTTTCTATTAGCTAATAATAATTACATTTAAAAAGAAAAGATGATTTTTGAACAAAATGTCAAGAAGTACAAATAATATGGCACAATTCGTCCCCTCTGGCCAATGTTTTACCAGTTGGCTTAGAGATGGATTCCTTCCAGGCTTTCATTTTCTATCAAGAAAGACCAATCTAATTTTAGTTCATTAAGGGAGATGTTAAGCTGCCTTTCTAGTGCTTCCATTTAGACCTCTGAGTATTGAGACACTATGTATTTTTTCATTCAATTAGAAGTATAAAAATAAAATACAAAGAAAATCTCTTTAGTTCATCTTAGAATATATGACATAATACCTTGAAACTCTATGTTTGTAGCTTTGACATAGATCAATAGAACCGAAGCAATTTGAAGGTTTGTTTTTCTCAAGTCGTGTCAACAAGAATTTATTAATTATCACAGTGCCAAAATCTATGCCAAGATCTGGGGATACAAAGAAAGAAAAGAAAAGAAATCTGCTCTCAAAGAGTTCATACTCTAATGCAGGAGACATTAAAATCCTATGTACAAACAAGCCACCCACAGGATAAACTAGTGATGATTACCAGAGGGAAGGATTGAGGAGGACTTCAAAAGGCTTCTTGTGCAAGGTGGGACTTTAGCTGAGACTTCAAGGAGGTCAGGGAAGTCAGAATGCAGAGGTATTGGAAGGAGAGAATTTTAGGCACAGGGGACAGCCAATAAAAAATTCCAGAAGTGGAGAGATAAATTATTCTACATAGGAAACAGTGTGAAGGCCAGTATTCTGGATTGAGGAGGATATTGAGAGTGTAAATTATAAGAAGACTAGAAATGTTGGGGGGAGGAAGGTTACAAAGGACTTTGAATATCACACAGAGGATTTTATATTTTATTCTAGAGATGAAAGGGAGACTTCAAGTTTATTGACATGATTGTACATATACTTGGGAAAGATCAGTTGAACAGCTGAGAGGGCAGTGCACTGGCAGAGGAAGTTACTTGAGGAAGGGAAACCAACCAGCAATTTATTGAAATAGTCTAGGATTAAAGTGATGAGTATGGCAAAAGAAGCAAGATGGATGCAGCATATTCTCAGTGATGAATGACTTGTGAAAGATTCATCAGGGACATAAATTTTGGGCAAATGAGATGGTTAAGTAATGTAGTGCAAGTGCAGAATAACAGATAAATAACCCAGTTATTGAAGTGGAATGCAAGAAATGAGAAGTAGTGTGATAGAGAATAGATCAGCATTATGGTCAGGAAGGTTTTGTTTTAAAATCTGCCACTGATAGACACTGAACGCCCATCGGAGGGCAAGTGCTTTACCTTGTCAGTTTCATTAAAATTCTCTAAGACTACTGATTGGAGTCAAATAGTACATCTTCGGTGACAGTTCAACAGCAGCAAACTGTCCAAATAAATGGAATCAGAAGTATGGGCTAAAATTAACCCCAATATCCATAATCACAGAATGAGTTTATAGTTTGTTTTAAGTTTTTCACAAAGGTCTTTATTATATCAGCTTTCTAGCTATATCTCCCTTTCCTTTATTTGAAAAACTTAATGAACAGGTCTTACTCCATAAGGAATCTGGCAAAAATGCTATACCAGACCCAAAAGCAACTTCATGCACCCTTCACTGGGGGAAGAAAATCACATTCAGCAACTAGAATCTGTGAGTTCCCTTTCTTTCCATATATTACTTCCAAGTTTAAGCCTACTTACCTTGAACTTTGTATATATCTATGGGAAAGTATGTTATATGTGTCATAGCATTTAGAGGGGTGTCTTATTCCAATAAATCTAACTAATAACAATAAACCTAGCTTAAATTAATCCAGCTAATGTTCTGAATTAAATGCTAATGAAGCCAGGTGAACCTGGACCTGAATTACAAATGTGTGTGGAGGTTAGAGGAGTAGATCCAGAGCATGAACTGTGTTTTTAGACCCTAAACCACCTAAGACAATATTCTAAGTGTAGGTGTTTAGTATTTGTGGAAGGAAGGAGGGAGGAAGGAAGGAAGAAAAGAAGGAATAAAAAAAGAGGAAGGAAAGAATGAAGGAAGGAATGAAAAATGGAGAAAGGAAGGAAAGAAGGAAGGAAGGAAGGAAGGAAGGAAGGAAGGAAGGAAGGAAGGAAGGAAGGAAGGAAGGAAGGAAGGAAGGAAGGAAGGAAGGAAGGAAGGAAGGAAGGAAGGAAGAAGGGAGGGAGGAAGGAAGGAAGGAAGGAGGGAGGGAGGGAAGGAGGGAGGAAGGAAGGAAGGAAGGAAGGAAGGAAGGAAGGAAGGAGGGAGGGAGGGAAGGAGGAAGGAAGGAAGGAAGGAAGGAAGGAAGGGAGGAAGGAAGGAAGGAGGGAGGTAGGGAAGGAGGAAGGAAGGAAGGAAGAAGGGAGGGAGGAAGGAAGGAGGGAGGGAAGGAGGGAGGAAGGAAGGAAGGAAGGAAGGAAGGAAGGAAGGAAGGAAGGAAGGAAGGAAGGAAGGAAGGAAGGAAGGAAGGAAGGAAGTGCATCAAAAAAAATCCTAGGTTATTCTGAGTTCTGTTATTCATTTTGGCAAAATATCATAAAGGTAGTATCATCCTAACCAATGTGAGCAAAATTTTTACCTATTTCTATATTATAACAATTCACTTCAACCAATATTTTTGAACCTACTATGAATAAAGTCCTGTATTAGTTACTCCAAACACCATATCACATGGCAATATTGAGAGTGAACTTGAATAAAATATATTTTAAAAAAACCAGAAATTCATATTATTTCTAAATTATTCAGTTTCCTAGATAAGCCCTATATTTCTACAGTTTCTTTTCAGAAGCTTTTAGTGAAATTATTGCTTGTCTTATTTGCTCAGAGCACAGCACATTTGAAACAACAGTAAATCACCTCATCTTTCTCCTGTCAGTAGTCCTTAAAAAATGGCCAATGAACTCTTTCAGTTTCTCAGTTACCACACAAGCTTAGCAGTGTTTTAGCAAATTCCTCGTGGACTCATCTGTGCTTTGTTTTTGAACTACAACAGACTTCACATAACTCATAATAAAATTTAGTTTCTCCACTCGACTGCTGATTCCAAATGTAGCTCCACTATTAAAATAGCTAAGCACTTGAAAACAATTTACAGTGGCCTCCTTTATCATTTGGACCACCAAATGATTATGTGTTTCCCAGGAGTATTTTACAATTTTCTCTAGGCTAATGTGGGTTGAGAGAGCCAAAATACTGTGCTTCAAATACACTGTACCTTTATATAAATACATTTTAGCTATTAGAAACATTATAATATTTGCTTTTGTTTTTATGCACCATTTTAATATTAATTTATCTCCTTATAACCCTTATTCCTAGATATTTGTTTGTCATTATCAAGGTCTCCTTCTATATAAAATCTTAGACTTAGATATGCAAGGGATGTTACAGCTCATATAATATGACCTCTCATATGAAAAATACTAAGACCTAAGCAAGATAATTAAACTTTCCTAAAATCACATAGCATTAAATAGCAGAGTTAGACGTGAAGTCAAACCCAGTGGTGTTTCCCTTAGACCATGCCAAGGATTGGACTTAGAACTAAAAGATTTCTTTGCCATTGTTTCTTTATATTATAGTTTTGGGGAAAAAACCTATTTTACATACTGATGTATTTAGATATGTGTATATTTACATATGTGTATGTATTATATATTATGTATAGGTATATGTATATATGTGTGTACACGCATGTATCTTCACTAATGCAGGTTCTCACATTTACCATAAACTCAGAACAAAACACTTTCCTGCTAGTCATTCTATAGGATTCTTGTCCATGTGACCCAATAAATTTTTCATAGAAGATTTCCTAACAACTTGTCCGTCTTTTTCTTATTCCTTCAGTGTCCCTGGTAGTAATATCCAATGAGGATTGTCCATCTGCTGTCTGTCACTACTGTTAAAAGATTAATACATATATTCCAGAAGACTAAAGGATGCTATCAATTATTACTTGGAACTTAAAAGTAGTTTTAAAAAAATCTTCCATGGGTAACCATAGAGTCACTGATGAGAACAACTGGCAAAACTTAAAGCAGTTTGGCAGAAATAAATTTAGACCTACATCTTACTCCATAAGAACAAAATGGATATTTGGACTGAATATTTATTTTTTCAAATAGAGGAGAAAGTGATTAGATGCCTTTTAAAGTTATGGCCAAGGGGAAGAGCATTTAATGAAAAAAGATCACAAAAGAGAAAATAAGTCGTTTTATTTATGTTAAATTGAAAAGTTTTTTCAGGAATAAATTCAATGCAGCTAAAGTGAAAAAGGAAGTTTTCAATTAGGAATAAATGTTAGCCTCAAATGTCTCTGATGAGGATATGCTCTCTATGGTGTATGTAGGCATGCATGCATACATAGAGGTAACAATATGTATGTATGTATGTATGCACAGACATACATATGTGTATATGTGACTCAAAAAGAAGCAAAGTATTTTACATAGATAATGAAATCTAAGCTCAGAGAGACTGAATAACTTGTTCAAGGTTATAACATTAGTTAATGGCAAAGTCTTCCTATTTGGAAAAGTTTTTAATTTAGTGGATAAGTTCACTTGGCAATATACTTTCCAGGGACATACATATAGATGACAACACATTACCATAGCTAGTTCAGTGTTTGGGAAACTCCAAAAGAAAATGTGAGAGAGAAGAGGTGTTAGACCGACTATCAAACAGATCTACAGAGCCATTGTACTGACCTCATTGCTGTGTGCTTGTGAAAGCTGGACAGAATACCAGCACCATGCCAGGAAACTGAACTGCTTCCATCTGAATTGTGTTAAGAAGAGTCTGAAGATCACCTGGCATGATAAGATATGAGACAATTAGGTCCTTTCTTGAGTTGAACTACCAAACATACAAATTCATCTGAAGAGAGTACAACGTGGACAGGTTAGCCACATTGTCCAAATGCCACAAACATGCTTGCCTAAAAGACGATTTTATAGAGAACTGACACTAGGCAAGTGCTCACATGGAGGTCAGAAAAAGAGATATAAGGATACTGTGAAGGTCTCTCAAAAGAACTTTGAATTGTGATTTGATTATGAGACGGAGGAGGGGAAGGAAGAGATATAAGGATACTGTGAAGGTCTCTCAAAAGAACTTTGAATTGTGATTTGATTATGAGATGGAGGAGGGGAAGGAGACGGAGGAGGGACGGTGGAGTAGAAAGATACACATATGCTAGCTCCTAACCCACAGCCCATAAAATACCTGTAAAAAAGAACTCCCAACAAATTCTGGAGCAGCAGAAGCCACACAACAATGGAGTGAAGGACACATCTGTCCCAGAGAGACCTGAAAAACTGACACAAAAGGTCCGTCGCACACCAGACCCAGAGCAGAGCTCAGCCCTGCCTCGGCCGTGTGACACCAAGAGGAGCAGATCTGAGGAGGCTTCAGGGACAGAATCTCCATCAGCAGCGCAGGTCCCTCCACCCACAGGCGCCAAAGGTCAATGAGAGGGTCTTTTTGGCTGGCCAAGAGGGGAGTGGGGTGTCTCCATAACTCAGACCCCCTAGGGAGGCAGCAGCAGCGGTAGCAGCAGACAGGAGCTCCAAGAGTAGACAGGAGCTCAGATCCACTGTTGAAGATCTCCACATAAACACCCCTGAGGGAACTGATTCCCTTGTGGTGACCCTACCCCCACCTGAGCACCTGAATGTAATCTCACACTGAATAGCAGCCCCACCCCCACCTAAAGCCCTAAGGCTGGGAAGCAGTATTTGAATCTCAGCCCCCAAGCACTAGCTGGGTAGAACTGGAGACAAAGTGGATGTGGAGAGCAAACTCAGAAGTCAAGAAACTGGCTGGGAAAATGCCCAGAAAAGGGAAAAAATATAAGACCATAGAAGGTTACTTTCTTGGTGAACTCCTTTCATCCTTTCAGATGAGGAAGAACAATGCTTACCATCAGGGAAAGACATAGAAGTCAAGGCTTCTGTATCCCAAACATCCAAAACAAATATTCAGTGGGCTCAGGCCATGGAAGAACTCAAAAAGGGTTTTGCAAATCAAGTTAGAGAGGTGGAGGAAAAACTGGGAAGAGAAATGAGAGAGATGCAAGAAAAGTATGAAAAACAGGTCAACACCTTGCTAAAGGAGACCCAAAAAAATGCTGAAGAAAATAACACCTTGAAAAATAGACTAACTCAATTGGCAAAAGAGGTTAAAAAGCCAATGAGGAGAAGAATGCTTTCAAAAGCAGAATTAGCCAAATAGAAAAGGAGGTTCAAAAGCTCACTGAAGAAAATAGTTCTCTCAAAATTAGAATGGAACAGATGGAGGTTAATGACTTTATGAGAAACCAAGAAATCACCAAACAAAACCAAAAGAGTGAAAAAGTGGAAGATAATGTGAAATATCTCATTGGAAAAACAACTGACCTGGAAAATAGATCCAAGTGAGATAATTTAAAAATTATGGGACTACCTGAAAGCCATGATCAAACAAAGAGCCTAGACATCATCTTTCATGAAATTATCAAGGAAAACTGCCCTGACATTCTAGAACCAGAGAGCAAAATAAGTATTGAAGGAATCCATCGATCACCGCCTGAAAGAGATCCAAAAAGAGAAACTCCTAGGAACATTGTGGCCAAATTCCAGAGTTCCCAGGTCAAGGAGAAAATATTGCAAGCAGCTAGAAAGAAACAATGCCAGCATTGTGGAAATACAATCAGGATAACTCAAGATCTAGCAGCTTCTACATTAAGGGATCGAAGGGTGTGGAATAGGATATTCCAGAAGTCAAAAGAACTGGGACGCAAACCAAGAATCACCTACCCAGCAAAACTGAGTATAATACTTCAGGGGAAAACATGGTCTTTCAGTGAAATAGAGGACTTTCAAGCATTCTTGATGAAAAGACCAGAGCTGAAAAGAAAATTTGACTTTCAAACACAAGAATGAGAAGAAGCATGAAAAAGTAAACAGCAAAGAGAGGTCATAAGGGACTTACCAAAGTTGAACTGTTTACATTCCTACATAGAAAGACAATACATGGATTTTGTGAATAAATACCACTCTGCTACAATAGCCACCAAGAACCAAGAACCCACTCTACAGAAGCCTGCATAGGTTGATGGTTTTTTATGTTTTTTTTTTATTTTAAACTTAAATAGAAAAATCTAATTACCCAATAAAAAAAGTATTGTAAACTTAAATAATGAAACTTTAATACAAAATAAGCAAAGAAAAAATAAGCATTGCCATGTGCACAGCAGAATGTGAGAAGATTCACAATATACAGAAATAAATTTCCATTTCAAGAAAGTCTATATAATAATACCAGACATGTTCAGAGCTGTCCATCTTTGCTTCCTTGTAAGGATTCTTTTGTTCTGTGCTGAACACTTTTTACTTTGTACTTTTTCACCCCTTTTTTCCACCCTTGAAGAAATCTACAATTTAGCACAGATAGTTTTATATATACATACATATGCATATACACACTTATACACATATTTGTCTACATAAATAAACACACACATATAAGAATATATACATGCATATATACATACAAATACATATAGATATCTATAATCATACTCACATGTAGACATATACATTCACATGCATCTATGTAGGATTGTACAATACTTAATTGTCTTCTGTTTCCCTGAGGATGGATAGCCTCTTCCTTCATAAGTCCAAGTCTTTCCATGTTTTTTCAAAGTCCACCAATTCATCATTTGGCGCACCATAGCAATATTCCAACCTTAAACTGTCTGGTTATTTTAAATAGTCCAAAATACAATTGATGAATATGGCTGACACAGTACAATTTTCCCATTTTTCTCTTTGGATTGAATGTATTTTAGCCTTTACTTTGTACAAGAACATGATTACCACACCTACTCCTTTTTCCCTAACAAATTCTATTTTTGCTCTTTATTTCCTATCCTTTCTAACTCCTCTGCTTCTACCCACTACCTTGCCCTCCTATTACTTAATCTACTTTCCTTCCAAGGATCCCTTCCTTGTCCTTCCATTACCATTAATCTAAACACCCTTCTATAGTGACTCTTATCCTATTACCTCACCCTGTCCTCTAAAAATCCATACCTTATTTTCTCCCCCTCCCTATCCCCTTAACCTTTTATTTCTTTCAGAATTTAGAGAAAACTTTTTATACCCTTCTAGATATATATGTATTGTTCCATCTTAAACCCATTCTCCATGAAAGTAGGCTTCTAGAACTACCAGCCCTCCTCCATCTAATTCCTCTAAGTCAGTTTTTCCTCTTGTACCTCATTTCTATGGATAATTACTCTTTTTACCTGTTCCTAAACAGTTTTACTTTTTAAAATCACATTATACTCAGGTCTGCTCCAGTCTTTCTTATAAACTACACAATTACTAATAACACTTTTAGACATACATTTTATATTTCTACATATAAAAGGTATAGTCTGTCCTTATTAAGTCCCCTGTAATTAGCCTGTGGTATATACCTTATATTTCTCTTAGCTTTTATATGTCAAATCTATTAAGTACAGGTATATGTGTGTGTTTTTAACAAAATTATAAAAATGTCTCACAATTCATTAAATGTATTTCTTTTTCATTCAGGATTATGCTTAACTTTGCTGGATATGATATTTTCAGCTGCAAACCCACTTCTTTTGCTCTTTAATATATAGTGTTCCAAGAGCTGCAGTCTTTTAGTGTCCCCGTTGCTAGGTCTTATAAGATTTAATTGCAGCAGCACCATATTTAATTTTTTCTTGTTGATTGTAATATTTTATCCTTGAGCTGTGCTTTTTGGAATTTGACAAAGTTATTACTGTAGGTTTCCTAGCAGGATCCCTTTCAGATGGTGTTCGGTGGATTTTTTCTATTTCTACTTGCAAAGGAAATACTTCAGGATAATTTTTTTTCCAAATTTCTTTTGAATATTTTTTTTTTTAAAATTACAATTACTTTTATAAGATTTTTCAGTTCCAAATATTTTCTTCCTCTCTCATTCCTCCCCAAGACAGCAAGCAATCTGATATACGTTATACATGTATAATCATATTAAACACATTTCCACATTATGGTATGAGAAAAGAATCAGAACAAAAAGGGAAAACTATGAGAAAGAAAAAATTTTCAAGGTGAAATTCATATGCTTTGATCTGCAGATTCCATAGTTCTGTCTCTGAATGTGGACAGCATTTTACATCATGAGTCTTTTGGAAGAGAAAAATTTTCTTTAATTACTTCTTATATTATTATATCAAGCTTTTCTTTTTGATTGTAGCTTTCAGGTACTGCAATTATTTTTATGTTTTCCCTACTTGATTTGTTCTCCAGATCAGTTGACTTTCTTATGAGATGTTTCATATTCTCTTCTATTTGTTCATTCTGTACATTTTGTTTTGTTTCTTGGTCTCTTATGACTGCTGACTTCCCCTTGCCCAATTCTGATTTTCAAGGAGTCATTTTCTTCTTTGAGATTCTGGGTTTCCTTTTCTAGTTGGTTGACTTTCTTTTCATAATCTTCTTTTTTCTTAGACAGTTATTATTTTTAAAATTTTTTTTAAATTTATTTATTTATTTAAATTTTTTACATTCATTTTCACAAATTTTTGGGTTCCAAATTTTCTCCCCTTTTATCCCCTCCCCCCACCCCAATACCCCAAGCAATCTAATTTTCCCTATCTCCAATCTGCCCTCTCTTCTGTCATCCCTCTCTTCTCTTGTCTCCATCTTCTCTTTTCTCCTATAGGGCCAGATGACTTTCTATTCCTCCTTAACTGTATGTCTTCTTTCCTAGTTGCAACAACAATACTAAACAGTTGTTCCTAAAACTTTGAGTTCCAAATTCTCCCCATCCCTCCCTCCCCACCCATTCCCTTTGGGACGGCAGGCAATTCAATATAGGCCATATCTGTGTAGTTTTGCCAATGACCTCCCTGATAGTCGTGTTGTGTAAGACTAACTGAATTACCCTCCATCCTAACCTGCCCCTCATTGTTTCTCTTCTGTCTTTTGATCCTGTCCCTCCCCGAGTGTTGACTTCAAATTGCTCCCTCCTCCCTTTGCACTCCCTTCCATCATCCCCCCCCCTTGCTTATCTCCTTCTCCCCCACTTTCTTATACTGTAAGATAGGTTTTCATACCAAAATGAGTGTGCATTTCACTCCTTCGTTTAGTCATATGTGATGAGGGTAAACTTCTTGTTTTTTGTTTTTTGGTTTTTTTTTTGTTTTTTTTTTTCTCAGCTCTCCTCTTTTTCCCTCCACTAAAAAAACTCCTACCTGCCTCTTAAATGACATATAGTTACCCCCTTCCATTTCCCCCTCTTTCCTCCCACTACATTTCTCTCTCACCATTTACCTTAATTTCTTTTAAGGTATGGCCCCATCCTATTCAGTTCAACCTGTGCACTCTATCTCTGTATGTGTGTACATGTGTGTATGTGTGTGCATGCGTGTACATGTGTATGTGTGATCCCACCAACTACCCAGATACTGAAAAGTTTTAAGAGTTAGAAATATTGTCTTTCCCTGTATGAATGTAAACAGTTCACTTCTGGTAAGTCCCTTAAGACTTCTCTTTGCTGTTTCCTTTTTCATGCTTCTTCTCATTCTTGTGTTTGAAAGTCAAATTTTCTTTTCAGCTCTGGTCTTTTCATTAAGAATGATTGAAAGTCCTCTGTTTCATTAAAAGACCATATTTTCCCTTGAAGTATTATACTCAGTTTAGCTGGGTAGGTGATTCTTGGTTTGAGTCCTAGTTCCTTTGCCTTCTGGAATATCCTATTCCACACCCTTCGATCCCTTAATGTAGAAGCTGCTAGATCTTGAGTTATCCTGATTGTATTTCCATGGTACTGGAATTGTTTCTTTCTAGCTGCTTGCAAGATTTTTTCCTTGAGCTGGGAGTTCTGGAATTTGGCCACAATGTTCCTAGGAGTTTCTCTTTTTGGATCTCTTTCAGGTGGTGATCGATGGATTCTTTCAATACTTATTTTGCCCTCTGGTTCTAGAATGTCAGGGCAGTTTTCCTTGATAATTTCATGGAAGATGATGTCTAGGCTCTTTGTTTGATCATGAGTTTCAGGTAGTCCCATAATTTTTAAATTGTCTTTCCTAGATCTATTTTCCAGGTCAGTTGTTTTTCCCATGAGATATTTCACATTCTCTTCCATTTTTTCATTCTTTTGGTTTTGTTTGGTGATTTCTTGGTTTCTCGTAAAGTCATTAGACTCCATCTGTTCCATTCTAATTTTGAGAGAACTATTATCTTCAGTGAGCTTTTGAACCTCTTTTTCCATTTGGCTCATTCTGCTTTTGAAAGCATTCTTCTCCTCATTGGCTTTTTGAACCTCTTTTGCCAATTGAGTGAGCCTATTTTTCAAGGTGTTAATTTCCTCAGCATTTTTTTGGGTCTCCTTTACCAAGGTATTGACCCGTTTTCATACTTTTCTTGTATCTCTGTCATTTCTCTTCCCAGTTTTTCCTCCACCTGTCTAACTTGCTTTTCAAAATCCTTTTTGAGCTCTTCCCAGGCCTGAGCCCACCCGCCAACCCCCTGGGGTGTCTGGGGTACTGAGGCCCCGCCCTCCACATCTTTCCCTGATGGCAAGAATACATCCTCCCCATCAGATCCGAAGGTCGGGATCATTTGCATTTGTTGGAAAAAACTCTCTATAGTCTTATTTTTCTTCCCTTTTCTAGGCATTTTCCCAGCCAGTTACTTGACTTCTGAGATTCCTTTCCACCCCCGCCTGGATCCACCCAGCTAGTGCTTGGCCTCTGAGATTCAAATGTGCTTTCCACAGCAAGCTTTAGTTCTGGTGCTGGGGTGGAGGCAGGGCCGCCTCCCAGGCTCAGTTCCCTCAGGGGCTTTATGCAGAGACTTTCAGGAATGGAGCGGGTGGGGGCGGGGTGGGGGGCCCGCCTCCCAATCTCAGTTCCCTCGGGGGCTTTAAGCAGAAGCCTTCAGTAATAGAGCGGGGTGGGGGCAGGGCCGTCTCCCAGGCTCAGCTTCGTCAGGTTTTATGCCAAAACCTTCCATAATGAAGATCCTGCCTGCTGCTGGGGATTCCTGAGTCCCGGGCTGCTGCCGCCTCAGCCACCGCCCACCCCTCTGCCTCTGCCACGTCCTGCCCCCGTCTCTGCTGCTGCCGCTTCCTCCCGAGGGGGCCCGAGTCACGGAGACACTGCACTCCCCTCCTCTAGCCCAGCCTTCTTTCTCACTGACCTGTAGCTTCTGTGGGCGGAGGGACTTTCCCAGTTGCCGGAGCTTCCGTCCCTGAAGCCTGCTCGGGTCAGCTTCTCTGGGGCTGCAGCCAGGGCAGCATTGGGGGTGGGGTCCGCTTTCCGGGGCACGAAGGACCCTGGGGACGGGTCTCCAGGGCTCCCTGGCATGGAAATCTCTTCCACTCCGTTTCTGCACACCTTGTATTGACCCAGAAGTTATGGGGGTCTCTTTTTACATTAATTCTATGGGCTTTGGTTTCGGAGCTCGTAAACGTGCGTCCTTCTACTCCACCATCTTGGCTCCGCCCCCCTATTTTTAAAATTTTTTCCTCAATCTATCTCACTTGATTTTTAAAGTCTTTTTAAAATTCTTCTATGAATTCTTTTTGGACAGGTGATCATTTGATGTTATTCTTTGAGGTAGGAGAGACTTTGCTTCAGTATCTTTCACTGAAAATGAAATATGGTATTATCTATTTTCTCATTAGAGAAAAACATTTATATCACCTTATTTCTTGCAGTTTTGTAATTTTGTCCTACAGTATGGGGGATGGCGCTTCTGACCTCAGATCCTCCTTCATTCTTACCTTGGGCCTGGAATACAAACCAAGAACTCTGCAAGTACCCATAGGTAGTGGTGTTGCTGCCCCACTGCTTCTTCACTCACAGTGTTTGATAGCTACTTCTTGCCCAGAAACCTGTCTCCATGTCTCTGCAGCCCAGTTGCATCTGGTGTTCCTTATGAGGCAGGTCCCCTTATTTTTCCTGACTCAGACTCCCAATTCCCCTCACTGTCTAGAAGGTGAAAGTTTCTGTGGCTGGGGTGGAAGCCACTGCTCAAACCAGCTAGCCCCAGGACTTGCTGACTAGCTTAGAGGTATTTACTCTTCACAGGCAACAAACCTCATCCTGAGATTTTTCTTCAGAACTTCTCTGATTGTTCCAAGAGAACCACTATGCTGTCTCAACTCTTTCACTTTTAGCTCACTCTGTGTTTGCCCTGAGGGGCTATTTTATCTCCTTTATAGGGGAAATCTGGAAACCTTGAAATTTTCTAACCTGATCCACCATTTTCCCAGAATCCTCCTGAGCTAATGGTCTTAAAATTCAGAATGAGACATATATTTTTTGATCTGTTCAATAGAAGAATTTGCTTTGCTGGTTTATATGTATGTATTTATCATGAGATTTTTTTTTTCTATTTCTTTCCCTTTTTTCTAGTTGTTCAATTGGGAAGTAGGAAACTTAAGAAGAACAAAGATAAATTCATGTAAATAAATGAATGGATAGCTGATAAAGAGATACACTGATAGATTTCTAAATAAAGAAATGGATTCTCTATCAATACCTCTACCAAAAAATAGATAAAAATTCACAACAAATAAGGAGGCATTTAATTAGATAGCAAATTTGATAAGTATGGGTGTTGTGATGATTGTCCCTCCTATGACTACAAAGTAAATTTCTAGTCAATTCATTCTCAAAACAATCAGAGGACACAGTCAATTGAAAGCTACATCAGGATATTAAAGAATATCATCTTCCAGCACCTATGAGATACTTCCTTTAACTATCTTTGAATCACAGCTGACAAATGTTTTCTTCTTAGAAACTAGAGCTTGAGAATATTTAGATCTCTATCCATATCACTTCAGCCCTGATTTCATACAAACTTGGCTCTTGTAGCCTATCCTGTACTCTTAGCATTGTCATGATTTCTGTGGAATCTTTCTTATGCTCTTTCAGACAAGATTTTGGAACTTCTCATCTGTTCACCCCTGTGAGATGGCCATTTTCTTTTTTAAACAACACTGCATTGAAATCATGTCCATACAACCAAAGTTTCTTCATGGTCATGTGATCAGTGTCATGTAAAATCTTCTGTATTATGTAGATCAGAAATGCTCCTACCTTTTGGATTTTTCCTATGGCCACTAAACATTATGGAGATATGGAGGTACTTCAGAGAGGTCTTTTACATATGGCTGCAGAGTAAAACAGAACAATTGAATTTGCTCATATACATTCTTGTGAAAAGGATAAAGAAAATATCTGTTTTTCATACTTTCAAAGGAACTTTGCCCTGAACAGAAACCCCATAATCTGAATATTTGAATATTTCATATTCTATCCCTGTATCTAGCAAAGTAATGATGATAATGATGATAGTTAACTTTTTTTAGATCTTATTTTTAATTTATGAAATGAAACATGCATTTCTATTGTATAGTAGAATAAAAAAAGATTATTATACAACTGCAAATATATTATGTATAACTTGCTCTTCCTTTTAAATATATAATAAATTTATCATGTAACTTTTTTCTTTCTTTTTTCTTTCCTCTCTCCCCACTGCCTTAGAGATGGCTACCATTTGTAATATCAATGCAATATTCATAGCACTTGCTATGAATAAATATATGTATTTCCAGGGTTGAATCATAAAATACAATAAGCTATCTTCATTCAGGACCAAACAAAACATTTATTTACAACATCACTACTGAGATACCAGACAGGCAAAACTTAATAAAGTAACAAAAATATTTGTACACAATACCACTTCAGGGAGCATTAACATCTTAAGCATTCTTTGCTTTCTTTCAGTCTCTCTGCACACAATCCTCCCCACAAACAAGTCCCCCTAAGTACATTCTTCCTTCTGCCAGCTCCTCTCCCTCCAAGCAATATAATATATGCATTTTTTAAAGAAAGACTTGGAGAGAAGCTTGAAAATCTACTTGTCTCAGCACTTAATTGGAAAAGCATGGAAATCCCATTGACACAGAGCCTGATTGGCTCTGTGTCAGGACTCTGTGTGACTCAGAATGTGTCACAGCTGTGAACCGGGATAGAGTTCAAAGCAGCAAGATAACAGTTATTGAAATAGCTCTGTACCTTTAGACCTGGGAACACGGCCCATGTTCCAAAGGGGAAAAGGAACACGTGGCCATAGAGGCCTATTAATGGACAGGGAAGATCTAATATTCCATTAACCCTTCACCATTAGACACAAATACATATATATATATATATATATATATATATATGTAATATATGTAAAAATAATTGTATACATACTTCTACATATAAATTCTTTCTCTAAATATAGATAGCATCTTCTTTCAGAGATCCAATATGGATAATTTGAGTATTTATAATAGTCAAAATCATAGTCATTTAAAGTTATTAAAATAATATTGCTGTTACTTTATAAAATACTCTCTTGGTTCTACTCATTTCAGTCTTCATTATTTCCTGCAAATCTATTCATTTTTTATATTTTTTCCAAAATCAATAAGCTCCTCATTTCTCATAGCATGGTAGTGTTCCATCGCAATAACATACCACATCTTGTTCAGCCATTGCCCTGTAGATGGGCATCCCCATAATATCCAGTTCTTTGCCCAAACAGAGATGCTATAAATATTTTAGAATATATAAGTTCTTTTCCTAATTCCCAAATTATCATTGGAAATTGTTGGGTCAAAGGGTATAGGCAATTTAATAACTCTTTGGGCATAATTCCATACTGCTCTGCAAAACAGTTCAGTCAGTTCACAGTTGCACCAATTAAATAGTATCCCGATTTTTTGACATCCCCACCAATATTTATCACTTTCCCCCTCAATCACTTTAGCCAATAAGATAGATATAAAATGATATCTCATTGTTATTTTAATTTATACTTCTCTAATCAATAATGATTTAATGTTATTTCATATGACTATAAATTATTTTGACTTCATCAGAAAACTGCCTGTTCATATCCTTAGACTATTTTTCAAAGGGGAATGACTCATATTCTTATAGATCTGATAAAGTTTTTTATATATTTGAGATAGGAGATTTTGAGAAACCAACCATAAAATTTTCCCCAATTTTCTAATTTCTTTCTGATCTTGGATACAGTTGTCTTATTTCTACAAACCCTTTTTACTTTATTGTAGTCGAAATTATCCATTTTATAGCTCACGTAGCACATTATCTCAATTTGTTCATAGGTTGCTCACCTAACCATAAGTCTGATAGGAATGTTTCATGTTCTTCAAATTTTCTTGTAATATCTTTCTTTATATCTAGGTAATGTATTTGTTTGATCTTATCTCAGTAAATGGTAAAAGATATTTATAAATACCCAATTTCTGTCAGACTACTTTCCACTTTTCCCAACAATTTTTACCAAAATTTTATGTCATTATACTTGTCAAATACAAGGTTACCATATTTATTTGCTGCAATAAATGGTATGTCTACTTTGTTCCACTTATATACCTTTCCATTTCTTAACCAATACCAGACAGTTTTGATAATTACTGCTTTATTATACAGTTTAAGCTCTGGTAGTGCTAAAAACCCTTCCTGTACACTTTTTTTCATTAGTTCCTTTGATATTCTTAACTTTGTATTTTTCCAAATGAATTTTGGAATTCAAATTCTAATTAAGCAAAATATATTATGGTTATTTAATTGGGATTGCATTGAATATATAAATTGGTTTAGGTAAAATTGTTATTTTTATTATATTGGTCTCGATTACTTCGTGATCAATATTTCTCTAATTATTTAATCTGACTTTATTTGCATATTTTAAAAAAATTTCATTTATAATTCTAGGATTTACCTTAGCAGGTGTACTACTAAGGATTTTATACTGTCCAGAGTTATTTTAAATGGTATATCTCCTACTACCTTTTCTTGAAGGGCTTTATTTTTGATATATAGGAAGGCTGATGATTCATGTGGATTTATACTGCTATTTTGCTAAAATTATTAATTGTTTCAACTAACTTTTTAGTTGAGTCTTTGAGATTTTCCAAGTATATCATCATATTATCTGCAAAAAAGATAGTGTTATCACATCATTCCCTATTCTGGTTCATTCTTTTTCTTCTTTTTTACTAGGATTTCCAAAACAATGTTGAATGATGTTGGTCACAGTAGGCATGCTTGTTTCGTACCTGATCTTACTGGGAAGGCTTCTGGTTTATCACTATTACAAATAATGTTTGCTGACAATTTTAGGTAAATACTTTTTATCAGTTGAAGGAAAAATCCATTTATACCTATACTTTAAAGTGTTTATAATAAAAAATGATCATTGTACTTTATCAAAAACTTTGTCTGTCTATTGATATAATCATTATTGTTAAACTTTTATTATTTATTATGTTGATTAGGTTAGTGGTTTTCCTCTGTAATTGTGGCATAAATTCTACTTGATTTTAATGTGTAATATATTATTGGAATATAGAAATCATAATATATTATTGTATATTAATACATAATATAATGCAACATAACTTGTACTATATTATTTTAATCTCTTAGCTAAGATTTTATTTAGGATTTTTATTCTTACTCATTAATGAAATCAGTCTATAATTTTCCTTTTTTTACCTGTATTATTAATTTATTTGTTTTCAGTTTTCTACAATCATTCCATAAGTCTTAGATTTTTCTCCCCCTCCCTCTTCACTCACTCCATGAAATGGCATGCAATCTTACATGGGTTCTACACATACATTCTTATTAACACATTTTCACATTAGTAATGTATAGAAGAATTATAAAATGACTAGAAGAAACCAGAGAAAAACCAAAACAAAACTTAACACAAGAGAAAAGATTTTGCTTCATTCTATGATACAATTGTATGGTTCTTTCTCTGGATGTGGATAGCATTTTGCCTCCAAAATTCTTCGAGAATGTTTTAGGTCCTTGCACTGCTGTGGAAGGCTAACTTTACCAGAAAAATCCCTCGCACACTTGGGTGGTTGCTGTGTACAGAGTTCTGGCTCTGCTCCTTTCACCCTAACTCCACCGTCTTGGCTCCTGCCAGTTCAGGTAGGTGACTTGCGACATGTAATCTGCAGGTTGATAGTCTCAGGAATGGCTGCTGCTGCTGCTGTCACCAGGGGTCTCGTGCTCTCTCTCACTCACCTCCACTGGATTCCTGTCCTTGACTGATACGTTTGATAAATAGAAAAAAGCAGGTCTTTGAAGTATTTGTTTTAATGCCTAGAAGAGAACAGAAGAAAACATATACACATGAGAGCTTTAAAAGTTACAATCTGTATTAACTTGACACATTTAAAAGAAAAAAAACTATACAAATGGAATCCATGATTGTATGTGCCATCATATTTTTTCTGTTCTACTCTTTTCTTATTTACAATCATATTAAATATGCTTTCACATTAGTCCTGCTGTGAAAGTAAAATCAGAACAAAGGGAAAAACCATGAGAAAGAAAAAAGAGAGAAAATAGGATTCTTCAATCCGCATCCAGACTCCATAGTGGTTTCTCTGGATGTGGTTAGCATTTTCCATCACGAGTCTTTGGGAATCGTCTTAGGACACTGTATTGCTGAGAAGAGCTAAGTTTATTGTAGTTGATTATCACATAGTGTTGTTGTTACCACGTACAATGTACTCTTGGTTCTGCTCACATCATTTAGCATTAGTTCATGTAAGTCTTTCCAGGTTTGTCTGAAATCTGTCTGTTTATCATTTCTTATAGTACAAAGGTGTTCCATTACATTCATATACCACAACTTGTTCAGCCATTCCCCAAATGATGGACATCCCTCAATTTCCAATTCTCTGCCACCATAAAAAGAGCTTCTGTAAATATTTTGTACATGTGGGTCCCTTTCCCTTTTGTATGACCTCCTGGGATACAGATATAGTAGTGATATTGCTGGATCAAAGGGCATACACAATAGTATAACCCTTTGGACATAATTCCAATTTGTTCTTCCAACTCTACCAAGAATGCTTCAGTGTTCCAATTTCACAAATCTCCAATATTTATCATTTTTCTGTTTTGTCATGTTAGCCAATCTGATAGATGTGATGTGGTACCTCAGAGTTGTTCTGATTTGTATCCGTATGATTGATCAATAATGATTTTGAGCACTTTTTCAGATTAGTATAGAAAACTTTAATTTGTTCCTCTGAAAATTGCTTGTTCATATCCTTTCACCAGTTATCAATTGGGGAATGACTTGTGTTCTTGTAAATTTGACTCAGTTCTCTATATATTTTAGAAATTATGCCTTTACAATAGATACTAACCATAAAAATTCTTTCCCAGTTTTCTGTTTCCTTCCCAATCTTGGTTGCATTGACTTTGTTTGTGCAAAAACTTTTCAATTTAATGTAATCAAAATTAATTCATTTTGCATCTCATAATGTTCTCTGCCTCTTGTTTGGTCATAAATTCCTCCATTCACCATAAATCTGACAAATAAACTATTCCTTGCTCCCCTAATTTGTTTATAGTATCAGCCTTTATACCTAGATCACTTACCCATTTGGAATTTATTCTGATATACGGTGTCAGGCACTGATTGATGCCCAGTTTCTGCCACACTATATTCCAGTTCTCCCAGCAGTTTTTATCATTGAGTTCTTATTACAAAAGCTGGGGTCCTTGAGCTTATCAAACAGTAGACTGCTAAAATCATTGACTACTGACTGTGTCTTGTGTATCTAACATGTTCCACTGATCTACCTCTCTATTTCTTAGCTAGTACCAAGTGCTTTTGATGATTGCTGCTTTATAGCGTAATTTTAGATATGGCATGGTTAGCCCACCTACCCTAGCATTTCTTTTCATTAATTGCCTTGATATTCTGGACCTTTTGTTCTTCCAGATGAATTCTGATATTATTTTTTCTAGCTTTGGAAAGTAGTTTTGGGGCAGTTTGATTGCTATGGCACTGAATATGTCAATTGATTTAGGGAGAATTGTCATTTTTATTACATTAGCTCTGCCTACCCATGAACAATTGATGTTTTTCCAGTTATTTAGATCTAATTTTATTTTTGCAAAGTGTTTTGTGATTGTATTCATATAGTCCCTGAGTTTGTTTTGGCAGGTTGACTCCCAGATATTTCATGTCTACAGTAATTTTAAATGGGATTTCTCTTTCTATCTCTTGTTGGTGGACTTGTTAATAATATATAGTAATGCAAATAATTTATATGGGTTCATCTTATATCCTGAAACGTTGTTAAAGTTTTTTTTTATTATTTCAAGTGTTTTTTATTTGATTCTCTAGGATCCTCTAAGCATATCATCCTATTGTCTGTAAAGAGTGATAACTTAGTTTCTTCTTTACCTATTCCAATTCCTTCCATTTCTTTTTCTTCTCTTATTGCTAAAGCTAACATTTCTAGTATCATACTGAATGACAGTGGTGATAATGGACATCCTTACTTTTCCCCAATCATTTGAAATGCATCTAGCTTGTCCCCATTACATATAATGCTTGCTCATGGTTTTAAGGTAGATACTACTTATCATTTTAAGGAAGGCTCCTTTTATTCCTATATTTTCCAGTGTTTTCAATAGGAATAGATGTTATATTTTGTCAAGAGCTTTTTCTTCAACTATTGAGAAAATTATATTGTTTCTGTTAGTTTTGTTGGTGACATGATCAATTATACTGATAGTTTTCCCGATATTGATCCAGCCCTGCATTCTTGGTATAAATCCTACCTGATCAAAGTATATTTTTCTCATGATAAGCTGCTGTAATCCTTTTGCTAATATGTTATTTAAAATTTTTGCATCCATATTCAATAGAGAAATTGGTCTATAATTTTAGGTATCAGTACCATATCTGTATCATAAAAAAAAAGTTGGTAGGACTTCTCTCCCAATTTTCCCAAATAGTCTATATAGTATTGGAATTAACTCTTCTTTAAATGTTTGATAAAATTCACTTGTAAATCTATCTAGCCCTGGTGTTGGCACTTGCTTGATCTACCACCCTGGGATCTACCACTCAGGATCTATCCTGGTTTGCTGAGGTGGGGCTTGCCACTGATTTGCTGGGACACCTCCTGTTCTGTACTGCTACCCTTCCACCACAGAGAGAGAGACCTTTGCTGCTAATCCCCCAAGCTTTCTGGGCTACAAGATTGCTGCACCCTGTCATTTTGTTGGCTCAGCTGTTCTAGGATTTTTCCTAGGATGATATTTTTTGGGTTTTTAGAGGTCAGAAAGGGAAAGTGGGGGAAATTTACTTCTCACTCATCAGTCTTGGATCCCTGGAATCCCAAAACCTCTCCTACTTTGTACATAGAAAGATAGATAGATAGATACATAGATAATTTATGAATAAAATAAATGAAAGTTAAGATAAAAGTGCTTGAAAAAAGACTACGGAAATATGTTTTTGAACTGACCTTAGCAACAGCAAAAGATTTATCTAAGAGGAAATGATCACTTGTTGCAATGGAAATGCTGCCATTGTTGGCTCACAGTTATTCCCTGTAATTATTGCCTGTAACTAAACAAAGTAGAACTGGGAGAAAATTTTCATGAACTTAAAATTGCCTCAGTGTTAAGCATCCTTAGCTCTTCCTAACAATCTCTAGGAGAATTTCAATCCTTTATTAAGAAGAGAATGTAGAAAGCATACAAGGGTATTTGGTTGAATAAAAAAAATTAATCTGTAGCAAATAGTTCAAAAGGTAAGGCAGAAGTAAAGAATTTTAGCAAAAAAAAAATGAACTTTCTTTGGAACACTGACTCTTTTCTGGTTGGATTCCTGCCCTGAGCCAGATGCTGAATTTCTGACAATTTTTTCTCCTGCCAATTCAGTCATTCAATATTTATGTGGAATATACTTTATGAATCAATCAATAGACATTCAAAGAAGACTTGTACATCCATAACTATGTGGTACAAAGAGAGGTGACATGACTCCTGCCTTTCATAGTTGACCTTTCCTTCTACCTTAGTGTCTTATTCAGTGAAACAACCCAGCAATTCCTGGTTCAGTTCTATTCCTGATTGCTCTAACTAGATTTGGAATCTTGGAAAAGGCCTTACTACTTTGCAAAATGATACCACTGAATTGGGTGATTTCAGCACTAAAACTCTAGGAATTCATTAAGAGACTATAATCCACTTTCTGCTGCTTAGATTCTTCTATGAACTGCGCTTAGCTTTTCATCCAATAAACTATGGAACAATGGAAAAATTTTTCCATTTAAATAAAGATAAGAATTTTTTATCCATGTTCTAATAAACCAGGGCATCTGGGTATGCTTCTCATATCGTGCTCAGCTGTCTCTGACCATGGTCTCACTAGCCTACATAATTCCTGATCTTTACTCTTCCTTTTCCCTTTCCAGTTTTTCCCATTTTAAGTTTTAACTCGAGACTCTGAAAGAAAATCACATCAGACATCTATGGATAACTAGTTTATACAGATTGTGGCATCCTAACAGTCTTAGTCATGGATATAGTGGAACAACCATATGCCTGACCAAAAGGAAACCAAAAGAAAATATTTGGTATTTCCTTCAACCACAATCTCCTTTGAACCTACATAGCAGAATGTGTAGAAACGGAGAAATGTGAATAAAGCCCTCTGGTTACCTAGGAGTCACCTTCACTAGATTTTATTATTATTTTTATTTTTATGGAGATTTTATTATGTCGTTAGAGATTTCTTTGCTCAGGTTACAGATATCTTTATGATTACTTTTGTGGCTGTTAGAATAGTTGCCCCAAACTTTGTGCATTAGCTTCAACTGCTTTAAAATTATAAATCCATTTTGCAAATAAAATGTCAACAGAAAGACATGATGTATGTAACAGTTTTCAAGTAGTCAATGCAGAAGCAAATTTTACCCAATAAACATCAAAAAAATCCATAGAGTTGTAAAGTCTCAGAATTAAAAGGGACTTTAAAGATGAATCATCTAGTACTTCCCATGTAGACAGTCCAGGATTCTGAGCCTAAGATACTTGGGAATTATATTTTGCACTGTCCCCCATACCTTTCTTCTAGCTCAGTTCCTGAGGCCATCATTGAGGGGAGAAATATTTGTCGAGATGGATCCCATCTTCCTCATCATCACTAGCAATGAAAGTTGACCAAGTGCTAAGAACAACCAAGAGAATACAAGGCCCATGAGTGGCAGTTCCCACAGTGCCACTAATCCTGCCTCCAGGAAAGCCTTCACAGTCATCCTTGGGGTAATCACAAAGGGCCCAGTCATCCCCACCAACAAGCTATTCACAGGACGTAATGTTCCAAGCGAGTCAAACCATCAATACTTGCTTTAACTACCATCTCTCCTCAGACACTGATGGAGACAATCCAGAACTCTGAACCCAAAACCCTTTGGAATAGTAATGCTTCTAGCCCAGGGCCCTCAGCTATCAACATGGGAAAATAATTTGTGTTAAGATACAGTCTTGCAACTGTTCCTGATGGTGCTGTATCAAAATCTATTTTTTTTAAAGTCATTGTAACTGAAGTTGTTGTCACTGTCAAATGGTACAGTTTTAGAAACTGGTAAGATTTTATTAGTGGAAATTACATTAAAGAAGAAGCATTGGATGTACTTGGAGGCTGCACTTAAAGACCATAAGATTTTTCCTTCTGAAAACCTTAAAGCTTAAACTTTCCACTTATGTTGTCTCTCCCATTAGAAAATGAGATTCTTGAGAACAAGGACTGTCATGGTTTTCTATTTGTGTCACCCAGTGCTTAGCACAGTGATTTGAACAGAATGAGCACTTAACCAAAGATTTATTAATTTGTGCATTCCCATATTTAGAATGGGAATCTCCCCTGCAAAATCCTTGACTAGTGATCATCCAGTTTCAACTGGTAGACATTCAGATATGAGGAGATTGAATCAAATAACTGTGGTCATTTCTCTATTTTTAAGCTTTTCTTTATGCCAAGGAACCTCATTGAAAGTTCTACCCATTATACCTAGATCCTGTCTGCTCTCTGAGCCAAGCAAAATAGTTGTTCTTCAAATATCTGTAGATACCTACCCTATTCTCCTTACGTTACTTTTTCTCAAGATTTTCAATTTACTTACTCAAACTTATATGACATGACTCAATCATCTACTCAGGATACCATCTAGTTTCCTACAGACCTTCCCAAAATATGATACCTAGAACTGAACACAATAATCCAGATGTAATTTATTTGAGGTAAAACACAGTAGATTTATCACTTCCTTGCACTGCATCTATTATATTATTAGCTTAGCTGTTAACAAAGAGAGCTTCTCCATTAGATGGTGAGCTCCTTGAGAGTAGGGGCTATCAGGTTTTTCATCATATTCCTGGCAATTAGCACAGAGCTTGGTGTTTAATAAATGTTACCAACTGACTGCTAAACAGCTGATGCCTGCATTAACTCTTTCTGGCTACAGTCACTTTATGGTCTCACAATGAAATGGCATTCCTTTAAAAATACAAGGTTATTTATCTTATGTTTATTACTTTGTTTTATTATTTTATTTAATAAGTGTTTTTCTCTTCTTTCTACCTCCTCCTCACCCACTGAAAAGGGAATAGGAAGAAGAGAAACAAAACCTTCACAACACAAAGTCAGCCAAGCAAAATATATTCTCACACTGGCATTGTACAAAAATGTTAGCTTCATTTCCCTTTATGAACCCATTCCCTTTCTGTCAGAAGGTGGATAGAATGCTGCCTCATCAGTCTTTCAAAGCTGCAGCTAGTCACTTCAGAACCAGAGTTCTTAAAAATATCAAAATGGTTTGTTTTTATAATGCTATTAATAGAAAGTTCAAATACCTTCATCTAGTCCAGGGGTGGGGAACCTGTGGCCTCAAGGCCATACATGACCCTCTAGGTCCTCAAGTGCATCCCTTTGACTGAATCGAAACTTCAGAGAACCAATACCTTTAATAAAAGGATTTGTTCTGTGAAGTTTCGACTCAGTCAAAAAGCCACACTTGAGGACCTAGAGGGTCACATGTGGTTTTGAGATTGCGGGTTCCCCATCCATGATCTAGCATGTAAGACCATCCATAATTTCCCCTGAATTCATTTTCTAACCAAATCATGCACTATTCATATCTATACTAAAACCAAACAAAAATTCTGCTGTTCATCAAATATATCCTGTGATTTTCTGCCTCCCTAACTTTGTTTACAATCTTTTTCTGCCTGGAATATCCATCTCTTCATTGTGTCCAACTCCTAGCTATTCTTTATTACCTTATCAAATGCCATATCTGTTATGAAACCTCCTTTTCAATCCTGTGAGATGGAAGAAACATGTTTATTTTAAGAAATATATCATGTGTATCTCCCTACATTTCCATCCTATGCACTTCAACATTTCAATAGATTTTTATATCATCAGCGATGTATATCACAATTCACCTATGCCTACCCATCCCTTGAAGCTCTGATCCGTGTTGTCCCATGATAGCCACAAGGGAGAGTTTTCCTTTGGTTGTTTTGGCAGTTTAAATATATAAATGGGATATGGGATCTCTCCTTTATTTATTGTTCATTTGTATATTCATTCATACTATATAACTAGTCCATCTCCTTTTTTGAACATACATTTTTTAATGACTTTCTTTACTCCATTTCCTCTTCATAATTCTTTATAGGTATTGGGCTTCATCTAGTTTAGGCCCAAAGTACAAGTCTTCATTGCCCTTTAGATAATCTTTACATCTAATTCTTTGGAGATCTTCTATGTCATGATTGTAAATCAGGTAGCAGTGCTAGAATTACATGTGTGTCCCAATATGAACTAACACGCTCTCTCTCTCTCTCTCTCTCTCTCTCTCTCTCTCTCTCTCTCTCTCTCTCTCTCTCTCACACACACACACACACACACACACACAAGATGGACATATGAAAGTTTAAAAGAAAGTTACACTGTGTCACAGTCACACACAGCTTAATAATGATCAAGAAATACAAAGAAAAATTATTCTAAGTGCCATTATTCAGCTGAAGACTACACCAAAGGAAAGCCAGAGCCAAAACTCTGTGAAGTACCTCAGCATTTGGGAAGGAGTATAAGTACATGTAAATAATCCAGGTGTCTGGCATCACTTGCACCAGAAAAGCTCTAAGGACACCTGAAGCCTGCTCTGTACTGGGGGCCCCAAGGCTGAGATATGAGTAAACAAAAGACACTAGAAACTGAGGGTCAATATTGCGTGTCAGGACTGAGTAAAGAGATATATCTTGCAGAAGATAATAACCCAATAACTGTATTAAATAAATGAAATAAGAGCACGGAGAAGAGACTTGAATGGAGAACAAATAGTTTGTAATGTAGAAAAAGTTATAAAATGTTGCCCAAGTAACAGTCTCACTAAAAGTCATCATAAACCAAATATAAATAAATGATTCCATGAAATAGCAAGAAATACTAAACAACAAACAAAATATTAAAAAATAAAAGAAAATGAAAAGTATCTACCTTCAGTAATAATAGACCTGGTATACAAGTAGAGATCATTTACTCATCAGAGTCCCTGAAAGTCCTGAAGTCATGGTAAAACCAAAACCCTTGATATTTTATTTCAACTAATCATAAATGAAAACATACCAGATATAGAAGAACCTGAGGGGAAAATGAAAATAGAAGTATTCTATTAGTCACCTCCTGAAAGGAAGTCCAAAATGACAACTTTTATGAATGACAGTCAGAGATCCAGACCTTTTAAGTCTAATAAAATATCCTGTAAGAGTTGAAGTACCAAAGGAACACAATCAATGTCACATAAGATTTGACACTACAGTATAGGAGAGAAAATCTACTGAAAAAGTCAAAAGGTAAATGTTTACAACTAAAAATAAATTAGTCTGCAGAATTATATATAAAGTATTCAAAAATCTAACATTTAACATAGGAATGAGTGGATTTCTATTGCACTCAACAATTTGTTACTAGTAAAGGATTTTCTTTTCCTTAGAGGTGCAGTGGACTTAAGATTATTAAAGTACAGAGGATACCTAGTGATAGTAATGTCAAAAAGGAATAAAAGAAATAAAAATGGAGCTATTGAAGAAGATTTAAAGTAAGAAAAGAGAAAAAAGGTCAGAGGAAGATGTATATAAGCAGGATAGCTTTGAAATGAATGTGTTAAATATTTTACATACTTTAAAATACAAAATTTAAATATAATATCGATTTATGGTTTCATCCACAGTCTTCATTTTGTATTCTTATGGTTTTATTAATGTCTGTTCGTGTGTGCCAAGTTCATAATAAGAAAGAAACAAAATCTGAACTGTTTTCAAATGATGCTGCAAACAAGAGTTGTCATGAGAATTTTATAATAATAATAATAAGTTGCATTTATGTAGCACTTTAAGGTTTGCAAATTTCCTTATATATATTGTTTCATTTGATCTTCACAACAGTCCTCTACAGTAAATGTTATTATTATCCACAATTTATAGTTTAAGAAAATTTTTCCAGGTGAGGTTAAATGACTTACCCAGAGTCATACAGGTGGCATGGAAACTCTTCACTTTAGAGTTCTGAACAGCCTGGCACTGGAAGTCTTCATGACAATATTAAAAATAATAATACTAGTAAGTTGAAGAGTATGAGCAAAGCTCTATGGATCCAAAAAGCTTATCTTTGGAAAGAGAATATATGATTTAATTCAAGGCAGAATAGATAAATAAAAAAATTGGGGAAATGGAAAATCCACAAAAATGACAGGAAAAAAATGAATAACAAAATATTGTAAATAAATCATAATTTCTTTTTCACACTGCAAATTTTAGAGTTAGAGCAGGAGAGGAACATAGTAATTACAAAAACACATTCAAATGACAGAATCAATTATGATGTAGTAAAAAAAGACACATTTTACTTTTGGGGAAAGACAAGCAAAATTAATTTTACATATAACTCGAGAAAAACATATATGTCAATAAAATTCCTCCTTTTCGGTGCAGTCCATAGCTGAGAGATGGTTATCACTGGAAGGAATCTCAAAGAATAGTTAATTCAACCCTTTAATTTTACAGATGAGAAAATCAGGGCTTGGAGAACTGAAACAACTTATTCAAGGTCACACTGCAGAACTAATACTTGAGATGAGACAGGATTTTTTTCAATAACATCACACTTAGTAAAGACTAGCTTTAAAGGTAGATAATAGTTACTTAGTGAAACCAATCAATAAAGAGATATATATTGAGCATCACCTTCATGCAAAGAATTTCCTTAAGCTCTGTGGATCATACAAAGTTATACCAGGAATGGTATGATCTAAATTGGAAGGATATCCTTCCAATGTCTTCTACATGAGTAAATTTGGAGGTACTACATCCTAGATACTTCTAGATAAAGTTGCACAGCCAAATAGTAAACTTTCTTTCAGATATGTAGACAGAAAGTCAACTTTTTCAGATTAAAAATAGGATAATGACAGATGGTTTCAATGATTTGGACATCAGCTGATGAAAATCTCATTATACTAAGAGGAGATCACCTGGTGTAGTTATACGTTGTCTTGGTGACAATTTCATTGTTCCAGAGCTAGAGGAATCAATGAAAGCTACTACCACTCCAAATTTCATTTTGATAATCAAAGTGGAGAAGATTGGTGAAGCAGGAGTGATAGAAAAGGAAAAACAAATGTCATATTTAAGAATAGCTAAGCATAAGAACATTAGACATAATCAGACATGTACTTTAGGAAAGTGTATTTCAAAAAGTTCATAGTAACTGTGATTCATAAATTATTCAATGTCATCAGAAAAAGAAATCCTAACAATAACAATTACAAGTAATCCCTATGGACAGAGTCAAAAGAGAATAGAATAAATGGAGGTGCAGAATAGGATGGAAGGAAAATATAATTAGTCTTTCATAATATAACTGTTATGGAAGTGTTTTTCATGACTACATATGTATATCACCTATATAGAATTGCTTGCCTTCTCAGTGGGGGTGGGTGGGGAGGGAGGAAGTGAGAGAAGTTTGAACAAAAAATTTTACAAACGAATGTTAAAAATTGTTTTTACATGCAACTGGGAAATAAAACACAGAGGCAATGGGGTATAGAAATCTATCTTTCCCTACAAGAAAAGTGAGGGGAAGGGGATTAGAGAAAGGAGGGGTGTGATAGAAGGGAGGGCATATTGGGAGAAGGGGTAAGCAGAATGCACAATATCTTGAGGTGGGTGGAGGGGAGAGATGGGGAGAAATTTTGGAACTCAAAATCTTGTGTAAGTTTTTACAAAAATAATCCCTATAAGGAAGAAAATTATTGTTCTTGATGGGGGAACTGGGTATCTAAGCAGAATAATGTAGCAAGAGAAAATTATTTAGATGGACTAAGATTTTTAAAGGATAAATATAAAAGGTACTGAGTGCTTAACCACAGAAGGATACAAAAGAGTATTACCAACATGTAAGAATGCTATCAAGACAGCCAAATCACAAAGATAAGCTGAAAATTGTGAAAAAAAAAAGATAAAAATTGGAAAAAGAAGCATTTAAGCCTGTTTGGAGTATGAACAAGGAAAATTTTAAGATGATGTAATAATTATGAAAACACAGAAGCAAGAGAAAATGCTTCAAAACCTATTTTGATTCTATTTTCTATACAAGGGACAACAATTTTCAGGATGAAAAGTTCTTTTAAAAATATGACTTGCAAGGTAATTGAGACCTAAAATAGATAAGGAGCTAGTAGAGATCATGTAACTACTTAAAATGAGTTCAAGCTTCCTAACACAGATGGATTATAATTGAAGGCATTAAAATAAATTGCCAATGTGATTACTAAACTATTAATGATTTTCTGAGAACTTATGTTAAATCGGAAAAGTTCCTGAACTATAGAGAAATAAAAATGTTGTACTAATTTTGCAAAAAAAAAAGTTTAGAAAATTCAACTTAGTATAGATCTTTACAAAAAAATTCTAGGATGGATTGTAAAATATATGGTTTACAAGCATTTAGAAAAGGAAGTAGTGATCACTAAGAATAAGAATAGATTCACTAAAAAGTAATAACCATGTAATACTTATTTTTGACAGCATTACTGAACTAATAAATTATTAAACTCTTGAAAAAATCTATTGATATAATGTATATTAAATTCAAGTAGACACATAAGAAATTTTCTCATCATACTTTGGACAAGATGGAGAAATAAAAACTTAAAGATTGTAAAGTTGGCAGGATCTCTGAAAGGTTAAATAAACATAGTCCAAAAGACTGATTAAGGGGCTCATATAGATGTAAACAAGGTTTCTAGTGGTGTGCTTTACAATTTTATCCTCATCTCTATTTTGTTCAACATTCTCAACAATGCATTATGCCATAAGAACCACGTTTAGTAAACTTGAATATGATACAAATCTGGGAGAAATATTGCCATTGTGGAATTGAAGAATAAGGATGTAGAAAGCACCAATGTTCAACTGCCAAATGATACACCCTAATTCAGGTTCATATATTATATTTTTGCATATAGTTCAGAAGCACTTTTTTATTGATCAAAATTAGGGGAGCTAGAAGAAGCTGTTGGCAGAGGCAAGAACATTTTGGTTAATTTCAACATGTAATTAAAACACAATTATTTTATTCTTTAGAAGGAAATAATAAAACCAATGGAAGGAAAGCCAAAAGACGTATTTGAGGTACTAATTTTCCTGTATTATCAACAACCCACCTCTCTTTGCCCCTTGAGGTGAAATTCAAAAACTTTGACCAGATTGTCCAAATCAATGTTTCCCACAAAAATATATTTTTGTTAAAAAAAGCCTATACACAACAGACTATTGCACAGTTATAGGCTCAAGTTGTGAAGTCATAGGTGTGTGTGTATGTGCGTGTGTGTCTCTGTGTGTATGTGTGTGTGAAGAAAAATGGGAAAAATTCTAGTGGATTCAACAAATACTTCTGGGAATGTTTGGCCCATTATCTTTTTTGAATGGAGAATCTGGCATCAGAGCCGGGTTCACATCACAGTTCTTCCATCCTGTGGAAATTGCATGTCATAATTCTATGGGCCGCAGTGTCATCATCTGAAAAATCAAAGGGTTAGAAAACTTGACTTCTGAGATATCCTCAACTCCAAATCTAAGCCTCCTCTACTCAATGAGAAGGGAAGGGAGAGGAAGGGAAGGGAACAGAATGGAACTGGAGGAATGGAGAAAAGAAAGGAAAAGGGAATGGAAAGGAAAATAAACATGCTTTCATTTACTTTCTGAGTCCATCACTTCTCTCTCTGGAGGTAGATAGCATGTTTTGGCATGAATCCTTTGGGATTGTGGTTGGTTATTGTGTTGATAAGAGTTCCTAAGTCTTTCAGTCTGATTTCCTTTCCATTATCGTGGTTATTCTATAAACTTTTCTCCTGGTTCTGCTCACTTTATTGTGCATTATTACATATAGTTCTTCCCAGGTTTTTTTCTGAAACCAGCCCCTTCATCCTTGCTTACAAAACAATGGTATTAGTCTTGTGTTTGTCATTTCAGTTGCATCTGACTGTTCATGACCCCATTTGGAGGTGTTCTTGCTAAAGATAGTAGAGTGGTTTGCCATTTCCTTCTCTGGCTCATTTTACAGATGAGGAAATTAAAGCAAAGGGGTTAAGTAACTTGCCCAGGGTCATATAGCTAGTAAATATCTAGGCCAGATTTTAACTCAGGAAGATGATTGTTCCTGATCTTAGGTCTGGCATTCTATCCACTGTGCCACCTGGCAACCCACATATAACACAATAGCTTTCATTACATTTCCATATTATAACTTGTTTAGCTATTCCCCATTTAATCAGTATTCTTTCAGTTTCCACTTCTCTGCTACCACAAAAAGAACTGCTAAAAAATTTTTGTATATATGAATCCCTTTATTCTTTCTTTATTTTCTCTTTGGGCTTAGAAGCAGGAGGACTGGATCAAGGGGTATACACAGCTTATCAGCTATTTGGGTAGAGTTTCATATTGATTTCTAGAATGATTGGAGGGGATTATGGTTCCATCAACAAAGTATTAATGTACCTGCTTTTTCATAAACCCTTTAACATTTGTCATTTTTCTTTTTTGTCAATTTTGCCAGTTGGATAAGTGTGAGATGGTAAATTAGAATCATTTCCATGTGCATTCTCTAATTACTTGTGATTTAGAGCATTTTTTTGTATGACTACTGATAGATTGGATTTCTTTCTCTGAAACTCCCTGTTGATATCCTTTTACCATTCATCACACCATTTGTTGGTAACATACAGAAATGACTTATTCGTGTAAATTTGACTCAGTTCCCTAGATATGTTAGAAATAATATCTTTATCAAAGAAACTTGCTACAAAGATTTTTCCCCAAATCCCTTGCTTATCTCCTAATTTTATCTTCTGTGGCTTTATTTCTATTAAAAATTTAATTTTATTTAATCAAAATAGTATATTTTTTTCTCCTGTGAATATCTGTTTTGGTCGTGAACTTGTCCAGAGTTCATACATATGTGAGGAAATTGATGGTACTCTAACTGGATTATGCTATCACCTTTTATGTATAAACCATGAACCCATTTACAGCTTCTCTTGGTATACCAAGTGAGATATTGGTCTATAGCTAGTTTCTGCCAGAGCAATTTTCCAATATTCCTAACAGTTTTGAATTCTTGAAGTGATAGCTAGGATCATTGAGTTTAATCAAAGACAAAATTATTCTGCACATTTTCTTTTACATATCATATATTTAATCAATTCTACTAATCAACCTCTTTATTTCTATTCTGTAACAATTTCTATTACAATTATGGCTATACAGTATAGTTTGAGATCTAGTGCTGATAATCACCTTTCCTTCAACTTTTCTTTCATTGATTCTTTTGATTCTTGACCTTTTGTTCCTCCAGATAAATTCTGTAATTATTTTTTCTAGTTTTATAAAATGGTCCTTTGATAGTTTGGCAGACCCTGAATACTGAATAAGCAAATTAATACAGGTAGCATTGTCATTTTTATTATATTGATTCTGCCTAATTATGAGCAATTAATATAATTCTATTTAGATCTGCATTTATTTGTGTAGTGTTTTGTAATTGTGTTCATATGATTCTTTTGTGTGTCTTGAAAGTCAGACTACTAAGCATTTTATACTCTCCATAGTTATTTTAAACACAATTTATCTCTTATTGCTGGATTTTGCTGGTAACATACAGAAATGTGTAGATTTGTATGAGTTTATTTTATAGCCTACAACTTCACTAACGTGGTTAATTTTTTCAGTAATTTTTGTAAGTTGACTCTCTACATTTCTCTAAGTTATAACTTTTGCAAAAAAAAAAGTTTATTTCATCTTTATCTGTTCATTCCTTAACTTTCTTCTTCTTGTTGTAGCTAGCACTTCTAATAATATATTTAATATAAATAGTGATAATAGACATTTTTGCTTCACTTCTAGTCTTACTGTCCGGGCTACTAACATCCCCATTTCAAATAATTCTGTCTCTTAGTTTTAGATAGACACTATCATTTTAAGAAAAGTTTTGTTCATTCCTATGATTTTAGTACTTTTAATAGAAATGGGTAGTGTATGTTTTGGCAAGCACTTTTGGCATCTATTAATCATAAGATTTTTTTATTTTTGCTATTCATATGGTTTTTCCAATATTGAACCAGCCTTGTATTTCTGGTACATATCCATTCTGGTGATAGTATATTATCTTTTTGGTCTATTGTATAATCTCTGTGCTAGTCTTTTATTTAAAAATTTGTATCAATATTCATTAGGCAATTGTTTTATACTTTTCTTTCTCTGATTTGACCCTCATTGATCTAAGTATCAAAACTAGATTTATGTCATAGAAGAAATTTGTTAGGACTCTTTTATTTTAACCTATTTTTTTTCCAAACAGTTTATGTAATATTAGATTTGATTGTCCTTTAAATGTTTGGCAGAATTCGCTCATAAATCTACCTGCTCCTGATTCTCCCCAGTTATTCCTTGTTCTAATTTTTTCTTCTAAGACTGAGTTATTTAAATATTCTATTTCCTTTTATGTCAGTCTGGGTAATTTATATTTTTTTTAAATATTCATTTATTTCACTTAATTTGTCAATTTTAGTGACATAGATGAAATAACTACTAATTATTTTTATTTCTTCTTTGTTGGTTTTGAAGTCACCTTTTAAATTTTTGAAACTGGTAGTTTGGGTTTTCTTCATTCTTTTTCTCTTTAAATCAAATTAGCTTACATTGATTTTTTTTTTGTAAAGACCTATCCCTAAATGAGCTACTTTGAAATCTGCTCAACAATCACAATGTCCAACTCCTTCTTGCTCCCTATTCTATACCGAGCATGAATGGTGGCATCAACTCTCAAACTTGTGCAAAAGAATGCATTCAGTAAGCTAAACAGTTTGCAATATTTCTTTGGGGATGTTTGAGAGGTGAGTAACTCAAGGAGGAAAAGTAGTTAGAATATTTATGATTGTTTGGCCTGGGGCAATAAGACAAATTCATCTCTAGTTAGGGATTCTGGAAGTATTTCTCAAGCCTTGCATTCTAATGCCTGAGAAGCTGATTCCTAGATGCTGAATACATACATTTCAATTCTGGTTAATTCAATAAACATTTATTGAATTCCCCTCTAAACACTGGGTGTAAAGAAGATAAATAAGAACTGGCTCCTGCCTTCCTTGAGCTAAGCAGCATTGTAGAATCTAAATTCCAGAGTTGAAACAGTAGTCAAGACCTAAAAACTAAGTAACACCATCATATTTTGATTAAAGGTAATACACATAACTGATATTTTTCTGTACATGTAATCAAAGGGAAGTATTTTTGATGGAAACCTCAAATTAAATGAAATTTCAAGATCATGGTAACTGTTTTGATTTGAAAATAGGTAAACTTAAATAAAAATTTTCCTCTTTTTCAGAATAAATGGCACATTTCTAATTAGTTCACTGTGTGCTAGAATAACCCTTTGCCTCTACATTTATGATAATTTCATATCCTCTCATCATGTTTCTGGGTTGTCATGACCTCATCCTTCTACAAATTTTCATTTAAACAACAGAAGAAAAAATATTTTATTGCTCTGTGTTTTTGATAGTAATAGTACATGCATCAATTGTATGTGGGATTAGAGCATCAGATTCTGGGATGGTTTTATTTATTTGTTTACGTCCTCCAAAAACCATTATCAAGAGGATATGACAGTCTACCTGTCCTTATTTCTTAACCTTGAACCTGAGAAACCTCAAGAAAAACATAAGTACTTTTAAACATGGCATTGCAACCAAAGGGATCTGGCAACCTAATTGAGATAAAAATTATTTCATTAATGTGATTTTTAAAAAATTATTCCTAGACTTTTAAAATATTGAAGTCTTGTCAAATTTAGTTGCAAGAATAATCAATTTTTCATCCTTCAAAAAAATTGAATATATATTTTAAGTAAGGCAAGGGGTACTAAATAACTTAAGGCGATTCTCTGCACAAAGTAGAGCATAAATAAAATATCAAATAACTGGTAATATTAAATAAAAGGTCTTACTGCATGAAAAGTGGTGACTGGCAGATGAAACATCTCCATGCTTGTGTAATCAGCTAGGTCCAGC
Source organism: Bettongia penicillata ogilbyi (assembly GCA_023548195.1). Taxonomy (NCBI): domain Eukaryota; kingdom Metazoa; phylum Chordata; class Mammalia; order Diprotodontia; family Potoroidae; genus Bettongia; species Bettongia penicillata. Next base: position 35,202,202 of record JAJHZJ010000470.1, on the reverse strand, counting down.
ATCTAATGTCTATGTTGATCAGTAGACAGGTTCACAGATACATTATCTGGTCTTCTATCTTTTCTCCTCTCTCTCTCTCTCTCTCTCTCTCTCTCTCTCTCTCTCTCTCTCTCTCTCTCTCTCTCTCTCTCTCTCTCTCTCTCTCTCTCTCTCTCTCCCCCACACACACACACACACACACACACACACCTACACACACACACACTCATTTCCATTTTGCATTTCTTACTCAGGGATTGAGAAATAAACATTGCCATTGCTCCTACGAGGGGCATGGCAATTTGATTCTCTTTGATTCCACTTAGAATCTTAGAGGTTCTGAGTTATAGATTGCCTAGACCAAAGCTCCCATTCTTGGCCAATACTCTCTGCTCCTTTGTCCCCATTCATGTCAGCCCTATTTCTCTAGGGTACCTAGCCTACCTATCCCATCCTCAGTTGTCTGCCCTTCATATTATACCTCTGCCAAACTCCCAGAAAATTTCACTGAATATATTTAGTGCTTACTTATAATGTGTATGCTGTTTTCCCTAAATAGACTACATTCACTGAAGATAAGGACTGTTTATTTTTTTCATCGTATCTCCCACACTTCACATAATATCTGGCTCCTGGCTGTCATTTAATAAATGATTATTGAACTGAATTGCTAACAACCATTCCTATTCCCAAACATTTTCTTTTCAGAGAATTCTTTGGGAACCCATACTCTGAGAACTTCCCTGGGATCCTCTACTCTGACCAAACTTTCTGTGATTTTAATGAATTTCAAGAAAGTATCTTGATTAGAGTGATTTAGTTCACTTGATAAAGTCTACTCATCATTAATTCCTGTCCTCATAAACTAGTATATGGGTTTCTGATCATGACTTATCTATTAATCTTTTGGAAGAATTATAAGAATAATCTTTAATATGGATAAATGTTAAATTTTACACTTGGCTTAATAAAAATCATTTCACAAAAAAAATGCAGGAAGCATGGCAACAAATCTATGTAGTTTAGTAGACTGCAAGTTTAATATGAACCAATAAATTGACATGGTATTCAAGGTAGCTAATCTGATCTTAAGATGCATAGGAAGACATAGCTTCCACGAATAAAATCCTGATAGTCTGTTGTAATCTGTTTGTTGAAAACACACTTAGGGTGTTGTGTTCTCAATTCTGAGAACATTTTAGCAGCAGCATTCATAAAGTGAAGTATGCATAGAAGAGGGCAGCCAAGGTGGTTATAAAAGGTTTCAAGTTCATTCCTTATGAGGAACAATGAGAAGAATTGGAGATATTAACTCTAGAGAATAAACTTGCTGAGAGGGGGGATGACAATTGTCTTCAAGTAATGATTGGATGAAGATGGAGGGATTGTACATGTTCTGTTGATCACTGAAAGGAAGAAGAAAGAACACAATGGAGTTCTAAATACATCAATTTAAGTTTAATGCAAGGGAAACTTTCTTCAATTATAGTTATCCAGAATTGGAACGGGTTGCCTCAAGAGGGAGTGGATTCTACCTTCAGTACGGTATTTCAATCAAAAATTGGATGACCATGGATGAGGCAAATTGTAGAGAAGTTTCTTTTCTCAGGTAAAATTTAGACTGGACAGCCACTGAGGTTTCTGCCAACACTGGAAACACTATGATTCTGTTAACTATTTGCACCAAAAAGATTTTAGAACATCTCATATTCAATCTTTCTTTGTTTCTATTTTAATTTGAGTTGCTTCTACTGGATTCTGTTCAATTGAGGATGTCATAAAAAACCATATATACATATATATATATATGGATGTGTATATATACATACATATACATGTGTACCTACATATATATGTATATGTGTATTTCCTGTACTGCTACAGCAAACCAGTCTATTGTTTATAAAAACAAAAGGGAAGAAAGCCTATTTTTTATCCTTTTTTCACAGTACTTCTAGGACCTCCCTCAGGATTCTTGCCAATTTTTTTTCTGGTCATTCTCTGAAAATATTCTATACTTTTTCTGCTTCTATGCCTTTCTTAATTTTTTATGAATATTCTTCACATTTGTTCTCTATGCCTTGAATAATCAGTCCCCCATTTTGCCTCCTTGAGAGCCTACCCAACATTCAAGAAGCAACTCAAATTCCAACTCATTCATGGAATCTTTCCTTATTCTCCACCTCTTCATAGCTCTTGATTTCTCTCCTTGAACTGACATTATTAAAATTTGTATTAGAACATACATTCATGTACCTTTTCCCCACAACGAATAGAAATCAAGTTGAGACCACTTCTTTTTCTTTGTGTCTCTCAGAGCATTTTAATATAGTAGTTATGTATTCAATCAATGATATTTGGATGAATAATTTGCTCTGATTCATATTTAGACTGGGTTTCCATCACAACTACTAAGTAAACATTTTTAAAACACGTTTAGATCAGTTCAAAGAATATTATATAATTCCTTTTTATTTTTGAAAATTATAAAAGTATCATTATCATGCAATTAAAAGTTTAATTCTGAAAATCTAAATAGAACTTAACTTGGAGAGTTCTACAATAAATATGAAAAATAATTATCAGGAGAATCATAAAATAGACAAAAATCAAAGATGCTGAGAGCTCGATACTAATAAGCCCATTGGGTTTATAATTATTCATACCATAATAGCATGACAAAATAATCAAGTATAAGATGTGAATTTGGAGCCAAATGATTTGTATCCAAATACCAGCCATCTGCTGAATACCTATGTGATGTCAGAGAAGTGATTTAATCTATTGGGTCTTCAATCCCTCATAAGCAAAATGAGAGGGCTGTCCTACCAGATAACTTCTAGGATCTCTCGTAGATCTAAATCTATGACCCAGAACAGCAGCTACTAATGTGCCATGAATAAGAAGAATAAAGGGAAAATCCATATGTTCCACCTCAAGATACTTCAGATGTCTTTTTTCTCTCAAAACATGTCTTACTCACTTTCAGAATTCTCAGAGAAATATATCAGGGATATATGATTTTGTTTCTCTAGGAACTCTCTATATGCACAATTTGTTGTTTTAGACCAAAGACTCTTAAAATTTTGTATCATGGACCATTTGAGCAGGATGATGAAGCCTCTGGATTGCTTGGAATATGGGTTTTGAAGGGAATAAAACAAAATACATATAATTACCAAGGAAACCTTTTTTATTGACATAGAATCATCAAAATATTTTAGTAAATTAATGCATCCCAGGTAAGTCTTGCCTTAGTCACCTATATTTGTCTCAGTTATCACTTTTTACCTTGTACATTGCTTGTCTTGTATATATTTGTTTACATACTGTCTCCTCCATTAGACTGTAAACTCCTTGAGAGAAGAGACTGTCATATCTTTGGGCATATACCCAGTGCTTAGCACAAAGTAAGTCTTTCATAAATGTTTTTTGATTGACTAAGAGATGTGTAAGGATCAGATATGAAGTGATTTTTTTTCACAGTCACATCGCTGGTAGATGTCAGAGGATGTCTTTGAAATCATGTCTTCACTCCAAGTTCAGCACTTCATCCACTATGGTGTCTACCTCTCTGTCATTCTTTAGTCACAATGAAATTAAATATTACTTTTCTATATTTGGCATTCTGCTGTCCCCATGAATTCTATCCTTTGACTTGTCTCATTAACTTTCATCACTTTATATGCTTAGCCTTTCAAGTCCAGGATACAAAAGACTATTTAATACCGTTTAACCACTTCACATATGATTAGAATAAAGCCCCTCTAGATTAGGTGTCTTGGTTTGGCTATGCATGGCCTTCTGGTTCCAGCCAGAAATAAACAACAGCAATCTTCCTATAATCATGTTAACAGGGTTTCGCTTCTTCATTAAATAATTTTTTGCTTGTTTTGTTCTTTTTTTCCCAAAATATGACTGCATTAAAGCAAACATTAAAAAAAAGTTCTCTCTTTAAAAGAGAACTTTGCAAGAGTAAGCCTGTGAGTAAGCCTAAGAGTAAACCTATTATGACTTAAATATAATACTTATTTTATTTTATACTCAGTTGATAAGGATGTTTAACCCTTCAAATTATATTAATTATGTATGTACAGTGTTGTACCCTTCCCACTCAACAGATCTTAATCCCTTTGATGTCAGAGATCTTTCCATTTCTGTATGTATATATATATGTGTGTGTGTGTGTGTGTGTGTGTGTGAAGTATATATTTCATATATTATGAAATACCTTACACATCAAAGACATTTAATAAATGTCTGTAAAATTGAATTGCTTTATTCCTACAGATTTAAGGAAAATGCATGTTTATACTCACCTTGAATCTCATGACTTAGAAATATGTGAATAGTTCAGTGAGTTGAGACCGGTATTCATCTCTCAATTACCCGTCCTCATTAGCGATCATAGAGATTCTTGTCTATGACTACTTCCTACAAACCAGAGAGGATTTGGTTGACCTTTCCAACCTCCCATAAGTTCATTAAGGTTCTAAAATAGTTTCATCCTTTCATCCACATAGCCAAAACAGCAAATGCAATTAAAACTATGTTCACCTCTCTTCAACAGCATAAAAACCTTAATTGTATTTTTTCCCTATCAGGAGGGACTAATTTTCTAATCCCTTCTAAGAAAAAAGAGGATCCTGCTCCCAGCTATCTGGTAATCATCTTCTGGATATTAGTAAAAAAAAAAACTGCACCATTAAAATAACAATGCTATCCCTATGCAGCACGTAAGAGTAATAAGTAATAATTATTCAGTACTTTTTTCACAATAATTATATGATATTAGCATGTTTCCCTATTTTCAAATGATGAAACAGATAATTATTAGGTAAATAACTTTCCCTCTCATCACAAAACTAGTAAATGGCAGAGTCAGAAAAGAGACACAAGGCTTCTTTAGCCCATATCCCAGGCTTTTTCTTCTACATTATACTTCCACTATAACGAATCTAGAAGGCAACTGTTTATTATTGTCTTCCTGGATCACCCAAATGATATGGGGAGGAGTGTGCAATTCTGGTTTTAAGCTATTGGTTTATGTTAAAATTCTGTTATAAAATACTCAGAAAAGGGAAAAAAATCTTTAAGATAGGTACAAGGATTGAGAAAAAGTGAGGATTCGTAACACTTTAATTTGAGTTGGAAGAGACTTGAGAGGTCACGAAATCCAGTCATCTTCATTTCACTGCAGAGGAAGAGGTTAAATAATTAGACCATGACAACACAGGTGGTAATCAGTGGGTGAAACACCCAGACCTTCCTGTCTCAAAACAACGCTTTGTCTGCTCTGCCATGCTATTTCTCATAAGATCGTCCATAAGAATGGTAAGAATCAACTATGAGCTGGAGAGAGTATTCATTCTGGAGGAGGTGACTAGAGGGGGTAAACAGGCTGGAAATATGCAAGAAAAGTAGCAAACAGTCTGTACAAGTGATGAAAAACCAAGAACGTTCAAACACTTTGGGGGGAGATCAACAACAAAACGCAGAACACAGCATAAGAATTTGGCAGAGATCGATGGTTTAAGATAATATCTTCTCCCAACCCATCTGCAGTTGTGCCTATTCACAGTAAAGAAATCTTTAACCCATTGCTAAGAGCCTATAACCAAGTACACAGGAGCTTTCACAATTTAGCAGAACTCAACAGGAAAAAGGGAGCTCCTTCATTAGAATGTGACCTCCCTGAGAGCAGGGATAGTTTGTCCTTTGGTTTTCTCTCCTATTTTCTTTGTATCTACAGCACTTAGCACATTGCCTGGTAATAACTGAACTTAGGAAGAGTAAGGGAAAACACAGCTTATTAATAGTTGATTGTAGCTTCTGTTATTAAATTCAAATGAGATCTGGAGAAAGAAGGTATTGCAGATGTTATATTTCTTTATAATGATGTTACATATTGTAGAACCTGTTATCCCAGCCACATAGGGTATGTTTAAATATTTGTATTTCTAAAAATCATATCTTTACACAAAAAAGTAATTGAACTCTGCTTATTTTAGCTCTCTAAATTATCTATGCCTTGGAATTATCTAACTTCCTAGTCCATATTTCCATTGACAAGTATTATCTTTCATCTCACATCTTGCTTGCTGCTGCCCAGCTCTCCTTTCTCTATCAAGGAAAAGGAGTCTCTAGCCCTGGACTCCAGGGACCCTTCCTCTTCCCTCCAACCTGGGGAAGCTATACCACTCAGCTTTGGAACTGAAAAGAAGGAAAATGAGAAAATTTTCACCTCAGTGTTCTACATCTATCTGACCTCAGATTATACTTTACCCCCATTTAGCCATCCTCTAGGGCACTAGGGTCTAGCTATCACAGACATGTTACCATCAAGGTGTATCATTCTGCTACCACCCTGTTTTCCTTTGCTCTGTAAAAAAAAATCAATACTGCCATTGTGGGAAATGTACCATTCTATTGCTTCTGGATTACTACTATTCCATTGTTAATGGAAAGGACTCAGCATTATGCTGCCTTGGAGCACCACTCCTAATCTTTAAGTCAAAGTCCCCTTCCTTACTCATCCCTCTCTGATTTGTTTTGAGCCTTGTTAAGGTGAGCAACTGTCCCACTTTGGTATTTATCTCACTAGCATCTAACAATTTCTTGAATATAGTAGGTGCATAATAAATACTTTCTGACTGATTGAGGTACTAAGTCAGTCATAGTAAGAGTGAATAAGCTGCTTCTATCCTACCTTACAAACCTGGTCCTATGGAGCCATAGGGAATATCAAATGTCTTTTTAAAATTTATTCCGGAAGAGTTGATACAGAAGCCAGCTCCTCCCAGTGTAGTCTCTTGTGTCACACACTAAATTAGTTTCAAATAATTTAAATATTCTTTTTAAGTTTCAATTCCTTTTTATTTTGATATTCCTTTTTGAATCTTGATAGTACTGAGAGTTGATATATAAAGAGCATGTTTACATAGTCCCAAAGAGGAATAACATGGAGAAAATCCTAATGGTATTTGTTATGTATAGATATTTGGAGTCATCATACGGATGATAGGCTGAATATTTCGATTTCTGTTCCCTTGTATAGAAATCACATTTCATTCTACGCAGCGAGTTAAAGAATACGCAGCTAACACTGCCAACCAGTTGTTTTTAAATGGATTGTAGAGAAGAATGTGTTTTTGTGCTTCTTTTTTAGATTTTTATTATCTCAAACACCACACTCTTGAAAATACCATCCATGATTTTATCACATAGTAATGCATACATATGAACAGTGAAGAAAAATTGAAACCAGACAATTAACTTATTAATTCAGTCAGCAAAATATCTAATGCAGAAATATTCAGAAAATTGAGGTTAGTGTATGTTGAGATTATTATTTATTTGGTCCTTTTGACTCAGTTGAAATTTTCAATAACTTTTGGGCTCTCTGGGTAGATAACCAAAAGATGAATACAATTATACTCATCTTATCACATCACATATCATTAACTTATATTCTTCCAATGTTTATTCCCAACCTCTTTAATTTAGAAACAACCCATCTCTTTCATGTTTGTTTTATTCATATTGTGTTCCTAAGTGTAGATGATTTTTCCTTCTGTATTGAGAATAGCTATCTTCCTTGTGAATATTTGGTGAGATTAGGAGAAATGCTCCATATGACCTTTCAGAGGTTTATTTTCAGTGCATTTTGTGAGAGATGAACTTAAATGACTTAGCTATCTTATCAATTCATTGCAGTCTTTTCAACATATGAGACAATCCTTGGGATTCCACCTTTTTTCAATAACAGTTTGGCTGGGGCAAGATTTGGCTGAGGTCTCTATCACACTCCATATGTTTGATTTAGAATACTTTTCATGTTGTCACTATTTCTTCACAGATGCACAGATGATAGGCATAGTTGATCGATCTGCCATAAAATATCAGGCTATATTTTGCTACAACCATTCAGTGAATATCACTGTATTTGCCTAGAAAATTGTGATGGATTTCCCTCCTTATCTGCATCCCTGCCTTCATGTCTAACATTGGTATGGCGGCTGCTGTTCTGAGCTGGTTAGCAGGCAGTCAGGGTCATCAGTCACTCTTGATTAACTCTGCCTTTTGCAGGTGGCAGTTCTACTCCCATACAGGTGTGGCTTTCTGGTCACTCTCTGTACCCCTGTCCCTCTGGAAAAATAGCTTTTCTTTTAAAAACAGAGGTTGGGTGTAGGATGGCAAATGTCACCTCAGTAATAACCAGAAAGTTAGCTTACCATTCCTGCTATTTTTGCCTAAAGTTAGTCTAGTAAAAATAGTGTCCCCACCCTGGGAAGCTATAAAAATCAACCAGTAAATAAGGGCAACAGTATGGCACAGTGGAAAAGAAGGAAGGAAATAAGCATTTATAAAGCAACCTCTATGCGCTAGACACTGTACTAAATGCTTTAAAATGTTATTCCATTTGACCTTCACAATATCCTCAAGAGGTAGTTCCTACTATTATTCCCATTTTAGATTTGAGGAAACTGAGTCAGACAGATGTTAAGTGATTTGTCCAGGGTCACACAGTTAGTAAGTGTTGCAGATTTGATCTAAGGTCTTCCTGATGCCAGGTCCATAATTCTATCCAATGTATTACTTAGCTGCCTGAATATAAACTGAATCTGGAGTCAGAGAGCTCGGGTTCAAATCATAATCCTAATACTTATTTTGTGTTTGACCTTGGACAATTCACTCAACCTTTTTAATTCTCAGTCTCCTGACTCATAAAATTACGAGATTAAAGGTGTTGGCTTCTGAAGTTCTTACAGCTCTAAGTCTAAGCCACAGATGTGAACAGACAAAACCAGCACTCTCTGACTGTCCTTCTTCACTACTTTTAAATCATAATATAACAACTGTTAGCTTAAAAGACAAATGAAATGTCTGAAGATAGAACAAATTTTTAACAAAAAATAAAGATAAGCATCCAATGCACACCAGGGGAGATTTAAAGCTCATCTCATCTTGGGAAGAAAAGGGGAAAGGGAAGAAAGCAGAAATGAAAAGTCAACAGGCTCCATCTGTATCCCCACTGGATTTCAAAAGTTCTAGATTGATCCCAGCATACACTCACAGGAACCGGTACCTCCTCTGCACTCCTCCATGCCAGCAGCACCTTTGAAGTTTCCCCTTAGTTACTAGCCCACAGATCTCCTGGCTTTCTTCCTCTGTCTTCCTCCAAATAGAAAGGGTACACTGGGATAAGCTTTACCAGTCCAAAGGTTAAGGAAAATATATGGGGTTGAGGTATACTGGATGATCTCTGCCCCAAATCAGCAAGCATCCACTGCTAGCATCTCAGTTTCCTTGGTAAGTGTGTTTAAGATAGTACCACAGAGGCAACACAGAATCCTATAGCAGAGTACTTTGATAAGGAATTTCGTATATCATAGGAAGAGTTACTGGGGTCCTCAGAAGTCATCTAATTCGGCCCTCATCTAGACAAGAATTTCTAAATCTTACCTACCAAGTAGTTCTTCAGCGTTTGCTTAAAAAACATTTATTGAAGAAGGAAATCATAGCCCATTACACATTTGAATGACTCTCATTGTTGAACAATTTCTAGTTTTGACTCCTGGAGAAAAGGAAAACAAATCTAATCTCTTTTCCATATATGAGTCTTTCAAATACATGAATCCAATCCTTTTCATATTTTCCTGAAGTCTTCTTTTCTGTAGGATGAATTTTCCCAGTTCCTTCAACCTATCCTCATTTGATGGCATTTCAAGATCCTTTATGTTCCTGATTACTCTGCTCCAGATGCTCCCAGTTTGTTTTCTCTCACTTTGGATCCAGAACAAAACACCAAAGATTCAATCTGATCAAGATAGGAGTACAATGAGGTTACCATCTCCTTAACAGTTCCACTGTGTTTCTTAATGCAAACTAAGATCACATGAACCTTTTCATTACCAGATTACTGTTGATTAATATTGAACTGGCACACTGAAATACACATATCTTTTTTCAATGGATTTTATTTCATTAACTATTCACTAATTACATATAAAAATTTAACATTTTTTAAACATTTGATTCTTAACTCTCTCACTTTTTCTACCTCTCCTCTCTCCTTGAGAAAGCAAGCAACTGAATATTGATTATACATGTGATATCATGCAAAACATATTTCCATATTAGCTATGTTGCAAAAGAAAACAGGCAAAAAAAGAAAGAAAATTAGATATAAGGAAAAACATATGCTTCAACCTGCATTCAGAGTTCATTAGTTCTCTTTCTATAGGTGGATAGCATTTTTCATCATAGGTTCTTTGGAATTGTCTTAGATCATTGTTTTAATTACAGGGGCTAATTTTAGCCAGCCAATAACCCTTATAATACTGTCGATACCGTGCACAATGTTCTCCTGATTGTGCTCACTTGACTTTGCATCATTTAATATGAGTCTTCCTAGGTTTTCCCAAAAAAAATCCCAAAAATTGTCATTACTTATAGCACAATAGTGTTCTATCACAATCATTTACCACAATTGTATGGTCATTTCCCAACTGATGGGCATGGATCTGCAATTCTTTGCCTCTACGAAAAGAACTGCTATAAATATTTTTGTGCAAATTTTTTCTTTCTCTTTGATCTCTTTAGGATACAGACCCAGTAGTGGTATTACTTGGTCAAAGGGTATACACAATTTTATAGCCCTTTGGTCATAGTTTCAAATTGTTCTCCAAAATGGTTAGACTAATTTCAACTCCACTAACAGTGAATTTGTGTCCCGATTTTTTCAAATCTCCTCAATCATTTGTAATTTTCTTTTACTGTCATTATATCTCATTCAATAGGTGTGAAGTGGTACCTCAAAATTGTTTTAAATTGACTTTCTCTAATCAGTAGTGACTTACAGCAACAAACCTGACAGGTACACTTCTCTATGCTCTCTTAACTTACTTACAATATTATCCTTTATGTCCAAATCATTTATCAATTTTGACTTTATCTTGGTATATGGTACAAAATGTTAGTCTATGCCTAGTTTCTGCCAAACTTTTTTCTAGTTCTTTCAGTAATTTTTGTTAAATCCTGAGTTTTTACCTCAAAAGCTTGGATCTTAGGGTTTATCAAGCATTTACCACTGTGTATTTTGTCCTAATATGTCCCACTGATCTACCACCCTATTTCTGAGTCAGTCCCAGACTATTTCGATGATGACCACTTTGTAATATAGCTTGAAATCTGGTACCGGTAGGCCACCTTCTCATTTTTTTGGACTCCTTTGACATTCTTGACCGTTTGTTCTTCCAGATGAATTGTGTCATTATGTTTTCTAGCTGTATAAAATAATTCCTTGAGAATTTGATTGGCAAGGTACTGAATCAGTAAATAACTTTAGATAGAATTGTCATTTTTTTATGTTGGTTTGGCCTCCTCATGAAAAATTAATGTTTCTCCAATTGCTTTGACTCAGTATTTCTTTAGGATTAGATTATTTACCTTCCTATTAATTTTCCCTCTATACTTTCCTGCATTATGGTCTGAAAAAAGTGCATTCAATATTTCTGCATTTATGTATTTGGTTATGACATTTTATGTCCTAATATAGGGTGAACTTCTGTAAAGGTGCCATGTATGGCTGAGAAAAAGGTTTGGTATTTATATTTTCATTTCTACTCCCATTCAATTTTCCCCAAAGATCTATCATCTCTAATTTTTGTAACATTCATTTCTTTAACTTCTTTTACACTTATGCTACGATTAGATTTGTCTAGCTCTGAAAGAGCAAAGTTGAAGTCACCCACTAGTATAGTTTTACTGTCTATTTCCTCCAGGAATTCATTTAACTTTCCTTTTAAGAATTTCAATGTTATACCATTTGTTACACATATTTTTAATAATGCTATGGCTTCATTGCTTATAGTGCCTTTTAACAAGATGTAGTTTTCTTGCTTATTCCTTTTAAGTATGTCTAATTTTGCTTTTGCTTTGTCTGAAGTCATGATTGCTACTACTTTCCTTTTTTACATCAGTTCAAGCACAATAGGATTTGCTTCAAAACTTTATTTTAACTCTACATCTGTCTCTCTGTAGCAGCTATGCTTCTTGTAAACAACATATTATTTGATTCTAGTTTCTGCTCTATTCTGCTACCTAACTGTATTTTATGGGTGATTTCATCACATTCACATTTATTATTAACTATGTGTTTTTCTCCATTACATTATCTTCTGTTTATCCTTCCATCTCCCTTTTTTATCCTATCCCTCTCTCAAAATTTCATTTTGCTTCTTACCACTGCCCAATTTTATATACCCTCCCTTTTATTATGCCCCCTGTCTCTTATCCTCTTCCCTTCCCACTTCTCTATTGAGTAAGATAGAGTACTACTGCTTTTGCCAATTCAGTATACATGTGTGCATCTATGTATACTTACACATGTATACACACACACATATATATGTATATATATGTAAATACATATATACCTAATAAATATTTCCCTTTTTTAACCAAGTAAGCTATGAGTAAGTTTCAAGAATTACCTGGCCCCCTGCTACTTCTACCTCTTTTATGTGAAAAGAATTTCCCCATTCTTCTCCCTTGCTTCTTCTCCCAATGCATTCCTCTTTCTTATCTATCCATTTTTTACATCTTTTTCAATATAAATGATTCATTTCTGTGTGTTCTTTCTATACAGAATCCTTCTGATTTCCTGAATAATGATAAAGCTCTCAGAAGTTACAAATATCATCTCCCCATACAGAAAAGTAAGCAGTTTAACTTTAGTGAGTCCCCCATGATTTCTTTCACATTTACCTCTTTATGCTTCTCTTGAATCTTGTATTTAAAAGTCAAATTTTCAATTATTCTCCAGTTACTTTTTTTTATCAGGAATGATGGACAATCATCTATCTCATTAAATATCCATTTTTTTTCCTTTGAAATTGGTTTTGCTAGGTAACTTAGTCTTGGTTGTAATCTCAACTGTTTTGCCTTCTGGAATATCATATTCAAAATCCTCTGCCTCTTTAATAGGGTAGCTCCTAAATTTTGTGTGATCCTAACTGAAGCTCCATGATATTTGAATGGTTTCTTTTTGGCTGTTTGAAGCACTTTCTCTTTGATCTAGGAGTTCTGGAATGTGGCTAAAATATTTCTGGGAGTTTTCATTTGAGGATCTCTGTTAGGTGGTGATCACTTGATTCTTTCCATTTCTATTTCACTCTCCGGCTTTTGAAGAACAAGGCTGCTTTTCTTCATAATTTTGTAAAATATGATGTCTAGGCTCTTTTTTTGATCATGGCTTTCAGACAGTCTAAAAATTATTAAATTATTTGTTCTCATTCTGTTTTCCAGGTCACTTGTTTTTCTAAGGAGATATTTCTCATTTTCTTCTATTTTTGCTTTCTTTTGATTTTATTTTACTGTTTCTTGATGTCTGATGGAGTCATTGGCTTCCACTTGACCAGTACTAATTGTTAAGAAACTATTTTCTTTACCAAGCTATTGTATCTCTTATTCCCTCTGATCAATTGTTTTTTAAGTTGCTATTTTCTTCAGTTTTTTTGTGTCTCATTTACCAAGGTGTTAATTGTCTTTTTATAATTTTTCCCTTGCTCTCATTTCTTTACCTAATTCTTCCTCTACCATTCTTCTTTGATTTCAAAAGTCATTTTTAGCTCTTCCAGGAATTTTTGTTGGGTTTGTGTCTGATTCACAATTTTTTCTGTAGGCTTTGCGTATAGTCACTTTGACTTGGTTGTCTTCTGAATTTATCATGTTCTTCCCTGTTATCATTGCAGCCTTTTTCTGGTTAGGTTCTTTTTTGTTATTTGCATATTTTTCCACCTTATTTCATGATTTTTAACTTTATGTTAAAGATGGAATGTGTTTCTGGCCTAGAGTGGGGATGAGTTAAAGGAACATTTTCTTAAATTTCAGGCTTTTTCATATTACCATTTTCAGAGCTATCTGGGAGTTGGAAGTTGTTGTTGATTCCAAAACGGTGGGATTTTGGGAGAGATGTGGTCACTGCTCTCCTGTTCTGCATTCTCATCTTTAACCCCAGAAGGGCTCTAAAACTCTGAGATTGCAATTTTCCTCAGGGCCTCTGTTCCCTTGGAACTAGAAAAAATACTTTTCCTCGAGATCCCTGATTCCTTATGACCATAGTGATAATGTTTCTCAGAGCCCCTATTCCCTTGGAATTACAAGCAATACTTGTCCTCAAGGTCCCTGAAAGCAATACTGTTCCTCAGGACTTCCAGTCCCTCTTCATTAACAGTGCTCTTTGCTGGCCTTGAACTATGACTCAGAAATGGGAAAAGTCAATGGCTTTGTCAAACAGGGTCTGCTTCTGCATTTACTGTTAGTATAGACATATCTGTAATCTCTTTCTGACCAGTTGTCAGATTGCTTATCATCTCTGACTCAAGAGCTCCCAAAGTTATTGCTTTTTCTGTTGCCACCACCTGCTCTTTCATTCACGTGGACTCCAGGCCAGCTCCACCCCTGGGTCACAGATCTTTCTTCCCAACCCCCTATGTCTCACTCTGACATTTTGTTTGCTCTTCCACACCAGAATTTGATTTTAGGAATTATTTTTAAAGTGGTTTGAAAGGGAATGTTGGGAGAGGTTGGCTGAGTACTTTTTCTACTCTGCCATCTTGATGCTGGCCCCTGGAAGTACCATGTTTTTTGTAAAGTGTTAACTGCTTCTTAGTCATAGACTATTTGTGTGAAGCTGATTTTTTGAACCCAAGCATAAAACTTTACATTTACCCCTATTACATTTCATCTTGTGCAATTCATCCCAGTGTGCTAACAGGATTATATTTCCCCATCTCTCCCACCACAGGTCTTAATTTTTCAGAACCAACTACATGTTTCCAAGGCTAATATCATATATTAAAAAATGATACCACATACTTATGAATCAGCTCTATCTTGACTCAGTACTATACCATACAGAAATATATATATATAATGTGTCTGTATTTACATCCTCACATATTATACACACACACTTCATAGAAACATTTGTAAAGTTATATGACAGTCCACTAAGCATTCTATTTCTTCTGGCAAGCTTTCATGTTGAATAATACTATTAGCTCGTTTATTCAATGAGCTTATTTAGTTATTTATTTTATAATGCAGATATTATTCAAATGATGTTTGACTTTAGATATTGAGTTCCAAGCATTAGAATATTAAATTATTTTTTAGTCTTTCATGAGAGGAGAGAAGAGGAGAAAATAATTTTCAGTTCTAGCAGGAAGGATTACAGTTTATAATGCAAGAAAGGCTACATAGTACCGGTTCCATAACAAAATAAAATGTATTACCAAGAAAGATAATGAAATATGTTTTCCTAGATACAAAGCCAGTACTATTTCTACTGCTAATCAAAATAATTAGAGGCAGTAGAAAATAGCAGATAGATAGCCTACAGCAGAGTCAATAAGATCTGGGCTTAAATCCTGCCTCTGACACATAGTGACTCTGAGACCTAGTGGGTCATTTAATCTCTTGTTTCCAAGCAGATCTTTAAATTGCAGAAGAGCTACTCATCTGTACTTGTAGAATTTATATCAAAAGAATTTCTCCATACCAATGAAATTACAGGACCAATAGAAAACAAACCAACAAATCCTCACAATGAAATATCATTTTTAGGGTAGGTTTCCAAAGAGCTTTCTTGGGTATATTTAGGGATTATGTTGATTCCTTTCTTGTGATTATAATATACTTCCAATGAGTGGACTGAATATAAGGGTAGTGTCAAGGGGATGAGACTGAATGTCCTCATAACAATCAAAAGCTGGAAGAAGCCTCAAGAATCATGACTTGTAATATAGCAAGAATTACTTCTATTATATACGGGTCAAATAATCATTCAACCTTTCCTCTAAGACTTCGGGCAACCCAGAATCTACCTCCAAAGGCAACACGTTCCACTTTTGGATAGCTCTAACTCTTATGAAGATGTTTCTAATTTGTTTCTTTGTTTCTCTCATTAAACCAAAACCTACCTGAGAGTAACATTCACTCATTTTAACCTCCAGTCTGAAGTCATCTCTCTCTTATAATTCTGTACTCCCTTAATTTTATTACATTCTAATTTACAATTTGTATAAATATCTTATGACTCCTATTGAATTATAAGTTCCTGGCATGGAAGTATAGTATGGTGAACAGAACACCAGTAGTAGACTCAGAAGAGATTCATTCAAATCCTGACCTTTCTACTCACCATCAGTCTAGTCTTGGGCAAGTTGCCTCTCATCTCAGGAGTCAGAGTACCTAGATTCCAATTGCACTGTAAGGATTACTACCTTGGGTCAATTACTTCATCTTCCTAGGCATTAGTTTCTTTATCTAGAAAATGAGTGAGTGGGATTAGATGGTATTTGAGGTCTCTTCTATACATCACGGTTAACTATGATTCTTTTGGAGCCTCAGTTTCCTCATCTATATAATGGAGGGATTGGATTACATGATCTCTGAGTTTTCTTCTAACCTTAAATGTTTAATTTTACATATCTTCCTCCAGTGCCTACCAAAGTATATTTTTTGCTTACGATAAACACTTAAAAAAGAGGACTCTGTTGACGATAGGATGCCTTGATATCAATCACGTGATTGATCAAGAAATGATATTATTTTGATTTTATAGATGAGGGAATTGAACCTAGGAGAAATTAAGTGGCTTGTCCAAGGTGTCACAGCTATTCATGCTAAGTCAGAACTCAAGACAAAGAGTGGTCTTTGGACTAGTTTGATATTCTTTCCATTTAATCCTATGATGAAAGGCTTAAGCCATCTGGTAGAGAGCCTCAACAACTGGCCTAACAGCAAAATATATATAACCTTTTTTAACCTTCAAGATATAAAAGATGGACTGAATGGTTCATCCTCCCCTTCTACCCACCAAAAAGAGCCCTTATCCCATCACTAAATTGATCTGTTATGTACATGTAGACACAGGGGAGTGGTGCCTGGTGATTATATTATTAAATAAGACTCATATGAAACTGACCTAAATCAATAAATCGACAAGATTTTATTAGGTGCTTGCTGTGTCAGGAAATGAGCTAAATTCTGAGAATAGCAATAACATGATATAATGATAATAGGTAACATTTATATAGTGCGTACTGTGTGCCAGGCACTGTGCTAAGGGATTTACAATAATTATCTCTTTTGATCTGCACAACCACTATGGGAGGTAGGTTCTGTTATGATCCCTATTTCACATATAAGGAAACTGACACAAATAGTCATCAAATGACTTGCCCAGGGTCTCATAGCCAATAAGTGTCTGCTTTTGAATTCCAGACCCAGATACAAAGAAATAAACAAAACAAAATAAAGCAAACAAAAACCAGTCCCTCAAAGAGGTCACATTCTAATGGAGGAAGACTATATACAACTAACTATGTATGAGCAAGATATGTACAATGTAGATCAAAGATTCCTAACCTGAACTGTAAGGATTCAGTAGATAGGTTTCAGGTAATCTATGAACCTCAATAGGAAAAAAAAATAAATCCTAATTTTCACTAACCTTTAACCAAAACCATTACATTCAATTATGATTAAAAAAAGAATACTAAGGTATGCATAAACTTCATCAGACTGCCCAAGGGGTCCATAACATATAAGAACAGTTTTAGAACTAACCTCTGTAATAGATGGGGGATGGCGGAGCAGGTGGCACAATCTGAGAAGGAAGAAATGTGCCTCTTTCATCCTACCAGTCTCTCAGCTTTTGTCTCATCTACTTTTTGTCTCAAGTAATCCATCAATCATTGCAATCATATTCACTGAATAATCACCCAACCCTCCATTTCAGTTTGCATTCTACCCAGCAAATCCAATAACTGAATATATAGAAAAGGCATTGTAATTTATTAAGTATTCACGAAAGTCATATAAGTAGGAATAGGAGGTAACATGTGTTAAAGGAATAGCTACTACATTTTTTGACAAACTAGCTGGATGACCAAAGCAAGCCACTTAAGCCCTCTGTGTCATGGTTAATTCTCTAACTTCTTATGTCGTAGAGGAGCTGAAGTTCTGTGTCAGCAGGGGGAGCTTGAATATGAAAAGTTCCCTTTCCTGATTAATTATACATCCAAGAAACCTCCTCCAGAAGAACCCTAATCCCCTATCTGTAAGAAAAGTGATGTATAAAAAATGTCCTTTAAATTTCACCTTCCAAAAGAGGAACCATTTTCCAAACACTTTGAAGACACTGGTATAGAAACAACCACACATCATACTATACAAAGAAACAGTAATGACTGTGATTGTTTATTCCTTGAATGTGAACTGAATGACCTTTCAGGTTTCTGTGATAACTTAATAGGAATTTCTTCGATTTGTCTCACTCATTCTGAAGAGTTCAGAGCTTTCTGACAACACAAACTAATAATCCTTATATCACTCCTTGGAAGGGGGAGAGACTTACTGATCCTTAGTGGTACAAGAAAACTCAACCTTGGAGATGCTTCAGAGTTTGCCTGAATTGCTTCCCAAATTGGAGGCAGTGCCCTCAAGTATGGTCTTCAACTCATTATTTATAGATCTCTGCTCCAATTTCTGGGCCAGGGTCTCTTACAAATTCTTTGTTACTTTCTATTGTCCTATTTTCTTCATACCGCATATCCATAGCTTGCATAATAAAGGGAAATGATTGGGCTAGAGTACTACTTCTGACATCTACTACGTGTTCAACTTTGGGCAACCCACTTAAATTCCCTAGTCCTCAGTTTCTTCATCTGTAAAACGAGGAAGTTGGACTAGCTAACCTTGTTGGTCCTGCCTAGGTCTTGTTCCGTGCCTACATTTTCTTTCATGAGGAAGCCCCAAGACTTGGAAGGCCCCTGCACCTGCTGATCCCCAACTGCTTTCTCCTTGCCTCCCTTCCCTTGGTTCCTGTCACCACCCAGGATAGTAGGTCAAGACTTCCCTTTGGTATAGCAGGCACAAGAGAAAAGGAAGGATTCCCCTATTAATAAGCAAAAGGCGGAGGGAGCTGTACATGTAGCAATGAAGACTAGTGAGCAAAGAGAAAGGAGTGAGTCATTTTCTTGCTTGATTGAAGCCCAGCAATAAGTGTAACCCTCCTAATGTAGGCCAGCTCACAAGGTTGGGTTCATGAAATCATGCTGAAAGGCTAGACTCCAGGGGCAGCTCCACCAGTTACCAAGGGCAGCTGTATGCAATCACTCCCCAGTGTTCCTCATCAGGAGCAGAGTTATTTAATAGAACATGAGAGTCTGGGAAAGTCAGACTGAGCATACTACGCCATAGAATTGTATTTATAGTTCATGGATAAAGTATTTCCAATGGGAGTTCCTGCAGAGGCACCTTGATGTAGTGGATAAAACTCAAATTAAACTTGGCCTTAGGAAGACCTGGGCTAACATTCTGCAGCAGATACTTAATAACAACGTGACCTGACATCTGTAAAATGAGGACATTAGACTTGATCACAGAAGTTCCTTCCAACTCTAACCCTAACCCTGTAACCTTCACGGTCCTGAGAGTCCACCTTTACCCATTCATTCTTGGTCAGTCCTTTGGATTTCATTCCATAGCATTCGGAGTCCAGAGGGTTGATCTCCTTTGTCTTTTGTGAAGACTGAGAGTCTTGGAAAACAGATTTTTTTTCCCTTGGTTTTTTTGTAGGTAGTGTAAGAAATCATGATTTTTTTTTTCAAGTCAAAAGGAATGCAAATGTGGGTCCAGGCCCTGCTCCCTGTCATATATACTAGGTATGGACTGATATGTATGGCATACAAATCTTTGATATTCCCTGAAAGGCAAAACTAAGTTGGAAAGTCAGTACATGAATAATTTTCTTAAAAGTCTCCCCTCTTCTAATATGATTGCCTAGCTTGGATTCTTATTTTGTAGCACTAGCCCTAGGGCAAGAATTTCACTTTCCATGCCCTTTAAAAGCATGTTGTCGTTTTGTTCTCCACCCACCACCCCTTGATTTTCAGACTTGTAGAACCTGCTCTATTCAACCTGGAATCTATGGCCATAGATTTGGGAAAACCCCATTTCTATTCCCTGCAGTTAAAGTACCTTTCCTTATTTATCCTTCAAGAATTCATCTCCAACCTCCATTGAGTAATTATGTATTAACTTTGGTTGCACTTATTAAAGATTTTAAAGGCTCTGTGCTGGCCTTAGAAGGCTATTTCTTGCTTCTGTCCTTAATGGTTGGCCTAAAGGAAATTTTTAAGCCAATTCTAAATAATGACATTATCTGAGGGACAAGCTGATATAACTGTTATCTACCCTTATGAATGAACCTTATTTGAGATTTAGGCCCACACAGTCCTGGAACTACATAGTCTATGCTGCCATGATCACTTTCCTTCATATCAAAACCCCATGCTAATTCTATTACTGTTCCCGCTTAAGTAGTGTCTAATTCTCCCAGGATACTATTTCAAGGAAGTAACTTGAGTCTATGTGGAGTATTGCCTCTCAAAAATTTACAATTTGCTGGCACAGTTTCATACCTATTGTGTTGAATATTTAAGGGGCTCACTCTTTATTCATATTCCTGATTTTTAAACATAGTAACCCACATGGGCCTTTTAAAAGTTGGTACCATTGTCATGGTGGTGTCTGCTATTTCTACTGTTAATATTTCCTTAGAAAAGGTGGGGTTTCCCTTCGCTCAGTGGAATCACAGAATATTGGAGGCAGTATGTTTGCTTAATGTTTCTCTAAGGCAACCTCCTCAGATAAATTAAGTGATTTACTCAAGTTCACACAATTAATTAGAGGAAAACTGAGAGTTAAACCTAAGTCTTTTGAATAGAAAATTAGTTTTATTTTCAATAAGTGCATCCTGCTACCAATAGAAGTTTGTGAACCTGACCACTTCCATACTGATGGTTCTGTGTAAACAAGACCATTCTCTGCCAGTACCACTAATCACGGACAACACATAAGAAGAACCAGTTAGGCCCTACAAACAAGCAATTGATCTCCAAGAGATGTTGACAAGATCATCCTGCTCTGAGTTATCAACTGAAGATCCTAATTCTGAACAAGGAATGGAATTCTTATGATTAGGGCAGGATAGCTCACTCACAGCTTCTGAAAAAAATATCCACCAAATGAAGCAATCATATGGTAAGATTTGGTAACCATAAGCTAGATAGATAATCATATGCTAAGACTTGGTAATCATAAGCTAGATAAGGTCAGTCAAAAAAATCAGAAATTCAGAAATAATAATCACTAATGCACGGGATACATCTGCCTGACATTAGATGATTGAGTAGATACGGCTCCGATAAGCTCACATAGCCACCAGAGACATCAGTGAGCAGCCAAGTCTAGACATCTTCACTCTCAACATGGGGATGAGTGAGTAGAAACATAAGCCTACCCAAAAAGTCATGTACCAACAGTGATAGCTGTACTACCTTACCATCTGAGACTGGAAGCAATTTTATATGTGGCAATATTTTAAAGTAACTTAATTCCAAAAACCAAAAAAAAGCAAAGTTTTCACAAAAGTTATAGAATGGTTAGGAAAGTTAGAAGTTTTAGTAATTATTGAATGACATGTAATCAGTATTTGATCACATATTATCAAAAAATAAAATCCCAAGATTGAAAAGTATGTATACCAGTGCATTTTTTTCTTTAAAATATTCAGTTGTATTGTAAAAGTTCTACAACATCTTCTGACAGCTTTTACTAATAGGCAAGCTCAGGTACACAGGGGAAAAGCTTTGAGTAATCAATCTTATATTTGAGGAAGTTCTGCTTTTAATGAGGTTTGAAGTGGCAAGTGTGGGTGCTGAAATCTCAGAGAGGTTGTCTACTAACAAGGGATTTAGTGTCTGAAAGTTTGACACTTCCTGGGCACAACTGGCCAGTCTAGCAAGCAATATGTTAGTCAACAGTTTTTAGCAACTGATGTAAATAGGATCATTGTTTCTAAATGTAGCATAATCCCAAAACTGGCTTCTAGCCTCAGTTTTTCTTGTTTATCTCTCTACTCCAGCTAAGTGGCATAATGGAAAGAGAGCTGGGCCTAGAGTCAGGAAGACTTGAGTTCAAATTCAGCCTCACACAATTACAAACTGATCTTAAGCTCTGGTCACTCAAGACTGATCATTTAAGCTGAGTTTGTATCAATTTCCTCAAATGCAAAATAAGAATAATTATAGCACTTATCTTCTTAGGGTTATTGAGAAGATCAAATGAGATATTCTTTATAATGTGCTTAGTACACAACCTGGCAGTTAGTATATATATATATATATATATATATATATATATATATATATATATATATATATATATATATATATATATATATATATATATATATATATATATATATATATATATATATATATATATATACCAATTTACTTCCTTCCCTTCTCTTCTCTACTTCAAAGTTCATGAGAAACTATGTAGGATTTGGTAGAAATATGGTGGAGGTAAATCAAGAAGTAGCTGCCCAATTAGGGCAATGTAAAGGCAAGAGCAGAGGAGGTAGGACAGAGAGAGGAAAAGGGAATTCCAAATGGTAAAAAGGTATAGTGTTTCAGAAGTATAGATTAATCCCCTCCAGGAAGATGCGAGCAGTCCTCAGAAGTCCATGAATTAATCTGAGGAAAACCCAAGGAAGAATTCTTGTAGAATCTACATCTGAACTGAATGAAGAATAGGATGAAAATTACTTAGTCTCTAGACCAGTCCATTTCAGGTGTTTGGGTGAAGATCACCAAGGATGATGATGGAACTTAGATACCAAACATTAGAGAATAGTGGGAGAGAACTACAAGAATCCTTCTGAGTGAATCTGAGATGTGATTCAAATGAAGGCCTGAGTAAGGTCTGACTGAAGATGAGAACTTCAGGCTAAATGTTATTACACAGAATGAAACGGAAGCGGAAGACAAACCACAATAACCTAAATAGAAGCCCTATCTGTTGTTGGCTGAAACTGATGGAGATTAGGAAGGCCTCTGGGGAAGGGTTTTTCACTGTCCGATACAGATACAAACTATCTAAAGTATAGAAATAGTGGTGTGCTTGTAAATGTTTAAAAACTCCCTATATGAAAAATAATTGTATAAACTTTTTAGATTTCATCATAATTACTAGCATTTTATCACTTTCTTAAGTCAAGAAAATTAACAAAACAATGAATCAAAGCTAGATTCCTAGTATTTGCCAATTTCCAAAATGCTCACACTGAAAATTTAATAATGGCTCTCATGAGCCTCTTGGAACTGGCTCCAGAACAACCCTGGTAAATTATATATGATTTCTCAGACCTATAAATAAACTGGTTCATTCTTCAAGCTTTGTGAACTAGTGTGCTTGTAAAGGGATCTGGTGACTATACCCTAAAGCAGTGGTATCAAAATCAAATAGTAAAGTAATCCTGCTGGCCACATATTGACAAAGAAAAACACAAACCTACATTATCTATGTTATATTGTATTTTTATTTATTTTGTTAAACATTTCTCAACTACATTTTAATCTGGTTTCAGCTTCATTGCAAGTTTTGAGTTTAATACATTGGCCCTAGAGGAGATCAGATACTGAAATTCCCAGATTATCTGGGAGAGATGAGTAGAAGTGGTGAAGTAAAAGGCCTCAAAGTTTATTCATTCCTTTTGGATCAAGAAGAAGCTTCTGACAAAAATATTAATTAAGTGTTAATATCAATTAAGTTAGAATCTAATCTAGGAGTAACTTGTAAGTTATTATGACTTTAATTCCTTATTTACATTAATAATTTGAAGGTGACAATGTTTTTCCCCTCTTTCAATTTTAAAAAATTCTGCTCTTAAAATTAAAGTAAATAATCTTACATCCAAAGAAACAAATGAGGAAATGATATATTTTTCCTTTTAGAATATCTAAGGAAAAATGTTTTAATTTAACTTCCTAGACAGGTGCATATATCCATATGAATACATATGCACATATAAACATATATTCTCATTTCTGAAGCATTTTAGTAAATGATTTTTGAGTGGAGATCTGATCAATACAAAAATGTCTTTCTTGGTGTTGTCATAGCAACTTCCCATAAAGTTTGCTCTTAGCATTTTTTTTCACTTTGCTGGAGCAACTACTCTAAATTTCCTGATTGCTTTGATTATATCTTTCACAGTTGGTCCCCTTTATGAAGGAAGTGTTTGCTGGTGTGGTATGGATTTTGAAATACAAAATAAAAAGAATTGGTCTTTTTCAGTCTGTTGGATCCTTTAATTAGCCAGATTTTAGGATACTTTCTTCTCTCAAGTAAAGTTAATTTTTTTCTGAAACATGCATATCATGACAGTCATTTCTATCAAGTACAGAAGTAAAACAGAAGTGTGATATGAATTTACATTTGAATTCTCTATATACTATCTTTTCCAATAAATAGACAAAATTTAATATCTTTAAACAGATGGGTAATAGAGATTTGTTGTTCCTGGATTCCAGACTGGTCTCCGATTTAAATTGCAAAAGTTAAGCATGACCACTGTGCTCCAGGACTCTCGATATAGCAGGACACATTATTTCATTCAGTCATTCATTTAACAAACTGTTTCTATGTACAATATTGTGGTGGGATTTGGGGAATGCCTTAACTGCACAGTCCCTTCCAGGAACTATTGCTGCTAACTTGTTTGGTTAGCCTAGAGGACAAATACTCTAGATTCAAGTTATTTTGTGAGTTTGCATTCTTAAAACTATAGCTTATCAAATCTCCACCAGTGCATTTACCTTTGATAGTCAGCTACTTCACAAAGTTACCTCATCACAAAGGTAAGGTCTTTGAAAGGTCTTTGCATGAATAATACAAACAACACATCCCACCACCACCACCCCCCCAAAAAAAAAATTTGAAGTTTTTGTATAATTTGTGTACAAGAATCCCTGGGAAGAATGGGAATCAATATAAAAGACACTAGAAGGGATGAAAAAATCTACATTTCTGGTACTTCAAAGCATTTAAGTCCCTTCTTTTTTCATACCATTCTCAGGAAGATGGCCCTAGGTTTAATGTGTGGAGATGGGAAAGGTTGTTCAGTTGGGCTCCATAGGCCTATCCTCAGTTCAGTTCTCAACAGCCAGGGCTACTTCTCTTAACTTAAAACTCTGCTGGTTTCATATAAACTTACTTAATTCCATTCCCTTTCCTTTTCCTTTTCCTTTTCTCTTTCCTTTTTTCTTTCTTTTTCTTTCATTTCCTTCCTCCTCTTTTCTTCCTTCTTTCTTTCTTTCTTTCTTTCTTTCTTTCTTTTTCTTTCTTTCTTTCTTTCTTTCTTTCTTTCTTTCTTTCTTTCTTTCTTTTTCTTTCTTTCTTTCTTTCTTTCTTTCTTTCTTTCTTTCTTTCTTTCTTTCTTTCTTTCTTTCTTTCTTTCTTTCTTTCTTTCTTTCTTTCTTTCTTTCTTTCTTTCTTTCTTTCTTTCTTTCTTTCTTTCTTTCTTTCTTCCTGTCTTTTGCAAAACCTTAAACCCACTTCACTCAAAAAGATTGGACCACAATAGGTGGTCCACATAATGACTGCATTTTGGGCCCTCCTGGCTTAGAGTGAATGTCAATGGTAACTGTTTCTCTTTGGAACAGTAACAATGAGAGTCTTCCCCTCTCAACGTGATATCCTTTTTCTTTTTTTCTAATTAAAATGTACAGGACCAGGGTTTCCCATTGCATCCTGGGCCATCTCCAGTCATCCTGATGAATATCTGGTTACTGGATGTAGATGGCTATGGAGGAGAAAGTGAGGCTGGTGACCTGCACAGCCCTCCCTCACTCAAGTGGAAGTCAACTGCAAATCATGTCATCATTTCCCTGATGTCATGGTCCTCTTTGAAAATGAAAGACAAACGAATACACTTACCAGGTCTTCATCCTGTTGGGTAAATGTCTTCAACCCAGAATATTAGCCATCTGTCTAATTCTATTAAGCTTGACTGTTGACTTTCATACCTCTTAAAGAGTTAACTTATTGTTGGCATTTCTTGATACTTTAAGGCTTTAACACTGTTTTCTCTGTTACCTTCCCTTTCACTTCTGTAAATTTATCAATTGGTCCTTGCCTTCATGGATTTTACAGACTAGAAAATGGGAATATTGAACATACAAATAGCTATAGTAAAATATCCTAAGGTCACCGAGGGCATGGCATGGAAGGGGAGGGAAGACTAAGTAAGCAGGTAACTAATTCTGATGATAATTAACGGACCCCCAGGAGGTCCATTGCTAACCCTTCACCTCTACCCAACGTACAACCTAAATTGAGACAAAAGTAAACAGCAAAGAAATAACCATATAAAAAATGATGGCTGGAGAATTTTCCTTTAAATAACAAATCCTAAAGCTCATGACAGAAATAGCACTCCCCTCCTGAAACCATCACATGGTAACTTATCCTTACAAAGTAAACATACCAGAATAACAAGTGAAGCCTCAAATCTACCAATTTAATTGCATTAAGAAAAAGGCGTTCCCAATGACCCCTAATTTGCTGAGTCAGTTCACCCCATGGAGAAAACAGTGGATAGAATTCTCCTGATTCAAATGAACTATCCCTGCCTTAAAGCTGTGCATTCATTTCAAAGATTCAGGGCAAATATAGGGCTTTGCACATAGCAAGGACTTAGGAAACCTTAGGGAACTATTTAATTAAATAATCAGTGCCTAAGAGAGTTTACCTATAGTGAGGATCAAAGTGAAAATCAAGGAAGGACATTCATGCTGTATTTTGAAGAATGAGCAAGATTTCAATAGGAAAAGCAGTCACTCCTTAACACAACTCCACACAATCTGACCCAGATTTGCCTAATTCTAGATCCTCCTGCTTTCCATGTCTCCTACTTCCTATTCAGTCAGGCTTTGGTGGGTGCTCTGGACATCTCTTACTAGAATGGTACATGTTTTTTTGTTTCATGCTGTTTTCCTCCCCGCTCCAGCTATTCCTATAGCCTTTGACATTTCTGGATCCATTCTACATATTTGAGTCCCCTACTGCTTCTATTGTCCAGACTAACCTTTTTCAAAACCTTCCCTGCTGCAGATCATGCCTAAAGCCTGTTAATCCTTCATCTCTCATAGTAGAGCAGCAAGACTTTGATAGGTGTATAGAAAGTACCCAATTTAACAATAGATTTATTAACAATGTATAAACAGCAGTTGCTGCTTATGGAATTTGAATCTTGAATTCCTCCTTTTGCCTGCACATTTCTGCTTGGTAATTCTACTTTATTTTCTAATTCAGAATACTTGGGGAGTAACTAATTTTTAAAAGAATCTTTTCTTACAAAAATTTGGAGAAAGAGGAAAGAAAGAGATATTCTTATCTATAATACTATAGGATCTATAATACTATAGCCACCTCACCCCCAGCACCCAGCTCAGTGATCTGAACCTAGTAAGTATGTAAGAAATGTGAAATGAGGGTCTAAACAAATGAAGATTGCCTCATATGATGTTTCTACTTAGACGACACTAGGGATAATATGACATAGCTCCACAAAGAGGACTTGTAAGGGAAGGGTCTTGAAGCAACTAATTGTGCACCTTGCATAGATCTGTTTCTGGTCAGCTAACCACAGGTTGAGGAGGAGGCTCTTTGGTTGTGGATACATTTAAAAAGCCCAATCAGCCTGAGCTACTTTCTCTTTGCCTAATTCAATATTGGAAAATACTGGCAACTCTCTGACCACAGGAATTTCCAAAGATTGGAAGAGTGAGTCACACAAATTCAAAAGGCAGAATCTAAGTCAGCTTTCTTATCCAGTTAATTATCAGTGCCCTGGGGAGCAAGGATGATATTTGGTTGAACCTTTGTATATTCCTCCCAGAAGAAACTTGTTCAGTAATATCAAACTCTTCATGACCCCATAGAATGCCAATAGTGTCCAAATGGTTTTCTTGGCAAAGATACTAGAGTGGTTTGCCATTTCCTTCTCCAGTGTATTAAGGCAGACAAAGGTTGTGATTGGCCAAAGGTCACATACCTAGTAGGTGTCTTAAGTCATATTTGAACTCAGGCCTACCTGACTCCAGGTCCAACAATCTATCCACTGCATCACCTAGCTGCCTCTTTCCCTCAAGGAATAAGCTTAGACTAATAGTAATCCAGCAGATCAGCAGTTCTGTATGTGAACTTGGTGGGATTAATGCTGTGTAGGAATGGAGCTAAATTGTTCATATTCCCAAATCCCAAATTATATGGGGGAGAGAAATATTAGGCAGCACATTTACATATTTGTTCTGGCTGTATCTTTAAATATCCTTGAATAAAAATCAATAAATGATAAGCATTTCAGTGAAACTGGAATGGTAATGAATGGCCCCCTGAAACAGGGAGAACATATCCAGTAGAGTCTCAAGCCAATAACAGTAGAGACAAAGCCAATTTAAGGCCCTCAGAACACCCAGTCATGATAGTTTTGGGTTTTTTTTTTCCCCCAGCACTTAGTATTGTGCCTGGCACACAATAGGTGCTTAATAGATGTTCACTGATTGGTTCACCAAGACCCTTCCACTTCCTCTTAATGCTAATGCCTTCCCACTGAGACAATCTCATTTATCCCACATGTAGCTTGTTTATACATAATTGTTGCATGTTGTTTCCCTCATTAGACTGTGTGCTCCCAGAGATCAGGGACTCTATTTTGCCTTTCTTTGCATCCCCACTTAGCAATTAGCCCAATACCTGGCAAAGAAAAGGTACTTAATAATGCTTGTTGACAGACCCTGTAAGTAGATATAGCCAACCTGGCACTCCTGGGAGAGTGGTGTCAGAGTATAAACTGTGTACACATTACTCTTAAATTAAGAAACTGAAACTGAAGAGAGTAGAAAGGCTATTGATGTCCAGTTGTATCTATACCATTAATTGAGTGTGTTGGTGCCATAGTGGCCATTTTGTCAGTGTTCATTAAATTACTGAATGGAATGTTTAGTGAATAAGAAAAGATCTTCTCTCCCTTCCCATCACCACTGTACATACCCTCAATAGAACTTTTTGATATCCTGTTGGGTTACTGGGGAAACTTTAATGACCAGAGGATCAGGGAAAATATGTTTAGGGTTAGGGTTAGCTTATTCCAAGTTGGAAGGTGGGAATCATTTCACTTAACACCAATATTCACAGTTCATGGCCATTATGATTCAGACTCCTTTGGGCTAAGACAAGAATACAGTTACCATTGGAGACATCATTTCTATGAAGGATAAGTTTTTTGCATTTTTAACAGCTAATCTGCAAAAGCTTTTTGGCACACAACCTGTTAGTTAAGTTGGAGACTACCTGTACTTTTTGAGCATAAAAGCATCATTATATGTTCAGGCAATTTCATCCATAGAAAACAGATATATTGATAATGGTTAAATCCTAGCATAACACAGAAAAAGAATGCCAGCTAGAAATTTAGTATTATATGTAAAATTTCCTTTATTTTCTTTTTCTTTATAAAAGATTGACATTTCCACCTCTTGCGTTTCCTTACTTATGTGGCAATATTAAATTATGATCTAGATGTGCTGTGTGGAAGGTATTGACTAATAAAATGTACATTTAGTTCATTATTTTTCTGGTTATGTATGTCAGATACCCATCTAGCTATGGTCATGTGTCTGATTGGAAGATCTTTCATTTCAAGAAAAAGTGAAATGTTTCCATGGAGATCAGCTCGAGATAGCCCAGTGACGAATTTCTTGGCTATACTTTCACTTTGGTTTCTATGGTTTCCAGATAGGGAGAGAAAATGAAGTTGTAGATTTTTTTTTAAATGTAGAAGGTTATTGGAAAATAAGAGATGCAGTTGAAATTAGTCCCATTCCCCCTGGAGAGGCAACCCCTGTCCATGAGATAAGGGAAAGGTTTTTTGTGGTGAAGATTGCCTTGCAATATCAGTACCTGCAGTGGTGTTAAGATAAGCATCAGAATAAACTGGAAACAATTTGCCAAAATAGTAAAAATAACATTTTAAATGAACCATTTTAGTTTTGAAACATCTCATTAGTAATGATCACTACCACTGGCTTAAGCACCCTGTTTCCTCTGTTTTTGTATTAAACCACAATTTTAAAATGGCCAAATTGTATGTCCCTTCCAGTATGACAGTTTTACTTGGTTGTCTCATTGTGGTATGGAGATGAGGCATAGTTCTTGAAAACCATGCCAATAAAAAATGAGCTCTCGCTCTTTCTACCAAACTGATATTGCTTCTAGTATGGACCATGTAGCACTGTTGCCTGAGAACCATCCTAGCAAAGCTCAGAAAGACTCAGAAATAAGTTGGCCAAGACCAGTGACTTTGGCCCTAGTACATACATGAAGCCCAGCTGCGGAGGCAGACCAAAGAATCACACATTTAGAGCTTCATAGATCCTTAGAGTATATTTAGTCCTAACATTTTACATGTGAGAAATCTGAAGTATACAAAGTTTACATGACTTGCTCTGGGTCATACATCCAGCAAGAATTTGAGATCAGATTTGAAATGAAATCTTGCCAAAATCAAGTCCACTGCTCTATCTATTACTCTGTGCTGCCTCAGAAAAGGGGTCTGATCTAGATTACTGTAAGGATAACGACACCAGCGAGATCAGAACTCTTTTAAAATATTGACATGTGTTGTGTGTGCCATGCCACTACCTATAGTGTTTGCCTTCTCTAGGAACTAACAACAGAAATTGGCACAATTTAGACAAACAGTTCTAGGCTGTATCAGACCACAGCTATCATCATTACTTATTTCAGGATTCTTGTGTGGGCTGTGTCAGCACTGAAGCAGCAAAAATATGACAGACATTTGGACTATCTCCCACATCACAGTGACCATGAAAAAGGAGGAGGATGAGGAATAAGCTCTATGTGCACCATTGCCCCACCATGACCACAGCAGCAACTGATTTCCTTTCTTCATCCATTCCATTTATTTTCAGATTAGCATCTTCTCTTTCCAAATTCTCTCTCACTACCAGATTTAGGCTGATTTCCATAGACCACCAAGCCACCTTCCTTCCTGCTCCCTACTGGCATGCTTAAATACCCTGGCAGAAAATCTGGTGCAATCAGTCACTCCTCATTTAACCTATTCCTCAAAGCAGCAGGAGCATCCAAGGGAATCCTTACCCACAGGGTACATGGTAGCAACTTGGCTTTATCCCTCTTCCCCACAGGACTAACATAATTCATTTATCAGGATCAGGCAGAAATAAATGAAAAATCCTTTCAATTCAGTTCAACAAATGTTTCTGAAATGCCTCACATGCACAATGCATTGTGTAAAAACAAAGTAGTACCTGCTCTCCAGAAGTTCACATTCCACTGAAGTTGATGGGGTTACAAGCATATAAATAAATATAATGCATCAGGAAGTAAGAGACCCAGCCTGAAAGAGAGCTCAAAGACATGAGGAAGAAGTATACTACAAGCTTGGGGGCAGTTTTTTTCCAAAGCATCCAGGTTGGAGATGGAGTATGAAGTTCAGGGAACTTCAGTAAAGCAGCTTGACCAGAATAGAGATTCTGTGAAGGATGATGGTATGCATTAAGTATGGAAAAGTGACTAAGAGCCTGACTATGGTGGAGGGCCGTAAATATCAGACTGGGGGAGAATTTCATACAATAAACAATAAGGAACGACTGCATAGGAGGAGGAGTGATAAGGCCTATGCTTTAGGGAGATTATTCTGGAAGAAGTAAAATGAATTGGAGAGAGAAGGTGACTGGGAGCAGGAAGATCTATAAGGACACTATTAAAACAGTCCAGGTGAGAGATGATAGGGTCCTGAACTAGTGTATTAAATCTCTGAACAAAAAGAAAAGGAAAGAGGTGAGAGACATGGTGGAGGTAGAATCAATTAGACCTGGCAACAGAGTGCGTGTCTGGGTTAAGAGAAAGGAAAGAAACAAGGATGATAATAAGGTTCTGAATGTGAAAGAATCAGATAGTAGTGGTTCCCGCAACAGAAATATGGAAGCTTGGATCAGGCTTAGTGGAGAAGGTAATCAGTTCTACTGCGGACACACTGAGTTTAAGATGTCTGGGAATTCAAAAGGATGAAAGATTTATAGCTGGAAGAGAATTTAGAGGAAATTGAGTCCAAGTGCATCATTTTACATACAAATGAGGAAAGACTGAGGATTAGAAAGGTGATATAACTTGTCCAAAGTCACAGGTAGCAATTACCAGAGCCAAGATTCCAACATAGGTCTTCTGACTCCAAATCCAAACTCTTTCCATTAGAGTATAGATAGATCCAGAAAGTATATGGAAATGAAGGATTGTTGATTAGGAGAGATTAAGGTTGGCTACAGAACTGGAAGTCATTTACATAGAGATAATACTTGGGAGCTGGTGAGATCACAATGGAAAATGGGTATATAGATGGAGGAAAGAGACCTCAGGATAGAATGCTAGGGGATAATCACTCAGATTTTGGGAGATTAGTTTCCTAAGGAAGCCATAGTAGGTGTAATATACTGTTTCAAAAGATAAATATGAAAGGATAAAGGAATCAGAAGTAGTGTGCCCAATCTAGAGTAATGGCATAGAGTTAGGAGGAATGAAACAGAAATGAAGGCAAAAATTAGAAAAATTATGCTGCAAGTGCGCAAGACCATTGAGGTGGCATAGGCATGAGTAATGGTAAGATCTAAGTTATCTAAGATCTTGGTGACAGATAGAATGAAGATACAGATCACTGAAATTGAGAAAGGTAATGAATCTGGAGTCCGGAATGTATGTTCAAGTTAACATCAATATATTTTTTGAAATCTTCAAGTATGAGAGCAAGAAAAGGTGTGGACAAGAATACTTTAAGCACAAGTATTTTGTTTCATGAGAAAAGGAGAGTGAATTCAACACACTGAGACTCTGGATTAGATGATATACCTAGATTGACTATTTCACAGGAGAAAATGAGGGCAAAAAAAACCACATGGAAGTAGCAGCATGGAGAATGTCAACAGTGGAATGCACATGTAGGGAACACGTGTAGCCAAGGCACATATATGGAAAGTTAAATTAAGGACCATGTAGTTAAGGCTTACTTGTGAAGGGGCAACCACTACCTCCAAATGGCCATGCAAAGGGTATCCAGTTCTGTATTTGGCTTAGAATTTTCCTGTTAAACCCCATATCTGCCCCAATTTGAGGAGACTTTAATATGTGCTCATCAGTGTGCAGTGAAACACCCTGGTTTCTTGATTCATCAACTTCTCCAACATCCATGATCTAAGTCTTCACTTGACCCATCCATCCTCTAAATGATTATCCTCTCAGTACTAAGATACAAAGCCATCTGCTCTCACTGCCTCCACATACTCATTAGGCACTCACTTTTCACACTTTTGCTAGTTGGCTTCTAATCCCCTCACTCGTTCCCCCCCCCAAAAAAAACTAGTTAAACTCGTCTTTCAAATCATACCAAAGATCTCTTTTTCACAGTCTTCATCCCAATCGATCTTTCTCGTTCTTAGCACAGTGTCTCCTGGCACATAGTAAGCACTTCATAAAGGCGTATTTTACTAGATTAGTTTACTTTATGTTACATTATGTTACATTTATGTTTTGTTATATTACATTACATTATATCATATCATGTCATATCATATTATATTATATTATAATTTATTGCTTCAAACATTGATGATTATCCCATTTTTTTCTCTTGGTTTCTGTGGTACTGTTTTCTCCTAATTCTCCTTATCCTACATGAAGACTACTTCCTAGTCTACCATCCTAGATTTTCATATCGCTTACATCTAAGCTTGGTTAAAATCTTCCTTGAGCCTCTTTTTTTGTAGTCTATAAATCCTCCTTGCACATTCCCCTTCCTGCCATGGCTTCTCTTATCAGATTTATGCAGATGTTTTCCAAATCTGTATATCCATATCTCTCCTAAATTCTAATCACACATAGCCATATGCCTAGCAGAAACCTCTACCAGGTATAGTGTAGTCTCAAATGTAACATATCCAAAGTAGTAAAACCTGTCTCCATTTAAAGTACATATTTCTTTTGAGAACACCCAGGTTTTTCTAATCACCTAGGTTCATAAACTTGGAGCCGACTTTAACTCTTCCTTCCCCCTCACTTCTCATATTCATTCCTTTGACAATTTCTGCCAATTTACTTCCACAAGACCTTTCCACATGCTTCTCTTCTCCACTCTCTTGGTTACCACCCTTGTTCCATCTCTTGTCACCTATCACCTTGACACATGTAACAGCCTCCAAATCAGTGTCAACATTTCCAACATCTTTAGTCTCTTAACTCAACCATACAGTTGCTAAAATAATCTTATAAAGGCAAAGGTTTGTACATCATGACACTGCTCATAACTCTTCAGAAGTTTCTTGTTATTTTTAAATTAGAATACAAAACCTTAGATTGGCATTCTATGCCCTCCACAACCTGGTTCCCACTTCTTAACTTTGCAGGTTTATGCCCCATTACTTTCTCATAATAAACTATGTTCTAACCAAACTGAACTCTGAACTATTTCTATCCCATCTCTGAACATTGTACATTCCCCTAAGCCTAGTGTCACCTATTCCATGTATGCCATGGGCTTCTTCCTACTTTTAAACTGCTAATCTTCATCCCCCCTCTAATCTAAACTCAAGTATCACCTGAGGCAGGCAGTGTGGTACAAGAGAAAAGGAGCAAAGCTTAAAATCAGAAAACCTGGGTTTGAACACCAGCCCTGCCACGTGCTACCTGTTTCACTTTCAGCGAAACTCTCAACCTTTTGGAGTCTCAGTTTCTTCGTTGGTAAAATAATAGAGTTTGACTACATGGCCTCTGTGGTTTCTTCCAGTTCTTTCTATAATACTTTGACCTAATCAAGGGAGACTTCCTCCACCCTGGCTTTAGTCAATCTCTTTCTTAAAGCAAATAAGTAGGCACATAATAGAAATATAAACAAAAACTTAATAAATGAATTCACAAATTTCTCTTCCATTTTACATAATGACAGCAGTCTTCAGTCTTTGACAATGCCATATGGTAGCCCTTTCAAAACAAAGGCCACATGTATTCAAAAGGGCCTGAGGTCAGTATTTCTAAAATGTATAGCTTGTTCACTGAGATTTCAGAATTGCAAAAGCTTTCTTCTAAACTTAGAAAACAATACCCTCAAGGTTTTCTTTCACTCAGCCTAAGATGGTAAGTGGTACTTACAAAGACTAGGGAATACAGAGCCATGTAAAAATTGTACAGTTAAGTGGATTTCTCCACAAGCATCAAACAGAATGCATTCAGTCAGATGTACAGCACATGTGTTTTCTTTTGTTTTCCCTGTTTGACATGAATCACTCCATCATCAGGATGCCATTTAATTGTTAGCATTAAATGAATGTTGTGGATGGAGATGATTTGGGTTAGGAGCTACAATAAATAACATTAAACCAGGACAAAACTGCTGATTCAAAGCACTGCATTCACCATTTGGGAAAACTGCAGAGTATCATAGGATCTGTGGTGGTGAAAGTGATCTCTGGCGGGTCATCTTTTCTCTTCTACTGCTTTGTGACAAATTGATTTCATTATCCTTATCCTCCCTCCTAGTGTCAAATCTGAACTCAAATGCTTTATCTCCCATGACAGCACTAACATCCTGCTATTCTTTATTTCTTTCCCTTACTATTCCATAACTGTGTGGTCTTCTCCTTCCATTTAACATAATGATTCCTTGCCGAAATATATGCCAATTACTACACGCCATGCTCGTGGTGACTAATTCCTATTCGTACATTTCCAAACATCTTGTTTTCTTCTTTTGGATTTCTACTTGACTCATGTTTATCAGTTTAGAGCTTGGAGACACTGTAGAGATCATTCAGGCTAACCCTCTTATTTTACATTTGGAAACTGAGGCCCAGACACTTTAAGTGACTTGCCCAATGCCACGCCTGTTTATGATACATATGTATATGTATGTACACACACATACATAAGCAATGTTTTACACTTAGTAAGCACTTGATTTTTAATTTAAATTTTACTTTTT
This sequence comes from Bettongia penicillata ogilbyi, assembly GCA_023548195.1. Lineage (NCBI taxonomy): Eukaryota > Metazoa > Chordata > Mammalia > Diprotodontia > Potoroidae > Bettongia > Bettongia penicillata. The sequence goes on along the minus strand of JAJHZJ010000470.1, from coordinate 35,166,228 downwards.
TAGATTAATGTATTTTTTCTTTCTCTTTTTCAATTCCTTTTAACTTAAAAAAAAGAAAATAACTTTTTTAAAAAAATATTCATTGTTGATTAATCAGGTCTGACTCTTCATGACCCCATTTTGGGGTTCTCATGGCACAGATACTGGAATGGTTTGTGACTTTCCCTGGGTAAAACAGCTAATGTCTGAGGCCAAATTGGAACTGAATCTTCTTGATTCTAAGTCCAGTGCTTTATTCACTGTGCCACCTAGCTGCCTTTATTTTAGTTGTTTTCATTCTTCGTGACCCATTTTGTTTTTGTTTTTGGCAGACATACTGGAGTGGTTTGTTATTCCCTTCTCCAGATCATTTTACAGAGGAGGAAACGGAGGCAAACAGGGTCGAGTGAGTTGTCTGTCATCTCATACTGGTATTTGAAGTCAGATGGTCCTGACTCCAGGCCTGACACTCTATCCACTATGCCACCTACTGTGCATTCAAGCACAAAACAAATAACATTGGCCATGTACAAAAATGTACATTTAGTCCCTTGGAAATAAGGCAGTTTCTATCACCATTATCCTCTTGAAGAATGGTTTGTCCTCGCATGCAGAAATACCCATTCCTTATCTTATTTATTCCTTATAACCACCTCAGTGAGTCAAGGAGCACAAACATCATTATTTGCTATCATATCTCTTCAACCTATCCCATTCTTTATGTTTACCATACATGACTACCACCCTAGTTCAGGGCCTCCTCATCTCTCAGCTGGCTTATTGTGAAACCTCCTACTTAGATCTCTTCTCCCACATAGTTATCAAAATAGTCTTCCTAAAGGCCAAGTTTGACTATGTACCTGCTCAAGAATTTTCAGTGACTCTGTTGCCACCAGAACAAAATCCCTTCCTCTACAAGCTTCAGAGTATCTTTATAGGCTTAGCGCATATTTTTCTAGTTGGTGCACAACATGCCAGACAAACTTGATTGACTACATGTTGTCCTCAAATCTGGTACTTCTTTTCCCTCTTCAATAATTTTGCTGTGTTCTGTCCCTCAAAATAATTTCCTTTCATCCTCACCTCTTTGAATCCATAGTTTATTTCATGGTTCAACTTCTGTACTGTTTCCTATGAGAAGCTTTTTACTGATCATTCTTTTTTACATGCTATGTCTTTTCTTAAATTATCACTCTAGAAAGAGGGAAGCTTCTTTGGGACAGTGACTCTTTCGGGTCATCTTTGTAGCACCATTGCCTAGCACAGTGTGATGTGATTCTTTCCACTATCTCATGCTCCTATCCAGACTTGACTTGTCTCCTCACCTTTTCACTTTCATTTTTACAAGTGTTACTGCTCACCTCTGGCCTCTTTTATATTTTCCCTAATTTTCCAAATATATGACATGAATTTAATGACAAATTTCTGGTAAGAGTTTCCTGTCATTCATCATAGCCAAAAAGCCTATTTTTCCTATAGTTCCTATTTTCCTATATTCCTATAGTTTCCTGGAATCTAGCAATTGCCTGAAAGTCTGTTCCCCAAAGTGCTACTGAGTCTAAGATACTGCTCAAATAAAAACTAAAGCATAAAGCAAAGGAATTTCTGTGGTAGAGTAACATAGCAAAGAACATGCTTCTAGAAATAGATGTTCAGTGGAGAAAATAGAATGAAAAAGAGAGAAAGAGAGAATGAAGATAGGAAATGGAAGGTTATTCAGGATGGCAAAAACTACAAAGAAAAAGGTTCCCTTGTGCTTATGGTTGTAAAACTAAAGAAATATAGTCTTCATAAATAGAAAAAGGGAAAGAAACATCTGGTAGGATGAAAGGAGGGGTGGATTGTACAGTATATTCTATGCAATAAAACTGTCTGTTCAGGTCAGTGGAATGAACTTATATTTATTGGACCTGAGACAAGCCATTGAAGTGAAATGTATTGTTTGCTCCTTTACTACATTAATTTTTAAAACAAATCTATTAAGAATGGTATATTTACTTTGGAGTATGAAGAAGAAAAATAGTAGAGTCCTTTCTAACTTAAACCTTGAAAGGGTCAGTCTCTCCAAAAATAAAAGATTTCCCTTTCAAAGAAGGGACAGAGTCCATTTTTTTTTGCATAGGCAAAATATACATTCACAAAACATGCAACTTACATCAATAGTTTTATTGTTAAGCTATGTCTCAGGAGAGGGGCTCAAAGCCTATGAATCTTGTTTCTGGCTATGCCATGTGTGTGTGTGTGTGTGTGTACATGCATAAAATTTGGAGCAAAGAGTAGAGTGGAGGATGATATCTCCTAGAAGCCCCATCTGTCTTTTTTGTCCTCTATTACTCCTTAATTTGCAAGAGATTCAAATAATATTGAAAGATTTAAGTTAAAAAAAAAATTAGTCCCAGATCTGCACATTTTCTGTAAGTTTATTTGGCAAAGACTCATGGAAGGGGATATGAGGTCTGGAATCCTTACAAATGGCTAAAGCAAGAGTTGCAAGGAATTCCTAACATTTTAAAATAGAGACATGAGACGTCTCTTTTTTTTCTTTTTTTAACTGAATTCAACTAGTCAGCAAGCATTTATTAAATGCTTGCTATGTGTCAGTCACTGTGCTAAGCAATGGAGATACAAACAAAGGCAAAATCACAGAGAGAGAGAGAGAGAGAGAGAGAGAGAGAGAGAGAGAGAGAGAGAGAGAGAGAGAGAGAGAGAGAGAAGGAGGGAGGGAGAAAGAGAGAGAGAGAGAGGGAACTTCTCCTTCAGAAACTTACATACCAATGGTAACCCTGGGCATATCATTTAACCACTCTCATTTTCAGTTTACTTATCTGGAAAATAGGGATTGATAATACCCACCTGATAGAGTCTGTGTAAGAATCAAATGAGATAATACATGTAAAAGACCTCACAGACCTTATTTCACTTTATAAATGTTCATTGTCATTATTATTAAGTGGAAAAAACAATGCACACATGATACATATGAATTATAAAAAAGGCAACCATATTAGGGGAAGTATCAGGTGGCTGGAGGGACACAATATGTCCATAGAACATAGCATCTGAACTGAGTCTTGAAAAAAATAGGACTTCCAGGAGCCGGAGGAGAACCTTTCAGATGGTGGGATGCCATGTTCAAAGAATAGCCAGCAATCTGATGGAGGGGAATATTATCCAAGAAGACTACAAAGGTACTGAGAAAATTAAATTGATTCTGTATCATCTTACTGATGATATTTAGTTAATTGGTTTTGTCCTGTAATTTCCTAATCGATGGTTCTTTGTCTTGAAACTTAGTGCAGAAATTCAGCCGGTCTGTAAGGAATTAAATTTTGAAATCTAGTTCTCTTGCTTGTCACTGTTCTATTCTTGCCTCAGGAAATCTGCTAGTCTTTGTGGGATGTGGATAGACAGAAGGGATTCTGGTCTAGCATCTTTATGCCACTGTCCTTTAAGGATGCCTGGTTTGCTATCCAAAGAAGACTGACCCATTATCTTTTAACTTTGAAGGTGGATTCAAACAATGAACTTTTCCTAGTCAGAGAAGGGAAAGAGGGGGTGGTACTATTGCTAGCCCCTCATTTTTAACTTTCAATCAGTCATATTGTTCTTCTTGCTTCAACTATGCAACCAGTCATGTTGTCCTTTGACTCATGTCACCTACCCTGCTCTGTTCTTTGTTCTAACCTTATAAAAATGAGTTGTCTTCATCTAGGGGTCTTTGGTATAAATCGAGGCAAGTCACTGATCCCATTATTAATAGGTTTACACCCTGTTAATAAATTGTTTTCTTGCTTGAAAAAAATGTCTCAGTCTACCTCTGTTGCATTTCATTTGCAATAGTTGGAAAAGGCCAGGTTGTGAGAAGCTTTAAATTCTAAACAAAGTGATTTATAATTTACCCTAGTAATAGGGTACCACTGTAGTTTCTTGAGCAAAAGAGTAAATTGTTAAGAACTACACTTTTAGGAAAACTACTTTGGCATCCATATGGAAATGGAGTAGAAAAGGGAGAAACTGAGGCAAAGAGACCAATTAGCAGACTATTGTAATTATCTAGAAAGAGATGATGAGTAACTGAACAAAGCTGGCATGGGGGGTGGGGGCAAAGAAACATTTATTAATTACCTTTTGTGTGCCAAATACCATGTTAAGTGCTTTACAAATACCTCCTTTGAGCCTCATAGCAACCATGGGAGAGAAGTGCTATTATTATCCTCATTACAATTGAAGGAACTCATGCAGACAGAGATTAAGCCATTTGCTCAGGATTACATAGCTGGTCAATGTCCAAGACTGAATTTGAACTCATGTTTTCTTGACTTCTGGTCTAGTGCCCTATTACGTGGACTGAGTATAAAAATTGAAGAATATGTTGAGTTTGGGGACAGGAGAAACAATGCGAATAGTGACCAAGGAAGCTCAGAAGAAGGGAGGATTTGAAGTTGGTTTTTAACCTGAGTTTGAAATGCCTATGAAATAAAATGCCATAGTACAAGATGTCCATTAAGCATTGGAAGATGAGTGATTAAAGCTCAGCAGTGAATCTAGGGCTGGAGATATAGACCTGGGAATCATCTACATGGACATGATCATTGAACCAAATGAATCAATGCTGTTACCAAGCAAGACAGTATAAAAAGAAACAAAGAAGGGTCAGGCTTTGGAGGACACATAATTAATAGCATTATAATGATGTCAAGATCCATCAAAGGAGACACAGAAGTCACAGTCAGAAGAACCAAGAGAAAATGATGCCATGAGAACCTAGAGAGCAGACCAAAATGAAAAAAAAATTATTTACAGCGTCATATGCCACAGAGCGAGTCACTGAGGACTGAGAAATCATTGGATCAGACAATTACAAAGTCACATATAACTTTGGAGAGAGTAATTTCAGTTCAATCATAACATAAGAAGCCAGAATGCACTGAGTTGAGAAGAGAGTAAGGAGAGAGGCAGTGGGGGTATAGTCAACTTTTTAAAACAGTTTAGAAGGAAATATGAAAGGTATAAAATGAGAGCTATAATGGGATAACAGGATCAAGTGAGGAGTTTTTGAAGATAGACAGGAGTATGGTTGCAGACACACAAAAGTAATTGAACTAAGAGTAAAAGAAAGGATAGTAAAGTAAGCAGGGTCAAGAGTGAACCAGGTCTCAATGAGTAATAAAAGATAAAAAAAATGAGAAAGGAATAGATTTAAAGATGAAAGTTTATCAATTATAGAATAAATACTCCAGAGGCTCAGGAAAATCTAGAGTGAGACACTAGTAGAGTGTTGGGGTGGAGAGTAACAAGGGAGCAGGTAAGGAGTCAGATAAAGAGATTGGATCTCCAAGCATCCAGATGTTCAGAATCAGTTGGATAGGAGGAATGAAGAGGTGTGGGAATATGTTAGCCTTTAAGGAATAAGACCAGGCAAATGGAAGAGATATGTTGAGGAAATCAGAGAAACAGATCTAGGGTTGTCCCTCTAAATTCAACCACTTAGAAGTTGTAGTGACTCATTGTAATGGCAAGTAAAATAGGATCTTTTGTTGTTTTGCTTTACAGAAAGTGTCTCTGATTGAATAATGTGATTAAGGAGGATCTTTCCTATGCATTGATGTGCCTTCGCATTGTGGGAAGCTTGATTAGGGAAGCTGTTTTGTAGGAGGAAGGGTCCCAAATACCTTTTGTTTTTTCTATTGAACCATGAGGTAAGAGGGTTATATCCCCCCCTCCCCCAGCTCTAAAAAGTGTGAGGTTTTACTTTAGGACTTAATTTTGGTAAGAAGGTTTAAATGCCAGATAAGGATTCTGGGAAGCTGCCAAAGAGTCCCCTGACTTTGAGAACTCAAATGTCATGCTTCCCTCTCTAGTAATGATGGTCAGACAGCTGTACCTGTCGAATTATTTACTGTCAGACAGAGGAAGCCATGTCTGTTGATTACTTCAGGGATCAGGGTGTTGACTCCCCTGAACTAGGTGAATGATATATGTTAAGGACTGATATATGTGCTTGATGAAAGTGATTGTTAACTTCTCTTGCCTTTTCTTTTATGAATGCAGATCTAAGAACCTGTGATAATCAGTTGCTCATGTGTATGTTGTGGTGTTTACTGATACACTCATCAGGAAGATGTATTTAGCAAGGGGATCCCAGTAGCTCTCTTAGGGGGCAGGAAGTAATGCTATGAGATAAATTGAGAGTCAGACATAGAGTTGGGCCGAGGGACCAAGATGAACCAAAAACACAAATCTTTTGTTTTGAATTACTTGCATTCTCTAGCTGACCAATAAAAACAAATGTATCAGTAGGGATTCACTAGTTATGCTTTGAGGGGATATAGATCTACATTTTACCTAAAACATGGAAGGCTCTTTTCTGCAAAACTCATATTTGGAAATTTGCCAAGATGCTACAATTTGGAAGCACATTTAGGATCACCATTTTATATATGTTAGTATTACCAGGATTCATTGAAGGAAAAGTAAAATTAAGGCTGTAATTGAACAGAATGGTTCTCTCTCTCTCTCTCTCTCTCTCTCTCTCTCTCTCTCTCTCTCTCTCTCTCTCTCTCTCTCTTTTTCTCTGTGTGTGTGTGTGTGTGTGTGTGTAGGGTGTAGGTTCTCCTCCCTCTGCCACCATGGATGATCAGGTACAAGAAAAACCTTTCTTAATCATTAAAAGATCTGAAACATGGACTCTATTCTGGGAGAGGGACAGCCAGGTCCATTTGTCTTCTGAGATAGAAGTGGTACTTCAGGTAAGAATTTCATCTGAAGCCTATTTGGTGGTAGCAGTGGGAACCCCTTAGTACAAAGAGGGACACTGGGAGGAGCAGAGATGCCATATCCAGAGATAAAAAAACAAACAAATCCCAAGTTGTGGCAAAAATATGCTGAGTTGCTGTACCCAGCAGGGAGCAGACTCAGCAGAGAGCAAAGCACAGTGGGTAACAGGCTCAACAAAAGCCACATGAAGCCTTGCATCATGACAGAAGTGAGTCATAGATGTTCCCTGGTCACACATATCCCTCTTGTATGTGCCCTCTCCCAGATGAGAGTAAACTGCTCTCCTGCAGAGAGAACCATGAACCATGACTCAGTCATTGGAGAGCAATTAGAAAAATAGATTATTGAGGTAAGACTGGTGCTGAAGTCAAAAAACTGTGTTTGAATCCCAACTATGTCCTTTACCATCTCCATGAAATTGGACAAATCACTCAACACTCCATGCCACAGTTCCTTCATGGGAAAAATGAGTTAAACTTTGACCCTTCTGACTGGAAAATCAAAGTTACTGAAGCAGGAAGTTCATGATCCATAGATAGGTAACAACTGTTAATCGATCTTACTGTTTATCATCATCAGTCAATTCTGCCAATAATTTGAGAACCAAGGAAGGTTTACCAGGAGAACAGTACAAAGAATAAAAAAGGACTTGGAAAGAAATCTTATGATGACAGGAGCATGAAGTGACTCAGCCTTAGGGGAGATGATCACAGGTGTTTATCCTCATGTTTTTCAGTCCTCTGAAGAGGAGGGGGCCAAAGTACAAATTAAACAAATGGGGAAGAGACAACCCTACTATACTGGGAAGAGCCTTACAGTGAGTTGATTTTTTTTTTTAGGCAAACTAAATAGGATAGAAAGAATCTGTCAAAAGACCAAAAGAGAGAGACCAAGAAAGAAAAATTATTATAAGGGGCAGAAACATGAATGTGTTTAAGAAGCTGGTGCAAGGTAGTTTGGTGAGGGAATGGAGATTGTAACTGCAATCTCCTCACAATGTGAAGCCAGCAGAAGAAAGTTTGGGGGACCAGATAAAGAAATGAGTCTGTCATCTTGGTAACTGAGGAACAAGTGTAACACTTGCCAAAAGCAACTTGGTCCAAATCTCCCAAACCATGAAATTCTATTCCATGCAATTTTCTGAATTGTTGAGGTGCCAGAACAGAAAGAACAAGTAATACCAGGAAGGGGATGACCTCTGGGCATTTAGCATGAACAGAGTAGCCTAAAGTTATTCTAATATCATCTGGCAAGTGGGACTTCTAACAGTCTGCTCACCACACAATGCTTTGTAAAAGATACTAGAGAGTCTGGAAATGCTAGAGGCTTATGAAAGAAGTGAGATATAGAGAATGGTTGTATGCTGATCCAGAGATGGGGAATATTGGAGTATCCCAGAAGCCTTGGGGGAAGATACTTGAACAAAGACTCTATTATTGTCCTATGAGCTTATGGTACAAAGATTCATACAAGTGCAAATGTTGCAGGGGAATTCAGTGGTGACTATCCTGAAGAATCTTAACAACATCTTTTGACTTTGATATCAAATATGCTGGGGTCAGGGTGGGGGAGAGAAGTAATATATATTAATGTAAGATTTGAAGAGTAGAGCCTAAAAGAACTTAAGGGAAGGTAGAAAAATCCAAATTTTTAAAATCTCTAACTTTTACTGGGATTTGCAGTCTTGAGACATAGATTTGAAGCTAATCAAATCACTGACTTCTCTGGGCTTCAATAAGCCTAATTTTATTCAACCCAAAAGTCTGTGAGTTTTTAGTGGACTACAAAATCAAGAGCAGTATGTTGTGAAAACTAAAAAAAAATTAATGCATTCTTGTGATGAATTAAGAGAGACATAGTACCTGGGACATTGGAGAAGACTGCATCTCTGAGTTCTGCTTTAGTCATAGCACATCTGGAATATTTTCTCAGTCCTGAGCACCTCATGTTTAAAGGAACACTGACAAGGCAGAGAAGGATTAGAACTGTGAAGAACTTCAATCATACCATATAAAAATCAGAGTAACTAGAGATGATTATCTTGTAGAAGAATATTTTAAGGGTAACTTGACAATTGTCTTCAAATAGTCAAGAAAGGAATTCACATGATAATGGAATTAAATTTCTCCTTGGCCCCTGAGGGAAGAACGAGGAGTAATCAGTGAAAATTTCAGAGAAGTAGATTTTGTTTTGATGTAAGGAAAGATTTCTTAGGAATGAACACTATTCAAGAGAAGGTGCTGTTTCTCTCTGCTTTGAGACATCTTTTCATCAGCATCTTTGCTGTCCAGACCAGAGAACATGCCTTGAAGATTTTGGCCATTTCAACTCTGTAGGTGGTTTACTGTGCCCCCACGCCACCCCATCCTAATCTGTGACTACCCCATTTCCTTTTGCTCCAGGTTCCTAGAAATATTTATATTCAAGATCTTGATAGTAATCCCCCTCCCTTGGTCCCCTGACCAGTCCTCTCAATCTTACTTAGTTTGCCTAAATAGAATTAACCAGCTGCACTCTAACAATTTGTTTTTTTTTTCTTTTTTGTTGGAATTGCCTTTTTCTCTACTATCTCTAATTTGTTTCCTGGTAAGAAAACTTCACTAAACAATGCATATCTGAAAATGTTCTGAAACCTAGAAGGGTGTCTGAGGTCCTAAGAGGTTAAGCAATATGTCTGAGGCAGAACGTGAACCCTGGTCATCCTGACTCTGAAGTTAGTTTTCTCTCCATTGTAGTGAGAGTTCTTAACAATATCTGTATGTATTATGGGTGACTTTGGCAACCTGGTAAAGCTTATAGATGCCTTCTCAAAATAATGCTTTTAAATGCATAAAATGAAATATACAGGATCACAAAAGAACCTAATTACAATTAAATATAATTACATGAATGAAATTAATGAAATTATAATTATCATATTTTAAATTCATGAATACCTTGTTAAAAAGTCCTGATCTATAGCATATTGTTAGATGAAACACAGAACAAATTTTAGGGAATGAGCAAGTCCAGTGTATAGGGCATTATCAGAACCAGCTGGAGTACTACAATGGCAGTCAGTGGGCAATTACAGGACTGCATGCAGGCAATGGAATAGGAGGAGGGGAAGATATCTAAAAGGACAGATGGGAAATATGACATCAAGGATCATAAGTGTTAGAAACAGAATGGAACTTAGAGGTCATCTAATATAACACTGTAATTTCAAAGGTAAAGAATGAAGGTCCAGAGAATTAGAGTACTCAAGGACATGCAGTAACAAAGTCACGATTTGAACTCAGATCTTCTGATTTCAAATTGAGCACTCTTCCCACTATACCTACATCATCTCTTGACACACTAGCTATTCACTTTCTTGCAGGTAACTGAGCATTCAGGCCTGTGAAAAGATAAAGTCCCTGGATTCACTTGCAAAGTAATTGAATGAGTGAACAGCAGGAGCAGAGTGACCTGAGTTACAGGAACTGCCTGAAAATGAGTTAGACAGCAGACAAATGTAATAGCCAATAAAAGTACTATAAACTAGAAGAATATTGCTCTTTGGCTATACAATGAATGATATGCTTTCAAATCAAAGGCTCCTGAACAGCATTATTCTATTGTAAAGCTTTCACGTCCATTGACTTTTATTTCTGTAGCCACCCCCTTTTAAAATCCCTGAATATTGATGCAAAAATATAAGAAATAATAAAAAAAGCAATCTTCTTCAAATGAAAATTTGTATGCCCTGCAGTAAATCTTTGAGTTCATTTTTATGTTTCTCAGAAGAGTATGAAGCTAAAGCAGGGATTAAGTTTACATGGTGCAAAGTGTCACCCATCATGACTACTTAAACTTTCAACCTTTTCATGAGGGGGAAAATAGGAAGTGGGAAAGGAGCAATGCAACTGAAGGAAATGCTGAGGTGTTTCCATTTCTTCTGTAATGGCATCTAGCTATGAGTCACCAAGTTGATGGATAATGTAGCCATTTGCTTAAGGCTAGGTATTATCTTAGTTTATTAAGCTTAAAAAAGTTACGTAAGTGTCCGCTTTCTGAACAAATGGGAAGTATGCATTATGGAAATGACCTATCGTATTCATAGGAGGAAATAGCCTGGTGGATGGAGTACTGGGGAGTTCATGTATCTCAGGAAAGATATGCTAGCTAAAGAGAGAGTAGATAAAAGGTAGCTGTTCATATTCTTCCTTCCCCAGTCAAAGTTTAGATGAAAGGAGAATTTTTCATTCCACTCAGCATTCTAAATCAAGTTCAATAATGTTCCAAGAAGGGGTGAAAATTGTAGTATGCTTCTAGGAAATTTGTCTGGTGAATGTGTGTTCACCAAAACTGATAGGCTTGAGCTATTAAGCATACACAGGCTCTGTGTTTACATAGTGTTTTTTAAGTGCTTTCTATTTCCCCCAACAATGGCCAGTTGCCCCTGGAAGGAACAGTAACAGGTCAAATGACTCTTTGAAGGTCACACAGGAAATTAATGGAATGATGGTGCAAAGAATTCATAGCCCTTAGCCATTCTCAACAGGTTTCTTCCATGTACCTTTATGCGCACTACTGTTAGTACATTCCGACCCTTCAATAACAAGTTAGAAGTTAACCTATCAGGATCATATTATGTATTTTGATGTTTTTGGAACATATATGATTGTAACAAAGTCGTTTCATAATGATAGTCTGTTCCAAGGATTCTTCACCCTTTTTTGTATCTTGAGTAGGTTGCTGAAGTACATGAACTCCTCAGAATAATGTTTTCAAATGCGAAATATAAAACATGTAAGATTAGAATAATCATTTCTAATCATATCTAATTATCATTAGAGTTATCATTTTTTTTAAATTCATGAACCTTATTTAAAGAACAATTCTGCATTTTTTTCCTTGTTAAGAATGCTTAATACATAAAGCTTCCCATGCTTTTGAAAGACTCAATCAAACGACCGACTAATATTCATTAAGCTCCTATGATATACAGTTACTGTGCTAAGCAGGATATATGGTCAAGGTCAAAGGATGAACCAATCCTTACTCACAAAGACCATAATAGCAAGTATGTAACAATATAATAATACTGGGAGTGGTGAAGTAAGAAAGGGAAGTATCATTGATAAGAAGAATGGAGATGTCAAAAATGGAAGTAGGGAAAGTTCTTCAAATGTTACCAATTTCACATTTTTGTACAGAACAGCCCATTACAAGGAAAATAATTTCCCCAGCTTTAGTTCTTATCCTCAGTGACTATTTAGACAATCTCTACTATTAATTTACTGTTATTTCATATTCAAAAGATATGGAGCCAAACCATTTTATCACAGAGATGTTTAGACATACATCAAAAGAAAATGGTTATGACCTCTTTAAACCACTTTGCCTTAACAATTAACTATGACACTCCTTATGCTTTTCTGAATCAACTATGTCATTTGAATAGATATTTATTTCCTTTCCATATGACTCTTCAGTGTAATAGATATTCTATAAATGCTTCATAGGTGAGGTTGAACACTGGGAATTTTCTATATGGGCATGCCTAGATGACATTAGAAGGATACAATCTCTTCTAGAGATTATGTGGAAAGGGAGACACTAACAATCTAAGAACTGAAGGACAGATATTTTACATTCTCAGACTACCGTGTAGGACTTTGCTGAGTTGAAGACATATGAAGAGGAAGAAGGAGAAAGATGCTCGTTTCTAGAACTCCTGTGTCCTTTTCCACTTAAGTTGTTAGGCTACACCACAAGAATCAATATTGGGATAACTGTCAAATAATTAAAACTTTTGCTAATTGCTAATCTGATAGTTCAGACAGTCAATATTAGTGGAAAGAGTAAAATTAGGATATCTTACCTTCACGTTTTTAATTGTTCCATAGCTTCTTCTTGAGTTCCAGTAATATCCAGTTCTTGCATATTGCCTTTTTCTGCCGATAGACTATGAATTAGATCACTGAGCCTTTCCTGTATAATTTGAAAGGTTTAATTCAATCTCAAATATTTCCTATCTGAAAGATTTATAAAGATCTTTCTTTTATATAAAAGCATGCAACTGTCAGAAAGGAGACAGAGGTAAAGTAATCCACTTTACTCACACTTATATGTCTTATGAAAAAACTCGTATTCACCAAGGATGATCATTATCATAGACAATATGTAACTTGTTTATTACTTCAACTAAATCCCAAAGTGTTTTTCAGAGGCTTAGGATTGGAAGTGGGGCTGGAATTGCACCTGCAGCAAATTCAGGTAAGTTAAAGTAGAAGTGGGGAGGAAAAAGGTTGTGCAGAAGCCATCACCAATCTGCCAGGATGGCATTTCTCTCCCATCCTGTCAAATCTGGGGGGAAAGCAGGGCCCAGAGATGGGGATAGGCAGTCACCTAAAGGAAAGAATACTCCCTCCTGGACAGGAAGTATTTTCCCTCAATAGAAGTGACTCTTTATCAACTCTAAGATAAAACACCAAATCCTCTCTGCAGAACAGGGCCCTGTCCAGAAAATGATATATGGATAGGGCAACTGATTAAATGAACCTGTGATTTAATTGGAATAGGGGACTCCCAGATAAGGAAACTCTCTATGAGGGTAAGTCTAAAGTCTTAGAGAGCTGGCCCTGGAACACTAAGAAGTTATGTGACTTGCACAGGGTCACACAGCCCCTCTGTGTTAAAGACAAGACATAAAATTCAGTTTTTCCCAGCTTTTGAGTCCTACACTCTATCTACTGTACCATGCTTATCTGACAAACTTGCATCCTCACAGCAAAAAACAATTTGATAGTAGGAACGTTTTTATTTCTGTTTTTGATTCTCATGCCTAGTAGTTTCTTTCACATAATGGGCCCTTAATAAATCTTGTAGAATTTACTTGAATCATATCACATCAGAGATGATGAGAGAATCATTTGGAGGACAGTAAGCATATGGAAACTCAGTCCCTTCTGAAATGCAATCCGATCTCTTCCTCCTACCTACTTGTTTTTGTAGATTATTCACCATCAGTAGATTTGAGGAGTGAGAGGAGGATGGGTACCTGCATGAGTAATGTGAAGTTTTAATTTCTCTTTTAAGTATCGAGAAGAAGAGAGTTGGAAAAGGAAGAGAAGGAAATCACGAGACAATTTGTTCATCATAGGTAGTTATGTTAGGACATAGACTGTTGGCTTGGAAAGTCGTATGTTCTTAATTTCAATCGTGTGGGACTGATTGTTTTTGTTGTTGATAATTACAGATAACTTAATTATATGTGGGCTCAATGAGAAATCGATGGATTAAAAAGCCCCAGAGCATTCTCACTGCTGAATTACAGAAGAGAATGAGCCACTTGGGAACGTGGATATTTTTAAGCAGATTCATTGTTGTCCAGTCATTTAAGTTATGTTCAATACTTCATGACCTACCCTGGGATTTTCTTGGCAAAGATACTAGAGTGGTTTGCCATTTCCTTTCTAGCTCACTTTACAGATGAGGAAACTGAAGCAAAGAGAGTTAAAGAGCTTGCTTGGGGGTCACACAGCCAGTAAGCATCCAAGGCCTGATTTGAACTCAGAAAGATGAGTCTTCCTGAATTCAAGCCTGGCACTCTATCCACTGTGCTACCTAGCGGCCCTCCAAATGAGTACTTTGAGACAAAGTGGCCGTAATCCACATATAACCAGCTCAGTACTACTGCTATTCCCCATACTGTAGTGGACTCATTTAATATGTTCTGAATGTTCTCCATTATATATCTCATACTTTCAGTATATCATGGCTGTGGTAGAATGAAGTAATCTCTAGGACAAGGATCCTATGTGCATGTGATAAAATCTGTGATATCACGGATAAAAAGTAAACACTAGATGCAAAAAGATCTATGTTCAGATCCTGCTTCTGACACTTAATGGCTAAGTGACCACAAGTCAACTAAAAAGTTCCTCATCTGTAAAATATGATATTAATATGTATAGTACATAGTTGTTGGGTCTGATGAGATATTTGTATATACATATGTATAAGAGGAGAGTGTAAAAGCTGACTAGAAGCTAAACATCAAAAAAACTAAGGTCTTGGCAATTGTCCTATCACTTCCTGGCAAATAGAGGGAGAAGAAGTGGAAGCAGTGTCCAGTTTTATGTTCTTGGACTCAGATTACAGCAGATAGCAACTGCAGCCAGGAAATTAAAAGATGCTTGTTCCTTGGATGGAATTGTGTGGCAAATACAGAAATCATACTAAAAAAGCAAAGATATCACCTTGCTGACAAAGGTCCCTATCGTCAAAGCTATGGTCTTTCCGAAAGCAATGTATGGTTATGAGAGCTGAATGATAAGGAAAGCTGAAGCTATAAAATCAATACTTTTGAACTGTGGTGCTAAAGACTTTTGAAAGTCCCTTGGACAGCAAGGAGATCAAATCAGTCAACACTTCCAAAAGGAAATAATTCAAGCTATTCTCTGGAATGTCAAATACTGAAGCTAAAGCTTAAATATGCTGTCCACCTAATGAGAAGATAAGACTATTTGGAACAGATCCTGATGTTGGGAAAGATTGAAGGCAAAAGGAAAAGAGGATAGCACAGAATGCATGTGGATAGACTTCAGAAGATTGTGGAGGTTATAGGGGCCTGGTAAGCCATGGTTCATGGAGTCATGAAAAATTGAACATTACTGAACAACAAGTTATATACGTGTATATGTAGATATACTGTTGTGTGTATGTATGTATATACATATATATGTACAAATATATATGAACAAATCATCAGCATTAGCTAGTTAATTTTATTTCTTCTACTGAAACATTCCTCTGAGACTAATTTCACTGTCGAGTAGATCCTGAGTTTCCTAAAGATCAAGCAAAGGTTCTAGTAGGTCATACTTAACTCAACAGGTTTTAGGAACTATTTGGGGAGAGGTATGTCACTGATAACTACTGGAAACTAATTTCAAAGAGTCTTATCAGCAGGAGTCATTTTATTTTTTCCAATGTAGCAATTAATGAACCGTTTATCCAGGTATGCATGTGATCCATATCTAGGAAAGGTACATTAAGACTAATGAAATGATTACTCACTGAAGGCTCACCACATTCATCATCAATCATCACAAAGTCCTCCATAAATAGAATCTACATAAACTTAATTTTAAAAGGTGTTAAGCAAATGGCTTGGTCATGCAAATTTGGAGGGTTTTATGCTGACAATTCAGGACTAAGTTGTTTTTTTTAACTCTATTCTTTATTGGAAAACAAATATACAACTTGGAATGGATTTGAGGCAAATAGTGACATGAGCAGATTGTTTTAAAATAAGTGGCTAAACAAAGTTTAAAATCAAGTAACAATTGAAGAAAATGTTTTCTGGTACAGAACCAGCAGTACAAAAAGGTAGTGTACGAGTACCTGAATAATGCACTCGTTTTGCAATAGTTCAACTTTAAGTACATATTGTTGACTGTCTCTAGTCCACACAGAGTTACAACTCCACACTTCAACAACATGCTGACAGTTCCTAAAGAAAACCACTTTAAAAAAAAGAAAGGCATAACCCAGATGTTCCCTCATTTGACCAACTCCATCTAAGTTCAGATATGCAGAAGGGCTTAGATATATCCAGAGTAAGCCACATGCAACATATTTTCCTTGATCAATTTTCCAAAATAAAGTTTCAGGACAATGACAGTAGATAAGGGGAAGAAAAATATGGAGGAATGAAGTCCCAATTACTACACATGCATATCCTTTTGCTAGTAGGAGGGAAAACCTTTTACAGAGAAGTTACAAACAAAGAAAAGCAAATAAACAACTTTGTACAAGACATTTTAACACATTCTGTACAATGTCTTCACTTTGCTGTCATCATTTGTACAAGCTCTTCATAGCTTACTTGACCATCACCATCAATATCTGCTTCCCTGATCCTTTCATCAACCTCTTCATCAATTAACTTCTCTCCAAGGTTTGTCATCACATGACGAAGTTCCATTGAACTAATGTAACCATTGCCATCCCTGTCAAACACATGGAATGCTTCTCTAATTTCTTCTTCACTATCTGTCTTTCATTTTTCTTGCCATCATAGTCAGAAATTCTGGGAAGTTAAATTATATCCCGTAATTCAGCTTCTGTGGGGTTCTGCCCAACTGACCCCATTCTAGTTCTCAGTTCCTTTGCTGTTAAAGTACCATCTCATCCTTGTCAAATAGTGAAAAGGCTTCTTTGAATTCTGCAATTTGCTCTTTTGTCAGCTGATCAACCATGCTGTTAGCATTACTAGGGCCCAAGTTCCTATCAAATGACCTCCATACTCGGTGACTGCACTTGGACTAATTCTCCAGGACTAGGCTTTTACCATCCAAAAATTACAGAAAGCTCATCCTTAAAGTTTGGACTTATTATTAGTCAATGTGAATTATACAACAAATTGCAGAAACTATGCAATACATCACTGCAAGCTACGAAAATTTAGCACCAAACAAATACCTAGCAAGATGATTTGATGGCTAAAATTATACAACAGAAGATCAGTACCTTTCATAAAAAGGCAACAAATCTTCATGCTACAAATGTAGACCTCAAAATATCCTTGAGAATTCAACAAATATACATCAGTGTAACCAGAGCATTATCATAAATAGAACTTTGCCCATTATTGCCTAAATAAAATATTGATACATAAATCTTCAAGGACACTTTTTAACAGAGGTCACTATGCTGAATGTTTAGTATCTCCAAACTATGTGGAATGAAAAACATTCAAAGTATAGAGACTTAGAAGAAAAAAATCAAAATCATGTTGGAATAGGATGAGATTCAGATGAACTCGCTCATCCTGTACAGTTTTGAAGTTGTTTTCAACTACAGATGTTTTCACTGAGCCAACAAATTTATATCCTCATACATTTGTTCAGTTATGGAAAAAATACTTTTTAATCAACCAGTGTGATAGTCTACAGAACGTTAAAATGTAGTAAATCTAAAAGAAAATCAGGATAGCACTTGATCTCGGGACTATTGCTACCTGAACTTAGAATAATACTAATACTAACAGTAATATTTACAATGACCCCCTCAATGTCCAATGCATTATTCATGGAAAGAGAGGAGAGAACAACAGTAAAATCCAGGAATTCCAACCAGGACATTGTGCTCTGAGACTGCTTTAGTAACTGTGAAGGCCTTGAGGGAAGCCAGAAATGCTGACCTATTGGGTTCTGATCATCAGTGATACCCCTGATTATGTTAGAAATTTGGCCAATATGATGACTTTTTATCCACTATGAGAATAAGAAATTGATAAGAAAGGTACAAGATAATGATCAGCTTGATACAGAGGCAAGGAGAATAAGTGGTACCCCTTTGTGTTATTGTGTAGGAAGGCAAGCTATATCAGAAGAAACAAAAAATACCAATTTTCTGTATTCTGGAAATGTTTTAGTGCATATGGGGTGAACTATTAAAATGGGAAAGTGAGAATGAACTAGAACTAATGACAAGCTTTCATTTTGTGTCAGTGTAATATCATAGCAAAATTGGAAGCAGATTTCATCATTATATGCAAGCATTTTATACTTCTTTATGCCAACAGTATCTTTAGCTGTAAGTCACATAACAATGTTTCCTAATAATTAAAGGTAATCATTAGACAGGTAGATGATAGATACATAGACAGACAGATAGACAATAGATACATAGACTGATACATAGATAGACAGATACAGTACATCCTTAAGCCTAGAATAGATGAAATAAGAGATGAAGTCAAGGAGTAACTAACTTTAAAACCATCAAATATCCAGAAATCATTGAAAATGTTTACTGAATGCAGTCTCCAGAAATCAATTTTAAGATATCCCTTCTAGAATAAGCTGATAACTAGAAAACAGGCAGTTTAACTTAGTCTTGTATACTCAACACTTTCCCAATTTCCTCAGACTCCTCTCCCCTCTGATTGGAAGGTTGAAGGGTGGAGTCAAAAGTCTTGCTGCTCAAGTCACTTTCCATCTTCAGATGGGAACAAAATGCCCTGCCGCAGGTACCTCCCCCATTCGTTTGGAAACTCTTTGGGGACAGGAATTATCTTTTCTTTTCTTATTTTTATCCCCAATGTTTAGCACAGTGTCTGGCATACAGTTGGTGCTTAATATATCTTTACTGAATTGAACTGAAAGCCAGTTATATCAAAACATAATAATTAAAAAATTCTGGTATCTGCTATAGCAATCATGGCTGAATCTATTTTCCCACAGAATGTGACAAAAGTAAAAAAAGAAACAAAACAAATAAACAAAAACAAAAACATTGTAATGTGAACATAGAAATCAAGGTAGCATAAAGAACAAAATCACCAATATAAGAAAATCTTTTATTCTGGACTTTTGAGAAATAAAGAAATTAGAAGAGAGAAAAATTTTCTGAGGAGCAAGGAGGTGAGAAATCTCCCATCATCTATATGGTCACAAGTCTAACACAATAAAAACACAAGTTGGATCCAGTAAGAAATAGATAGTATCTACATATTAATATAATTAACAAAAGAAAAAATATGTCAAATGAAGAAATAAGTAGTAGCTTCTATGCAAATGAGAATAGTAGGATCAAGGAAAATCCATAATGATTGGTGCGAATGCTATACAGATATGAGAAATACAAACAGAACACTTTATCATCATTCTCTCAAGACATAAGCTTTCTTAACAGAATGCTTCATCTATCAATTGCCAAAAGATGAGAATAGTAGTGTTTTCCAAATATAGGCCAATTAGATGTTTAAATATATAAAATATTCATAGCTTTTATCACTAAAATAAATCCACATATGCTAGCAATAAATTAATATATTGGCTGAGGAGCAAAAGGGATGTAATAAAAATTCTAAGTGTATAAAGGCAATTGAATAAGTTGCCCCCAAAGCAACATACCATTAACTTAGCTTTACTGATTGTCACAAAACCCTTAAAATAGTTTCATGCTCATAATGTATTCATCTATTTAAAATACAGGGTGTGGCAAGAGCATTGAGCCTAAATAGCTTCAAAACTGTACTAGAACTTTTGGAACACTATATAAAAGAGAAAAGTAAAGTTTCTGTAGTTATCTTTAAGGAGTGCAGTCTTAATGATTAGTGAAGCTTATTCAAGGAAATTATTTAGACTTTGCTACATATCACTTCAAGACTGTAAAAATGTATTATCTGCTGAATATCTACCAAAAAAAATGATGTGAAAGCTAGAATCTTAAATCACAAGCTCTTTTTTTCATGAACTGCCATTTGACAAATTCCCATATAACAAATATAGACCTTATGATGTCTTTGAGACTCAATCAATAACTGAACAATTATCACAGAATAAAATGTTGCCCACCATTATACAGATAAAGAATTGATCCACAAAAACTCACCACCAGTCTCTAATTATTGCTAAACTTTTGGGTTTTTTTTGTTTTTGTTTTTGTTTTTTTGGTGATCAAGAGTGTTACGTGTAAAGGTAAAATGGTACAATGGAAATATTTCCCAGCCTCAGAAGATCTGGGTTCAAATCCTAGTTCTGAAACTTATAATCTGATTAAACACAGTCAAGGCACTTATTTTCCTTGAGTCTCAATTTCCTCATTTATAAAATGAATACTTACCCTATCTTCCTCACATTTTTGTTATAGGAGGGAATGTGCTAAAGAAATATGACAGTGTAGATGAGGGTTCTGAACTTGCCATGTATCTGTATATAGGTATCTATAGTATATATATATAGAGAGATGTATATATGCATATATATAAATGGATTTCAATATTATTAGTTTCCCTTCTAATCATATCAATTTTATTTTATGCCTTTAAAATATTCTGAGAAGAGATTCCTTAGCCTCACCACACTGCCAAAGGGATCCATGATAAAAAAAAATATGTTAAGAACTCTTCAATTCTAGCACTCAAGGACTTCCTTATTTCAGAGGTTCTCAAGAATGTACCCCTCAACAATACAGCAAATTTTGCTGTAAAAGTGAAGATTTTTGCTTTTCCCTCCCCATCTTTGCATGGTCCAGACTAAACAAAAACAACAGGACAGGTAATGGAGATGGATGGCAATCTGTTGGAGGTCGAGTCTGAGGAGCAGCTACCCCTGGCTTTTTGCCAGTGCTGTTATACACTTTCATCTCTGTTGAATACCACATTTGTAATCACCATTAAAAGCTGTTTTTAATGTTGCTGCGATATAATAGCAGACAATCCTCAGAGACGCCTTTAAAAATAAGTGCAGGCAATTTGTGAAACTGAACAGGCACAAAAAATAATCAGGGTGAGGACAGTTAGATTCTAATTGTGCTTAAGATTGCTAATAACCAAGGTAGGGAAATTCACAGGGTTTAATTCGGGCTTTGTGGTTTTGCAGCCTCACCTTTGAGCCATAGTGTGCATTAAGTGGCAAGAGACGACTGAGGATAATAAGGTCCAGGAACACAGTAATCCTTCAGGCGTTGGAATGATACTGAGTGGTATGGTTCCAAGATCTGAATGAGAATGGAGAGCAGGTGGGGAAAAGCTATCCAAGCACAAGCAGGTGCCATTTATCGAATTCCTCCATGTGGATGTTGTACCCCTAGGACTGGTCCAGGGGCAAACTGAAAAGTGGATATGATTTTCCTTTTCTGTGGTGATTGCAAATGTAGAGTTCTGCCCAGCTTTGTATTGTCTCGATGACTCAGCCTGTAAGTTCAGTCCTTAACATCCTGACCTACCTACCCCACGTATCCCACAGACTCAGACCAACAGCTCTCTAGGGCTCTACATGCTGAACCTTTCCTTGCTCTATGTCCACATGGGTACCTCAAGCAGACTTGCCCTCCTACTCACACCGCATGGAATCTCTCTTGTGCTTTAAAGCTTTCTTTCCCCACTCCCTATCAGAACAAACCTCTGTTCTGTTATAACCTAATAGTATGAAAGTATTGGAGCAACTAGGTAGACTCTGGAGTCAAGAAGACTCAACTTCATCAGTTCAAATCTGGCTTCAGACATTTACCAGCTGTGTGACCCTGAGCAAGTCACTTAAACCTGTTTGCCTCAGTGTCCTCATCTGTAAAATAAACTGGAGAAGGAAATGGCAAAGTACTTCAATATCTTTGCCAAGAAAACCCTAAATGGGGTCATGGAGAGTCAGACACAATTGAAAAGACTGAACAACATGAATGTATTAACTGCCTCATGTGCAATTATATATATGTAATGTATGCATATATGTATTTGGGATTTAGCAATAATGACTGGTTTCTATAGCTCTTTAAGAAGGATGGTACCATTTATGTAGTACCTTATGGTTTCCCAAGTCCTATGCTTCCATTATCTAATTTGATCACAATAACCCTGTGAGGTAGGTATTATTATCTCCATTTTCACAAAGGAGAAAACTGAGACTGAAAAAAGATAAGTAACTTGACCAGGGTCATATACTAGTATCTGAGGCCAGATTTGAACTAAAATATTGCTGACTATAAGTACAGCACTCAACCACTGTGCCATCTATTTAACAAAATACTTTTCTCACGACAGTCCTTTAAAGGAGGTCTTGAACATTTGGTCTTTTTATACAGGTGTGGGAAAAGAAGCTCAGGTGGGCAGAGGCAAATGCATTTGGGTCACATGGCTAGGAAATATAAGAGTCAAGATCTGAAGTCAAGGCTCTTAATTCCAAACCCATTGCTCCTTTTAGCATACCATGTTGCTTCTTTAGTTCTTATCCCTGTAAAATGCTAAAGGTCAGAATTCCAGAAACTTCTAAACTTATAATAGGTTCATCTGTACAAGTATATGCTAGCACTATTAATCTCATTACATATATATGTATATATGTATGCATATACACATGCATACATATACACACATCCATGCACATATATGTAAGTATATGATATAATAATATAGTATAATAACTAATAATAAAATAAAAATAGCTATCCAAAATGCATAATATATTCGAAATGTTCTTACCAATTAAAACAAGGGTTCCTAATCTTTTGTGTAAGATGAACCTAGTGAAATTCATCAACACTGTCCCAGAATAATAGTCTGTCTATAATCAAAATTTTAAGAAATAATTTTCAGTTAGAAGTAAGATAATATAAAGATGTGATTGTTTTTTCCCATTAAAGTTCATGGTCCCTATGTGTGTCTATAGATCCCAAATTAAGATCCCCTGATCTGGGAGTTGTCTAACATTCCACAAAAAGAGATCCAAGACTGTGTTAAAGCTTTTTTCTCAGCCCAAACCTATACCCTTCCAAGAAGTGCACACCCTGGGGAGCTATGGTGTTTTAAGCTTTAACAGTGGGAATGGCAATTTTATTTGTTAGTGACAAGCAGTTTACATAATGAGTTTAATGTTTGCAAGAGTATAAAGAAAAAATGAGGAGCACCTACAGACTTTCAGATGATCGAGCTAACTCCAGGAAAGAGAAACTGTGTTGCACTGAATCAGACAATAGGATCATCCAGGGAGCAGGGAAATTTAGCCTTTACTAAGAGCCTGGAATTGTGCAAAGGCAAAGGAGACCTGCCTTCAAGAAGTTTACATTTTAATGGAAGGGAATAATATGTATACATAATAAAAACAAATATGAAAAATAATTTCCAATATTTTAGTAGGGAAGTAGCAAAGTCAGTATTCTATAAAGGCTTCCCTTTGGAGTAGAACTGGCTGAGCTTTAAAAGAAAGTATGGAGAGAGAGAAAATCCAAGAAGAAGGAATATCAGGTGGGAGGTGGGAGATACAATGTCACATATAAAAGACAGCAATTAGACTGAAATATAGAGTAAATGAGGGCAAATAGTGTAAAACAATTCTAGAAAAGTTGTCTAGAGCCAGATCATAAAAGGTTTAAATGCTGAATAAAAGAAGGAACAGGGAGCCACTGGAATGTCTGGAGTCAAGGACTGACATAGATATATGTCTTTGAGATTACAAATTAGGGAGCTATATGGAGAATCCATTTCAGAGGGAAGAAACTAGAAGCAGGGGGAGCAAATAGGAAGGTATTCCAATAATCCAGGCAAAAAGTGTGACAATATCCCGAATAGATGCAAGAGAGGCTGTTCAGGGAGAATTGTTCAGACTTGGTGGCTAACTGTATATGGGCCATGAAGGAGAACAAAGAGTTGAAAGTGATACAAAAGCTGTTTCTCAATTATTAGTACTTCTTAAAATCACTTTGTAATTTTTAGTTAACCTCTGGGTTGCCATCCTTATGCATTGTCATAAGAATATGATAATCAAAAAATGTCTATTCATATATAAACAATCATATTTTTTGCCTAGAGTTCCCAATTTCCAGTAGCACTATTTCTGACCTTCAATATACCTCAGAGAAGAAACTGGAGAGCCAATGCCAGGATGAACCTTACATCTCCCCCTCCCCCCAGACAATAAGTATTTACAATAATGGTGAAAGATCACATGCCACAAGAGACCAGGAAGAATACTCCAAGGGGAGCAGCATCACAAGATATTTGATGATTCTATGGAAACTGGGAGTGATGGTAGAGAGGTTGGAAACTATGAGAAAGCTTACCACATTGAGACAAAAGATAATGGTTCCCTTTGGGAAAGATGCGAATCTTTCATTTAGCTGGCCATTACCTGCAACCTTCCTTTTGATTCCCCTCAGCTACTAAACAAAGGTGTTCTCGTGGGGACTTTTGTTTTCCTAAATTTTTGTTTTCATTTATGTGCTGCCTAAATGGTCCTAAGACTTGATGGCCATCAGCCCAAACTGTTTGCATAGATTATTGAATCCATGGGGCTACAACAATGGGATGGAGAAGGCAAATCCCTACAGGAGATGGAAGACATTTTTCTTCAGTAAACTGAAATGGGAAGGAGTCAAAGAGATGTTCTCATATCTATTATTTTCATAACCTTTCAAGTGCATATATACTGACTATTCTCTGGCTCACTCTCCCAAAACCAGGCTACTAGACATATTCTAGGGTGCCCTGAGGAATTTAATGAGGTGCCATTTCTCTCTACAGCCACTGAATCGGGCCATTACCAGTTGCCATCCCCCATTGCCTGATGTCAGATTTGAACTCAGGTCTTTCTGACTATACTCCCATAGTATATACTACTATGCTATACTCCTATACTATAATCCACTTCACTACACAGCTACCCCAATAAGGATATATCTATAAAGCTGCTATTGTTTGGAACTAGAAGTCTGCTGGCCTTGATCACACGATACCTCTCCCACCTTGATAATTATACACACACATATGTTTATACACATAGATATATAAATATGCTCATATAGATAGGAACATATATTCATATTATATGTATATATTTATATAAACATACATACACACAGGTATGCACACTTGGTATATATTGATCTAAGAAAGCTTGCATTCCACCAGCAGAATGAACGCTCCTTAATGGCAAAGATTTTTGTATTTTTATTTGCCATCATATAGTGCCCAGCATATAGTAGGTCCTTACTATATGTGTTTTGGTTAGTTGATGATAAAGTTATGTAACTGGAAGGAAAGCAATGATTTTGTGAGAAATATGGAAATAGTAAAAGTGATGGATATAGGAGGAAAGCTAATGTTTCATTTTATACACATTAAGTTTTATATGCCTTTGAGACATTTGGAAATTGCTGAACACAGAAATGAAGGCTGGGCATGTATGTAGTTGGAGGAGCTAGTGCTTTGAGATAATAACTGAACCCACAGGAGTTGGTAAATCATCAGAAAAGGGAGTATAAAGAGAAAGAAATGGACCCAGGATAGAATTTCCCCTCAGGAACCTGAGTCTTCAAAAGGAAAAAGTAGAAGATCAGTAATTTATTGATAGAAAAAGTCACCCATCAGCATTTACATTATTACTCATTGCAGGCTCATTATTTCCGTTCTACACATCAGTTTATAAAAGGACATTAAAGTGTCAATGATTTGCTTTTAGTGTTTCTATTTCATAGTAATAGAAACTGTCTAATTACTTCCCTCTTCTAAAGAATGGATGGTACATTTAATTAGTGAAATAGCACAGAATAAATACCACTGTGACATTAACATTCAAAATTATACTGAAACCTCAGTTATCTAGAGACCAGTCTTCAAAACTCTTGGAATTCCTCTCTGGTACCTGGTGGAAAAGAGAAGGCTCTTTCATCGAGAGTCAGCAGCCAACAGACAGAGCACAGAAAAGCTGAGGACCAACTTGGTACTACTGAGGCAACCTACTTCATTTTTATAGTCGTTACATTGTAAAACCTCATAATAATTAAAACATATTTCTATAAGGTTTATAATTGATTTCTTTATAAACTCTTCTGCTTTCTTCCATTCTTATGATTTTGCAAACAGAAACTTTTTTTTTCTTTTTTGAGTCTCCACTAGGCAATCAGAGCCCTCTTTCTCTCACCCAACAGAATGGCTCTGATTGGCTAGGAAAGATTTTAGCAAAAACAACCAAAGGGGAAAAGGGACAGAGAGAGAGACAGAGACAATGATACAAGGACAGAAAAGCAGAGAGAAAAACAAAGACAGAAACAGAGAGAGTAACAAAGAGATGGAGAGAGACAGGGACAGAGAGAGAGAGAGAGAGAAAGAGAGAGAGAGAGACTGAGAGATGGAGAGAATCTGAACACTGAGACAGAAGTCTGGGGAGTAGTCAAGTATACCAGAATATTGCACATTGAAAGTGTAAGACCACCCATACTCCATTGCCTGGTTCAGAGTAGACATATAATAAATATTTTTTGAATGATAGGATCTATTAAATGGGAATAATAATTGTCATATTATTTAACTGACTAGCTTAAAAAGGAAGCAATTGTAGGTCATTTATATAAATATGAGTTATGATGATTATGAGGTTTTATAATGTAATGGCTATAAAAATGAAATGGGCTGCCTAAGTAGTGGTTTTCTCATCATCAAAGGTATTCTGACAAAGGCTGGACATCCACTTGTGAAGAATGTTGTAAAGATCCTTGTTTCATACAGGAGTAAATAATTTCTGATTCCCATCCAACAGTAAAATCTAATAAACTCCTGACTCCATTGTGAGTAAATTTCAGTAGGTTTTCTACATTCCTGTATAATTTTAATGGCTGTTAATATAACTTGCTCTGTCACTGTGATTGCATCATCATCACCAACAAAAGCATGAGAAAGACAGTAGGTTTTCAATTCAAAGAAAAGGAATTGTGAGAATAAAAGGATAGAACATGATGTGTAGGTGTTGTGCCAACCTCCAAGGCAGGCACATTGAGAGTCTCTTATCTTCTTTCCCTTTTAAGTCTTCCCAAAGAAAATTTTCCTCATTGATGAATTTTACCTTTATCTCTCTCTGTTTTTTTTTAATCTCCTACCCTTTCTTCTTTCAGGGAAAAAAAAAAAGAAAAAAACAAAATCAAAACCACTTTCCATACTGGTCAGTCAACCACTAAAATCTCCCTTCACATAACCTGGACTTCACAAGCCTTTAAACTAACTGGGCATTTGCCTTGGTGCTCTAGGCCTTCTCTCCTTTAGCTGACCATCCGGATACTTATCTAATATTGATGTATTCAGCCATTGGTGTTGGCTACAGATCAAGCTCAAGACAGTTTCTTGGAAGGCAGAAAAGGAAAACACACTGTAGGCTAAACCATCTATCTCCAGTGCCCCAGCTTTTCCCCAGTAAAGGGCACTTTGGAAGGTGGTGAAATATTCAAAACAAAAAAACAAAGAAATTCTAAATGAGAAATTCAAACATTCCAAATGGCTATAACCTATGTGTGAGAAGGGAATTTGTCAGAAGCTAAGGAAGTGATAAGAAAATTTCCTTAATGGCAGTGGCCCAGGTCCAGTATCTTCTCCTTTTGCTCACCCATTGCCAAGATCTCCATTAAGAGGCTGGCACGACTTCCAGAGACATTGCAGAAATGAACTTTGCTAAAGGCATATTCAATCCACCACCAAATTAGGTTGATTTTTAACTGGCTGATGTTATAACCCACAAAATGCAACTGACCGCAGACATGGCAAAGGCCACCACAATCGTGGAGATTGATAGATCAGCATGTTCAGGACTGTATTGATTGCCCCAATAGCTAGAAACACAAATCAAAATGGAAACAAAAGTGCTATCTTCTTATGAGCAGAGATGATTCCTCACTAATCTTCTCTAACTCTTCCTTCTTATTGTAAATGCAGCCATCATCTCATGCAGACCTCTCATAGAATATTTCCTTCCTGTATCCAAATGCTCCTTGCAAACAGACCACTACCATAATTTAATGATAAACCCCTTTTATTGGGCATATCAATTAAATCTTAATGTGACCATAGTACATTTTGCAGCCCATAGCAATAGCTAAAATTATTCTCAATATCATATTTTTCTCCTTTTATCCATTCTTTAGTTTATAATTTTCTCACATATAAAACCAAAGTCTTATAACATAGTTATGTTTCCTACCCAATCAAAATTCAGGAAGGAAAGAATAGTCCTCACAGCTTCCCTTAAACCAAGGATTCTTAACCTGGAGTCTGTGAACTTCTATCCATTTTTCTATATACCTATAGATTGATATATAGATAGATCTATTGAGATAGGTATGGATATAGATATAGATAATTGCATTTCAATATATATGATCTTCTTTGTAATACAATATGTCTTTCTTCATTAAAATATTATTCTGAGGTCATAGGCCTTATCAGACTGCCAAAGGAGCAGATGACAAAAAATAAGTTAAAATAAATAAGTGAATGAATGGATAAATGGTGATTATTGTCCTTCATTTTCAAAGAGGACCAAAATGACATCACTATGTTAGATTCAAGTAACAGTGTACCTTAGTGTGGCTAATCAGACCAATATGAGTTTGGAATGCTCCACCACAGTTTGGGCACAAATAATCTATGTGAGATTTGGATATGGATTCTCTAAATTTGTACATTTCACATGTCTTTTGAGCTACTTCAATTCTGCTTTGCTCATAGAGCAAATTGATAAGGGTATGCCATGCCCAGTAGTCCTGTGTCAGTGTCTCTCATGCCACACAATCAATTCCAAAGTTCTTAAGAAAGACCTTGAGAGAGTCCTTGAATGACTTCTTCTGACCACCATGTAAGTACTTGCCCTGTGTGAGTTCTCCATAAAAAAGTCTTTCAGGCAAGTGTACATTTGGCATTTAAATAATGTGGCCAGAACACCAGAGTTCTGTTCTCTTCAGTTGAGTTTGAATTCTTGACAGTTCAGCTCAATAAAGGACCTCAGTGTCTGGTATCTTATCTTGTCAGATGATCTTCAGAATCTTCCTAAAACAACTCAAATGGAAGCTATTTTCTGGCATGATGCTGAGAGAATGTCCAGGTTTCACAAGTATACAGCAATGAAGTCAGCACAACAGCTCATTATACCTTCAGTTTGGTAGTCAGTCTAATACCTTTGGTCCCCTGCATTTTCCTTCAGAGTCTCCCAAACAGTGAGCAAGCTCTGGCAATGCCTGCATCAATCTCATTGTCAATGTGTACAACCTTAAAAAGTATACTGCCAAAGTAAGCGAACTTATCCATAGCATTCAAAACTCCATTTTCTGCAAAGACAGGTAGATAGATGATAGATAGAAAGATAGATGGATAGATAGATGAATGAATGAAAAAAACTGCATTAAACCATTAGGCTTATATTTTTGGTCTAGGGCCAACAACTAACTCAGTCTAATCCCTAGCTATAATAACAGACACATTTCTACTGTGTTCCTCTGGTCACTTTCATTACTAGTAAGAAGGAGAGAAAAATGGATTATAGGATCAACATATAGGATAATGATAATAATAATAATATTAGACTTTTAAAGTATTTTATGGTTTTCAAAATAATTCATGAATTTTAATTAATTTAATATATCTTGTGGTAAATATAAATACCTGAAGTGAAAATACCCTCTTGATGTTGATGTTAATGATAAAATAAACAAAAGTTTGGGTTTCTATAAAGATTGCTAAGTACTTTTGTACTCAGATTTGTTTGTATGCATATTTTTAAAAGTCCATTGTTTTGCCTCATGAAAATACATATTTTGACAAAACACAACATCTATTCCTATTGAAAACACTGGAGAGCTTAAGAATAAATGGAGCTTTCCTTAAAATAATAAGTAATATCTACCTAAAACCATCAGCAAGTATTATATACAATAAGGATAAGCATGATGCATTTCCAGGAAGATGATAAATGTTGGAGAAGATGTGGGAGAGTTGGAACACTAATTCATTGTTGGTGGAAATGTAAGCTGATCCAACCATTCTGAAAAGTAAATGGTTTGTTGGAGAGCAACTATGCCCAAAGGGCTACAAAAATATACATACCCTTTGACCCAGAAATATTGCTTCTAGGACTGTATACCAAAGAGAACATAAAAATGGGAAAAGGTCCCACTTGTACAAAAATATTCATAGCAGCTCTCTTTGTGGTGGCCAAGAACTGGAAATTGAGGGGATGCCAATCAATAGGGGAGTAACTGAACAAGTTGTGCTATATCAATGTAATGGAATACTATTGTGCCATAAGAAATGATTAACAGGAGAACTTCAGAGAGACCTGGAGGGACTTACATGAACTGATGCTGAGTGAAATGAGCAGAACCAGGAGAACACTGTACACAGTATCAGCCACAGTTTTCGAGGACTGTTTCTGGTAGACCTTCACAGCAATGCAAGGACGTAAAGCATTTCCAAAAGACTCTTGAGACAAAATGTCATCCACATCCAGAGAAAGAACTATGGAATCAGAATGCAGAATGAAGCGGAATATTTTCTCTTGTGTTATCTTTTGTTTTGATTTGTTTTTTCTCATGGTTTCTCCCGTTCATTTTAATTCTTCCACGCAACATGACTAACTGTGAAAATGCAATTAATAAGAATGCATGTGTAGAACTCATATAAGGTTGCATGCCATCTCAGGGATGGAGGGGGAGAAAGTGTAAGACTTGTGGAAGTGATTGTACAAAATGGAAAACTTATTTTAAAAAAGAAAAACATACAAAAAGAAAATATGTTGGCACAATGATAAAATACTTTTTCTCTGCCTTTCTTACATTATTATGAGCACTTGGCATTAAAATCAACAAAAGTCGAAGGAGAGTCATAAAGGTCAAAAACTGCTGGGAAGAAATGATTGGAATACATATGAAAATCCCATCATTTATGAAAGTTGCTCAAGGTTTCTTTTACTTTTAATTGACTTTCATCTGATGATAATCACATTTTTAGCCACTTGGGCAAAAAACAAAACAAAAAGAAAACAATTATGAATACTGACACAGTATGTATTTACTCAATAAACATTTAAGTTTTTACTGTATATAGAAAGACTGGCTGATAAGCTAACTAACTTTGAGTAAGATCTTTTACATGTTTCCTTGATTATTTAGTTTTTCCTAGTCATCAATTTTAATGATGCATTTTAACACTATAGTTTTCAAAATGTATTAATAAAACATGAAAATGTGGGGGAAGTGGATATAGAAACATATCATTAAACTTAAGAACTCATTGGTACAGACACCCACTCCAGTAGAACAGAGAATACATACCTCCTACCCAGTTTGACTATTATCTATATTCTCTTGAAAATCCTCCATATGGAGTCAATCAGATGTTTTGAGACCATTTATCTTGACATATTGACATAGTAAGGAACAAGTGGGGAATACAGGATGTCTACTCTTATTCTTCATTTGTACAATATAAGCAACTCACCTCATTTTCTGATGATAAATCTCATATCATTGCATTAGTTCAGCTATCTAAGGCAAGAAGGGCAAGTACAGAGATGCTGTAACCTGACTGAAGTCCTACAGATATATTAGTAACATTGCAGGGAAAAGAATCTCCCACAAGTCCATGCACTTAAAATGAAAGGCTCACCATACTTACAATGAATATGTAGAGGCTTAAAGTTCTCTTTCATTTCTGTCACTGAGCTGTTGGACACTGTGCAAGTTATTCAATATCTAGTGGCTGGAAGTTCATTGCTGTCCTTTCAAGCCATGAGTGACTTTCACACTCCAAAGCTGGTGCCATTTACAGGAGCCATTGCCATGCATGACTAAGATAATATCCTTCTCTTATTGTGTTGAGAGACTGACAGGTTTATCAGTTTATTAATTTCCTCTTACACATTTTATATATTTTCAATAATGAATATTTTTATTGTATGAGTAGAAATAAAAATCTATAGAAATGCTGGAAAATTCAGTCATAAGAAAAAAGTCTTCTAGTAACTGAAACTAGATTAATAGTATGAAGAGGATACTTCAAGCATGGCCTGATTATTAATGGTGGTTGACTTTCTATTTATCAGCTAACTTTGGGAAAGTACTAATAGAATTTATCCCCCTATTAAGAAAAATGAAGATATTGAAGATAAAGAGCTATGTTGTTTATGTTTATTAGTTTATATGTCTATGTTTATTAGTACATGTGGGGAATTCTTACTATCAGTATGACTTAGCACAAGTACTTTAAACCTCTCTAGGCCTCAGTTTCCTCACTTGTACAATGAAGAAATTAGAACAGATGAGCCCTGACACCCATCTCATTTCTAAGGCTATGATTCCCTAGTCTCCCAAATCATAAATATCTGTATTTCTCTAATCAATGGTGATTTAGAACATTTTATGTGACTATCAATAGCTTTTATTTCTTCTAAACACTACCTGTTCATATCATTTGACTATTTATCAATAGGGGAATGACTCTTAGTTTTATAACTTTGCCTAGTTCTCTATATATTTGAGAAATGAGGGGCCTTGATCAGAGAAATTTGTATTGTTTTTTACTAGATTCCTGCTTTCCTTTGAATTTTAACTACATTGGGTTTTTTTGTGCAAAATCTTTTTTAATTTCATGGGGTCCAAAGTATCAATTTTATTTCCTATGATTCTCTTGATCTCTTCTTTGGTATGACAGGTAAAATTTTCCATGTTCCTGAAATAGGAATATTTAATTCTAAATTCACTTTTTCATTTTCAGTGTTTTTCAGTTCAAAGTTGTGTTGTTGAACTATGCAGTAATTACAGAATTAGTGTCAGTAATAGAAAAAGATCCTCAAGGGACAGACTCTTTTATTTTTGTCTTTGTATTACCAGCTCCTAGGACAGTGCCTGGCACATAATAAAAAAGGTATAATATAATAATAACATAATAAATAGAATAAATGTTGTCTCATTGAATGATAGCAGAAATAATAATAAGATCATCTATCATAAATTTTGAGCTCAAGGGAACTTCGAGATCACATAGGTTATCTAGCCCACCTTGCCTATTTATATTGATGAAGAAACTGAGAGCCAGAGAAGAGAAATGACTCCCTCAAGATCATGCATAATAAGTAACCTATGATAAATATTCTCACCATGAAAGTCCCACTCTGATATCTTATCATGTGAATAGGATTGTCCAAGGCTTTTCAAGCTTTTCAAGCTATGAAAGCTCCTACCAAGTTAGGAAGATTTTAAGAATGGTCTGGTAGCAAGTCAGGCTAGCTAAGTTCAGTAGGACGATGGAAATTTGACATTATCTGATGCATCTTTAGGTAGGGGTGGACACAGCAGGAGCCACCACGTGTACCGATGAAGAGACTATCTATCTCAATGAAGTCCCTTATCTTTTAAAGTTAAGAATTCTACAAATTACAAGACAACTTCCAATCTTTCTCACTTGAAATCTTTGAAATTCACACTTTCCCTATCAAGTCCTATTATTTATGCTTTAGAGATGAGAAAACTGAGGTTCTGAACTTCATGTAGGAAGTCAGTGACAGAACCTGGGCTTAGACCCAGGTCTTTTGAATGTAGACCCAATGCTCTTTCCATTCTATGCACCAAGTTGCTTCTTTGAATAAATGACTGCAGCCTGCACTGTGAACCCTTACTTGTCAAGCTATCACAGCTAAGCTGAAATTTGTGCTTAATTTAATGAGCTCAGTTAGTAAATGTTTTTAACACCAGCAAAATGTAATTAAAAGTAAGTATGTCTCTCATTTTCCACTGGCGTTCTTGGGATGAAAATGAAATCAACATTTTGGTATTTTGCTTACAAATGCCATTCCTTTGTTTGATTTTGTTTTTCAATAATCCAGCCATTCTTAACATTCATCTAAGCACTGGTCGTTCATTTCAGTAAAAGCCAGCATGGAACAAGTATCATGTGGAACAAACCTGTTCTGCTTAGTCCTAAAGATCTGTAGGTGAAAAAGGTGGACAAAATTAGATTTTGTTTCCACAAGAGGAAAACCTTCCTCATAGTGGAATGGCCTGTCTCTAGAGGTGGTAGGTACCTAGGTAGATGCTGAATGATTACTTTTTTGGAGATTTTAAAGAAAAATGTATAACTTAGGTACAGAAAAAAACACCTCTGCATCCTGTTCCAACTCTGATTTTAAGCATTTATGTAGTTCAATATATTTTCTCTATCCCTTAAAATGCTTTAAGCTACCTTTCCTGAAACTAGTGTCAGGGGTGAACCAATATTCTTCAGAATCAGAGATTTTCTGAATTATCCCTTCACCCCAGGCTCTGAGGTCCACCTAGAAACTAAAGATGTTAAAAATGAAGAATTTCAAATTACTGTTAGATAGTGGAATTGTTAATAAAAATTGCTTTAAGGTGTCATTGTGGAGAGATAGTATAAGGAGGTCTCTTTAAAAATGACAAGCTTCAGTTTCAGTTTAATTATCCTTTATCCCTGAGAATGGTGAGGCTGCCAGGGACACACACATTTTGTGAGAGGGCAGGGCTAGAGGCTGGTTAGCAAATTGGATGTTGTTTGATTCTGCCTACAAAGAGACATATTTTTGGTAATTCTAAAGGTCACATGTTCAAACCTAACATAGACAACATATATATATATATATATATATATATATATATATATGTATGTAAAATCTCCTTCAATCCTCACAATACTGAGAGGTAAGTACTATTATCCCCATTTTACATATGAGGTAAATGAGACTGAGAGAAGTTAAGTTAAGCCTAAGTCATGCAACCAGTGAATATTTGAGGCAGCAGTTGAATTCAGATCTTCTTGATTCTAAACCCCATATTCTATCCTTTTTGCTACCAAATGACAATACTGTGTGTATCATAAGCCTGCACATATAGATACACATTTAAAAACTGAGTCAAAGATAATCTGTTTTTTTGGGGGGGAGGGAGGTCTCAGCTCATCTCCCATTAGAAAGCTATCCTGGATGTTGCTAAGATTATTTTTTCGCCTCAATTCCATTCAACAAGCATCTATTAAAGGACTACTCTGTACCAGGCACTGTGCTAGATAATAGGGCACAAAGACAAAAATGAAATATTTTCTGCCCATAAGAAGCTCACATTCCACTGGAAAATTTCAGTATCTTTCATGGGATCATAGAATAAAACTGGAGAGAACTCAAACAACAACAATCCTACCTGATCATAGTGTATTATTCTCGTTATAAATTACTATGTTCTTTTTGATAAAATATTATTTAAATTTTTGCATCCATATTCATTACAGAAATTGGCTTATAATTTTCTTTCTCTGTTTTGTCTCTTCCTGGTTTAGGTATCAAAACCATATTTGTATCATAAAAAGAATTTGGGAAGACTCCTACTTCCCCATATTCTAAAACAGTCTATATAGTATTGGAATTAACTGTTCTTTAGATGTTTGATAGAATTCACTTGTAAATCCCTCTGGCCCTGGAGATTTTTTTCCTTGGGAGTTCATTGATGGCTTGTTCAATTTCTTTTTCTGAGATGAGGTTGTTGAAGTATTCAACTTCCTCTCCTGTTAATCTGGGAAATTTAAAATTTTTAAAATACTCATCAATCTCATTTAGATTGTTGAATTTATGGCCATAAAGTTGGGCAAAGTAATTTCTAATTGTTGTTTTAATTTCCTCCTCATCGGAAGCAAGTTCACCCCTTTCATTTTTGATATTGGTAATGTGATTTTCCTCTTTCTTTTTTTAATAAAATTGGCCAAAGGTTTATCAATTTTATTGTTTTTTTTTTTCATAAAACCAAGACTTTCTTTTATTTATCAGTTCAATAGTTTTCTTAATTTCAATTTTATTAATCCTTCCTTGGGTTTTTAGTATTTCTAATTTGGTATTTACTTGGGAATTTTCAATTTGTTCTTTTTTCAAGCTTTTTCAGCTACATGCCCAATTCATTGATCTCCTCTTTCTCTATTTTATTCTTGCAGCCATTCAAAGATATAAAGCTTCCCCTAAGAACTGCTTTTGCTGTATCCCATAAGATTTGGTAGGTTGTCTCATTATTGTCATTTTCTTGAATGAAGTTGTTGATTGTTTCTATGATTTGTTGTTTCACCCACTCCTTTTTTAGGATTAGATTATTTTGTTCCTAATAAATTTTTGGTGTATCTTTCCATGGCCTTTTATTACATATAATTTTTATTGCACTATGATTTAAGAATGCTTGATTATCTCTATCTTTCTGCCCTGGATTGTGAAGTATTATGCCCTAGTACATTGTCAATTTTTGTATATGTGCCATGTGCCACTGAGAAAAAGGTATATTCCTTTTGATCCCCACTTAATTTTCTCCAGAAATCTATCATATCTGCTTGATCCAGAGTTTTATTCACCTCCTTAACTTCTTTCTTATTTATTTTAAGGTTAGATTTATCACGTTCAGAGAGAGGGAGGTTGAGGTCCCCCACTAGTATAGTTTTGCTGTCTAGTTCTTCCTGTAACTCCCTTAATTTCTCCTCTAAGAATTTGGATGCTATACTACTTGCAGTATATTTATTTAGTAATGATATTGCTTCATTTTATGTGGTATCTTTTATCAGAATATAATTTCCATCCTTATCTCTTTTGATTAAATCTATTTATGCTTTTGCTTTGTCTGAGATTAGGATGGCTACTCCTGCTTTTCTTACATCAGCTGAAGCACAATATATTATACTCCAACCTTTTAACTTTATCCTGTGTGTATCCCCACACTTCAAATGTGTTTCTTGTAAACAACATATTGTTGGATTATGGCTTTTAATCCATTCTGCTATCCATCACTGTTTTATGGGAGAATTCATCCCATTGACATTCACAGTTATGATTACTATCTGTGTCTTTCCCTCCATTCTTTCCCACCATTTGTGCTTTAATTTCTCCCTTCTTCCTTCCCCTCCACAATACAGATTTAATTTTGACCACCACCTCCCAGAGTCTTCCCTTCTTTCTTTCACTCACTTTTACTACCCTTTACTCTTACTACGGCTTCTACCCTATCTTTTAGCCTCCCCTCCTCTTCCTTTCCCCCTTTTCCTCCTACTGTATATAGAGCTAGTTAGATTTATATACTTGGGTTTGTTGTTCCCTCCTTTAACCAAATAAGATGAGAGTACCTCTCAAACAATGCTCATTTCCCTCCCTTCTTTCCCTCTACTGTAATATAATTTTGTACTTCTTCCTGTGATGTAATTTACTATTTTCTGCTTCCTCCTTTTCACATCTCCTGTTACAATCTCTTTGCATGCATAAATCACATTTTTATCATCACTTAATTTACTTTTGGCCTGTTCGCTCTATCTCTGTATATCCCTTTTATATTTCATAATTGATATACAATTCTCAAGATTAACAAGTATCATCTTCCCTTATAAGTAGGTAAACAGTTTGCCAAATTGAGTAACAAGTTTTCCTTTCTCCTGTTTAGCTTTTTATGCCTCTCTTGAGATTTGTGTTTGAAAATCGAATTTGCCTTGTGAAATATCATATTCCAGTTCCTTTGATCTTTTAATGTAGAAGCTGCCAAGTCTTATATGATCCTGACTGTAGCTCCTCAGTACTTGAGTGGTTTCTTTCTAGCTGCCTGTAATATTTTCTCCTTCACCTGATACTTCTGGAATTTGAAAACAATATTTCTTGGTGTTCTTAATTTGGAATCCCTTTCAGGAGGTGAATGGTGGATTCTTTCGATGTCTATCTTGCCCTCTGGATCTAGCACTTCTGGATAGTTTTCCTTAATGATCTCTTGAAAGATATTGTACAGACTCTTTTTTTTCATTATGGCTTCCTGGTAGGCCAATAATTCTTCAATTTTCTCTCCTGGATCTATTTTCCAGGTCTGTTGTTTTTCCAGTTAGATATTTTATATTTTCTTCTATCTTTTCATTCTTTAGATTATGTTTGACTGATTCTTGATGTCTCAGAGTCAGTAGCTTCTACTAGTCCAATTCTAATTTTCATCAAATTGTTTCCTTCAGTTAACTTTGTATCTCATTTTCCATCTGGCCAATTATTCCTTTTAAGGAATTATTTTCTCCAGTTAGTTTTTGTACTTCTGTTCTCTTCAGTGAATTCTTTTTTCATACTTTTAAAATCATTGGCCATTTTTTCTTCTTTTTCCTTCTTCAGCTCTTCATGGCGTGTTCTTTGTGCATGCAAGGAGTTCATAATCCCTTCTGAAGTTTCAGATGGGTGTATAGTCTCAATTCTGAACTCTTTGATATTTGTGTTTTGGTCCTTGTGCCCATAGAAATATTCTATTGTCTTTTCCTTCTTCCTCTGGTTCTTACTCATGATGGTAAGGCTTTATGTGTTATGGCCTCTGGTTCTTTCAGCTAGAAGCTAAAGAACCTGGTGCTGAGCTGGCTGGTGTGAGAAAGCAGAGGCAGGCTGGATTATTTTGTTTTGTTTTGTTTTTCCCAGATTAGCCCTGGAGCTCACTTGTTAAGTGTGTGGTGTGGTCATGGGAAATCTCCTCAGCTGAGCTAGAGCAAAGGCAAGCTCAGAGTTTGATGATCCTAGCTGCTGTATTGTCTTCTCATTTCCCCTGAGGCATGCCTGAGTTCCTGGAGTAAGGGTCTAGCCTCCTGGGGCTCCAGTCCTCTACCACTCTAAGAGAAGTAGGCCTTAT
This sequence comes from Bettongia penicillata ogilbyi, assembly GCA_023548195.1. Classification (NCBI taxonomy): domain Eukaryota; kingdom Metazoa; phylum Chordata; class Mammalia; order Diprotodontia; family Potoroidae; genus Bettongia; species Bettongia penicillata. The sequence continues at coordinate 35,127,573 of JAJHZJ010000470.1, read as the reverse complement.
TGATTTTCCAAGCCTCAGGTGCTACGAGACTCTTTTGCCCTTCTGCTAATCCCACTGATCCAGGATTTTTCTGGGGAAATATTTTATGATTCTTTCAAGGTCAACAAGGGGAGAGGGAGAGAGCATTTACTGATCACTCCCATTTTGCTCCCAGAAGTTCAAGTAGGTGATTTACAGACATTTAATCTGTGGGCTGAAAGTCTCAGGCACAGCTGCTGCAGAGATTCCTGGGACTCTGACCTCAGCTCTCACTAGCTGGACTCTTGCTTGGCTCTCACCCTGAGCTGCTATCCCACCATGCTGCTGCTTGCTCAGACTGCCCTGGGGCTTTTCTTCTGGACTCCTGCTGGTCATGTTGCACTGTGTGCTATGTGCTATGAGCTCCTCCACTCCTGTGGAACAGATTCTTCCCGTCAATCTTCCAGTCTGTCCTGGGCTGTGAAATTACCACAGTCTATCTCCTATTGGATTCTGCACCTCCAAAATTTGGTCAGATTCTTTTTAGAGGTATCTGAGGGAGTTTGTCCAAGGGCTTAGGTGAGTAATTGCTCTCATTCTGCCATCTTGGCTCCACCTTGGGCCAAAGATTAAAAAAAAAAGAAAAAAAGACTACCACTCCGGCAGATAGGGAATGTGTACTTCTTGACAGTTCAGAGGGTGAACTCTAGGCCAGAGGACAAGGACAACTGGTGGGAACTTTGTAATTACCTGTGAATTGTTCTCTAATCTAACAGGCTCATTTAACCTCATTTCTCGGTCAGCCAGGCTAGGCCTCCACATTTTAGTTATTATTGTTTAAAATTTTCATACAAGTATTTCTTTACCAAGTTATCTATTTTGTCCTATTCTCTATTAATAAAGGGCACTTTAAAATTATATTACTTTTTCTGGAAGGACAATGGATTAGATTTTCTACTATACTGTCAATAGAGTTCATTTAAATTAGGCCACATAGATACGTACCTCTTTATAGACAGAATCTAGTTTCCTAACCAGTGTCTAGACCCAACCCATCAGAAAGTAGGTGTGACTCCCTCTTCCTCGGTATTCTCTGCTATCTTATCATCTCCGCCAAATATACACAAAAAGCATTTGTTACAAGAAAAGTTAATTCTCCTAGAGCATGTAAAAGAGAGGGACAGGTAGTTTATCTCACTCAAAAGATATCAAAAGGCCTAGTTATCTAAAAGGATATGGAGAGACTTGCTGGTCACTGCTTCCATTCTGCTTCTTTCTTTCTGCACTTCAGCATTAGACTTCAGCTGCCATCTGACCCTGAAACTTTCCTCAGCAGCTACCTTCTTCATACCTGAGAATATCACTCTCACATGCTGGTACATTTCTCTAAGTGATGGGTTCTTCCTCTGGTCTTGGTTTGGAGAATACCAAGAGAAGTCAAATTTCACTTTCCTCCTCTGCTTCTGACACTTCAGACTTGAGGGACACCTTTTCACACACACACACACACACACACACACACACATTTTAAGTCCTAAAGATCAGTCATATTGATACCTCACCTCTCCGTGCTCCCATCTTTTCAGATGCCTTTTGTATGTATCTTTCCCTATTAGACAGTAAGCTCCTTGAGAACAGGGAATACTTTTTGTTTGTCTTTATACTCCTTCTGACCCTACTCTGAGCAGTTAGCATAGTGCCTGGCATAGAGTAAGTGCTTAATAAATTAATTAAAAAGTTTGCTAAAACACAAAGTTTTTAAACAAATTTTAAAAAGTTCTAAGAAATAAAACTTTGGGGAACATGGTATAAAGCAAGAAAAAGGAAAGAGAGGAAAAGAGAGAGAGACAGAGACAGAGAGACAGAGACAGAGAGAGAGGAGAGAGACAGAGAGAGAGACGGGGGAGGGATGGAAGGAGGGGAGGAGGGAGGGTGGAAAAGGGAAGAACCAATCATCTGGCCAACACAAAGTGCACACATTTCTCAGGGGCACTGGTCTCCTTTTGTTCACACACAAACACAAACACAAACACACACATACACACACACAAAACCCAAATCATATAAGATATATGATATGCACTATACATTTGTGCATTCAAATATATGTATGTATATTTCCATCTATCCATTCAATAAAATATGAACTTCTTGAGGGCAGGAGCTATTTCCTGTTCTGCCTCTGTATGCCCAAAATCCAGCAAAGTGCCTTACACATAGTATGAATTTCATTATCTTCTTGAATTTTGCATTTATATTTGTTTAAAGAGTTTCTCAAAGGAGAAGGTGAAATATATAAATTACCCTATAAATATTTTCTGTTTAGGATGATAAAATCAAATATCCAAAGCTGGAAGAGACATCAGAGACCATATTGACTAACTTCGTATTTTTCAGATAAAGAAGTTTATGAGGACTCTGATAACAAGAATTCTTTTTTCTATTTTTTTAGTCAAAAATTCTTGATGTGTATTGAATGGAATAGGGACTGTGTTTTAATTCTCTCAGGAGTTTTGATGACTATTAACTTTAAAAACAGCATGTAAGCTGTGCTCTTTGCTATTAGCATCTGCTCATAGGGGATACCATTATTAGTCTCTTGAAATGCTTTTGTGCAAAATCCTCTCAAAAGGTCACCATGCTTTATTCTGAAAAGAAATTTTGTTTTCTCTGAAAGGGAGCACAGTGACAACTCATGAAGATGAAGATATAGCAGTGATATTTCTTTCTTGACACTTCACTGGGAGATAAAAAAAAAGCATTTCTTGTCTTTAAAGGTCCAACTCCAACAAGAAATGCAGGTGATTTTACAAAGTTGGGGATTCTTGGTGATGTTCACATGTGATCATCTCAGTTTACATTTGACAGTTTTCACAGTCCTGGATCAGTTGAGAGATTAAGAGAAGACTTTGGAGTTCAAGTCTATAGCAGTCACTAAATACAGTGGATTGGAAGAAGAGCTCAATGTTTGAGATATTAGTGGACAAAAGTACAAGATATAGTAAGAAGGGGATATATAAATATAAACCATAATTTTAATCTATTTAACCCATCCTAATCTACCATTGCTGCAAGATGATACAACAGTATCCAAAAGAAATGAGACATTAGAGCAGTACAATTTTCTTATGAGGGAAAAATGGTAAAGAATGGGGGGCACAATTTAGAACTAATTTCACCTGGATATGCATCTAACTTCAGAAAGCATATACTCTATTTTAATTATTTTAGCAAATGAAAATATATTCTCTCTACCTCTCACAAACTCTCATCATTGGAAAAAAGAAAAGAAAACAAGAAGATCCTCATAACAAATATGCATAGCCAAGCAAAACAAATTCCTATATGGGTCATGTCCAAAAAAAAAAAAAATAATGTGCTTTATTCTGTGTTCTGGGTGTTTAGATTCTCTATCAGAATGTGGGTATCATCCTTCATCATCAGTCTTCTGGGGTCCCTGATGGATGGAAAGTGCACAAATTCAGAGCTGTCATTCAAAGTTATTTGTCTTTACAATGTTGCCGTCATGAGATAAATTGTTCCACTTGTCAAAAATAAGATATTTGTAAGATAGTTAAGATTTGACAGAATTTCAATTTTGTTTTCTTGAATTGGTTTATCATTAATTAAGAATTGAGTCTGTACCCATAATTTCACTGGTAACTCTTGGACGAGGAATTCCTGACTCAGAAGTCTCAAGAGATTTTAAGGTAGACAACTGTGACAACTGTTAGCCAAAAAAGGAATATCAATTCAGTATATAAAATTTTTCAATACTTTGGTAAATTAAAAATGGTGTGTAATTGTATTACATAGATTGGGTATATAAATACTATTGGGTGAATAAATATTTAAAACTCTTTACTTTGCCTAAAAACAAGAGTTTAGCGTTATCAGAGTACTCTATCAATTGACATTTGAATCAAAATACAACTGATATCATAACAGGTTTTAATATTCTTTGAACTTTTTCTGCAAGAGAAAACAATGGAAATGCTATTCATTTAAAATGAATAATAATGCTATCAATAATTTTTAGTTATTTTGTGACATACAGAAATGCACTTTGCAAATCAGAATTATGCATGCAGGCTTTCTGGAGCCATGTTTGAACTATATGTTGATGGGTGAAATAATTGTCCTTATGTTCTCTGATGCTCTAATGTAATTGGGAAATGCTGCTCTATTTTGGGATGACTTCAGATCTTTCATCATAGACAATACAATGCCTACTTTTTAGAAATTTACATTTCCCTATTGGCCTCTGGGCCTTACTGTACACTGCTTTTATTAGCCTTATCTTTTACTGTTCAAAGATAAATATGTTGTTTGAATGCTTTTGTCTAACTGGGTCATATCATACTGCAATGATCATCGCCCTGCATTATGTAGAGATGTGGAATAGGGCACTTGTGAAAAATGTCTTTTTCAGAAGCAAGCAGAGAGATGCTTCGGAGGGCAGCAACATGTTTATGGAGCCCCATTCTTCCAGGACTCAAGTTTGTAAGATCAGCTCATGGGGTTTGGCAGGCTAACCATACAATTATTTAAAGTTCAGTAGCACTTTTTGAAACATTTGCAATATATTATACCATATGCAAAGGGAGACTTAGAATATTTTATTGTATGCCACAGACACATACCTGCCAGAAGGCATTGCATGTGACCCATCTTCCTTCGGGGCACACCAATCACTGAATTGCTTCTCACTTTGGAAACTAGCATTGCTAACCTTAGTTTCTTCACATTCTGTAAGTGACAGGACTAGGAGATTCTACTATTAACCCCATTTGCCGAAGAATGCTACCCAGCATTTGATCTATATTTTCCCTGTGGAAAGAGAAACATAAAATGAGAACACTGAACTTGTCAAAAGACCTGAGCTCAAGTTTCAGGTGCTTCACTTACTGTCTATGTCACTCAAACTACTTATTCTCACTCCCTTCATCTGTAAAGTGGGTACAGTAGTATTTACACTGCCTACCCAGAAATTTTATAAAGAAAATACTTTGCAAGTCAGAAAACTCAGTTTAGATGTGTTATTCTAATGTGAAAATATTGTTAAAGAAAATGAATAAATACTTGAGCCTGCTTAGCATGCATCTGAAATAATGTATTCAGTTACATCCACCACAGGTTAGAAAAAGATACTGATAAACTGGAGAGCAGAGAGCAACCAGGAGGGTGAGGTGCCTTGAGACCATACCGCAAGAGGATAAGTTAAAGAGACTGTGAATGATAACTAAGGAAGGTATGATTCATTGGGAGCATAATTCTTATGTTCAAATATATAAAAAGATGTAATGTAAAAAAAAAATAGTGTTCTCCATGGTCCCCGAGAGAACACATGGGAGTAGTGATAGGAAGTTGCAAAAAGGGACATTTAAGCTTCGTGCAAAAATAAAATTCCTAGCAATCACTGTTATCCCAAACAGGAATAGTTTGATTCAGAAAGTAGTGGGTTCCCTGTCACTAGAGGTCTTCAATAAAAAGCTAGATGATTCCTTGCTGGATGTGTAAGAGCTTCTTGTTCAGGTCAAAGCTGATTGTGATCAGAGGTGTCAAAAAATAAATTTCACAAGCAGCCCACAATATTCCTGAATACAGGGGAACCAGATGGAAATGTAATTGGGAAGGATTTAACAAAATAAATAAAATACAATAACACATAGAAAATGTTACATTTTAAAACTAAGTCAATATATATCCCACAAGGTTTCTATGCTTGAGTTAGTGGCCCCTGTTTCAATTTGAATTTGACACCACTGGAGTTTGGAGTTTCCTATGATTTATGTAGCATCTTAATTTTTAAAATCATGCCTTTTGTTTTGACACAAAACAAACTTGCCAACAAATAGGAGAGCAAAACTGCCACCCTGTGAAGTCCATACCTTTATGTATCAGGATGTATCTAGTTATTTACATGCTATCACTCCCATTAGAATGTGAGTTCCTTAAGGCCCAGAATTAGTGTATTTTTAACCTTTCTACCTACCTTCCACGCTTAGTACAGTACCTGGATTTAGTTAGCACTTAAACATGATTGTTTACTGACCCACTGACATTTATTTATAATAATGTATTTAAAATAATTTATCAATTATGTAAAGAAAGTAGGGGTATGACCTTCAACTTGGAGAGTTTAATGCTAAGTACACAGTTGGAATTCATCAGAGTTGTGTTACCTCTAATTTTGACCTTGTTCTTTGGACTCTTTTACTCATTCTTCATGACTTTATAAATGTCTTCTCAAGTTTCTGTGAAACTTCACATGCATCCTTTTCATGGTGCAACAATATTTCATTGTAATCTATAACACATTTAGTTCAGCCAACTCTTTCCTAATCTTGAACACAAAATTTGTGGTCAGTTTTTTTTTTTTTTTGTCACCACAAATAATGCTGGCATAAATATTTTCATTCATACCTTCTCCTTGAAAGTCACCTCTTTTTTTAAACATTAATTAACTTCCAGTAATGATACATGATTTTAAATCGTGAAATATCATAATATACAAATAATAAAAATTGAAGTTCATCCAAAAGATGATGGAGATATGTATGATGGAATACAAATAGACTGTGGCATATTACCAATAATGGACAGTGCAGAAAAATGTATTCATAATATATCAGGAAAGAAAAATAAGACTAAAAATGAAAATGGGTTGAATATTTAATGAATGAGGTATAAAAAAAGAAGATGTGTATCATGTGATACACTAGTGATATTAAAAGACCTTCAGAAAGGTCACCAGAATTTTGAAGTATTCAGCAGAGGTCACAGACAAGAAACACAGAATCAGGACCACAAAGGTCATCTTATATAACTCATACCTGAAAACACTTTGTTCTACAACCTCAGAAAAGAATAAACATTCAACTTTTACTTGAAGACTTATAGTGAACAGGAGCCCACTAATTTCTGAGACAACTCACTCCTCTTTTCGAAAGCTCTAACTCTAACAAGTTTTTCCCTATATCATGGCTAAATTTTACTATCTCCATTGGAAAAGTCTAAACTCTCTTCCAGATTAAATCTCTTCAAGCCATGAATGGATTTTAAACTTTTTTTAAGGGAATACCAACATTGATGAAATCATGAATTCACTATAGTACTGAATTATTTTCATGGTCATGCATAGGGAATGGATACATGTTCATAATGGATAGATAGCGAATGTTCTTGCAATTGTTCCTGAGTATGGATCTTTCCTATTCTTACTCTAATTCCATCTAATTTTTTACTTATAAATATGCTTAGTTCTTTCTTAATGACTTCTCCCATCTGCAAAGATATCAGAGAGTAAACATTCTAATAAGCCTTTATTAAACAAACTTTGTTAGTGTCGTGTTATAGCTTGTACGTTACTGATCAAAATAGGAAATGGATATACATTCAGACTATATATCATGTTAATTTTAATGATCCACCAAACTATTTTCTGAAAAGTACAAGGAAAATAAACACAGTATATCAAATTCAATTATGAGTGACCTACTTAAACAGTTCCCTCTGCTATACCAAAATTAAAAATGAAGGTTTTGTGCTAATGCATGAGATGAAGCATATAGACTTGGTAGACATATTTAAATATAGCTCACATTTGATTTGCATAATCACATCAACTTGTGATCCAATGAATAACTTGATATATCAATTAGCACCATCAGCATTAAAGTTCTTTGAGAATACTTTCAGCTTCTGTTAATCCAACTAGAAGGAAAATTAATGGAATTAATATATACATTTATTATATTCTACTGAGGTTATTTGAAGGACTTCAATTCTTATGAAATAGCAGTATTTTATTTTATGGATTAACCATTTATTCTTGTAAGTAATGCATGACATGGAGCCCTACAGTGTAGTCCCTTGGAGTACGACTACTTTCCTGCTGTCTGAGGTGCCTATGCTCTCAGTGACCTTCATTCAAATGGGTAGACCTGGATCTCCATAGAAAGACAATAACCACACAATTGTATCTTGAATTTTCTCAGGGCCCTAGGAATAACTTAGATGTGGGTGTGGGGGATAGGGATGGAGAATTCACTCCCTCTACTCTGCACTAGAATTCCTGAGTTCCAGCCAGTATTTATATTTACATAATATCAGTCACAATTATGAGAGCATTAATTCAAGCATAAAACATCACTTAATAATGATAGCTGTAGCATCAGTTACTCAATATATAGCAAATATTTTGTCATGATTGAGTAATCAATACATAAGATATCATATAAAACTGAGTCACACTCTCCCACAAATGCACACACTTACCAAAGTAAGAAGATCCAGCACACACTTACCAAAATCTAGTAGAAAGATACATGAATAAAGTCAATCATGTGTTCAGGGCAATTCCCAACTCTGGACTGCAGGTATTGATGTCCTTAATTCCTTGATGAACAATCTGTAGCACACAAAGACACTTCTCTGGTAGTAACTAACTCTCCCTTTTAGTCTTCTCTCTCCTACTGGGAAACTTCCAACTGTTCTGTGTTGGAACTAAAACAATGACAAAGTCTTTTAATTCATAATCACCCATACAAGAGTCCTGAGAAAGTCCTGTCCTGTTAGAGTGATATTGTTATATCAACTCAGTTATTAATTTACCACTTTGTAATTTTTAAAATCTAATAATCTTAAAAAAAAGACACACACAAGAGCAGAGAGGCCACAATATACCACAACCTTGATAATGTCTCTGGCCTCACACAGGTCTTCCCATTTCTGTCAGGTCCTGTTTATCTCCTGTCTGATCTCACATTTAACAAAAAGTTACTTTTCTTCACATGTGATTTTATTTCAATTTTTTAATCATAAAATTTCTTTTTATGCCAATTTATGACCAAATTGCTCAGTAGAAAAGGGGTAGACTTTTAAATTAAGATCCAATCACTTATATTGAATTTTCACAAAATGCATACCTTTCAAGTAATATATTCAATTTTATACTACTATTATTATCCATCACTACTATTACTATCATTATATTAAGTAGAGGATTTTGCAACTGAAAACTGATTGTTGGCTCTGCTAATAGTATGCTCTTTTTACTGAGAGTATGTATTTTCCCAGAAGATTTTGATAAAGTAGCAACTGCTCTGTTTTTGGTAACAAAATATATTGATACATTTAGCTAACACACTGTATTGATGTCAATATATCCAAGACTGAGTTGGCGTGATCACTGATGCTCACGAAGTTATCACATGATTATTACAAACGCCAAAGCTAACTTTTAATAAGAAATTCTGTTTGCTTTTGCTTAGAATTAGAAAAGTATATTTTTTAGATTGTTTTCAGTATTTAGAGCATCAGATCTAACCTATCTTCCATCACTAATGGAATGAAGCCAAGCTGTGCTAATAGTACAGCACCATTCAGAGTACTATTCAATGTATTTTCACAGGAGAGAACCTGGATTTTGATGCTAGAAAGTATTTCCAGTATTCTAGGAAATCACTCCCCTGTTATTTGATAATCATAGGATCATAGAAATAAAAGTGAAAGGTATCATAAAAGGAATTTAGTTCAATCATCTAATTTTACAAATGAAGAAACCAGACATTAAGTGACTTTCCAAAAGTGGTTAGTAGTGCCAGGATTCTAATTCAGGTCCTTTAATTTAAAATCAACCACTCATCAGAACGGCAAATAACTTCCTCAGTTCCTAGTGATTTTAATTCATGTGGAAACCCTACTGGATCAAAGTCATTAGTAGGCAGCTTGGGTGTGAGTGAATATTTCTTTACTTTCTTTTCATAAAAACAATTTGATTTAGTTTGTCTTTGTATCACTTTAATTTTCAATTATCTCTAACACTGTTGCAACCCAGAGTTATCCCTTTCATCCCCCTTGCCTGCAGGATACAATATAAACTCCTTTTCGCTTTCACAGTCTTTCAGAACTTCTATTTCCAGACTCCTTAGTCATGACTCCCCCTCCTTCATTCTGCAATCCAGATGATCCATCAGTCTCTCTGTTCCTCATACATGATATTCTATCTCATATCTCTGTGTCTTTTAACCGACTATGCCCCCATGTCTAGAATGTAATTCCTCCTCAGCTCTGACTTATACAATCCCTGTTTTCCTTTAAAATGCAGCTCAAGCACCACTTGTTTCCTAATATGAAGCATATCCAGATCCTTCCAACTGCTAGTGCCCTCCTTCCCAAAATGCCTTAAAATTTATCTTTTATTTATATTTATTCATTCTCTTCATATGTGCTCTATATAAACTTGGTGTGTGTGTGCGTGTGTGTGTGTGTGTGTGTGTGTGTGTGTGGTTGTGGCTTGTTCTTTATTCCCAAAGAATAAAGACCTCAGGAAGATGATTCCATGCCCTGCAAATCAACTGGATTACATTGAGGGAGGGCTGTGCAAGGTCACCAGGCTCACTCTCTCCTCCGGAGCCATTTGGGTCCAGTGGCCCAATATAGATCAGGGCAACTGGAGATGACCCTGGCTGCACTTGGTCATTTTAAGCCAAGGTCTTTCCAAGTTCTCACTTTGAATGAGGCTACTCCCATTTAGTGAATAGACCAGTCTTTAAACTTCTTTATAACTTAATATTTGATGATTTTGAAGTCCTTTTAGAAAGATCCTGAAGACTAAACCTCCCTAAATTCCTATTTTGTCTCCAACAGGCTTCCACACATGGCAACCATAAGCTATCCTTCGTCTCTCTCATCCCTTACTGAAACTAAGGGAAAGGAGAGGGAGAAGGAGCCATTCATATTTATGCGGTGAGGGATGAAACTCAGAGGAAATATCCATTGCTACAACAGTTGTAGACATACATGGTCACTGGGCATCTGGGAAGACCAGAAGACTATGCTATAGCACTTACTGAAAGTGACTCCTTTGAATTATTTCCACCATTGCAGACTGCAAAGCCCTCCCTGCTTTTTTATCCTCTGTAATCCTTACCCATGATGTTCTATTAATCTTACAAAGAGAATCCAGCTAGTAAGATAGAGACCTGCCTTTCATCTCGAGTGCCTTTGATATATCAGTGTTACACTCAGGTTATCTATCTTAGCAACCAGACTGCAAACAAGGCATGGATGAAGACCAAATAAACGTAGATCAACATGTGAACAAGCCTTATTTATGGTCACCTGGAAGGTTTTAGTCTGTAAGACTCCCCTTTACAGTACCTGAATACTTCAGGAATCCATATCTTCAGAGTGGTAATTTCTTCTGTGATACAAATTGAAGTTCTTCTATAAAAGGCTACATTTTTTAAAATCACCCCTCAGTCAATCTGATGAAGATTTCTCCAAATATGTTTGAGTTGTTGCTTAGACAATAGACATACAGTCTTTTCCAAGGCCATGTACAGAGTATTTCCAGCTCAGTTAGGACATGCAGAGCTTGAGTTCCATGAGTTTTATGGGCATACAGAAAGCAAAGATTATGATGAATACTAAATAATCTGTTTCCCCATTTAAATCTATTGCTTTTCAACATAAGGATCAATTCAATAAAGGATAAACTCAAGTCATGGTTTGGATTTATCCCCTAAAGAGACTAGTGACTTCTAGCTAGGCAGTCCTAAGATATCTATAGCTCCACTCAATAAAAGAATGTATGGAAGAGACCTTAGGGCTCATCTGCTTTACCCCTATCTCTTCACATCAATCTCCCATTCTCCAGATTTTACAAATGATGAGAATGAAGCTCAGTGATGTGAAGTGATTTGTCCAAAGTCACTTAGAGACCTCTCCATCTTTGAAGTTCCAACTGCCTTCAGAATTCAACTCAAGGGCTACATCCTGCACAGGCAGGTAGAGCTATCCCTTTCTTAACCCCGCCCTTTAATCTCTGCCATGTTCTGGTCCTCCTTTCCTTTAGAATTACTTTACATATATTCTGCACTTCTTTTCATGTTTACATTATTATTTTGGTTTTTTATATATTATTTAAATTATTATTATAAGTCTCTTTTTTTCTTTCATATTTATTTTTGTTTCTATATATCCAGAATTTAGTACAGGGCCTGATCCAGGATAGATTATTGCTGGTTGATTAATAATTGGAACTCTTGCCATATGACTTTTAAGTTTAGGACTACACAGTCTTACCTTAATTGCATTATGAGGTCCATCAGCAGGTGGTTTATAGCATTAATCTACTTGGACTGGGTGGAAGAGTGAGGAAATGACAGTGAAACCACATAACCACAATTCCTGTTTAAAAAATGTTATGACTCTTTAAGCCAGATTATCTTTTCCTTTTTTCTACCACAGTCTCTTTTGCCTGGTGAAGTCAAGCCTCTGGATCTATTCTCAGAATGAAGGATTTAAATACATAAAATACAATACATGATATTACAAAGAAAACTGCTTCTATTTAAATACATTATTAAAATATTAAAAAGAACAAATTCATAGATGTAGATTAAGAACCTTTACTTGAATCAGGAGCAGACATTTGGTCTACCACCTTTTTGATTACGGCAAAAGACCTTGGTTTTATTCCTTGCCAAAGCACTAACTTGATATTTTGTAAATGTGGCCTCAGTTTCTCATATTTAGGCATACTACATCTTGGTGTCCAGACAGCTTGCATTCTGGGGTAAGTGAGATTCAAATTAGAGACTTCCTATTGAAAATGTTGCTTCAATCTTTATGGACTTTTTATACAAAATAAATATTTAATCGTTTTCCTATGATATGCAAATAAAGCTGCAGAATCCAGAAATAGAATTATCTAATCCTAATGCTGCCTTTTCTATATAGTTTTGATGACATTAATACATCCTTGCAATAAATTAGCTCATGACATTCATGTTATCTTCTAATAGTCGTGCATCGTTCTGCAGAGTCCAAAATGCATATGACTCGATAGAGGGGGAAGGCTTCTGAAATATGCTCCAAATTAAACATTAAAGCAAAGTTTTCTAGACATCCTATTTTGATCTAAAATGGAGAATTATTAAGATCGATTTTTTATGTGCTGTTCACTGTATTTTAAAAAACTAGATTCATGTTGCATAGCAATAAGTAGTCTCATGAAAAAGAAGTCAAAAGAAAGGACATGAAGCCAAAGAAAGATCAAATTCTACTTAATGGCAAATTTTCTTAGGAATAATCAAATGCCCATAATGAGTTACTGGAATGCAAGGCATAATGAGGAACTTAGAAGGCCATCCTGACTAACCCCAGGGCAAAAAAAAATTTGTTGGCCTGACTCACACAACTGTATGATCCATGAAACAGGTCAATTTATCCCCCTGGCCTGTTACAAAAAAACTTAAGAGACTTGGCTGTAGTGACAACAGTTTTCACCCAGCAATGTGCTGACTCGACCAAACTTATTCAAGTTATCTACCAGGTCTCTTTCCTGCCTTGGGCCATAAGTCATCCCAGACTTACTCCATCTTCAATCTGGGTTTGCAAAACTCCCAAAGCTGACTTTCCTTTTTTTGAAGAAAAACCAAGTTGGAGTTTTAGTAAAGAAAATGTTGTGTTTTCCAGACTGTGAATTCAGTCCCTTTTGACAGATTTTGGACACAGATGAGCTAGTTTATGGACTCCAGAAATGAGATGATATTCTTCTTCCTTCTCCCTGCCCACAAGCTGTTGGTCTGTTCATTTGTATTGGCATAACATGGAAGCCTAAAGAAAAGAATGTCAAACTCAAACCGTTCTAGCTTGTTCTTTAAGAAGAAACTTATTGACTAAAAGAATTTTCTTTTATCTTTAATTGGGGGGGGAGACATCTTTACAAGTTACATCCTTAATTCTCAGTGATCTCAATCACTTTCATAATTCATTTTTCACCCTGCAAATGATTCTCAAATCCATATTATCTCCCTCATATCTTTCTTATATTCTAGTGCAACATAGATGACTGCCTTCTGAACATATCGATCTGGTTGTTCCATCAGTATTTCAACCTCAGAATGCCCCAAATGGGACCCTTTATCCTTCCTCAAGAGCCCACCACTTCTCCAAACGTTCTTATTTTTGTTTCAGGTCTTCTTATTACAAATTTTTAACCTTGGAGTCCCTCTGGACTCTTCCCTCTCTTTTACCAACCCCCATATTCAATCAATTGCCAAATCTTGTAAACATATTCTAAACAGTCTACAACATGTCTCACATACAGGCCCTTCTCTTCACTCATATGACCATCACCACAGTTCAGCCCTCATCATTCTTTGCCTGGTCTATTGAAAGACTCTCCTAATTGATATCTCTGCATTAAGCATTTCTTCTCTCCAAATAAATGACAAATTGCTATTAGTAAAGTATGAGTCTCACCAAGTCTATCCAAGCTCAACTATGTAACTCCACTTTTTAAGAAACTTTAGTGGCTCACTATTATCTTTAGGATAAAGTCCCAAACTGTCTAGCATTTAAAACCCATCACCCTTGCTTCCAGAAAAACTGACCTATTCTCCAAACCTGGCATTCAATTCCACATATCCACATATTGGCATCATCCATTCTCCATGCCTGAAATGTATTCCATCATCTGCTTTAGTTCTAGCTTCCTTCAAGATTCAGCTTATTTGCTACCTCCTATATGAAAACTTTCCTGGTCTCCCACTAGTTAATAGTATTCTTTCCTCCTCAAATTACTTTACATTTAATATATTTGTGTATAGAGGATGTCCCAAAATTTTAGTACAGTTCTAAGCCTTAATAATTTAAAGCTATTAAGCTTTAATAGCTTTAAAACAGCACTAAGAACATAGATTATCCTGCATAGTTCCCCTAATAGAATATAAGCTCCTTGAGGGTAGATATGACAACTCAAACCATTAATAAAATTATGATTCTAGCACATGGGCAAAATAATAAAAACTAGCTGCATTTTAAAATCTGATCTTCACTGAGAGAAATAAGCAGTAATTCTTTACCAGTAAACCACAGAGCCTTTTCATGATTTTCCAGGAAGTATTACAAACCAACCACTGAATAAGAGTATTTTTGGGTTCTTTCCCTGTTCTCAGACTAATTCCAGAATTGTTTTCTACAGATAGAGTAAAGTGGGAATCTTAGTGAAGAGGCTTTTTCAGAACCAATTTCAAAGGCTCTTGGTATAGCTTCATAGGAACTGAAGTTCATTCAACTTCCTTGGTACAAATAATACTTTCTAAAGTTAAAAAAAATAGCTCCACATTAAAAATTGCCATGCAATAACAAGTAAATAAAGTTGTAGTATATTTTAATCGGTGTTTTCTATGGTAGCTGAAGGGAAAAATAAATTAAAACAAATATGAAGTCTCTATTATCAATGGATGGTCTTCCTTAATTTTCCCACAGGAAGTTCCTTAAGGACAGGGTTTGCTTTGGGGTGTGTGTGTGTGTGTGTGTGTGTGTGTGTGTGTCTGTGTGTGTGTGTGTGTGTGTTTCCTAAGCACCTAGCTCAATACCTAAGACATTGATACTGAATGTATAATGTTTCCATTTTGTTTAAATCATTAAATATATTAAAAGTGACACTTTAATCATGTTATAAACCTGCCCATACACTTGTTAGGATTTCTCAAATTCATACAATATCCAATCTCTACTCCAGGAAATGCTATTCAATGTCTTTAATAGTCTAGTCCCAACCTACTTTTTTCAGACTTACTACCTTCTAGTCCCCTACACAACCCCTGTCTCATAGTCAGACTAGGCTACTCAAGGTCCCACAAGCTTTACATGTGCTTTCCTTTTTTATCCTTTTCTTTCACATTAGCCCTGGCTGAGATCCACACCTCATTATGTTTTTGTCTACCATACTTTTCCAGTTCTCTAAACCCTATCTCTTCTGTGAAGCTTAGCCAAACCATTTCAACTCATAGATTTCTCATTCTGCACTAATAGCTTTTATTGTTTCCATTAGTCATCTGTTAATTATGGCATAGACTTGTGAAACTCTGGTTTTTAGTTTCCTATTTCAGACTTCTCATGCCTCATCCATCCATACTGGATCTTTATCCTTTCATTGATATACTCCATAATTTGTTGCTCAACAATTTATCACATAATGACCAGCCTTGATGCCTTAAATTGTCTAAGTTATCCTCTTCTGCATTTAATCTCTATATGCACACTCCAAGACTTTTCAGCTTGGTAAAACCAATCAAAAGATGCTTTCCACTAGCATAGCCTTTAAAAACACAGAAGCACATCTTCATTAAGATGAGTCATTAAAATAAATCTTATTGGAAGCAAATTTTTAATAGAATCTCAGAATCCAACGGGATCTCTGAGGTTATCTAATTTAACCATTAGTTAAACAAGAATCCCCTCTTTAATATCTCCAATAAATTGTTAACGATTCCCCACTTAATGTCCTCTAAAATGAACTTTATTGCCTCTCCACCTCCCAAGAAAAGCATTCTATTTCTGGACATCTTTAATTCCTAGGATAATGATTTTCACATAAAGACAACACTTAACCAAACTTTTGATTATTTAAGAGTTGTTAACCATTTTTAATTTTTATGTAAATGTCATAGAATAGTATTCTGCTGTCAGAAATTAGGAAATAGATGATTTCTAAGATGATTCCATTTATTTGAAGTGTTGCAAAATGGAGTAATCAGAAATTTAAGAGCAATTTTTACTTTAATATCAATATTATAAAACTGAAAAAGACTTTTATAAGTTGATAAAGGATGAAACGAGAACTAGGAGAAAAATTTACACAATAACAACATTCTAAAAACAAATGACTTTGAAAGTGGTAAAAATTGTGATCTACGAAATATTCATAAAGAATTATGATCAATAAAATGTTCATAATTCCAGAGGAATGGTGATGAAGCATGCTATATACTTCCTGACAGAGAGGTGATGGTCACAGCAGAGAAAGAAGTATATATATATTTGGAGGTGGCCAATATCAAAATTTGTTTTCTTTTTCTATGAATATTTAAAACAAGAGATTTGTTTTTGCTTTTCTTTTCCCCATGGAGGGTGAAAAGTAGTGAAAATAGATTTCTATTAATTTAAAAAATGCTTTAATAAAAAAATTAAAAATTCATCTTTCTGTAACTCAGAGAGTTCATAGTCCACAGAGTACAATGGAAAAGGACTTTGAATCATTGGACCTCAGTGTGAACCATTGGACTTTGAATCAGAGGACCTGAAGCCAAATCCTGGTTCTGTCACACTCACACACAAGCAGCATGACCTTGAGCAAACTATTCAGTCATTAAACAAATACAGATAGATCAATACAGATAGATCTATATCTATGTATATTAAATATGTCAGGTACTGTGTTCAATTCTATATATGCAAAGAAAGAAAAAGATAAAAGTTGGAGCTTTCCCTTAAGACGTTCTCTTCTAATGCAGAAGATAATATGTAAATAGCTTGCTATATACAAGATCCATACAAGGTAGAAGGAATGTAATCTGAGAGTGAAAGATTGACAAAGATCTCCTACAGAAGATGAGATTTAAGCTGATTCTTGAAGAAAACTAGAAAATTATTAGACTTTAAGTTACAGTGGAGATGCCAAAGTGAAGGAGTTTAATAGAAGGAGTTTCCTCACTGGAAATTCCCGATACTATTTAAATCACAGATTTAATCTCATCCTATGAAATTTAACATGACAGTAATAATACTGCCCTGCTTGCCCTTGTGTATTTTTTGAAAATGTTGGTGCTTTTCTTTTTGTTTTTGTATTATAACCCCTGCTTCTACAATTCTCCCTTTAAAAATCTTCCCTATAAGTAAAAATCAATCAAACAGAATTTAGCCTGTTATGTATGTGTCTACATACTGATCTAAACTTTTCGAGCTACATTTTCTTTATCTGTAAAATGGGAGTTGAAGTAGATCATACAGTGATAGGCTTAGTTCTCACACTAAATATTATTTCTTAACTCTAAATTTATGTTCCTATAACACATTATTCCAAGTTCTGTCCACTGGAATGAATCAGAAAATTTTAATTCCCATTTATATGCTAGTTCTTCATAGCCATGAAGATAAGCTATTATGTCCTCTTCTCCAGGCTAATCATCTCTAGTTCTTTCAACCATTCTTCATAGAGCATAGTTTCAGGCTCCGTCACCATCTTGACTACCCTCTTATGAATGCCATCAAAATTGTTAATAGGCTTCTTAAAATTTGGTGCCTGAGACTGAATATGATAATTGAGATATGATCTGACTAGGGCTAGGTCCAACAATTCTTCCTCCTCCCTTGTTACAGACACTATTCTTTTAAACTTTTATTAAAACAAGGTATGTTTATATTAACTTTATTTTGGCTGTCAGGTTACCACACAATAAGCTTGTGTTCAGTGTGAGGTAAATAAAACCATCAGGGCATTTTTATAACAGCTATGGTCTAATTATGCCTTTCTCCAACTGTACTTAGCAAATCATTTTAAGTCAAATATAAGACATCACCCTCCCCTCTTCCTCTTAAATTCCATGTTATCAGTTCAGTCCATTATTCTGGACTAAGGATTCTTAATCTTTTGTAAATGTCACAGAACCCCTTGAAAGATCAGTAATGTCTTTACATGCCCTCTCAGAATAATAGTATTAAATGCATGAAACAAAACACATAAGATTACAAAGGAAACTTGGTATATTAAAATAAAGATACAATGTTTCCCATCCAAGTTCATATCTGTGATTTGCCCTGAAATTGATCCACAGACCTCTTGGTGATCATGGTACTCCTGGCTAAAAATCCTTGTTCTAGACTGCAAAGATTTTTTGATATACAAATTATATCCTTCTATAGCATTAATTATTCTGCCATGATTGATGTCATCCAACATTTAAAGACACTAATTTATTCCTTTGAATCAAATAATGTGATATTTGTACAGGATCTATTCAGAACTAAATAGTAATCTTCCTTATGACACCTTCCATCAGTGATATCCAACCTGACAACATCTAGTAATTTGGAACTCACTTTGTCCTATTTTATTACACTTTTATATAGAACTAATTCTTAGGAAGCTTTCCCTTACATTGATTTGAAATATTACTCTCTGCAGCTTCCATCTTTTGTCCCTATTTCTGTATTTGGAGCCAAGCAAATCAAGTTTGATCTTTCACACAAATAGCAATTTTCATTTAAGTAGATGACAAAGAATAGTTCCAAGTCAATCATTCAAAGGCCAAGGAGAAAGCCCTTAAGTATATCATTCTAAAATGAGGTTGATCACTTAATCAATTCTTTCTTTCCATCTAAGCATTCAATAAGTTTCAATATCATAAAGTACACATTTCTCCACCTTGTCAGAGTGAGAAGCCATGTCAAATACCTTGGTGAAATTTGAGTACTCTATGTCTACAATATTCTCCTAATCTACCAATTCAATAACTAATCACAAAACAAAAAAAAAACATTAAAGGAGTTTCATTTGTTTTTGATGAAGCTACATGGGTTCAGAGCATTCCATGATGTGCTTTTTAAAGTTCTCAGAAACCATGTAATAACTTTGGCAGCTACTGCACAACTAGATCACAGAATGTAAACTCCTTGAAGACAGGGAGTAGTTAATATTGCTTTTGTAAGCCCAGCATCTACCACAGTGTTTGACACATGAAAGGTACTGAGAAACTTTATGAATGTTTGATTTTAAACATTTAACAAAATTTTCCATATAATTCTTGTGTACTTATTATGTGCACAATATTGTGCCAGCTCTGGAGTTACAAGAAAGAGATTGGGGTCACTAGACTCTAGAAGTGTATATTCCCTTAAGGGAGATAAGACAAGGAGACAAATAATTATGATATAAGGGAACTAATACAGTGTGGAAAGCATGAGGTTTCTTGTCAGATCCTTTCTCCATTAGTGTCTGTAACATCTAAGCAAAACACTTAACCCATCTGAGGCATGCTTTTCTCTTCTGTATATTAGGGTTCATCATATTCACACTGCCTGTGTCCCATGTTGTTACAAAAAGAGCACTTTGTAAACAACAAAGCACACTATAAATCTAAGCTGTCATTATTATTAGACAAGATATATCGTAAAAGTGCAATAATACAAAAACAAAAGACATCCTGGAAGACAAGCAAGAGGGTCTTACACTTCTTATACATACACCTTAATGATTTACACAGTGCCAGATATTCTCTGTATTCATTTTTGAATTTAATTGACTTTATTATTTTATTTTATGTAACGTCCAACACACAACAGACACTTGGTAAATAGTGACTCGTTCTCTGCCAGAAGTAGCCCCTGGTACAGGTAACATCAGGGGAAATGGCATCAGCAAACCTCAACAAAGGTTACAAAACATCTCAGTTATTTCGTGATTGCTTGGGGAAGACTGATCTTGAAGCATGTGGATGGTCATTATAAAGATATGTCATTGAAAGCTACCTCACTTTAGAATCCCTGTAAAGAATATGCGGATAACTGGAGGGTACAGAGAACACTTTCAGGCTTACAAATCACTTTGCATACATTATCTCATTTGGTCTTCACAGCACCGTGAAGCAGTACTAGAAGTATGATTAACCCCATTTTAGATAGAGAGGCTCAAAGGAGTTACTTTACATTGCCATTTTATGAAAGGATTAACACAGGTCTAAATGTCTGGGTTTTATAAAAGAAGAACTGGGTCTTCTCAATAATACTGACCTTCAAAACTTTATTTCCAACCCAAGTGCTTTAATATATAGAATGAAAGAATTTCAACTAAAGCTTTACAATTGTCTCTCAATGAAAAGAACCTTCCCCATATTCCTTTTACATTGAGTTTTTAACCAAATATCTGTCAATAAGAGTACAGGACACCAAGGGGCCTCTCATTTAGAGATAAATACAGTGTTTGCATTTTGTATCCCCTATTGATTTGATAGGGTTGAGATCACTTCCCTTGCTCTAAAAAGGTTTGACTTTACGTCATAGGATTATAAAACCATTGATTAAAAGCTGGAAAGAACCTCCAAGGTCCGTTAGTCCAATCTCTAATTTTGTAGATGGAGAAATTGAAGCCAACAGAGGTTAAGTAACTTCTTTTTGGCTGTTCCAAAAGTCACTGTACTTTTTGGCTTCAAAATCATCTGTTAGAATCTCTGCCTTCCTTAAAAATTCAACTCAAATGACAACCATCTGCAGGAAGTCTCATGGTCCCCTCAGCTGCTAGTACCTTCCCCCATCAGGTGATATCCAACCTGCTCTGTATCTTGTATATATGTGTTTATATGCATGTTATCTCCCCTATTATATTGGAAGCTTTTTGAGGACAGGGACTGGTTTGTTTATTACCTGGTATCTTCAATGCTTAGGATATTATCTGGCACATAATATAAATCTGAAAAAGGCATATTGAAGTCATGGGACCAACAAGATGGAGGGCTAGATACTTTCTCAAAACCATATAATCCCTCAAACTTCTCCAAAATCAGAATTGTGTACAAGAGATAAAGCAATTTCATCTATCTCCACTGTCTAAGATATCAAGAACCCTAATGAGGTAACAATGTGATGAAATTAGAGCAGAAAAAAACTAACCTCTAATACCTCACATGTTCATTCATTTCCCCCTCCTCAACTAGCTACCACTTTATAGAAAAATTGTGCATGCTGGTCCATTAGCTTGCAATAAAATTCAACTCTTCCATCTCTTCCTCCCCCCATGGCATGGAGAAACCAAAAAGGCAGAAGCTTACCCTGACTGGGACTATATCTTGAAAGTACTCTGTGTTGTAACAGTATTTAGCCAGACAACTATAAAATAGAGGAAACAGGGCAGGGCATGTATGTGTGTTTGTGTGTGTGTGTGTGTGTGTGTATACCAGGCCTGGGGCAAAGAGGACTGGCATCCTGCTGCCAGCTAGAGTCAGGTTTCTCCCCCAGAAGTCCCTGGAGACTGAAGTTAAAACCAGTGAAAGATGAATATCCAACATGGGAAGAGGGTCAGACAGTTCTAGAGCAAATCTGAGGGAAATCTCCATGAAGTAAGGAGTCAGAAAGTAAGGGACAGGAGAATATAAGTGAAAAATAAAATCATCAAAGACCTTAGGAGGCAGAAAATTCAACTAAAGACTTTAAGAGGAAAAAACGCAGATCAACTAACAGGAAAGATATTATTAATGCAAGGGAGATGGCTTCAAGATCCAGATATCAAGAGTCCTACATCTTTGAATAAATATTAAAGGATGAAGGAAAATGAATCAGTATCTGATGACATAGAGGGTCCTATGGTTTCTCAAAAGAGCATGAAAACACAATACAATATTTCTAAAAGGCTTAAGAGAGAAATAAGAATTGTAGCAACGGAATTTGTAGTCTGCACCATAGAAATATTTGAATTCATAGTGGCAAATCTCACCAACGAAACAAAAGAGAAAACTTTTTTTAAGAATGCAAATATACATGAGTAACGGGCAGTCTGGAAGAAGAGAAACAAAAACCAAAAACATCTAAAGACAATACAATCTCTGTATAAACACATATTGACCTTGAAGGTATGACATAGAAAGACAATTTAATAATCTCTCAAGAAAACCAAGGGAAAAAGAAAAACTAATAATGCAAAAAATTATAAAAGAAAACCACCCAGAACTTCAGAACACAGAAAAAAAACACATCGATCACAATTGCTTTTAGTTTAACACCTGAAAAAAAAATCCTACTGTGTAAACCACAAGAAAAATAGTAGCTAAGTTTGTAGCTCACTGAAATCTGGGTCTGTAACACAAAGAGAATTAATGCCAGAGTTTAAGGAGATGAACAATACTAGAGTATGATACAAAAAATACTAGCCTCGGAGTTCAAGGGGTGTGTGTTCGTTCTTTGTTGCTGAAGAAGACCATACCATCAGAGAAATGATGACATGACTTGCACTTGACTTTGTTTTGAGTGAAGGAGGGCTGTGCAGGTCACCAGCCTCACTTCTCCTCCAGAGCCGTCTGAATCCAGTGACCAAATATTCATCAGGATGACTGGAGATGACCCAGGATGAGGCAACTGTGGTTAAGTGACTTGCCCAAGGTCACACAGCTAGTGAGTGCCAAGTGTCTGGGGTGAGATTTGAACTCAAGTCCTCCTGAGTCCTGCACTACTGCTCTATCCACTCCTCCACCTAGCTGCCCAACCTCAGTCACATTTAGGTTCAAAACCTAGTTTTGCCAACTAGTACCACTGTGATCTTAATCTCAGTTTTCACATTTGTAAAAATGAGTGACAGAGTAGATTCTATCCAGTTCTTAAATATCGGATCATAAGATTTCTTGCACACTATCTCATCTTGAAGCAGGACTGACCTTGGACCTTACAACTCTAAGTTTAAGCACTCCATCTATACTAAACTGCCTTGGTTTTCTGCCAGTCTATCATCTGAATCTTTCCAAAAGGTGTCTAAATGCAGAATTAATCACATTACCATGAGACTTCCACTGTTTTACTTTCAAGACAATCTGCTGTCTGCTCTCCAACTTTTCTTTCTAGTTTTATGCGTTCTATTTCATGTCATGTCATCACTGGTCATTCAAAATCACAGAAAATTAGTGCCCAAAAAAGGACCTTAGAGATTAAACCAAACTTCATTTTACAGATGAGGAAACTGAGCTTCTGAGACTATTAAGTGACATATAAGGTCACCTAATTAATAAGTGAAAGAGTTCAAATTCAGATTTTATGGCTCCAAATCCAATGCTATTTCCACTCTACTATCTCTTGTTTTGTTCCGTTGAGTGAAACCAGATTAAGTGAAGACCTCTCAGGCATGAATTCCCCAAAACCCCCACCCTTCCTGCCAAAGCTAAAATAACTAAGTTGTCTCCCTTAGGTCAATAAAATGCTCCTGGATAGGGGAGAGCCCCCAAAGTTCTGGTCACCCCACATCAGCATTCTTCCCTTAAGTTCCATAGTTGGTAACAAAAACCCTCACTGGTGAGCAATGATCGTTTCTGTGTTCTTTGTCTCTGAGGTGGATTCCCGGACTTGGACTGTATGTGTGGATTCCCAGCCAGTGGGAAAAGAAGCTAGTGGGCTTCCACGTTAGGACTACATAATGCTGTACTCTGCTCTGCCCAGGTGCACTCCCTTGCTGACACCACCCATGGTCTCGCAGGAGGTGCCCCTTTTCATGAGATTGCAATAAATTCCTTTTTGTCTTCTATTTTGAGAAGCCTCTGAGTTTAATTTGAGTAAGAGTCACTGTATACCTCACATCTTTTATTTCTATGAATATTTACAGTTATTCCATTTCCCTTATACCTAGACAAATCTTTTTTCTTTCCTTCCTCCCTTCTTTCCTTCCTTCCTTCTTTCTCTTTCTTTCTTCCTTCCTTCCTTCCTTCCTTCCTTCCTTCCTTCCTTCCTTCCTTCCCTCCCTCCCTCCCTCTCTCTCTTTCTCTCTTTCTTTCTCTCTCTCTTTCTCTCTTTCTTTCTTTCTTTCTTTCTTTCTTTCTTTCTTTCTTTATTTCTTTCTTTCTTTCTTTCTTTCTTTCTTTCTTTCTTTCTTTCTTTCTTTCTTTCTTTCTTTCTTTCTTTCTTTCTTTCCTCCTAAAACCTTACACCCAGTGCACTCTGAAGTCCACAGATTGACACAATGGGTTGCTGCCCAAGCTCTACTCAATGATTATTTTTCAGACCCTCCAGTGAATGTCTACAGTAACTCTTTCTCTTTGAAACAACAACCCTGAGGGTCCTAAGGCTCCTGCCCTCCCAGCTTGATTTATTTAATTTTTCTTTTCTATTTAAAGGGGCCATCCCCTGACTACTTCTTAAAGAGGCTTATTCACTGAATGGGCACGACCTCACTGTAAGTGAGTACCAGAAAAGGCCTTAACCTAAAAGGCCAAGGTCTCCCATTGCATTCTGGGCCATCTCCAGTCATCCTGATGAATATCTGGTCACCGTATACAGATGGCTCAGGAGGAGAAAGTCAGATTGGTGACCTTGCACAGCCCTCTCTCACTCAAAACAAAGTCAAGTGTGTCATGTCATCATTTCTCTGATGTCATGTTTCTCTTCGAAAATGAAGGACAAATACAATGCAGCTTCTAACTAAATAATTCTAGTGAGATGCAGCTCTCCATCTTACAAGTTAGTTATGGCTATTGTCAGATAGTAATACTTGTTGGAATGTTCCTCCTCATAGTAAGCTAAAAACTGACTTGCTATAACTTCAGTTTAATTGGGCAAACATCGATTAAATGGCACCTGTATGTCTATCACTATGGGATATACAGAAAACAAGGAAAGCTCTCCCTGTTTTCCAGGAGTATATATCACATCCATGGGATTATTACTCCATCATCGGCGATAGCAAACTCTCAAAAAAACTGAAGATCATATGTCTTCTCACCTGCTCACTATCACTTTAGTCTCTTTTCTAGGCTAATTATATACCAGCTCTTTCAACCACTCCTTAAACAACATGATTTCTAGAGCTCAACACCAATTTGGCTACATCAATGTCCCTCTTAAAATATTATGCCAAGAAATCAATAACATATGTCAACGCTGTCTAATCAGTGCAGAATATGGCAGGTCTTTTTGGGTCTTCAGCTATTACATGCTTTTATCTCTAAAAGTGCAACTTAAAACTGCTTAGCAGCAACAGCAAAACTTAACACAATCTCATCACACTCTTCAGTCATGATGAATTTTATTTTCAGTGAAAATGCTGAGTTTTTCTTCACAAGATATACTGCAAGTCTGGTTCTCCCTTTTCGCCTGTGCTAAAACTTTCTTTTATGTTTTTAAAAGAAATTGACTTTCTGAACCCAAATGCAGATGCGTTAATCTTTGCTAAATTTCATCTCATTGATTCTTGGTTGATATTTCCAATGTGTTAAGATCTTTTTTAAAAAATCTTAATGTCTTTTAATGTTTTAACAATTTCTTCCAGCTTTATATCATTTGAATATGTGAAGCTTGTTTTCTATGAATATATAATTATCAATATCATATAGGGTCCCTTGGGATGTTAGTAATGTATATAAATGCAAGTATGGTGGCACACACCTATAATCCCTCAGACTTGGGAGACAGGTTGGTGAAATTCAGAAATTCTGAGTTGCAGTAGGGCTCAAACCAATTGAGTATTCACACTAAGTGCAGTGCCAATAGACCCCAAAGAGTCAGGGGAGGGGGGAAGAGGGAGGGAAAGTAGTCCTTCCAAGTAGAGGTAGACTTGCCTGGATCAAAAATGGAGGAGATCAAAACTTCCTTGAGGATCACTATTGAGAATGGACCCATGAGCATTCACTACACTTCAAGTCTAGGCAAGATAAAGAGACTTAGTCTCCAAAAAAAAAAAAAAAAACAGAAAAAGAGAGAGAGAGAAAGAAAGAAAGAAAGAAAGAAAGAGAAAGAAAGAAAGAAAGAAAGAGAAGAAGAAAGAAAGAAAGAAAGAAAGAAAGAAAGAAAGAAAGAAGAAGAAAGAAAGGAAGGAAGGAAGGAAGGAAGGAAGGAAGGAAGGAAGGAAGGAAGAAAGAAAGAAAGAAAGAAAGAAAGAAAGAAAGAAAGAAAGAAAGAAAGAAGGAAGGAAAGAAAGAAAGAAAGAAAGAAAGAAAGAAAGAAAGAAAGAAAGAAAGAAAGAAAGAAAGAAAGAAAGAAAGAAAGAAAAAAAGAAAGAAAGGAAGGAAGGAAGAAAAAAAGAAAGGAAGGAAGGAAGGAAGGAAGGAAGAAAGAAAATAGAAAAAAATACATTAGTGTATACATTTACACACACTTACACATATGCAGATAGATAGATGCAAAAATACATATATGTATGAGAGAGCGATTGAAAAGATTGTTTGACCTGTACTCAATTCCCTACAGATCGCATAGGCATGTATGCTTGAAGAAACCATAAAGATCATCAATCCACTGTGTTATATTAACTCTAAAGGGATCATACATCTTATTACTTCCTGAGCACAGTCTTCATCCTATAGTAATTAACAAATGGCATGGTACTACTGAGAGCAAAATGGGAAACATTTATGAAAAATAGTGTTTCCTTTAGTAAATAACCTTAGTCTAGAATTAATTTTCAGTGATGGTACCCTAAAAAAGCTTTTTCTGTTTTATAGAAGTATGTAAAATAGGCATTATAACTCATACTAATGGATGGTGATAAGGTACTTGGTAGTGAAAGTCTTGATAGGTTATATTGGATGACCTCCATTGCTGTCTTATAACCCAAGCTGTTATTGATGAGTTGACTGCCATTGTATATTCTTGTTCAAAAATATATCAACATGAGTAATGACTGATTATATTAAATGTAGCCTAGCTTCTTTGTACTGTATGAGAATTTATAACTGTTGTTGTAGAGCTCTATTCATTTTACTTCTATAGAATATGCTAATAAATATGAGGAAATTTAAGTGAATGACACCATCTGATGAGATGCAAGCAAACAGAGTGCAACAATGGGGCAAATCTGGTGCAAATTTAAATGATATTTTGAACTATCAGTTGGAGAAAGAAAGAAGCAAATGTTTACTTCTGCTTGAAAATCTAGGGGGGAAAGAAACCAGCCAGAACAATTTCCCATTCAAAACATACTAGCACAATTCCCAGATTAATTTTTTTTCTATTCCTCAAGTTTTCTAAACCAGCCAGGCAGTTCCCAGTGGAGTGTAACAATGAGCTTCAAGCGGGAACAGAAGAACAACCTTTCAGTTAATAAGTCGCAGACCTTTTTTTTATTTCTCCTAAAGATAGTTTTTCTATCAATTAATTGTGCAATGGAAGCATGAGGTGTATCTCATGGGCCTTTAAATTGAACACTGCATTGCCTCAGTGTGAGGAAGCTCAAGGTAAAACCATTAAGTCTGTTGCGATGAAGGTCTATAACAAAGTACAAATATGGAAAGCAGGCTCATGGAGGATTCAAAGACAGAGGGAAAGTGGGGAAACAGTTATTATTTTTGGTAGGCAATGATTGCCACTAATGGTCTACCTCCTTGACAATAAGAAATTGACATTGAGGACAGAAAAAGGAAAATTTGCAAATATGCATAATGTTATGGACTGACATTGATTCAGAGATGGAGGAGATTTCAGAAATTTAGTCAAACTTCTCCTTTCACAGAAGAGAAAATATTGGCTCAGCCATGTTAAGTGCCTTGCTCAAGGCTACACAGATAATAAAGGTCAGAGGTTCTCAAACCAAGTCCTCTGATTCCATATAGCCTTCTCTCCCAACTATACCAAGCTGCTTCCATGTAAGGAGCAGGGAAGAAATAAAGGAATGAAGACTGATGAATCTCTACAATCATGTCTTTAATTTCAGTATCTTCTTCGTAAATATGATGTGTGAGTGGGTTTTTGAACCAACATAACCCGCTTTTGAATATAAATGATGAATTGCTTGGAAATTGATATTTTAGAACATTTAATATTGCATAAAGAAAGTTGTCTTTTGGCATACTTGGCAAAGGCCTTCATTTGAGCCATTGTTCCCTAGCTGAAGGGGGCCACTGCAGCAATCTTTACCTGTCTTATATATCTTTGCAGAATTAAGTATTCTGTTTCTGTCTGGGATCAACTTTGCCCATAGTTTATTGCCTGACTGTGCAGTTTGTGGATAAACCATGTTATTGATCCTTGAATTGTAAGTAAAATAGATTATACACTTATGAGCAAAGCAAAGGAGTAGGACAAAATCCTAGTTATTTTAGCATTATACAATTGTAATCTCTTGCCCCCAAACCAAAGCTCTCAACTTACATAAACTGACATATGATCTTAGGCACTTCTCAATAATCATACACTGACTCATGGTCTCATTCAGACTTTTTCCCTGGAACACTTGAATCTGGCTCACTTTGAGTTCTCTCTGAGCACATCAGAATTCAGTGCAAACATGGACAGTTGAAGGAATTGGTTAACTACAATAAAAATACCAAAAAGCGGGAGGAAAGGAACAAGCAGTTATTAGACTCCTACTATGTGCCAATCCCTGGGTCAATAACTTCACACATAAAATCTTATTTTGTACTTACAGCAACCCCTGTGAGTTAGTTCCTATTAAGATCACCATTTTACAGCTGAGAAAACTGAGGTAGAGGGATCTTAAGACGTTAAGAGACTTGTCCAAAGTCACACAGCTAGAAATTGTCTGAGGCATTTTGAACTCGTGTTGCTAATTTCTGGCCCAATACTCTAACCATTGTGCCATCCAGTTGCTGCTATAAAAAACTCCTGCCTGAGCTCCTAGGCATTTATTAATATTTCTCCAGTGTCATATAGTCACTACTATTATTTTTTCTTGGAGTATCATAAAACTAGGAAGATATGCTAATTCTTTAGCATACCTTAGCATATCTTTCTAGTTTTATGATACTCCAAGAAAAAATTTGGGATTGCTTCGGGGTGAAGAAGTCCATCACTATCAGGAAACCCCCTTCCTCAGAAACCTATACAGGTACCTCAAACTCACAATCTCATTCCACTGAGAAAGAAATGGAAACCCCTCGCAATCTACTGACTCACAGTATCTGTAAAGAGAATTTCTACTTACTGCTCTTTGATTCAAAACTCTCCCTTGGTTCTTAGGTCTAGGATCTCCTATAATGCTGCTCCCTCTTCCCTCTTCAGCACTCCATCAATTCCCTGCCATGGCACTTGGGTCCTTTAGAAATGCATGACACCATTTTCTCCCCCATTCCACGTAGTCTTAGTCACTGTGTCATGACTATCTCTCCTGCTGCCACTGCTATGTCATCCTCATAAAAGTGCTGCCTAGCTCTTTAAGAATAGACATCGCTGCCCAACATGCCTCTGGGCCAAGCAGTACAGTTTTAACTGTTTTGCAGTCAGACTTATAGTCCCTACACAAATGGAATGCCAAACAGTACTTCAGACAGCTACGATGACCCCCTGACTTGGAACTGTTCATCCTAGACCTCATTTCTAATTAGAACCATTGAATCCTACTTACTATTTCTCTTCCTTTCCTTTCAAGGAGCATCCCCTCTGCCATTTCCCTCCTCCATATATACACAGATAATTCTATCCATTGAGTCTTTTTGATTAGTAGGAAAACAATAGTTTTTATATTTTTTACATTCACCTTTTTGATTTCTATCATTCCTTTATTCCATCCTTAAAGGAATAACTAGGGCCAGGCAATGCAAATTACCCTGAAATTCAAAAAAGTTTCAATAAAGCTCTAGGACTACTAGAAGTAAAAGAAAAACTGTCTACAGAGGGTACAGGGGGAAAAAATTAAGCAGCAGGTTTGTACATTGCTGATAGTTTTCTATGTACCTAACACTCATATAGACTGTGTGCGGTGTGAAAAGGGCATATGTGACTTCATTTAATTCACAAAATCTTAACATACATGCTGCTATCCGTGTAGCAACATCTTTGCCAGCAGCAATCCTAAAGTTTAGTTTGTTTGAAAAATAAAATATCTTTTGCTGTGTTAGTTTCTAAGTTAACAAGGTGTAGAAGTCATGTCATAACTGAAGTTTAAGTTACTTCTGCTGACATTTTTGTCCTGGAGAAGGTGTGAATTAAAATAGGGAAAGTAATATTGGCATGCTTCCCCATACTTTTGGATTTCTCCATCTATATGGGCTAGTGATCTCAGAATCACCTTAGATTGACTCTTCCATTCTCTTAATTCCCCATATCCATTCAGTTATCAAGGACCTATTGATTTTGCCTCTGTGATATTTCTCACATCCAACCATTCATCATTCATCTCAATGCCAACTGTAGCCACTGTTGCTGAGGCTATCATACCTTCTAATAAAGAAATGATAATGGTTCCCTAACTGGTCTTTCTGCCTCTCCTCTCTCCACACTACTTCTAATTTAATCTCCCTCCTCCACTCCTGTGATATTATACCTCTGTTCAAAAATCTTCAGTGGATCCTCAATGGCTACCTAATAATATATAAACCCTTAATCATGGCATCCCATAAATCCTTCCAAATCTGACCACAAGCTACTTTTCCCATTTTCCCTGTCTTTCAAGTTCACTACATTGCAGCCACAATATTCTACTCAGTCTCCTGTTCGTGTTCTACCCTCTCCCAAATCCCCACCTGATCTCAAGCCTAGATTGGAGGCATAATGTCTCCCGTTTTTACATGTTCTAATTCCTCAAGTAAAATTTAGATGTAAAGTCTTCTCTGCCTCCTCTTAGGTAAAAACTCTATCCCCTCTTCAGATTTCTCCTAACAGACTGATATAATCAGATAGACTCTGTATCATCTTTTAATTATTCTTATTCACAGCTAATTTATTTTGTCCTGTAACTGTCTAAGCCATGATTCTTTGTCTCTGAACTTCTAATTTTAGTAGTATTTATCAGTAGTATTATTATTTAATTATTCAAATCATCTTTTGCTTCCTCATTCCCTTTTATATCTTAGGAGTAGAGAAATCTTACCTAGGCTATTACAATAATTTCTCCAAGCATGGCATCAGGAACTTTACTTTGGGATTTCCCACTTATTTTGCCTCTAAAAAAGGAAATGGATTCTCCCTTTGCTAAACTTCCTGTTTAGACTCCTCCTTCTTTTGCTTTCAGACTGGTAGGCTGAAACACCTCCTCCCCCAGGCAACACTACTATTTCCAGTAGTAATAATAAAGAAGCATCCAACAAATGGCAGATTTAGCTGTAAAAATAGACATTTGTGATAGCAGCCTGATAGCAATACAAGATTGGGGAATTACCAAAGGCTCTAGAGTTGATGCTTTAAGACCCTAGACCAAGATGGCCACAGTTTTCCCCCTCTCAAGGGAATGGTATAAATTGTGCATATCCTAGCCCTGCATGAAAAACTTACTGACTATTGAATGTCTAGGGAGTCACATCAAATAGCCAGAATTGACACAGAAGATCTCTATGCTTTATATGCTAACGGATGACAAATCCTCACAGTACAACCAAAATATCACGCATAATTCAACAAATAAAACATATGAGAAATGAAATATCATTACAGAACAGATACCTTCTTGTCCTAAATCCCCACGGTTGTTATAATTACTATTGCTAACTCTGATCTCGTTTACTATCATTAATTTATCGGGATTAAGTTATTGGCATTGAAGCTTCTTCTAAAATAGTTGATATATGAAATATTAAGGTTGTGACTCCTCACCAATGAGATGGTAAGCCCAATGAGGGCATATTTCAGAGACTTCTTATGTACACTTCATCATGCCAGATACGATACTAGACACAGTAATTCCTCAATAAATGTTTGCTGAAGTGATAGGAATATCTGAATGTGACTTTCATTAGTCATAGCCTGTGTGAATCCAAATACTGATATCTGGGCCATCACTGACTCACCTATTGAAATTTAGAAGCAGGATTCTGATCATGTGCCAGAGGTTGCTGTCTTTCCTTCTTTCAAAATGAATTTAAGTAGTCTGGGGGAACATCAAAGATTCATTTATCTTATAATTTTTCCCCTTTAAAGATAATGTATTTCTTTTCCTCCTATGTGATAAAGTTGCCAAAACCCATCTTGCTTTAAATTGAAAAATCTTGTGAAAATATATCATTTGGTTTTTGTAAAACACAGAATGATTATTATCCTACTTTGCAAAATAATCCATGCAATGATGCAATAAATTTTATGCTTTAATTGGTTTGAGTGTCTTCTATAAACAAGGTACATGTAAGCAGTTTTTTCCTACTTTTTTTATGCTAGATTGCAAAAAATATACTAGAGTAGCTCTTTTATTTCTCTTCCCAACTTGTCATCCCTCAGTGCAAGGTTTTGTAAATAGAAATTTATTAGAAGTGTTGTGGAATAATACTACAATTTAAGCAAAAGCAACAAAGGCACAACAGATTAAATAAAATGAAGGGGAAACCAAGCATCATGAGACCACAGAAACTTCTAGGCTCTGACTTTTAGATGGTACATTGACTTACATAGTAAGGAGTACATTCTTGGTTAACTTAAATTTCTGTCAATCAGGGTCAAATTCTTATAGTAGGGGGTAGGAGCCAAGATGGCAGAGTAGAAAGACTCACGTATGCTAGCTCCGAATGCACAGCCCATAAATTTCCTGTAAAAAGAACTCCCCACAAATTCTGGAGCATTGCAAGCTGCGCACCAATGCAGTGGAGGAGATTTCCATTCCAGAGAGCCCTGAAAAACCGACCCCAAAGGTCCATCGCACACTCAACAGCAGAGCCCACCTGTCCGCTGCCCTGTCCGGGGCGGCCCCAGAGAAGCAGATCCAAGCAGGCTTCAGGGACGGAACCTCTGGCAGCTGCAAAGGTCCCTCCACCCACAGGCACTACAAGTCAGTGAGAGAGACTTCTGGGCTGACCAAGAGGGGAGCTGGGTGTCTCTGTGACTCGGGCCCCCTCGGGAGGCAGTGGCAAGGCGGCGGTAGAGGTGGAGGCAGCGGTAGAGGTGGAGGGGGGGGTAGAGGCAGAGGCGGCGGTAGAGGCAATGGCAGCCCAGGACTCCCGGAGCAAACAGGAGCTCAGGGCCATTACTGAGGTTCTCTGCATAAACCCCCCCTGAGGGAACTGAACTGGGAAGTGGCCCTGCCCCCATTAGAGCACCAGAACTTAAGCTTACATTGAATAGCAGCCACGCCTACCACTGAAAGCCCTAAGGCTGGGGAGCAGCATTTGAATCTCAGACCCCAAGAACTAGCTGGGAGGATTTAGGAGGGGGTGGAGAGGAATCTCAGAAGTCAAGTAACTGGCTGGGAAAATGCCCAGAAAAGGGAAGAAAAATAAGACCATAGAGAGCTACTTTCTTGGGGAACAGATGTTACTTCCTCCTTTCATTTCTGATGAGGAAGTACAATGCTTGCTCTCAGGGAAAGATGTGGAGGTTGGGGCCTCTGTATCCCAGACATCGGAGGTGGATGTCTGGTGGGCTCAGGCCAAGGAAGAGCTCAAAAAGGATTTTGAAAATCAAGTTAGACAGGTGTAGGAAAAACTGGGAAGAGAAATGAGAGAGATGCAAGAAAAACATGAAAAGCAGGTCAACACCTTGCTAAAGGAGACCCAAAAAAATGCTGAAGAAAATAACACCTTGAAAAATAGGCTCACTAAACTGGCAAGAGAGGTTCAAAAAGCCAATGAGGAGAAGAATGCTTTCAAAAGCAGAATTAGCCAAATGGAAAAGAAGGTTCAAAAAGTCACTGAAGAAAATAGTTCTTTAAAAATTAGAATGGAACAGATGGAGGCTAATGACTTTCTGAGAAACCAAGAAATCACAAAACAAAACCAAAAGAAGGAAAAAATGGAAGAGAATGTGAAATATCTCATGGGAAAAACAACTGACCTGGAAAATAGATCCAGGAGAGACAATTTAAAAATTATGAGACTACCTGAAAGCCATGATCAAAAAAAGAGCTTAGATATCATCTTTCATGAAATTATCAAGGAAAACTGCCCTGAGATTCTACAACCAGAGGGCAAAATAAGTATTCAAGGAATCCATTGATCACCACCTGAAAGAGATCCAAAAAGAGAAACTCCTGGGAACATTGTGGCCAAATTCCAGAACTCCCAGGTCAAGGAAAAAATCTTGCAAGCAGCTAGAAAGAAACAATTCCAGTATTGTGGAAATACAATCAGGATAACACAAGATCTAGCAGCTTCTACATTAAGGGATCGAAGGGCATGGAATAGGATATTCCAGAAGTCAAAGGAACTAGGACTCAAACCAAGAATCACCTATCCAGCAAAACTGAGTATAATACTTCAGGGGAAAATATGGTCTTTCAATGAAACAGAGGACTTTCAATCATTCCTGATGAAAAGACCAGAGCTGAAAAGAAAATCTGACTTTCAAAAACAAGAATGAGAAGAAACATGAAAAAGTAAACAGCAAAGAGAAGTCATAAGGCACTTACCAAAGGTGAACTGTTTACATTCCTACATGGAAAGACAATATTTGTAACTCCTAAAACTTTTCAGCATCTGGGTAGTTGGTGGGACCACACATACACATACACACATGCATGCACATACAGAGACAGAGAGCACAGAGTGAATTGAATAGGATGGGACCATATCTTAAAAGAAATTAAGGTAAATGGTGAGAGAGAAATGTAGTGGGAGGAGAGAGGGTGAAATGGAACGGGGTAAATTATATCTCATTCAAGAGGCAAGCAGGAGACTTTTTAGTGGAGGGAAAATGAGGAGAACTGAGAAAAAAATATGAAATTTACTCTCTTCACATTCGACTAAAGGAAGGAGTAAAATGCACACTCATTTTGGTATGAAAACCTATCTTACAATACAGGAAAGTGGGGGAGAAGGAGATAAGCAGGGAGGGAGGGATGATGGAAAGGAGGGCAATGAGAGGAGGGAGCAATTTGAAGTCAACACTCGGGGAGGGACAGGATCAAAAGACAGAATGGAAAAATGGGGGCGGGATAGGATGGAGGGAAATACAGTTAGTCTTACACAACAAGACTATTATGGAAGTCATTTGCAAAACTACACATATATGGCCCATACTGAATTGCTTGCCTTCCCAAAGGGAATGGGTGGGGAGGAAGGGATGGGGAGAATTTGGAACTCAAAGTTTTAGGAACAACTATTTAGTATTGTTCTTGCTACTAGGAAATAAGAAATACATTTAATAGGGAATAGAAAGTCATCTGGTCCTACAGGACAAAAGAGAAGATTGGGACAAGAGAAGGGAGGGATGATAGAAGAGAGAGTAGATTGGAGATAAGAAAAATTGGAATGCTCGGTGTATTGTGGTGGGGGGAGGGGATAAATGGGGAGAAAATTTGGAACCCAAAATTTTGTGAAAATGAATGTAAAAAGTTAAATAAATAAATTTATATTTAAAGAAAAAATTCTTATAGTGAACTCAAATGAACAAACTGACTCAATAGCTAAAATATATATATATATATATAAAATAGGATAATGTGAGAAAAATAATAGCAATCATTTAATCAAAATCTAGA
This sequence comes from Bettongia penicillata ogilbyi, assembly GCA_023548195.1. Taxonomy (NCBI): domain Eukaryota; kingdom Metazoa; phylum Chordata; class Mammalia; order Diprotodontia; family Potoroidae; genus Bettongia; species Bettongia penicillata. Next base: position 35,091,782 of record JAJHZJ010000470.1, on the reverse strand, counting down.
ATAGACAGAAAGAACATAAAGAACTTTTAAAAGATGAGGGGTGTATTTCTTCTAGTAGTTTTGCCTAAAGTTCCAAGGGACATAGGACAGTGTGCAACATTGGTGTAGCAAAGTAAATAGAGGCCTGGCCTTGGAGTCAAGAAAACCTAGGTCCAAGACTGATGTAGAAGAGCTCTATGACCACAGATCTGGAACTTAACTACTACTCAACTTACCCCAAGTAATACTGAACTATAGACAAGTTACTGCTCTGTATCAGTACAGGGATTTCCACACCATGAGTTCACCGATGAAATCACAAGTCTTAACAAAATACAGAAGTTGACTCATGCAATCTGAATTGGAAGAAAATTTAAAGGTATTATCATAAAAATTTAAGACTGAGTAAAAACTCCATGAACAAAAATAGTTTTCTTGTTTAAATAAGGAAAGTACAGTCAGATGGCTGTGAGTATTGCTGTAATTCCATATCACATAGTTTTATTTTTAAAGGAGGGATGGATTAAGGCATGTTGGGAAAATGCCAAAGAAGTTATAACATTTAGCAGTTTCTATACTAGTGTTCTAATTCTCTAATATCAGTGTTTAACATCCTAAAACATTTTGCCTTACAAATATCTTTTTGATATCATCAAATTGTGCTCCTCATATCAGACCTAATTGTCAAGATTGCTTCACTGTGGATGTGCTCTTCATTCCTTAAGTATAACTTCTCAGAGACACAGGAATTCCCTCTATAAGATCTCTGAGGCGATTAGTATTTTGTTTTAACCCTTCCAGAAATAGTGAGCCTAACCATTCCCAAAACAATCTATTCCATTTTTGTATGATTCTTTGTTGTGAAGTTCTTAGAAGTAGCAGAAATTTACCTCCTTGTAATCCTCCTTGTAACACAATCCTTCTAATTCTACCCACTGACACCAAACAAAACACATCTCTTTTTTTACCTCAATACTGTACTTTCTTTCCCTAAGTCCCATGACTTATGACTTCTACAGAATTTTAGCTTTAACAATATGATGAAAATACCTTTAGCCATAATGATTTTTGTTGTAGTATTTGTTGCAAACCAGAGCTCATTTTGGACTTTAGATTCCTGAGATGTCTTCCAAATCCACATCACTATTTTATATTCTTCTTTGGTTATCTGGCTTTGCTTCTTTTAAAAAAATATGCTTTTAACCCTGAGTTCATCTGAAATCTCCCCAAGTAGTCACATCAGACATTTTTCTCCCTCTTCCATTCCTAATTTGTACCATTTACTATTGTATTACAGAATTTGATTTTTGAAATCTTATTCCTTGGAGTTTGGCTTACTTTCTACAAAACTACAATTCACTATCATTTGAGAAGTGAAGATTTGCAAGTTTTTTTGTTATTTTTTGTTATCAGGTCAGAGAATCAAACCTATCTGTCTGTGTGTGTGTGTGTGTGTGTGAACTGTTTCAAATCCACTCTCCAGAATTCAAAAGTACAGTTGTGATTGTAACTAGAATTACTTTCATTGTCTTTCGCAAACTCTTAGGTTAAAGACATTTTTACGTTTTTCCCAAGGTTCCAGTCACTTTTTATTACACTATTTTCATTTCATTAATTATAATAAATTTAAAAAATTTAAATGTCTATGTGCTTTAGTCACAATAATTAAGTGTACAATAGCAGTTCTTTCATTGTTCATCTACCACTGTTTATCTGTGAGCAAAGCAGAATTGAAACAGCACAAAGTACATGCAGGATGTGCAAATTTGGAGTACCCACGCCAAATGTTCACAGGGACGATCTGTGCCCAACCTGTGGGACAGCATTCCGAGCTTGTATTGGTCTGATCAGCCATAGTTGGATACACTGAAACTTCACTTTATCATGGCGATGTCATTTTGACCCTCTTTAAGAACGAAGGAAAACAACCAACCAACCTCCTGAGAGATGAAATTGCCAGAAAAAAAGTTAGTCAAGGACTTTTCAGCACCTAAGATTTTAATGGAATGAACATTCCAGCAGATGCGTTGGTAGGTTGTATCCCCATTATATGTATATAAAGATGTAGATATATCTAGAGCCAATTTTGTGATGTAAAACAACTCATCATCCATAGCTTCCATCTGGCCTAACATAACCTTGTGGGAAAACACCAAAATGATATGGCTTCTATTTCTCTCCTTTCATTAGAACTCCTACCGGAGGATAATGGACTTCTGCAAAAGCACCTATATCTTTCAAACATTGCTATCACTTCACTTATTTCATAAAATTGCTTTGTTTAAAGCATTTCTTCCATGACCATTGAAAGAGAGTATGACATGGTAACTAATGGGCTGAGTTTAAAGTCAGGAGTATCAGAGCTGAAGTCTTGTATCTGATATATTCTATTTATGTGATCAAAAGCACATCACTGAAGCTCTCAGTGCCCAGACTATGTTACAGATGAGATGCTGATCTTCTTAACAGGAGATAGTTTCCATATTAGCAATTCTTTACATAATACCTATGATATCATATTTATCTCCTTGCAATAAAATCTCAACAATAGTTCTTTAAAATAAGAATAAATACATTAACAGAAGAGAAAAGTAACAGGGAGCTTGAGAAAGATGAGCAGAGAAAAAAATGTAACTTGTTTTTAATGATTAATTATATGAAACTAGTAAAAATAGAAAAATGAACTGTCTCATAAGATTTAGTTATCATTATTATCTTGTATTTTTTAACCAGTACTGTCATTCCCTAGGACATTCTAGGTAATCAAGTATTTCCTCTTTTACCATTCATGCATTCTCTAGGGAAAAAAATCTTATATTTTTTCCCAGTGCCTTTCTCTCCCCTTGATAGTTTTGATGACATTGCCTGCTGAATACTTGCTGGTATAACTTTATATAATGATGACAATAATGGCTAACACATTTTGCATTTTTAAGTTGCAATGAACTTTGCATGAAATTTCTCATTTGAGCTTCAAAGCAATCCTGTAGAAGAGGTGCTGTTATTTTTCCCATATTACCAAAGAAGAAACTGAATCTTGAAGTGCTTAGGTACCTAGGATGACCCACAAGTGTCTGTTGTAGATGTCATTTTTCAGTTGTGTCCAACTCTTTATGACCCCATTTAGAGGTTTCTTAGCAAAGATACTGGAGTGGTTTGCCATTTTCTTCGCCAACCCATTTTGCAGATGAGGTAACAGAGGCAAATAGATTTAATTAACTTGCCCAGGGTCACTCAGCTAGTAATTAAGAGATCAGGAAGATGATTCTTTCTTACATCAGGTTTAGGATTCTATCCACTGTATCACCTAGCAGTCTACATGTGTCTCAGACAGGCTTAAAATCTAGGTCTTCCGAAATCCAAATCTAATACTCTCCTCTTCATCACAACATTACAGTTTCTTAAAGTGTCTCTCCTAGTGTAGCACCAAGCCTATATAGACAATACATAAACAAGACAAAAATGCATGCAAAATTGTATTGTAAGTAGAAAGAAAAGTTGAAAGTTTTCAAATAATTCAATTAATAATATCTTCATCACTACTTAGCTATGTGTGGGGAAAAGCAATCTTAAAGACTTTTCTAGATTATTCTCTTGTTTGCAATGACTGACATTTAATATTCTTTTACTCTGCAGTTTCAATATTCATATTTTTTCTACCTCAGACACTAAAGCTGATGGCCACCTGTGCCCTTTCTTTAGCTGTACAATGGTGACAGTACAGACTCTTCCTTCATGCACAGACTAATGAGGAAATTGGAATGTGGAAAAGGCCCTTTGGAACCTGACTCTCCTAGAAATGCACCAGAGTAGGTGATTGTGATGCATTTGGTCTCCATTGTGGTTCAGTGTCTACTTGCAAAGAGCCTCCCAACAATATTAATGTTTCAGTCCAAATATTCTTATGCTAATCAGAATTTTGATTTTTAAAGCATCAGAGAGATATCATTTCAGAGTCAGTTCCAGCAGCAGCAATCATGATCTTAGTCAAGACAATATATATTCCCAAATTTAGAATTATACATATGAGTCTGAAGGGCACTCACTCCCTCATATGCAGATGTTACGTGTCAACAAGAATGGCTTATAATCAGAGATGATGAGCAGAAGCACCTGATAATAAGAATTCAAGGTAATGAGAATAATAAGTGCCAAAATACCATTAATTATCTTTTGGCTAAAAATGAAGATTACTCCAGTCCTAAGCACATTTATTACATCCCTTGTATTCACAGGGCTTTGTGTTGCTAGATCCTAGTGATATAATGACAAGGTTTACAAAACCTTTGCCCTTAAGAAAGCAGTATCATTTTTATTGCCAATGTGAGTTGTCTCTTTAAAGAGAATAACCATGAAAATGAATTCATAGATCCATTATGGGAATAACATTAATGTAGATCTGTTAAATATGGATGCAGGAAAAACTGCTATTCTATGTAAAACTAAAGAGTTTCTCTATTTTTTGCTTTGTTTTGTTTTGCAGAACAAATAGTAAATTACAGAAACAATTATCTTCTAATAGAAAAAGTTTAAAATATTAACAGAATGTTAAGGGAGCTAGATCCATTATCTCATTTTAATCCAACTATCAACAGACAAATTAGATTTTAAAAATATAAAGATAAGTTGTTGTTTGATTTTTTTTATATGTAGTTTTATGTTCATATCAAGACAAACTCTTCTGTAATTGGTTCAAGAGGAAGTCAATATGAGGTGCCAACCAAATAAACTAACCATGAGGTAGGAAGGAGAAGATAGTGGCTTTAAATAGTGTGATAAAACTCAGCAGTCAAGTGACAGACCAAGCCAGTCATGAAGTCTTTTTGAAGAATCAGCTTTTAATTTTATCTATATCATCAGACTTCAATAATTTTCTAATTAACTTATTCATCCTTTCGTTGTTAAGATTTTCTCCTTTTATTTTGGGTTGGCTTATTTGTTGATTCTATTTTTTTATTTTAACTCTTAATTTAATTGCATATTCAGTTCATTTTCTATTCCACTTTGCTAATGTATGTTCGTGTTTTGGGAAATATTATTTTTCATCTAAGAACTCTCTTAACTTCACCCCCAAAATTCTAGCATGTTGTAATGATCATAAAGAGTGTCCTTCATAGAGAAATCAGGATTCTTAATGAGATTGGTTTCTTTAGAGCCTTGCAAATTGGGGAAGAAATGTGCTCCTTAAATTTAAGGTATGATTATATATTCCCACTCATCTCAAGAACCACACATTTTATCTGATTTTCATATAATAACTTTGGCATGCTAATTTAGTGCAGTCACTCAATAACACTTGAGTAGCCTATCCAGTGTACTACTGAGGAATACTTAAGTAGCCTACTCAGTGTAAATTTCCGGGCAGGGAGGAAGAGATATTAAACATCGAATTGCATTAAGCAAAGAGCAGGACATGTTCCTACGACATTTCAATCTGATATCATGAAGCTTTGTATAAGTCTATGCATTAAAAAAAACTAGGAACCTTTAACATGAAACTTAATTCCAAATAAAGAACAGAAATTGAAAAGTGCCAGGTTAAGAAAAATGTTTTTAAATGTGTTACAAGATTTTGAATGAAACTGAAATAATTTATTTCACAAAATTGAACATCATTGCCTATATCATGCACATCAGACTGTTCCTAGAGGTCTAAAGAAATTCAGTGCAATCTAACCTATAACTTATAAGATGGATCCCACTGTGGTGATAGATCTTTTCACCTTCCTCTTCAATAACAAGACTTTGAGCAATATGGACTTCTTGGTGGGCGAGGACATGAGCTCACAACCTTCCCTGGTTCTGAGCTATGTGAATGACCTTGCATTCCATGTATCCTTCTGTTGAAACTTCAGGAATCCTGGGACTTACTGTGATAACAAGCACCCTACATACCCAGGTTGACCTGCTAGCACAGGTTCTTGGATCTGCTTTATTAAAAGGAAAGCAACATTTGAGGGACCAATCATCTTTAATTACATTCATCAACAGAGAAATAAAAGCAATGAAATAAAGACCAACAGACAAGGCTTCTCTCTGACCATAAGCAACACATACATCACAGATCAACAGACAGATCAACTCTCTTACCATTACACACATACATAGCAATCAGAGAGAGAAGCACCAAGATCTATGTTTTCAAAACCAGTAGACTCCTTAATGGCTACCCAGAGTCTCATCTGGCACTTGAACCTTCTTCCAAAGAGTGAACCCCAAAACAAAACCTCACCTCAGACTATATACAGAGTCAGAAGGCATCATGACCTACATGCTTCTGTTCCTACTTACCAAAAGGTGTGAAAGCCTTCAAGCAAGCAAACCTCCCCATAAGAAAACTTTCCCTTTCAACAAGTCCCTCCCCAGTGGGATCCAAGAGAGGCCAATTAATGGACAGGGAATATCTTTAACTCTCATTAACATTACATTTACCATCTAGATTGCTGCTCCATCCCAGGCCTTTCCATTCACCTTGAAGGTAAACTCACCACTTAGTGCTGTGTCCCTCCCTTAAAATATGTGCTCCTTAAGAAAACAGAAAGCTACATTTTTTTTCCAATTTATATCCAAAGCAATTAGTACAGTGCTTAATAAACAATTTTAATTTTTCATTTATTATCAAATAATAAAGAATAAAAAATTCAGAGAAGTTAGCTAAGTAATAGATACTATGTGACATGATGAAGTTGGAATGTGAATCTGGGTCTTTAGACTCCAAATCCAGTAATCTTTTCACTCTCTCCCACAATTTGAGGAACATAATGCCAAAGTTAATTAGAGACTTTAATTCTGCTGAGGTAACTGGCAAATATTATCAAATAAGTTAAAAATAAATTGTACTGATATCTTTGATTTTTTGACATGACCAGAAGTTCTCTTAGTATTTAACCTTTTTGCACCTCCCAGAGTCATACCATGCAATATTTTTTTAAAAAGACAAAAATCACCAAAAGTGATTAATACATCAAAAAAGTCTGAAAATGTTTGCAGTGTTTCATACCCATGAACTTCTTGCAAAGGAGTGGGGTAGCCTAAGTCTAATTCTACCAGACTATAGTTTTCCTAACAATTTTATAAAATTGGGAGTTTCTAAGTAATTTATATGTTGTAGTTCACTGAACAGTGGGTTATTGAATTCCATATTTCGCCTTTGTATGATCTCTTCCATTAATCTATGTTTTATCCAATACAAAATGGTTTCAATGTTGTTAATAATATAGTTTGGTGTAAGGTCTTCACTCTCTACTTTTTTCATTATTTTCCTTCAGATTTTGTTCCTCCAAATGAATAGTTATTGATTTATTGATTCACACAAAGTATTACTTTGTTTGATTTGTATAGCATTTTAAATGTAAATTAGCTTTTGTAGTATTATCATTTTATAAAATTGGTAGGGCTTAAACATATAATGAATATATCTCCAGCTAATTAATTCATTCTTTATTTCTTTAAGAAGTACTTCTAAATGAATTCATGAGTATTATGCATACTTTGGTAGGTGGCTCCACAAATATTTTAAGTATTTTGGATTTGACTTTCTATTACTTATTTTCCTCTTAAATTTTGCTATTATTATAGAGAAATTCTTCTGGTTTGGTGAGTTTATTTTGTAGCATATGCTTTTGCTGAAACTATTATGTCTATTGACATTTCTGCTGAATCCCTAAAGTTTTCAAAATAAAGTATCATATCATTGGCACACAGACATAGTTGTACTTCCTCTTTTCCTATTTTTAAAACTTTAATTTCTTCCTGTCATCTTATTGTTATTGGGAGACTTTTTAGAACTATATAAAATAATAGCGATGAGAGTATGCATTCCTACTTTGCTCCTATGTTTATTGGGTAAGTTCTTAGTGTATCTCTATTGAATATAATATTTACTTTGGGTTTTATCTCTTTTTAATGATAACAAAAAGATCCTTCTATACTGGGTCTTTATCAGATTTTTACCACAAAATGAGTGTTGCAATACTTTGACTACTTTTTGTCTTTATTTTCCCTATCTCTATTGATATAATCACATATTTTTTGTATGTTTCACTTCTAATATGATGGATTGCATTTATTGTTTTCCTAATAGTGGCAGTGGAATGAACTATTACCTAGATATACTTTTTTTATGCTTACCTATTTACCTATAGGTAAATTCAGCACATTTAAGGACTGTCTTAATGAAAGAAGAGTTCAAAAAAATGACATCTTTTACAATGAATAGAATTTTTTCCCATGTAGAAGTATCCAAACACATGTTCTTTCTTTCCATGTCCTGACTTCCTTCAAGTCCATGATGAAATCTCACCTTCAAACAAGAAGTCTTTGCCATCCCACTTAATGATAGTTCTTTCTTTCTGTTGGTTTTCTCCAATTTATGGAATACTTTCTTGTTTACACATAGTTGTTTGCATTTAATCTCCCCCACTGTGAGATCTTGAAAACAGGAACTGCCTTTTGTTTTTTCCTTAGAACAGTGCTTAGTACATAGTAGTGTCTTAATGGAGGAACAAATGAGGAAAAAAAATTTACAATAATTTGCATGTCTAGAAGTAGATTTGCAAACTTGAAATATTTGTCAAGCCAAAGGAAGTATTATAGGAATGCATAAATCCATCAAACAGCAAAAATGTCATGAAAACAAGTTCAATAGAAGGAACACTGATCAAAGAATCCCAACATTACAGACTCACGGAATCACTATTAAAAGGATCAAAGATAATATTTAGTTCTTCATATATCTGCAAATAAATAAGTAACCATACAACCTCTGTTTAATGATGGAGAATTTATTACCACTGAAGGAAGTCAATTCTAATTGTCAGGAAGTATACAATTTGGTTTCAAACCTTGGCTATCTCATTTTACTATGTGACTTTAGACAAGCTATTTGTACTGAATGATATCCAATGTCCTTTAAAGGTCTTGATGCTTAGAATGGATTACCTAAATTCCATGTGAAAAATATTATTAAAAGGTCACAACAGGAGGTACTTTTTACATTTCAACAACAAAGCATTTTTTCTTTTGCAAATTGGTGGTCTCATCATAAACTTATTATAGGTACAATAACTGAAACAGGGGCTTCCATCATAAAAAAAAATGATAGTTATATATTTTTGACTTATGTACAACTGTTTGGTTATCAAGATATATGAAGCAGAATATTTCAGGTTCAAACAGAAGGCTTTTGTTTGAAAACATTTGCCCATTTAGGATGGCACCTGTCAAATTTGTCACAAAAATACAAAATCTGGATTTGAATTTGGATCCTGTGAATTCAGAGCCAGTTCTTTCCAGTTACTAAATATCCAGATTTCCAACAAATAAAATCTCAATACTCTCCCAAAGTATGACTAGTATACATATTCTAAGCCAGGTAATAAATTTATGTCAAGTGATATTGCATAATATCCAGGCTTAGATCAATCTGTGATTATCTGATCAGGAATCTAACATCTAACTCTGGATGGATCCATGGAATCCACTTTTAACTTCTTGACCAAATGACCCTAATATTACATATAAATAAAGAAAACAAAAAAGATAAATCTGGGGAGATTATATGATAATAGACAGGAGCAGGTCATCCCTAGCAAGACTCAAGACCTAGGACAAACCACAATGCTGAAGTTCCACTAACAGTTTCATAATATTTTATATAAGGTGAAGCTAATATTTTGAATGTGAGTATGACTTTACTTTTATTTCTATAAAATTCCTTTTGATTTTATTCACCATACTAGTAGGCAAAAAAAGTTGATAAACATCCAAAAAAAAATGATGACCCAAATAGTACAAGAACAAAGTCCTCTACAAGTGATTTTTCTTCAAGATGATACTTAATCTTTGGACCACTTCATTCTGTTAGTTATAAATTCATTTAACTGTACTATCATTCATCTTGTCCACAAGCCCCTCATGAAAGACTTTGTTAAATGGTTTATGAAAATCCAGGTATAATATATCTATGTCATGTCTCTGATTCACCAGTTTATTTATACCGTAAAAAAAAAAAAAATGAACTAGTATGACTCTTTTTAAAAGTCTGTTCTAGCACAGAATGACTAGACAGCATTTTCATTTTTAAATTCTGACTAACCATCCTTTTAATAAGTTCTAGAATTGCTCTGGGATTACTCTACCATAGTTTGTGAAATTCACTATCTTTTTACCATGCTAAAATGAGGAAAACAGTGTTTACTCATTTTTTGTCCAGCAGTAAAATCATATCCTTTTCCCATCCTTAGCGAATCACTAAGAAGGTATTTAGCAACCATAAGTACAAAGTTTCTCAGTACCCTAGTACAAAATTCTCCTTGTATCTGTTACCTCTGTCACTGTGGACTATCCTGACCTCTTCTCTGGTACCTGGAATGGCTTTACCAAAGCTTGGACTTATACATGGATAAAGCTCCAGTCTCCTTTATTTCAGGGTATCTGTCCTCAAAATTTTTCCACCAAGTAGGCTAATGCCTAAAATTATAAAACTTTTCTTTATTTTCTCTATTCATTCTAAAACCTTTACCTTACTATTAGTACCTTTGCCTCATAGCCATTTACAAATAAATCTTACCCTCTGACCTCCCCAGTAACTTATCCCTTATAATAAGAAATTAAAAATTAAGAGACAAAAAGCAGTTGACTAAAACTAACCAACACATTTCTGGCAGTAGATAGAGTATTCCACACTACAGTCCGCCACAACTACAAGAAAAGAAAGACACATTTTCTCAGCTTTCATCCAAGGCTAAGCTTGGTCATAATTACTCATTACTTAATTTTATTTAGTCTTGTGATTTGGTTGGGTTTTTTTCCTATTCACATTGTGGTAGTCATTATATTTTATTTTACTCCTATTTAATTTATTCTTCATCAGTTCATATAAGTTTTCTCAAAATTTCCTTGAATCCATTATGTTCATTGTTTCTTATGGAGAAGTAATTTTGCATCATACTCATGTACTATTTTTAGCCATTCCATTACTTATTGGCATCTCCTTTGTTCTTTTCCTTGCTACTAAAAAAAAAAATCAGTCTTTATTTCTCTAATTAAAGACTGGGTTTAAAATGTAAATATGCCTGGGAGAAGTAATACACTGATCTCTGTTAATATTCCTACTAATACCTAATTAACTGATATCTGATCCTTTCTGACAGTAAGATTTTGAAAAGTGGAGAATGGTGAAAATGCAAGGTGTTTTATATATAATTAAAGCAGTGGTCACTGAGGGGGAAAAACGAACAAAGAGAACATTGCAATTTTCAATAGTATCATAGGACTTAAAGCTGAAAAGCAGCTTGGAGGTCATTGGCTCCAAATTCCTTATTTTAGAAATGATAAAACAAAAGCTAAGAAAGATAGCATAATTGGCCTAATGTTGCAGCATGAGTTAGCAACAGAGGCAAAATTCAAATTGGGATACAATGAATTCAGAACTAGTGCTTTTTTCGTTGCCTTTGCCTTTTCTTTCTTTGGGAGGGAAGAAGTAGATGAGAGAAATAACCAGGGCTACAGTCATTAATGAATACAAATGCATTAAGGATCAACATTCCAACATGAGAACTCCCTACACCAAGGATGGTGACCGCCCAACTATAACTTAATAAGTCCAGTAAATTGTCAGAGGCACAGACTAAGTGCCTTGCTCAAGGCTATCCAGCTAGAAAAGTATCAGAGGAAGCATTTGAACACAGGTCTTCCCTAACTCCAAGGTGAAGCACTCTGTCTAGCAGACTACTCTGCCTCAAGAGTCAAAAATGAGACATTATTAATATTTGTATTTCATACCTTAAACTTTTAAAAACCCATGTTTTTCCATAAATCAATATGAAAAAGCATTGTTAGAAAGTGATTTTCAGGTCATTCTTTTCCCTTCTCATCTCCCTAATCCACCAACTATGATCTGAAAAACTTTAATATTCTTAATAACATCTAGATACTACCAAAGTTCAAAAGCCCATTTTAGGGCCAAGTCTCACAAAAAATGAAACTAAGACATGGTAAAAATGAAACTAACACATAGTAAAAGTGCTCAATAAATGCTATATCCATCTCAATGTTTTTATTTTGTTTCAAACTGATAAATTTATTTTGGCTTCTAATGCTTTGTATGAGAATTCCACATCTATGAAGAATAATAAAAATTTAAGAATTAAAATATATAAGCAAAATCAAAAATAAGAACAGCTTAAATACACAGTGCATTCACACACACACACACACACACACACACATACACATACATACTCACTCACTCCTATCATCTATACACCCCCCCCAAAAAATAAAAACTTTACATTTAGGCCAAAAACCACCAAAATGTGATTGCCCAAAATTGTTTGTGAAACTATTAAACTCCTATTATTTCCCAAATACAAGAAAGGGCATTTTCACTTGAACAAAATAGTCCCAATATCATCCACCCTATTAAAGATCAAAAATGTCTGCAAAGAAAAGTCAGAGAAATCTGGGTTTCATTTTCATAGAAATAAACAGCCATGGCATGGAAAGAACAGGGCAATATGAGCATCCTCTGTAGTATTTACCATCAGTTTTTGAACTCTTTGAAGAATTAGAATTAGGTCTCGACATCACCATCATTTTAGTCAGAACTCTAAGTGGCTCTTTTGGTAGATTTCTCTCCACTCTGATTCACTTATATGACTTTCTATATTAATTTGTATTCTTCATGTTCATCATCGCTTATGGTCATGTTCCTTCCTTAAAAGAAATCAGCTCCAAATCCACTACCCATATTTTACTCACTGCATTAGAAGGTCAGGCTGTGCTTAGGGCATTTCTATTCAGAACATTCATTCACACATAATAATTCTCTGTTTGAAAGAGTTACAGGAAATTTTGAGTATTTGATGTCTCTCCTTGCCTTATTGCTTTTTGGTTAGTCGTTGCAACCTAGATGACTATTCACATCTCTTCTTCCTCTACATTTATGTATTTTATTTTTCACCTTCATGAAAACAACACAATTTCTTTGACTTCTCCCGCAGATGCAGTTAATGGTATTGCTATATTATTTCACTATCTGTATGACTTTGAAAGTTGAATGTTATAAATGTTTGAAGGATATAAAAACTGGCTAATTCAAAAAGGTAACATAAGTAAACTAATCATAATTGTTCAATTTAAAAACCAGCTTATGTTTAAGCAGTTCATTGAATAAGATGAGCTTAAATTAAGTTTCCATTAATTTCAAGAGATCTGAATAACTCCATGCTGGTTTCAAAATATGTGTCATTTGCAAGGAAGGTCATGCTTCTTTATGGTAGGTTATACTGTGTCTTGTGACTTGATGTGATTGGCATGAGAATAACATCTATTTGAGAATAAAATAATCTGGCAGACTTCATACAAGGATTTGTGTTTAGGTCAGACATAGACTAGAATCAGAAATTTATCTCCATACTGGCTGCGTTGCCAGCAGTCATCCTTGATGATGGCTCTACCATGAAGACTACTTAATGATTTGATGCATTCTTACCTGCCACTGAAATATCCGAAGTCCCAACCACACTGCTTATTTCCCTACCAGATCACTATTATATCTGCCTCTGGAGAAGGTGAGCACGGCTGCCCTGCCTACATCCAGATGCCTCCCAGCACTCATGTGATGTCTTCCTCCATTTAAAATGCAACCTCCTTGCCAGGAAGGACCATGTTGTTTTCTAATTTTGTATCTCTACCATTTAACACAATGCCTGAACAGAATTTAATGAATTCTCTATCAAAGGCTGGTTATCAGGGATAAACATTCATACTTCAAATACTCCAAATCTTTCCATAAAGGTTTTGGCTACAAAAATGGGGAAAAAAAACACAGTATACTAAGATCATCAAATCATTCATTAATTTAGAGCTAGATATTAGAATACTCACATTGATGAAAACAGTTTTTTTTTAAAAGACTTTGTTGGTACTAATTACTTCATATTATATATATATATATATATATACATATACATATATATGTATATGCCCATATACATACATACACACACATTACTGTTGCTTCCCATTGTCTTGTCTGAAAACCTATTCCTCTACTTCCTCTAATCTTCTACCACTTTGCAGAGAGGCAGAATGGAGTCACATATTTTGCAAAAGTATTTGAAATATGAATATTTTAAAATAGAAGAAAAACTAAATCACATATTCATTTCTAAATTATTTCATTTTAAAAGATAGTGATACATTTTGCCAATGACTATGGAGATTTTTTTCATTCACCTTTTCTAAAACATTATAATATACATTAATAACAACTAATAATCATAAGACATTCTAAAACTTATCCAATTTTCAATAAGATGAAGATGAGTGGTTGCATGACACCATGAGTAGTCACAGAATCTGAGAATCAGAAGAGGCCTCAGCAATCCTCAAGTCGAAACTATACAAAAATGGAACCCCCACTGTAGCATACTTGCCAAGTGGTCATTTAGTTTCTGCTTGAAGACCTCAAACAAAGTGGAACTCTCTACTTTTCAAGGGAGCTCATTCCATTTTTGGAAAGATTAAATTATTAGGAACTTTTTCGAAAAAAGGAAAATTTGGATTGATGCTTAACTTCCACTACCTACTAGTTATATAATCCTGGCCCTGTCATTTAAATTCTTAGTCTTACAGGCAATTCTCTCACATTATAAATTGAGAACAGGTATTGATCTACTTTAACAGGGGAAGTTTACTTTCCAAGAATTCTCTATGCTGATGAAATCAGTAATTCAGTTAATATACATATATGCAGCATACCTACATACATATGTATGTATGGGCAGCTAGAGGGCTCAGTGGATAGTGTCCTGGGCATGATGTAAGCAAGACCTGAGTTTGAATCTCACCTCAGTCACTTACCAGTCATGTTACTTTGGGAAAGTCACATAACCTCTGTTTGTCTCAATCCACTAGAGAAATAAATGGCAAACCACTATTGTATCTTTGCCAAGAAAACCCCATGGCAGCATGGCCAAAGGGGACACAAAGAGTCAGATATGACTGAACAAAACCAGAATATAGGAGTTCATAAATACACATGTAGTAATATATAATTTAGAAGGTTACTTTCTTGGTGAACAGGTATCTCCTCCTTTCCTTTCAGATGAGGAAGAACAATGTTTAAGATCAGGGGAAAACATAGAAGTCAAGGCTTCTGTATCCCAAACATCCAAAATAAATGTTCAATGGGCTCAGGCCATGGAAGAGCTCAAAAAAGGATTTTGAAAATCAAGTTAGAGAGGTGGAGGAAAAACTGGGAAGAGAAATGAGAGAGATGCAAGAAAAGCATGAAAAGCAGGTCAACACCTTGCTAAAGGAGACCCAAAAAAATGCTGAAGAAAATAACACCTTGAAAAATAGGCTAACTCAACTGGCAAAAGAGGTTCAAAAAGCCAATGAGGAGAAGAATGCTTTCAAAAGCAAAATTAGCCAAATGGAAAAGAAGGTTCAAAAGGTCACTGAAGAAAATAGTTCTTTAAAAATTAGAATGGAACAGATGGAGGCTAATGACTTTAATCACAAAACAAAACCAAAAGAATGAAAAAATGGAAGAGAATGTGAAATATCTCATTGGAAAAACAACTGACCTGGAAAATAGATCCAGGAGAGACAATTTAAAAATTATGAGACTACCTGAAAGCCATGATCAAAAAAAGAGCCTAGATATCATCTTTCATGAAATTATCAAGGAAAACTGCCCTGAGATTCTAGAACCAGAGGGCAAAATAAGTATTCAAGGAATCCATTGATCACCGCCTGAAAGAGATCCAAAAAGAGAAACTCCTAGGAACATTGTGGCCAAATTCCAGAGTTCCCAGGTTAAGGAGAAAATATTGCAAGCAGCTAGAAAGAAACAATTCCAGTATTGTGGAAATACAATCAGGAGAACACAAGATCTAGCAGCTTCTACATTAAGGGATCGAAGGGCATGGAATAGGATGTTCCAGAAGTCAAAGGAACTAGGACTAAAACCAAGAGTCACCTACCCAGCAAAACTGAGTATAATACTTCAGGGGAAAAAATGATCTTTCAATGAAATAGAGGACTTTCAAGCATTCTTGATGAAAAGGCCAGAGCTGAAAAGAAAATTTGACTTTCAAACACAAGAATGAAGAGAAGCATGAAAAGCTAAACAGCGAAGAGAAGTCATAAAGGACTTACTAAAGTTGAATTGTTTACATTCCTACATGGAAAGACAATATTTGTAACTCTTGAAACTTTTCAGTATCTTGGTAGTGGGTGGGATTGCACACACACATACACACACACACATACACACATGCATGCACACACAGAGACAGAAAGCACAGAGTGAATTCAATAGGATGGCATCGTATCTTAAAAAAATGAAGTTACACTGTGAGAGAGAAATGTATTGGGAAGAGAGAGGGAGAAATGGAATGGGGCAAATTATCTCTCATAGAAGAGGCAGGCAGGAGACTTTTTAGTGGAGGGAAAAAGAGGGGAGCTGAGAGAAAAACAAGAAGTTTACTCTCATCACATTCGACTAAAGGAAGGAATAAAGTGCACACTCATTTTGGTATGAAAACCTATCTTGCAATACAGGTAAGTGGGGGAGAAGGGGATAAGCAGGGTGGAGGGGGGGATGATGGAAGGGAGGGCAGTGGGAGGAGGAAGCAGTTTGAAATCAACAATTTTGGGGAGGGACAGGATCAAAAGAGGGAATAGAAGCAATGGGGGGGCAGGATAGGATGGAGGGAAATATAGTTAGTCTTACACAACATGACTATTATCGAAGTCATTTGCAAAACTACACAGATATGGCCTATATTGAATTGCCTGCCTTCCCAAAGGGAGTGGGTGGGGAGGGAGGGTTGGGGAGAAGTTGGAAGTCAAAGTTTTAGGAACAACTGCTGAGTATTGTTCTTGCTACTAGGAAATAAGAAATACAGGTAATGGGGAATAGAATGTTATCTGGTAATACAGGACACGAGAGAAGAAGGGGACAAGGGAAGGGAAGGATGATAGAAGAGAAGGCAGATTGGTGATAGGGGAAATTAGAATGCTCAGTGTATTGGGGTGGGGGAGGGGACAAATTTGGAACCCAAAATTTTGTGAAAATCAATGTAAAAAGTTAAATAAATAACTTTATTAAAAAAAGATGATGAAAAATTGAGACAACCAGTACTGGAGAGGCTGTGAAAAAAAAGACACACTAACACACAGTGGTTACAGCTGCCAAGGGGTTCATCAGTTGTAGATATCAACTTGGAACTATTAAAATTTATCTTTTTAAAATTACTAAAGTTCCCAAGTACATTGAACCCGAAATCTCACTGTGGAGCATGTGCCATACAGAAGTCAATGATTCATTATGAATCAATATGAATCCAATGATTCAATATGAATGGGCTGAGGAAAAAGAAGGTATATGAGTATATGGAATATTACTGTGTAGTAAGAACTAAGGAATTGAGAGAAATGTGGGAGTATTTGTATGAAATAAGCAGAATAACTACAAAAAATATATAAATGAAACTGATATTTAAAGGGCACTGAACTCTGGGAAACTACAAAAGCCACAAAAGTCCTAGAGAACAGATAATGAAACATATCTTCCTCCTCTGATAGATGAGAGGCATGGAAAATATACAATATTGCATATATTGTCAGGTGCAATATGCAATATTAGTGACCATACATTTCATTTCATTGGTAAAGGCAACTTCAGTAAAAAAGAAACTCACTCTGCACTATTTCTGCATTTATGGTCTTTGAAAGTTATCTGAGGCCACTGATTTCTTTCTGGCTTCAAGGCTAGCTTTTCATCAGTCTACCCCTACCATTATTATAGTAGATGTTTTTGTTTAATTATTTTCATTGTGAAAGGGAAAACTCAATGAAGTAGGGTATTGAAGATAAATGGGATATAAAAATGAGAGTAAGAAAAATTAATTTAGGATTAGCGGATGGTGAGCTATAAGAAGTATTTGTATATTTCAATATTTAAGCTCTATTAAAAATAAAGAATAGCCTACTTTAAAATTCAGCATCTTGTAGCTCTACATTTTTCTCCTTTCAAGGAGGTAGTTTTTCTCTTTTTCCCTTGTTTGAGTCTTTCAATACCCTTTATTAAAGTCCAGCTCTAACATGTCTTCATGGCACGGAGGGGAGGATTCTACAAGTCTGGGTCATGTAGTCATTAAGCGCTTGGGTACTAAGCCCAGAGCATGTACACTATGGAGGGGTAGGTTGGAGGCTGGTGGAGGCAGCAGCAGAATCAGTGGCAGCTTTGGGGTCTCTCAAGCGGGAGGCAGTGAGGGAACTGGATCACAGGTCCGAGATTAAAGGGGATGGCTGTGCTGGCACTGGGTGTAGGACCCCCAGTCTGTTCAGCACCTCCATTGCCTATGGATACCTAAGTCCGGGTCACACTTCAAGGGCGACTATGAGACCCTGACTGATGTCCTCCCAAGGCAAATTGCTTTGTTCTGCATTTTGTACTGTGCTTAGCTCTCAGGTACATATATAGTCAGTGAATACTAAGGGGAGTATCCTTTAGTAACAATATCTTTGTATGCAAAGGACCATGTATTGCATTGAGTTGTTGCTGTGTTTGCTGAAAAAGATCATGACATCAAGATGATGACATGACTTGCAGTAGACTTTCATTTGAGGGAGGGAGGGCTGTGCGAGGTCCCCAGCCTCACTTTCTCCTCCTGAGCCGTGTGGGTCCAGTGATCAGATGTGACTGGAGATGGCCCAGGATGCAATGGGAGAACCTGGTTATTCATTGCATTGAGTAGTGGAACAATAAAAAGTAGAAAAATCAGAAGGGAAGTTCCTGCCTGAAAATTTACTCATTAGGAAGAATAGGAAAAAAAAACTCAGTATTGAATAATTTATGCTCTAAGATATTGAGCCTTGATACGCTGCATAAATTAGCCCTCGCTCAGAGGGCCAGAATGAGAAATAGATAAAGATAGCCTAATAAACAAGATTTTAATTTTAATATTTACTTTTTTTAGAGAGAGAGGGTAATAATCCCAAAACATTAATATGAGAAAGCAAATTCCAGAGATTTGAAAATCTGGGTTTAAATGATAATTCAGTCACTAAATAAACAGGTCATTTATTCACATGTACCTTGGTTTCCTCATTTACAAGATAAGACATTTGAACTAAATTATTTCTATGATACCTGATTTCTATCACTCTTAGGTTATGCATACTATCATTCATATCATGTATACGACAATGAGAAGTGTGGGAAAGGGGGCAACTAATTTGCAGAAGAGTAAAATAAGAGTTTTAGAATGTTACCACAGGTTCCACAAAACACAATGGTCACACATTCTATTTACATAACAATAATTGTAACATATACATGGCATTTTGAAGTATCTTATTTGATCTCACAACAATCTTGTGAAGGAGTTATTATCCCCATTTTATAGATAAGGTAACAGACTAAACAAGATTAAGTGATTTACACAGGACAACACAGCTGGTGTCTTAGAAAGAATTGGAATTTATCCCTCCCTAATTCTAAGTCTGAAACTCTGCCCACTATGCTACCTAGATCACATAATAATCATCTTGAAATGCCAAAGTCAATAATAAAATATATTCTCTCCTCCCCAAAGAGGGCAAGACCACTTGTTGTTCAGGTCTGTCTGACTCTTTGTGACCCCAATTGGGGTTTTTTTCTCAAAGATACTAAAACAGCTTGCCATTTCCTTCTCCAGTTCATTTTACAGATGAGGAAACTGAGGCAAACAGGGTTACATGATTTGCCTAGGGTCACACAGCTAGTAAGTGTGTGAGGTCAGACTTGAACTCAAGAAAATGAGTCTTCTTAACTCTAGATCCAACATTCTATCCATTGAGCCACCTATCTGCCCATACCTGATTCTAATACAATATTTAGCAAGAAAATTTGGAGCTTTGGATTTCATATTTAATGATCAGCCAGATTTCAACCTGAGAGTTTCCTTCATTAGCCTACTATAATGGAGGGTGACATAGAGTGTGCCATCTATAGAATTTATAGTATCCTTTCCTTCAAATGTGTTTCAGAGAAAGGAGTCAGATCTATGGGAAACTTTAGATGAAACCTACCTTGAATATAGAGAATGGTCTAATTGATTTTTTTAAACCCTTTAATCTTAATGCACATCAAAACAAAGCAAATGTCACTGTATTAAATCTGGAAAAATTCTCTGTATACTGTACATGTTGGATTACTACATGTGGAATTATTTTTTATGTGAGTGGAATTGGAAAGATGTAACTAAAAAAACCTCTAGAATTAAATACCCTACTTGTGGATAATTCAGAAAGGAATGTTAACTTCACAACTTTTAAACTAATTGGTTTTCTACCATATAAATCAAAGTAGTATGATATACTACAAGAAGAGTATGGAGTAATTATTTTAAAATTAGGCTATTAATTAATTTGGCATTTCCTCTTAAGGCATTCATCATCTTAAACAAAGCTAGTGCGGTTTATAAATGTGAACCTTCATCTAATCAATGCTTTCTTGCTGCTCTTTAAGTATTTCATGCTTGCTTTGCTTAACCTGTTCATTGATTATCAAATCATTTTTATAACATCTGTTCCTTAATTTATCAAAATTGCTACAATTTATTTTCACCAAATAGCATAAACCCCAATTTAGGGTATGGTGTCAAATGCCCAGATTTTAGATCAAGAACAAATTGCTTGGTAAGTAGGCACGAAACAATCATTTGGGAAATGTTCAGAAGGGAAATGAATGGCCCCCTTTTCATGCTGTCTCTCTAGATCTGTTAATTATGAAAAGTTGCATCACATAAATTAATAAAATGTATGTTTGTGGGGCATGGGTAGCCTGGGAGGGAAACACTACCTTTCCCCAGACTTCTTTGATTAGCTTTACATGACTCCGATCCCTCCTTAGAGTGAACTTCACATATATACATGAACACACACATAAACATGCACACATATGTTTATCTATCTTCTCCCCAAAATGAAATTTATGTAGCTATTATATGGACAGTAGTAATTCTTACTCATTACATGTTGCCCTATAGGCAGGAGGCAACATACTATGGGGAAGAATGTACTGGGTTGGAAAAAGATTACCTGAATTGCATTCCTGGCTTTAATACTTAAACCTCTTTAGTAAGGGGGACTTAAAACCTGCATAGTAACAAATGACTCAAGTCACCTAACCTCTGTGGACTCAGTTTCTTTCTCTGCAAAATGCGAGGATGAGCAATATGATGGGTTAAGTCTTTTAGGAGTCAAGGTATGGTCTTGCTCTGAAACTATTTTATGGTTTCCAAACTTCCAGGCTTCATGTTTCCAAACTTCAAGTACTGTTTTCCAGATAGGTGGTGCGCTAGATATAGGTCTGGATTTGTAGTCAGGAAGATCTGAGTTCAGATCCTACCACTTGGATAAGTCACTTAACAGTAACTTGAGTAAGTTGCTTAATATCTGTCAGCCCCATCTTTAAAATGGAAATAATAATAGCATGTACCTTACAAGGTTGATGTGAGAACCAAATGCAAGGCATTTTCCAGTCCTTGGAATTACTACATAAATGCTAGCTATTATTAATTATCATTCTATTTTTTCCCTCTACCCATAGTGCCTACTAAGTTTCTCAGTATGGAGTTGAACATTAAGTAAAAGGCTGCTGAATAAATTAATTGAGATGTAATCTGAAGGCATCCAGGAAATCAGACAATTCATTGATCTCCCCAGTTGCACCACAGAACACATCTAGATCCATCCTTTAGAATGATGACCTGCTTACTTTCCTTGAGCCAAGCAGTCTGGACAGACACTGATACAGAATGTCCCTGAGGCAAATAGGCCCTGGAGTGGCTATAGAGGAAGAATGCTCTTTTTTAAAAACATTCTTCTCCCAATGCAAACATATAGAGTATATTTTTATCCTTTGCAAATAGTCTTATGATCTGAATTCTCAATTTAGATTTTTAAACATCAACCAAAATGAATAAGAATTCATAGTATGCTCAGTTCTCTAAAGAAATATTGTGATCTCTAAGTTCAATTCAATTAAAATCAACTCATCAGACATTGATAAAAAAAAAAACTTACTGTTTTCTAGACATTGTCCTAAGCACTGAAGATAGAGATACATATAGAGCCTGCTCTCAGTGAGGTTTTGATTTCATGTGGGGGAAGGACCAGTATACAGATTATGATAATAACATTTTTTAAGTTAGAGATAAAAAGGGGAATAAGCATGTGTATAGCATCTATACTTGTCAGGCACTCTCATTTGATCCTCATAACAACCCTGTGAGAAATGTGTTGTTATTTTCCTCATTTTGTAGTGGAGGAAACTAAGGCAGCCAGGATTAAGTGATTTGCCCAGCATCACACGGCCATTAAGTGTCTGAGGCTAGATTTGAACTCAGCTTGACCTTCTCTGTCTTCCCTTTTACCTTTAAGTTTGTCCTCGGGAAGGGCTGAATAAAGAATACAAAGCATTTGTTTTCAAAGAACAAAAGTCTTCCATTGCCCACACTGTTAGTTCATGGGATGTAAACCTAGAGAGATCTTAGCATACATTCACTCCAACTATCTCTTTATATAGATGAGGAACCTAAAAGGAAGGGACTTGTTTAGTCACAGCAATACTTGAAAGACCAGAGATTCCAGTGGTATGCAAACTCCCTTAAATATCAATAATTACAACAGCTAACATTTACAGAGTGGTTTGCAAATATATACATACACACATATGCATATACATATATGTAGGCATATTCCATTTTGTATTAGTGTATATGTACATTTTATATATGCAAATATATTGCATATAACAGAAATATATAATATTAATGCATGCATTTAAATATATAATTGTATACACATATGTGTACATGTGTATATATCCATATAAATATATAATTTCATTGAATATGAGAGAATACAATATAGATCACAACCTGTCAACAACTTAGCTTCCTTTGAGACTCAGAGAATTTAAGGGACTTGCCCAGGGTCACATAGTAAATGTCAGAATCAGAATTTGAACACAGGTTCTCCTGACTCCATATCCAGCACTCTATCCATTATGATTTGCTATGCTGCTTCTAATTCTAAATTACTTGAGAGTCAGGATTATAGCTAACTTTGTTGGCATCTAACTCAATTCTCTTCACACAGAGGGTCCTTAGTGAATGTTTATTCATTTGAATCCTGTGCATTCCATGCTAGCATATACCTGTATCTGTCCTTCTTTCCAAAAACAGTGTCAGCTGTATTTACTTTGTTCAATCGTCTCTTACTCCACATAATTCCATATACCATCCTGTCTAGAAGTTTTTCTTGACTTTTCCTTCTCTAGTGGATTAAGGCAAGCAGAGTTTAAATGACTCACCCAGGATCTGACAGGTATTGACTGTCAGAGGCTGGATTTGAACTCAGGTCTTCCTGACTCCAAAGCCAGTGCTCTATACACTGAGCTTGACTGCCTCCTGTATTTACTTTAGCTTGCTGCTTAAAAGAAAGCTGTGTGAAACAATAAGAAAAACATTAGTTTGGGAGTCAAGATCCCTGGTTTCTAAACCCAGCTCCACTACCACATTGTTATATGACCTTAAGCAAGTACTTTAACTTCTCAGAGCCTCAGCTTTCTCATCTGTAAATTGAATCATATGAATTAAATGATCCCTAGTAGCCTATTCAGCCTGGGGAAAAAAAGTCTATGATCTATGTATTTGAAAAAAATAAGTACTGAAAAACTGCAGCTTGCAAAATATTTTCACAGTAGGAATTAAAATAGTAGAGCATGCCAACATATTTATGTAGATGCTGAATTAAACAAAAAGCAAGTGAAATTTCCCAGTGAGAGATAGAGGGGGGGGAGAAATGATTGCAGAAAAAATCATTTTTTTAATTGCACACATTACTGAACTCCCAAAGAGCAGTAGGGAAATCCTAAAAGACCATTCTTTGACTGGTAAGACAAAAAAGGAAAGGAGAGTAGGAAGCCAAGCCTGCCCTTCATTCTACATTTACTCTCTTGGTTGTCTCCATCATGTAGCTATTAAAGGCATCTAAATAGCAACAATCATTAAGAATTCTTTCTAAGCCACCATTCATTCAGTTGAATTCAAATTGAATACAGCAAGCTTTTTTTTCTTTTCTTTTCGTTGTTGTGCTTTTTTTTAAAACTACATACAATTTTCTAGCTCTGGCTGAGGTGTTGACGCAGAAACAAAAGAAGTACGAAACACCTCCCTGGGCCTCCAGGATCTCAGAAACTCATTATAAAATAAAATATAACTCATGGCTAAGTGAAATAAATAAATGAAGAGCTAATAATATGGTCTTGTTGAGAGGGTACCTAGAGTAAGTGCTATAAAAGGTCAATGTAGAGAGTACTGGAGGAGAGCCAGAGGAAAGAGGGAAATTTCATGATAAAGGTTGAACCTTGGAAGAGTGAGTACAATTTGGATGGCCAAAGAGGAAGGAAGAGGTCATTCTAAACAAAGATAGAGCATGCACTATAACTTAGAAGCAGAAGTCAGCTGGAAAGGTTGAAATAACAGAAGACTAATGCAGCAATAGCATAGGGCTCACTTGGGAGAATATTAGAAGATGAGAGGAAAAGTATCACCGAATCTGTATTTGTTATATTATGTTAAGCAAAACAAAATGTATGGGTACATTTGTATAATTTTTTCTTTTCCTATTTCATCTCAAAGTGTGCATTCTCTGACTTGAAAACAGACCTCAGAAACTATTATCCCCCCTCCAAAACAAAAATCTCTATACAACTCCCTGACAAAAAAGACATCCAGCTTTTTCTTTGAAGAACTCTACCTTCTTTTATCGTTCCTAAAGGGAAGATTTGAGACACCTAAGAGATCCTGATGAATAATGCCATGAAAAACGATATAATGATTCAGGACCTAAAACGTCTTGTATTTTGATCTAGAGTTATTTTCCTTTCTATATGAATTTTTACAGCAATTGTTTCCTTTGACTTTGCATGTACAGTCTTCCTAAGAAAACTGTGGAGTTGTACAGAGCCCTGATTCTGCTGAGTAAAGTAAAAAAAGGGAGCTTATTCATTATAAGAAAATCTGATTAGCTTTTTGAGTTTATATTTTATTTCTTTTCATTTCAAATTGTCCAAAAAGATAAATGGGTTTCCAAAAAAGAAAGAAAGAGAAAAAATGTGAGTTATATCATTTCTGGAAGGATAGATTATCCTGAGTGATGGAATTAGGAATAACTGGAACATGGAGAAAAGTCACAAGGCTCTATGCATTTGATTTGAACCATTAGAGGTAAGACTTATTCTAGGGGAAATAAAGCAAAACTTTAGGCCATTTTGTGTTCAGTATGAGTCTGTAAAATGTGCTAATGACATATTTATCACTCACATGTGAGTATGAGCTGAAGAGTATAGTCAAAAGTGAAAAGAGCTCAAAATTATTTTACATAATTAAAAGAAAGAAAGTAAGCAGCCAGGGTTTAGAGAAAGAACTAAGAATAATCGATTTTATTTTATAACAAAGGTATGTTTATATATTCATATACATATGTTCAAACATGTACATATTTACTCATATCCACATGTACACATACATGCAAAATGTTTATATATAAACTTTTATTACTTGAAACTATATTATTTGTATTTGAGGAGATTACTTTGATTTGAACACTTTCTCTATATGGCATATTTTGCAATTGACAAGTTAAAAATGAAATTAGACTAATATACTTTACATTGTAAAAATAAATTTCATGGCATAGCAGTAACCCTGGATTCTTCAAGTTTGTGCCATCAAGTTCTGGCAGATCTTACCAAACCTATCAGAAAATCAGATTTGGTGGACCAAATTCTTGTCTATACCAAGCACAGACAAGGTAACGAATTGCATATCTTAGCACAACACCTGGCACGTAGCAGGCACTTAACAAACATTAAGGACTGATCTCTCAAGAATAGCTGGGTTAGGAAAGCAGAGCCAAGATGGCAGAGTAAAAGCAGGGACTTGCTATAACTCTCCCCCCAAACCCAGCAAAATAACTGTAAAAAAATGACTAAACAAATTCTGGAGCTACAGAACCCACAGAATGATGGAGTGGAGCAAATTCCAGTCCAAGACAGTCTAGAAGGTTGACAGGAAGCATCTTTCACATCTGGCTGGGAACAGAGCACAATCTAGCATGGGTCACCCCAGCACAGACAGGACCTAAACAGGTCTCAAGGGACTGAATCTATGGCACTTGTGGCAGCTTCCAGATTTTGCAACCCCAAAACACTAAGAAGAAATCAGAAGGTCAGTAGAAGAAAATCTCTTGGACCTGTGTGAGAGAATAGAGTGGTCTGACTCCAGTACCAGGGCAGTGGAGTGAGTGGAGGAGCCTGGGGTGGCAGCAGCAGTGTCAGAGGCAGGGATTGTATTTGGAGCTCTAGACCCACAGATTGTGGGGTGATCTAAAGCTGAGAGTACACCTCCCACTCTCATTGGAAGCAGAGAATTTACCTTGACAAAGAGCTCAAAAGTCAATTAAATAGCTGGGGAAATGAGCAAAAACTGGAAAAAGAATCAACTATAAAATCTTACTTTGGTGGCAAGGAAGACCAACATATATAAACAGAAGAAGACGACAAAGTCAAAGCTCCTTTTTCTAAAACCTCCAAGAAAAATAGAAATTAGTCTCAGTCCATGGAAGAGATCAAAGAGGATTTTGAAAATCAAGTAAGAGAAGTAGAGCAAAAATGTGGAAGAGAAATGAGAGAGATGCAAAAAAAGCATGAAAAACGAGTCAACTACTTGCTAAAGGGGACCCAAAAAATACTGAAGAAAATAAAACCTTTGAAAATAGACTAACGCAAATGGTAAAAGAGATCCAAAAAAGCCATGAGGAGAAGAATGCCTTAAAAAGCAGAATTGGCCAGATGGAAAAGGAGATCCAAAAGTTCAGAGAAGAAAATAATTCCTTAAAGATTAGAATGGAGCAGATGGAAGTTAATGACTTTATGAAAAATCAAAAAACTGTAAAACAAAACCAAAGGAATGAAAAAATAGCAATGTGAAATATCTAATTGGAAAAGCAACTGATCTGGAAAACAGATCCAGGAGAGAAAATTGAGAAACTATTGGACTACCTGAAATTCATGATTTAAAAAAAAGAGCTTAGACATCATCTTTCAAGAAATTATCATGGAAAACTGCCTTTATATTCTACAACCAGAAGGTAAAATAGATATTGAAAGAATCCACTGATCACCTCCTGAAAGAGATCCCAAAAGAAAACTCTTAGGAATATTGGAGCCAAATTACAAAGCTCCCAGGTAAAGGAGAAAATATGAAGCAACCAGAAAGAAACAATTCAAGTATTGTGAAAACACCATCAGGATAACACAAGATCTAACAGTTTCTACATTAAAGGATCAAAGGGCTAGGAATATGATATTACGGAAGTCAAAGGAACTAGGATTAAAACCAAGAATCACCTACCCAGCAAAACTGAGTATAACACTTCAGGGGAAAATTGATCATTCAATGAAATAGAAGACTTTCAAGTATTCTTGATGAAAAGACCACAGCTGAATAGAAAATTTGACTTTCAAACACAAGAATCAAGAGAAGAATGAAAAGGTAAACAGGAAAAAAATCATAAGGGACTTATTCAAGTTGAACTGTTTGTATTCCTACATGGAAAGATAGCATTTGTAACTCTTGAGACTTTTCAAAGTATTAGGGTAGTTAGAGGGATTATATATAGAGACAGAGGACACAAGGTGAATTGAATAGGAAGCAATGATATCTAAAAACTAAAATTAAGGGGTGAGAGAAATATATTGGGAGAAGGAGAAAGGGAGAAATAGAACGGAAATTAGAATGGAAATAGAAATTATCTCAAGAAGAAGCAAGAAAAAGCTTTTTTAATGGAGGAGAAGAGGGAAAGGTGAGAGGGAAAGAGTGATCCTTACTCTCATTGGATTTGGCTTAAGAAGGGAATAACATGCACACTCAATTTGGCATGAAAATCTATCTTACATTACAGGAAAGTAAGGGGGAAGATAATAAGGGGGAATGATGATAGAAGGGAGAGCAAATGAACAAATGGGAGAAGGGGGTAATTAGAAGTAAACACTTTTGAAGAGGGACAGGGTCAAAAGAGAGAATAGAATAAATCAGGGGAAGGATAGGATGGAGAGAAATATAGTTGGTCTTTCACATGACAGGGAAGTGTTTTGCATGACTACCCATATATAGTCTATGTTGAATTGTTTACCTTCTCAGTAGGGGTGGGTAGGGAGGGAGGAAAGAAGAGAAATTGGAACTCCAAGTTTTAAAAGCAAACGTTAAAAATTGTTTTTATATGCAACTGGGAAATAAGACATACAGGCAATGGGGTATAGAAATCTATTTTGTCCTATAAGAAAATAAAAGGGATAAGGGAAGGGGAGGTTGTGACAGAAGGGAGGGCAGAATTTGGAAAGCAACAATTAAAATGCATGCTGTCTGGGTGTGGGCAGAAGGGACAGATGGGGAGAAAATTTGGAACTCAAAATCTTGTGGAAATGAATGTTGAAAACTAAAAATAAATTAATAATAATAATAATAATAAAAGAATAACTGGGTTAAATTGGAGATGTTTATGATCATACTGACCATTGTGTGGTCAATCTGATCCTCTCCTCTCCTATCTTCACTTCTCCTCCCCTCTCTTCTCCTGTCCTCTCTTCCCGTCCTTGCCTGGGGTGCTCTACCCCAGGGAAGGTACACTTTTATGGCCAAAAGTTGCCTTTTTTCCTTTGAGTTCACTGGCTAGATTTCTTGCTCAGAGATCAAACCTTAAGCCCAATTCACTCTGGAGTTCATAGATTGGACAAGTCCCCACCCACTTAGCACAGAGTGAATGTAAATAGTAACTGTTTCTCTTTTACCCAGGAACCCTGAGGGTCTTCCCCTCCTGGTTTAATTTTTTTTAATTAAAGGTGCCATCCCTCCCAACTTGATTGACTTATTTTTTTCCTTTGCTCATTAAGGGGACATTCCCTGCTTTCTTCTTAAAGAGGCCTATTCACTGAATGGCCATTACCTCACTCTAAGTGAGTACCTGAATAGGCCAAGATCTCCCATTGCATCCTGGGCCTTCTCCAGTCATCCAGATGAATATCTGGTCACTGAATCCAGATGGCTCAGGAGGAGAAAGTGAGGCTGGTGACCTTGAACAGCCCTCTCTCACACAAAACAAAGTCAAGTGCAAGTCATGTCATCATTTCTCTGATGTCTTTGAAAATGGATGATTAACACAGACCTGGGAGTAGACCAAGATGCCTGAATGGGGACCCAGCTAGCTAGGTAACTCAGCCCATCCGCTCCCTTTTGTCATCCCTTTCCTTCTCCATTCCGAAGGAAAGTAAATTTGGATGGCCAGAGGACCCCCAGTTAACTTGAGTTTTCGGGTCAGATTTCTTTCTTCTTTCTTTCCTTCCTTCCTTTCTTTTTTTCTTCATTTCCTTCCTACCTTCTTTCTTTTGCCTTCCTGGCCTTAGAGTGATTATCAATACTAGCTGTTGCTCTTTCCCTCACTGCTTGATTTACTTTTTTTTTCCTTTTGCTCATTAAAGGAGACATTCCCTGCTTACTTCTTAATCAGGCCAATTCCCTGAATGCGCATTACCTCACTCTAACTGAGGGCTTGAATAGGCCAAGGTCTCCCATTGCATCCTGGTCCTTCTCCAGTCATTCTAATGAATATCTGGTCACTGGATCCAGATGGCTCAGGAGGAGAAAGTGAGACTGGTGACCTTGCACATTCCTCCCTCACTCAAAATAAAGTCAAGTGCAAGTCATATCATCATTTCTTTCATGTTATGGTCTTCTTCGAAAACAAAGGACAAATACAGACAGACAGACTTAAAGAAGCCTATTCATTGAATGGGTATATCTCACTGAAAGTGAGAATATGCTAAGACCTTAGCCTAAAATGGCCATGGTCTCACGTTGCATCCTAGGCCCTCTCCAGTGGTCCTGATGAATATCTGGCCACTGGACCCAGATGACTCAGGAGAAGAAAGTGAGGTTAGTGACCTTGCACAGCCCTCCCTCACTCAAATCAAAGTCAACTGCAAGTCATGTCATCCTCTTGATGTCATGGTCCTCTTCAAGAACAAAGGACAAACATAACAACAATTTATCTCCTAAATTATTACAATAGCCTACTTATTGGTCTGTTTCCAATCTCTCCCCGCTCCAATCCATTCTCCATATAGACACCAAAGGCATGATTCTTCCCACTTTTCAGAAACTTTTGGTGTCTCCTTATTTTCCTCAACCAGATATTTAGGGCTCTCTACAATTTGACTCCAACCTACCTTATCACATATTACTCAAATGCCCATGTTGCAGTTTAGTAAAGTCATTTGGTATTCTCTGAACTTGCATCCTGTTCCTATGAACTTGCATAACCCATTCTCCTAAACCTGCGTTGTATTCCCTTCCACTTGGGCTCCAAAGGTCAAACCTAGGAGAATCCCATAGGAAGCTGCTGAGAAACAAATTTAGGTTTGATATAAGAATAAGCTTCCAAACAGATCTTTCCCAAAGCAGCATGGAAATGGACTGCCTAAAGAGGTAATTGCTTTCTCTTTGTTTGTGATTCTTAAGTAAAAGTTGAATGACTATTTCCCAGCTTTGTTGTAGAAAGCATAATTTTTCTGGAATCAACCAAACTGTGTCTGAGGTTCTTAATCTTTGGTCTGCAGAAAGATCTAAAGGGTCCTGTGAACTTGGATGAAAAAAAATACATCTTTATTTTCACTATCCTCTAAGTGAAATTTAGCATCTCCTCAATAATAAATATAGGCAACAAACATAATTTTAAGTAGACTTTACCCAGCTGCAAAAGGAGACCAACACAGATGCACACACACTCACATACACACACACGCACACACACAAAGATTAAGAAATCCCAGACAAATTATTCCATAAAGCCTCTTCAAGTTTGAAATTCTGTTGATCCAATTCATCCCCAGTTACCTGTAGACTAAAATGGTGTCCATTAGAAGTGTGGATTGAAGCTGCCATGAACCACAAAGTGAAGGTGATGGACAGCCAGAGTTCACAATAGGCAATGTTTCCATAATTATTTTTTTCAAATGTAGAGCTTACAGGAGATTTTTTAAGACGAATCTTTAACTTATACATCTCTCTGCCTACTGGGCAAGCTTTGGGTAAAAATGTGAGATTTATCCTTCAGGCTTCTGTGAGGAGTCATCTCAAGATAAATTTACAACAGATACCAAAAATCCAGCTAAGACTTGAAAGTTCTATCCCAAAAGGATCAAGCTAGCTGGGAAAAGGAAAAAGAATTACCATGAAATCCATTGTATTTTTAAGCAAAGAAGGAGATGTGAGGAAAAGACAGGCTACTTTACTAACAAGGATAACAGAAAAAGCACAAAAATTGATTTGTAGGTAGAATTTTAACTCCAAATTTTCTAAGTGCCATCAAACCCTTCATTGTCCCAGATGAAAACCCAAGATATACTGCCAATATCCTCTTACTTGTGCCTTGTTTCCTACTCTAGTGCCACAGACAATAAAAACAGGAAAAGGTTTCATGTAATCTAGTTTCTCCATTTTATAGATGAGAAAATTAAAACCTACAAATGTAAAGTGATCTGCCCAACTTCACATGATTTAGTGACAAAGACTCAGAAACAATGTCTAAAGAACACTTGTCAAAAATGATTTTGACTCAGGGACCAAATGTCTGGAATCAGGTTATTTTCTCCCTTACTATGACCATCATACATTGCTTGGTTTTATTCTGCCCATCCTAAGTTGTATCACTAGGAGATCTATGCCACAGGCAAAAAACCCAAACCTTACCAAGGGTAAAAATCAAATTTATCTACTCACAGCTTGAATATGCACTTTGACTTGACTGCCCCCTATGCCATTACCAACTGCTGCCCCCCAACAAATTCTTCCCCCAGGTAAAATATTTTTAGCTATATTTCTGAGAAGAAAATAGACTTCACAACTTCCATTTTTTATTCCTACCACCACACCGCAGGTATGTCAGCAGTGACAGGAAGATCTGAAAATTGAATACATGGATGTTTTTCAGATCTTCGCAAAATGAAAAAATTTCTCCACCAGCATAGAGATTCAAGAAAAATTTCTGTTTTGCTTCTTTTGTTTTTTTTTCTTCAGAAAAATAGGCTCAGCATATAACTTTATAAAAGTAAAGAGAGGGAATTACAGCTATACATAACTGAAGGAGGAAAAGATCTTCCTCAGTCATCTCTGTATTTCAATTAAAAGTATTTTGGCTTTCACTATGAATTATTTACTTTTCATATGAGTAGAAATATTTAAATGCTTCAGTTATACATATACACACATTTCAATTTCAATATTGAATTCCTATTGCTGAGATATTTTAATGGTGAAGGAAATCTAAATAGGAATGTTTACAACTGGAAATGACTTTAACAAATATTGTTTCTTTTTTACATTTGAAGAAGTCCCAGAAATAGTTGGTAATGATCAATAATAGAACTGAGATCTACTGATTCTCAATCTTTTCTCCTTAAATAAAAGTGTTGTAGGTCCGTACAATATTTTTTTTGAGAAGATATGGCATTCATACTACATGACATATTTTTTCTTAGTCCTCATACATTTTTGCACTCATCAAAAATGGTCTTTTGCCCATCTTCTCCAAAAATTAGTTTATAGTTATTTATTTCCTAAAATAAGTTTAAACTATCTATATAGCAGTAATAGACCACATTCCAATTACAGGATCCAATGGTGAAGATTAAGGAGATGACACATGCAAAAATATTTTCAGACTCCACTTTTCACTCCATTTCTGTTACAACATAGAAAAATTCTTCATGGCAAATTCACCATTTTAGAAGGAAATTCAGTTATCCTGGGACAACCATCACATTTCTCACACAATATAAGGTTATATTATTTAAGTTCTACACAGTACACATTCACATATATATGTATATGCAAATGCATGTGAAAATTGTATATACGTATACAAATGTAAATGTATGATACATTTCCAAATATCATTTGTCCATATTAAAAATAAGTTCCATTAAGATTATGGAGGAACACCAAAAGACAAAATATGGGTAAATGTCTCAATTTTCAGAAAATTAGAGTGAAATCAGGACACTACAGGCCAGGAAATTTGACAAAATTTATGACAAAATTAAAGTATTTATTACTAAAAAGAGGGATAATGGACAACTGCCAAATTAAGTAATGATGAAAACAAGCCAGTATAGCTTCATCCAGAACATGATTTCTCAGATTTAGATCAGCCATGGATTGGACAATCATGTTATAATGTATGTGCTTAATGGGAACTTGAATAAATACTGGACAAAATTATCCATAAACCACTTTCATGAGATTATACATACACATATATGTATATATACATATATATATATTGCTGTGTAAACTTTAAAATATTACATAAACACTAGCCACTATTATTACTACAATCATCATTATCAATCATCATTATTTTTATCTAGCCCCCAGTTTCCTCATATGTAAAATTATGTGTTTATAGGTTGAAGTATAGCTACATAACCTCTAACATTTCTTTGAAGAGGACAATAAGAAGAATGGTGAGAATGACAAAGAAATAATTCTTAATACTGAACATACTCTCATACCTTGATAGATCCATGGTCTCATCAATATGCATAATGTCTCCACTGGTACAAATCTCAAAAAATTCATTCCTTGGACATTCCTTGTCCCTGTTCTCAAATAAATCTTCCTTAGAAGGCCTACAGCAAATAAGTATTTTTCTTCTAGGTCTTTTAACTTTTAACTGTAACTTTTAACAAACTCCCAGATGTCTGTTATCCTTTACTCCCAATATATGATCAACTCACTTTCTTTTCAGTAGTACATACCTTGGATAATGATGTTTACATCATATCTCAGATGCAAGTCAATATAGGCCCTATTATAAAACCCTATGCTCTCCATGCTTCTTTGTCCATTACTCTTTTTGGGAGTGTTCATTCTTTATTCTCTCTCACAGTCACAGAACCTTGGAGTTGGAAACAACATCCAAGAGAATCTAGTATAACCAAGGATTGACAAGAGATCCCAGACTTTTCCTAAAGGCTTGTTTTTAAGAGGGACCACTACCTATCCAAGGCAATAAATATTAACAGATGCCTGTTAGGAAGTGTTTCATTTGATTGAGCCTAAATTTGCCTCTCTAACTTCTATAAATAGCTCATTAGTTCTGTCCTGTCTGATCAAATACAACCAGTCTAATCATTCTCCTATAGGACAACTCTCCAAATATTTGACGATAGCCATCATGTTCTTTTCACCAAGCTAAACATCTTCATATATTTCTAACTAAATTTCATATGATGAGATGTCAACACTATTTGCCATCCTGATCATGCATGTCCAGTTGCTTGAACTTTTCAATGTCCTTCATAAAATGTGGTGCCCAGAACTAAACATGGTGGTGAAAATGGAGTCTTCCAAGAGCAGAAGTAGCAGTACTATTTTCTCCATGTTCTAAAGTCTAGATGCTAGATGCTCTCCTAAGGTATAGAAGAACTCATTTTTTGTCAGCTACATATCATAGTATTGACTCATATTAGTTTCATGATCCATAAAAAGATATTTTTTTCACATGAACTGTCATCTCCCATATCATGTACTTATTTTCAATGCCTACATAAGGCTTTACATTTATCTGTGTTAAATTTCACCTTCTTGAATTCATCCCTCTATTCTATCCTGTCGAAATCTTTTCTGAACCTGAATCTGTCATCTAGCATGTTCTCTATCTCTCAGATTTAGATCAGCTGTGGATTTGACAAGCATGCCATACTATGTATGCTTTTATTCAAGTCCTTGATAAGAATGTTCGACAGTGTAACACTGAGCACTAATCCCAGTTACACTCTAATAAAGACAACCTTCCAAGCTGCCATCAAGCTATTCATAATTACTCTTTGGGTCAAGCCAAATCAACTAGTTGTGAAACTATCTTACTACACTGTTACTTAGCCTATATTTTCTACTTGTCAATGTGGACAGCATAGGAGACACTTTCAAATAATTTGAAGAAATCTAGGTAAACTAATTACATGTATCATTTACCTGGTCTGCTATGCCAATCATTCTGGTCAGAAATGCAGGTATATCATATTGTGTTCTGGATGAAGCTTGACTTGTTTTCATTATTACTTCGTTTGGCAGCTGTCCACTCATCATCCTTTTAGTAACAAACACTTTAATTTATCACGAATTTTGTTAAATTTGCTGGCCTATCATTTCTTGATTCCATTCTTATTTTCTGAAAATTGAAACACTGACCCATATCCTGTCTTTTGTCATTCCTCCATATTTTTAAAGCAATAATCACTCAGTAATCCTGTCCATCTTCTTTCAGTACCCTGTCATGCAGTTCACATGAGCCTTGAATTCATTATGTGTAGCTAGCTCTTTTCTTCTTAATTTTATTAGTTTGGACTTCAACTCTCTATCAGTCACTTTTTTCCTGTCTGTTTCAGTCAAAATATAATTCACTTTGATAAAGAAGACAGAAATAAATTAGATTTGAAGAGTTCTGTTTTCTCTGTCATCTGCTATTATCATTCCATGCAAGATGTACAGCAATTCCATCGCTTTCTGACTCTTGACTTTCCATACACACAAACACAGACACTCGTACTTACACACACACATAGTACATATGTAGGTATGTGTGTATATTTTTACATAGGCATATATATTTTAAAGTCCTTTGTATTTGTTGGCAAACTTTAATTGTTACTGAACTGTAATGTTCCCAATTTTATACTTACTAAAATGAGCCATATTTTTAAGTTTGTCTTACTTTACCTCTTTTCTGTATTCTGTACATGTCTTCTTAAAGCCTAAGGTGACCAATGAGTTCCCTTTGCAAATATATCAGTCTTCTTAAGAAATTACTATTTTTCTTTCTTATCAGAACTTCTCTTAGTGTCTTCAAAATGTCATTTTGATTTCCATTGCTCCTAGCCTGGCTAAATCTGTCCACTTTTAGCCCATTGGAACCCTACCAGGTTTGCTTTATATCCTTTTTCCAAATCTATTTTTTAATCTCTATCATGAACTCTATAAAGTAAAACTTTTCTACAAAAGGCTTCCATCAATTCTGTTTTAACAAAGAGTTTCTCTTTGTTGGTCTGAACAAATTCTAGAAAATCAGTTCCCCTTGTTTCTATTCCACCTTTTGAAGGAAAACAAGCTAAGACAGTATTAATTGACATGATTTGGACAGAGAACTAGCCAAAAGATATTAAGCTAATTGAAGTCATCCATACTAGTGTATTCTGCCTCCATAATAGGCTTTTGAGCTTGATTTTGAGCTTGATTCCAAGCTCATTGGACTATTTTTTTTCCTTCTGCCAATATAATTTGTCATATACCCACAACAATTCAATCCCATTCAACAAATATTTCTTAAAAGCCTTCTATATTCTAAGTACTGTGCTTAGCCTGGTCAAATCAAGATAAAAGTCCCTGTAGCAAATATTTTGACAGTGCTGATTTTGTTTCTCCCTCCGTAGATCTTCACCCTCAACGGAGTACTTAGAAAACTCTGTCAAATCTGTAAAGAAACTAATTGATGATGAATAGCTTCAATAAAGTAGCAGGACAAAAATAAATTCCTCCAATAATCAGTATTTCTATGTAATACCATTGAGAATGAAGAAGAAGAGGTAAGAAAATTCCATTCAAAATAGAGTGCTCCTCTGTACAATTCCTTTTCTCCCTGCAAATTTGTTTCAATAAGCGCATTTATTGAACCATAAACTCCCACCCCTCCAGACAGAAATAACCTATCCAAATAGGAAGGGGTTCAGTTGTTTTTCAAAACTACGAAACCAAAAAAAAAAAAAAATTAAAAAGACAAATTCATAACAAATAGAAAGGAATTTAAAAGACTTATAAACATCTATATTTCATCATTACTGTTGTTGATTAAGACTGAACCTGTGATTTTATTGGTAATTTCCTATGTATGGAAACTACTTTTAGAAATGCAAGTGAACATTGTCTCTGCAACTCCTACAGTAGTTGTATACAGTTGCTTAGAGCACTAAGAGGTTAAATGACCTTCTCAGTGACAGATGACCAGTATGTTTCAGGGGTGAGACATCAACCACATGGTCTTCCCTCTGTTGATTATTTCCAAGTGATCCTGTGAAGATATTATTTGTACATAGGTGTTTTCATGTTGTCTATACCATTAGACTGTGAGCTCCTTGAGAATAAGGACTATCTTTTGCCTTTCTTTGTATCCTTGCTAGTGAATGCCTGGTACATGTTTGGTTCTTAATAAATGCTTATTAACTGAAGAGTCACCATGAGCTTTCCTAATTCAAAGATGGATAAAAAGAATATGTGCTCTTCTCATTATGCTGTAACATGCTTCTGGAATACTGGCTATAGCAAAAATAGGAGAATAAAAATTTTAAATTTTTACATTGGCAAAAAAAACCACAATTTTCTCTATTTCCAGACGACATGATGATATACTTAGAAAACTCCATCGAATCAGTGAAGAAACTAAATAAGATGATTAATAGCTTTAATAAAGTAGCAGGATAAAAATAAATTCCCCAAATAATCAGCATTTCTATGTAATATTATTGAGAACAGAGAAAGAAAAGTAAAAAAACTCCATCCAAAATACTAACAATATGAGGAAATATGTGGGAGTCAAAATCCCAAGATATATAAACTATTGGTATAAATATAACTATAAAATACTCTATAAAAATAAAGGAAGAATTAAATAGTTGAAGAAATATTCAGTGCTTGTGTTTGTATCATACCTGTACAATGAAAATACCACCTAAATTAATTAACAGATATGTTACTATACCAATCAAGTTACCTAGGTATCCTTTCATAAATAGACAAACAGAAACAAAATTTAGGTCAAGAATCTCAAGGAAAATAATAATAAAAATTATAAATAAAGGGAGCCAGCCTTATTAACCATCAAATTAAATTAATTAAAGCACCTTATACTACATACCACACTAAGGCCAAAATGTATATGTAACCTGAATGTAAGAAATTGTATCATAAATTAAAATATAAGAATGGGATGTTAACTATGACTGGGGTGGGGATATGAGCGATTTTTATAAAACAAAGAAAATTTCAATTGTGTAAGATTTTAAATGTTATAACAAAGTCAACTGAAGACAGAATAAGAAAAAATAAATGAAGAAAATAATTTCTTCAACTATTATTGATAAAAAATCTTGTTCCCCACCCAAAATAAAACCCAGTAAATTTATTTAAAAAAATGTAATGTAACACTGAAACTCATTTCTTAATAAATGGTCAATGGATATGAATAGTGAGTATACAAAAGTATTATGTACTTTAAATAATCATACAAAATACATTCTAAAATTGCAAGTACTAAGATAAATACAAATTAAGACAACTCTGAGGTTTTTCTCCTCATATCTTCCAAATTGACAAGGAGGCAAAAAAATGGAAAACCAAAATTGGAGGAACTCTAGGAGAACAATCTACCATTGGTAGAGCTGTCAACTGACTCAGTTGTTCTGTATGTTCAGTTGGAAATATTAGGAAAAGGGACTAAAATATCCATTTTCTTTGACCTTGAGGTTCCCCAAATGGTAATATGCCTTGAAATCAAAGAAACAAAGTTTCATAATATTCATTTTAAAAATTCAAAACAGCACTCTTTGCAAAGAACTGAAAAGTATGTTGGAGGCCCACTGACTGAAGAATGACTGAAAAATGTGGCACAAGAATATACAGAAATGCTGTTATGCAATAAGGAATTACTAATCTGAAGAATTCTGAGAAGCTTGGGAAGATTTTTATGAACTGATAGAGACTGAAGTACCATCTTAGTGGAAAACCTAAAAGTATAGAAAATTACTATATGCAAACACAATGATCATGCAAGGAAAAGTTGAAATTTGAGTAAAATTTGAGTAAAAATCAGCAGTGATCCCAAGAAGCAAATAATGAAATGTACTTCCCATCTTACAGGAGAGAAGTAGAGACTGCAAGAGCAGAATATTGTATATATTGTCAGATGCAGACTCTGTTTCAGATGTTTTTGCTATTTTCTTTTATAAAAGGGAAGGTTTCATATAGACTAAATAGTTTGGTTTTTTTCTTTCTCTCCAAAACAATTTTGTTGCAAAGCCATAAAAAATTTTAATTTTAAAAACAAAACAAAATCTCATGAAATAAAGGTTGCCAAGATATGCTTCATATATGACTAATGATAATCTCACTGTTTTCTTCTGCTTATTTCCAGTCTGGGATCATGTGGTATGTGTATCTATCTTTCAAAGCATGTAAATATTAATACCTAGTTTTGAGTTATCCTAAATGATTCTTTGCCTTTCGGTAAGGTAGATCTAGAATTTTGTAGATAGGTACATCTTTCCATATGTGGGCAACCCTATTTGCAAAACAAATTTTTAAACAGAATTCTAAATAATACAGAGGTATTTCCTAGAAGGCAAAGTCCTTGTGAGTATCTGAAACATATTAAGTGAACATGAAACTTTATTGAATATGGAGCACGCTAGTTGAATGTAATTTAGATGATTCCAGTTTTATCAGCTGTATCCAAAGCAAGCCTTCTTCTCATCATCAGGCCAGATAAGCGTGTTGGTTTTGGCCACATTACATCACCAACTTCTTTACAGCCTTTTGTTTTGGATTTTTTTCTTTTTCTTTTGTTTTTTTGGATTTAACATAGCTAACTCAGTAGTCATGGGAAACTTGATCACCTAGTGAATAAAGTTGCTCTTCCTAGGGATATCTTTCTAAGGGTATTGAAGATATTTTTGAAGCTGAAGCTGGAAAGTCACTGGAAAGAGCAGGAGGCATTCAGATTGTCTTTTTTGTGGCTATGTGCCCAGTAATACCTTCTTGTCCTCCAGTGCCTTTGACTTGATTTCTGTCTTGGAACTGGGGTATAAGGTGGAATTCTTTGCCTTCACTGCCATCGTGGGAGAGAGATCATTGTTTGGTTTTTCTCTGTTAGTGTATAACACAGCACCACACACATAGTCATTCAATTTAATTATAGGTTT
This sequence comes from Bettongia penicillata ogilbyi, assembly GCA_023548195.1. Classification (NCBI taxonomy): domain Eukaryota; kingdom Metazoa; phylum Chordata; class Mammalia; order Diprotodontia; family Potoroidae; genus Bettongia; species Bettongia penicillata. Next base: position 35,051,644 of record JAJHZJ010000470.1, on the reverse strand, counting down.
TACAGTATGTTCTATAAATTAATACCATTATCTTTTTGAGAGTAGATATATAAGATATAAGATAGATCAGAAGAAACAAAATGTATAGCAAACCAAGGGCCAAACCAAACAAACCATAGAACTTCAGGAATTGGCAGTATCCTACATGGCCCTACATGGCTTGGATTCCATTGACAAGCCTGAATGATCTATCAATTTCAGACAAGTTCAAAGCATACAGAGTACCACAAAAAGTATTTGTTATCATCCAAATGTAAATATTAGAGTATGCATTTCTTTATAAGAAAAACATAGTGAAAAGGAGGGAAGTCTAAGCCTATTAAAACATATTACTGCACATCACCTCTTACTAAGTTGGGCATATGAATAGAAAAATAGAATAGAAAATTGAAAATAGAAAAAACAATAGAGAAATAAGAAAGGAAAGTAAGAAAACAATTGCAGGTTCAGTGTGAAGTGTTTTTCAGAGCACCAAAAATTCATCTGTTGCTCTCACTTGAAAAAAGAGCTTACCATTTTCCAGAATAGAAGAAAAAAGAGAAAAGGCTAAAATCTGAAAGATAAAAGAATTAAAATATAAGATGAATTATAAATAGCAAGTGAATATAAGAAATAAAATATAATATTTGGTGCCAAGATGGTACTAAGTATTTCTATCCAAATTAAAACCAGTGTGGTGCTCTGATACTTGACAGTTTTGTTCTCAACTTATCTTGTCACTAAATAATATTTTTACATGAACAGCAAAAGAATAAATGGGGGAAGTTATTATATAATTCAACATGACTCAGGGAAAATAGATTTATTATTAAAATAACTTAACTGGAAAAAAATGAAAAGGATAAGAGTCCATTTATTTCTTCCACACCTTAACAAGAATTTCATCTACAACATACCTAATGTTTGGTCATACAGTCTTTGCTTCAAGATGTCTAGTGAGAGGGAACTCATCACCTCCTGAAGAGGCCAGTTCCAGTTTTAAACAGTTCTAATTGTTAGGAATATTTCAGAAACACCAAGAGATTAATTTGCACATGTATTCCTAGTAAATTTCATCTTACTAGATTTGGCCCAGTGTACTATCTTGTCAGGATCTCTTGTGAATTCTGGCTCTGCCATTCAACATATTAGATACCCTCCTCAGCTATTGTGTTTATTTGCAAATGTACAAACATGCCATTTATGCCATTTTTCAGATCACTGATGATTTTAAACAGCACAGGACCAAAGATGTGGGGAATTCCATTAGAGATCCCCTAAATTAATGTTAAGCTATGCATAGATGACTACTCTGGATGTGAATAGATGTTACAAACTTACTGTGGACTGTTATTTAGCCCATACATTTTTTTTTAATCTTTTCCACAAGGTAAATTTGAGTGATATCAAATGTTTTACTAAAAATCTAGGCAAATTATATCTAAAGTATGTCGCTAATCTACCAAGTCAGTATCTTTCTTTTCTTTTCTTTTTTAAAGGGAATGAGATTAGTCTAATGACTAGTCTTAGGAGACAAGACAAATAAGGAATATGTGTAACAGTTTGGAAAATGTCATGAAGCTGGGAGATGGAATGGTAAGTTTGAGAAAGCACAAGTAGGCAAATATTTCTGGCATGTGTAAGGCATAACGAAGAATAAGTCTACCATTGGGTCAATTATGAAGGGCTTTAGATGCCAACTTGAGAAATTCTCTCTCTTCATATTAAATACTTACAAAATAAATTTCTTTCCAGAAGATAGCATTGAGACTTAGAAAAAAACCTCCATTTATTCCTGAAATAGACCAAAGATAGACTGAAAGTCAAAAATGCCACTTTACTCTTATCCTCTGACTTTAACCACTTAGAATATTTTAATAAGTGAGTTCTAATAAAAAGAACTGTAAAACATGACTCTATATCAAATCTTCCTTTTTCTATTAACTTCCATGTTCTTTGGGGAAAAAAATGTTGGCCTAAAATATAATAAAATTGCACTGAAAATCTTTTATAATTATGCATATCATTAGGAAAAAATATTTTTTGAATTTAACAATATTTTATTTTTTTCCAATTACTTTTAAAGATTAATTTTATAATTAATAATTTTATAAGATTTTGAATTCCGAATTTTTCTCCCTCCCCCATCCGCAAGACAGCATGCAATCTGATATAGGTTATATGTGTACTCCTGTTAAACATATTTCCACATTAGTCATGTTGCAGAAGAAGTAACCAAACAAAAGGGAAAAACCATGAGAGAAAAGAACAAAAACGCCAAAAGTGAAAGTAATATGCTTCTATCCACATTCAGAGGCTAGTTCTTTCTCTGGGTATAGATAGCATTTTCCTTGGAATTGTCTTGGAGCATTGTATTGCTGAGGAGAGTTAAGGCTATTATGGCTGTTCATCGCACTGTGTACACTATTCTGGTCCTACTCACGTCACTCGGCATCAGTTCATTTAAGTCTTTCCAGGATTTTCAGAAATCCTCCCACTCATCATTTCTTATAAGACAGTAGTATTCCATTACATTCATATACCACAGCTTGATCAGTCATTCTCCAGTTGATGTTGAAGATGAGGCTTAGGTGGCAGCTATCTGAAATAGAGTAGACTTGCCAGGTAATTAGCCAGGAGAGTCTGCTGTCTCAACCAGGGTAGAAGTAGGGCTGCTACTCCAGACAGGTGTGGTTTTCCTCTCCTTATCATTTATAATAGGAAGTTGCTTGATAACTCATCTATAAGTAGACTGTATTTATTCATTAAGCAGAAGTGAATTTTTTAACTAAGATCTTGAAGGAATTTGTAACCACTGGAAAGTTGAGATTTTCAACTTTAAATAGAGCAATACCACCATTCAGAGAGTGTATCTTACTACGTAAGCTCACCCCACCACTTTCCTTACATATGTAATTCATGCTGTGCCTTAATGATTCCATTTAGGAAGCATACTTTTACCTTTTAACACAAGTGTGTGTCTTTTTGGGTCCTATCAATTTGGATGGAAGATAATGATTTTTTTGGGAAATGAGTCAGTTTTGATAGATTTAGGAAATATGTAAGAATGATTTTTAAGATTATAGGCTCTGGAGTCGGAGCTCACTTCTAACACCTACTACCTGTGTGATCTTGGGAAAGTCCTGTATCTTTCCTGGACGTCAGCTTCCATATCTGTAAAGTGGGTGGATTGGAATGGGTATCTTGAGATCCCTTTCAGCTTTAGATTTCTGATACAAAATATATGGTCCTATGATCCCTAAATTGAGTTGACATAGAACCTGAGCAAGTACTAAGGAGTCAAGGGCACTTCTTGTTGCTTGCAAGGAGCCAGCTAACTACATTTGCACATATGTAAAACTGCTCTTATCTCAAATTGGACTGCCACCTTGTGGCCTCTGCATAAACTGCATAAACTGCATAAACAGCACTTGGAGCAACTATGCCCATTGCCCCATTGAAGCGAGTGGAGAGACAAGCCAGCCCACACACCAGCATTTCTATCTCCAGTGCCCATGTTAGTGGAAGGGCTTCTTCAGAAGGAAACTGTTTCCTCATAAGCAACACAGTATAGTAGATAGAGGTCTAGGCTCCAGATCAGAAAATCTGGGTTCATATTCTACCTCTGATACCCACAAATAACATGGTTTCCTCATAGTTGGGACTTGGTCAAGAGTGGGCTACACAGAAGGTGAGGTCACCCCCTATTCTAGACCCATACATCTGAAAAGGTCATTCAGCTGCAATCTTCTGACAAACTATCAGCCTCTAATTTAAAGAATCTGAAACTTTTCTCTCCATATGGAGTCCTTAGTATGTGGTTCCATTCTCCCTGGTTTTTTTTTATTTTCTTTGGCAGCTTTTGGTCAGTTTGGTCATCCCTACCATCACCACCACCATTCAGGGATGTGACCCTGAACTTTCATATTAAGTCATAGGCAGACTGTAGGGAATTTCCATATGCTGATGCAATCTATTTATAAATAGTGCTCCAAAAGTCTTTAATGTAGTTTTAAACTTTAATAACATAGACTGCACTGACTTTTGGATCACCCTGCGTACCTGTATGTCAAACAAGGAAAAGGCTTTATTGTGTGTTTTCTTCCATCCCTTACCACTTCTGCTACCATCTGTCTCAGTTTTAAGGAGATATTTGTGAATCAATATAAAGAAATTAAGGAAGATTTCTTTTGCCTGTAGCATCATTTATTTATTATATGCTATAAACCCTCATTTTCAGCAGGCACTGGGATATTTTCTGCTAGTTTTTCATGGCCCCACCCCAATCCCTACCCTAGGTTTTTCTCTGAGCTTGGGTTCTTGTTCATTCAGCTTTGCCAAGTACAATCCATAGAGGTTTGTGTGTGTGTTTGCCTATTTCCCTCCCCCCTTGCTGTAATCCCTGAAAGACCCAACATATTTCCTTCTAAGTGTTCACAAGGCTACTTTCTCTGTACTAAACACTGTAAGGAAATTTACAAGTGGATTAAAAAAGCAGGAAAAAAAAGTTTAAAGATTATATAAGTATTAAGTTAATTCTGATTCTAAATATAATGAACCCAGCCTTTAATCTTTCTTAGGATTGAGTCAAGTATTAAGAGAGAAAAAACTTTCTCTGAAATGATTTACTTCAGCAGTTTAAGTCCTAGCCTCTCAACCAACAGATGTTATACTGGACAATACTCAATTGTCTAGGTAATAATATTTGCTGACCTATATTTACTTGTTACTCAGGCTTCTTGTCTACAGTATTAATTCATCTAAGTCTTTCCTACTCTTCTCACACTTAAGTGATCTTCATCTGTTGCCCTGAAACAGCTTAAAACTCTTCCCCAAATGAAAGCCATGTAATCCTAAAAAAGTACTTGCTCGCCCCTCTTCCCTCACAGGTGGGGATCTGATGAGGACAATTCAGTCTCGTTCTGTCTCTTGCCTAGAGTGCCTGAGACTGCTTCATTGAGAGCAGATGGTAGGGAGAGCAAATAGAAAAAAAAGGAGGAAAGAACTATATTCAGAGTGTGGGAGCTGGGACAAAGAGACCATAAACTCTCCCTAGCAAGGAGTAAGAGTTTAGCAGAAATAACAGCTAGACACCAAAAAAACTAGCCAAGCAGATGCACATTTCATCTTGCATTGAAGTTAGTTGGATTTCTCAAGTCTCAAGTGGATAGAAGGTGCAAAAAGATTAATAATACTTCAGGCTTCCCGTACTAGAAAAGCATTGAATTTGGAGTTGGAGAGCCTGGGTTCAAACTGTGTAAGAAGTAGTAAACCAGTTTTCTTCCCTGGATCTCACTTTTCTCTCCTAGAAAATGAAGGAGCTAAACAAAGTGATCTCTAAGTTTCCTTCAAACACAAAAATGAAAAAACAAAGGAAGGGGGAAACATTTCACTAGATGTAGTATTATTTTAATAACACAATTATCCAATATCTAGCAAAATATCTTTGCCTTTGCTAGGACTTTTACTTTCCTTTAATGTTTTATGACTGTATTTTCTGTACCAAATACAAGATCATGTGGTCTGACAATGGACAATCCTTATACAAAGCGTTATTCGAAGTATACAATATCTTCATTTTGTTTAATTGGAATTCTCCCAGAAAATCCAGGATGAATGGTCAGGAGATACCCAAATGTCTTTTACTTATCCTATTCCAATCAACAGATAAACCTTTATCCAACCCTTATATGTTAGGCACTATGCTTACATTATTTTCCTTTGACTTAAGACTATGTGAAATATGTGTATTTATATATATTTTATACATATATGTATACATATGCACATATATGCATATATAGACATATGTATACATATTATACACATACATATAGAAAATGTCTCTCATATTGTATGTGTCCTCACATATTCCAAAAGGTCTTCATTATTATCATTAGAGGTGGAAGGGCCCTGTATGTAAGATGGAATTTGATGTAAGATAAAGAAGTAAGCCTACTCTAAGTGAGCTTCCACCTGAGGTCTATTAAATGGGTGGGAAAAGCTTAAATCCTATTAACATTCCAAGAGTTCTATAGTAGGTTTATCATCCCCATCAGCTATCTAGAATAAAGTAAGCTTATCAAGCCTTTCTTAGTGTCTTTCCTATTTTACCAGATCAAGAGTGAACTTATGCTGGCAGCCCTCCTGTATGCTGTGTTTGTCTGTCTTATGGGGCTCATTTTATAAATGAGGAAACTACAGCTCAAAAAGGTTAAGTTGTATTCTTGCAGTTTGGGACTTCGTCAGGGTGGGCAATAGAGATCACGGTAAATAGAGGGTGGGATCACGTACTAGCCTGAACCCATCCATTTGAAAAAGTCATCCAACTGCCACCTCGGGACAAATGTTCAGATTCTACTGATGACCCCTGCAGGTACTTCTCATATGGAGTCTTCAGTGAATGGTTTGATTCTCTAGGTTGACCAATTGTTCCTTGTGAGTCTTTCATAATCTTCCATACTTCCATTTGGATTAGAAAAACCTGAAAAAAAAATCATCAGCTCGAGTATGATAGTATAGTTTTTCAGTGTCTACCCAATAAATGTTATTTCCAACCTTCCCTCCTTCTGGATTCTTGTAATTGACAACACCCTGGTGCAAACCAAACTGCACCACTTGATTGACTATCAGTTATGGACCCCAACCTATCAACTATACTCACATTCATTGCAATAATTAATTGCTTTAAAAATAGGCACTTTAAAAATCATTAAAGCATGTACAGAGCTGTACTGAGGCAAAAACATTCTTTCATACGGTAGGATAGAGCAAGGGCCAGGCTGACATAACACAAAGTCTCCATGTAGAGCAGTCTATGCTGGGAAAGCAGGGTCACCACAGCGAGTTACGTGAATATGCTTGCAATGTGAGCAAGATGGTGTCATTCAAACTGACTAGATAAAACAAGTGTTATGTTGGGTTGACCTGAATCAGTCTCCCAGAAATCATCTTACTAAAGAAAGTAGACAGTTGATTAGTGCAGGCTCAAGGTGGGCTGGCATCCTTGTCAAGTCCACAGAGTGACATAAAACAATTCTTTAAATCAGAGGCCAAAAGCAAACAAAATTGGGAACATACCCCAGAAACAGATTTCCTTTATCTGGTAGATACACCCTCAGGTACAGAGGATCCACCAATAAAGAATTTGGGCATATTTCTAAGGTAACAGTTCTTTTGTTAAAAGGGTCTCTCTTCTTCTGTCCTCCCCTAAGTCCTCATCCTCATCCTAATATGCCAGGCCCAAAGAGAATTTCCTTTGGGTGAGTCTTCTCTCCTTGATCATAAAAGGAATGATCATTGCCTAACTAAGATACACAATTTCCTAGCAAAGTAAAAAGATGATCATGATCAACTGAAATTTCATTCCATGGAAAGAACTTATGTATGCGTGTGTATATATATATATGCATATATAGAGAGAGATAGATATAGATATAGATATGAGTGTGTATCTGTATGTACGTGTGTATGTACACACTCATATATGGTTGAGGTATATATGTATCTGTGTGTGTATATATATACATATATGTACAGATACATTTATGTGTGTGTATATGTATATATACATATATGTCAACCAAAGAAGAGACAAGTACTCTCACCAAATGCCAAGTCCTGGAGAGATGGATTCCTTGCTCTCTGAGGTTTACCCCTCCTCATTTTACTCCTGCCACATCTCAAAGACAAAAGACATTGTAAGATGACAAGGATTGATTTCTTTCCCTGAACTCCAGCTATCTGTGGTCTATATGACACTTTAAACTGTTTCAATTGATAGATAAATCTGATAAACTATCTTGAGTCATAAACCATTTTAATGGGTCCATTTGAGCCCAAGCTATAAATTTAACTTAAGGCTTTGGTAAACTTTCGAATAAATGTCTCAAGAGGAACTCTGATAGGGATAAAGAATCTTCCTTTACAGTATAACATCATAATTACCTTTCTTCTTTAAAAATATTTTTAAAGTCATATTTTGATATGTGACTAATGTAAATTAGCTGAGGTCCAAGGGCTTACAGTCCTAAAGACATTGGCTAGGTTTAAATAAAAGTGACAGAAATTCTGGATACAGAGGATAAAGGATAACCTACAAGTCAGGAAGACCTGGCTTCATGCCCTGCCTCTGACACGTACTGACTCTGTAACCATAGACCAGTCACTTAATACCTCAGTACTTCAAATAAGTCTTTAAAAAATATAAATTAGAGATGAGCTATCTGATCTGCATTTGATATTGGTGGAGAGAGTTTCCATAGGTCAATAGAATAAGAGATCTAAAGACTTCCTCTCCCCTCTCAATAATAAAAGTTATAATTAGATCAACTGATATAATGAATCATAACAGAAAATTTCAGAGGTAGAAAGGACATCGAAGCTTATATGGACAAATCAGAAATTTCATGTAAAACATTTTATAAACAGAAAATATAAAAGTTATATCTGTGTTGAGGGCATGGGGTGAAGAATACTACTGAGCATTAAGAAAATATACTCATGTGAGGAAATTTAGGAACTGGATTTTTTAGGCATAGTGGAGAACACTTGGATGAAAATTAGCAGCAGAAACATAATGGAGATATTGACATGCACCACAGACTTGTATGAACTGACAAAGAGTGATCAGTTTCTTTAACATCCTAAAAACAAACAACTTTGAATGACCCCATAACAGACTAAGGATATGAAATGAGACAGACAATGTTGGAAAAGGCCAACATAGAAATTTGATTGGCTATATTTTACAAGGGTTTCTTTCCTTTTTTTAATGTAAGGAGAAAAATAAATACTTATTAATTGGGATCAAGAGGAGTTCAAAAGTCTCAGATAGATAGAGAAAATAGATGAGGAGTTTGGGAAACATCACAAGTCAGTATGTTAGCATCCTGTAGTAGTGATGGAAGATAGAGAATCCAGGTATTTACCAAGTTTACTTTCTACTTAAAAGAGAGTAGCCTAAAAACGCTGATCTTCCTTTAATGTCTAATTTTATTCTGCAAGATGTGGACGTCAATTCAGAGAATCATTATTCTCTATCTACTTCTCATTAACAAGGAAGAAATAGTTGCTAGTGTAGAGATAAAAAAACATCTTGGAGTGATGCATCCATTTCAACATTAAAATATGTGATGGAGAAGGTGAGGAAAATCAGGTACAGTCTAACATGCACATTAGATCTCATAGTAGGAGAAGAGATTTCAAAGGATTCAGAGAATGGAAAGAGGATTCCATGGCTTAAATTTTAAAAGTGAAGTTAGCTTAGGAGGCATGGGAAGATCTCAAGAAAGAAATTCTGATGATACAAAGAGAGGTTAATTCCAAAAGGAAGAAAGGGAACCATTCTGCAAAAGGACTGATGGGGCTGCATGAGAAATTCATTAACCACTGTAAATGTTTTTTAAAAGAAAATATAGAAGATGGAAGCAAGGGCATGTAGTATATTATGAGTATTAAGATTATGACTACCTTGCTACTTGTCATGAGTTCCAGACACCAGGTCCAGATGAACTATATCCTTGAATACTGATAGAATTGTCAGTGAAATTTGAAAGGCCATCGAGAATAGTAGCAATCCCATAGGACTGGAGAAGGGTAAATGCCCCAATTCTCAGAAGAGAGAAGAGGATACAACTGCCAATTGTAGACCAAATCAATGAGCTTTACTTCTACTCTTGAAAAAATTCTAGAATATATTGGACATCTGGAAAAGAAAATGATAATCACAAAAGTACATCATGACTTTATCAGAGAGAAATTATGCTAGACCAAGAAAATAATTATCACAAAGATATATCATGACTTTATCAAAAACTGTCATCATCAGTTGAATTTCTTTTTGTAATAGGATAATTGGACTAATAGATTAAAGGAATAGTTCAGGTATTATTTACTTACTCAATTGTTTTCACTTGTGTCTCACTCTTTGTGATTCCATTTGAGGTTTTCTTGGTAAAGATAGTAAAGTGATTTGATATTTCTTTCACTAGTTCTTTTTACAGATGATGAAACTGAATCAAACAAGTGGCTTGCCCAGGTTCACACAGTTACTAAGTTAGTAAGTGTCTGACGCCAGATTTAAACTTAGGAAAATGAATCCTTCTAACTCCAGACCCATCATTCTATCCACTGTATCATCTATCCACTGCTGCTCTATTATTTGCTTAGACTTTAGTAAAGAATTTGATAAAATTTACTGTGCTTTTCTTGTGGAAAACATGGATAGATGTGAGTAAAATCTAACAGCTGTATTGAAAACTGATTGACTGGTCATACTCAAAAGCAAAGTCATGAATGGCTCTTTATCAGCTTTGAAAGAAGTCTCCACTGAAGTCCTCTCAGTATCTGCACTTAGCCCTGTGTTTTAATAAGCTGATTAAAGATCATCATAAAACTAAAGATAGGATGCTAATCAATTTACAATAACACAAATCTGGGAGAACAGCTAACACAATGAATGTAGATATCAACAGGCTCAAACATGGGATCAAATTTACTGAGATTAAATGTAATGTGGATCGATGTAAATGTGTGCACTTTGGTTCAAAAAGTCAACTTTACAATTGCAAAGTTTGGAAGGAAAGTTTGGAGAACAGTTTCTCTTAGAAAACTATCTAGGGATACTTAATGATGTTCCAGTTCAATATGAGCTGTATGGTGATCTTAGATTTCATTAAGAAATATGGCCCACCAAAACAAAAGAAAACAAAAAACCATGAAGAAATAGTCTGGGTATGTAGTACTACATCATACTACTTTTGGAATATTAGGTTTCATTCTGAAGGTTACATTTTAGGAATAATGTGAATAAATGAGAAAGTATCTGAAAACAAGATGGTGAAGGGGTTCCTAATCTAAACTTCTTGGACCCACTGGAAGATGCCTTGACCACACAGGAACCACAACAGAGGGAAGGGCAGAGAAAGAGGTAAAAGGCTGAGAATCAAAGTCTCTACCTTTTCTCATCACCAGTTCTATGAATTATATTAACTGTGCATGTCTTAGGAAGTGGGTTGACTTCTAAGCAACTCAGAGAGGCCTCAATCACATTTAAATCTAGAGAACTTCAGCGGTCCCTGTTGGAGGAAGAGTGCATTGGAGAGGGAAGGAGGGTCATCTTTGCTGTTTATTAGCTCAAGTCCAAGTCCTCTGATTGTGTTTTTGGATTAAATAGAGCCTGGTTTATATTTAATGCTACCCTATCCTAAGTGCTTACTTGGGAACTGAAGGCCCTTTTCTCTTTTTTTTGTTTTCTTTTTGTGTGGAGGTTTAGACAGCAGATTCTGATGTTCCTAAAGAAGGCACAATGGGACACAACGGGGCTCAAACCCCAGAAATTTTCATGATAAGCCTCTGAGATCAAATTTGACTTTTGTAAACCCAGAGCTCTGGATCTGTGACATCAGTTTCACAAAATCAGTACTATTAGGGATGATCCTTTGGACAAAGCCTATGCTTAATGTCATCTGAATTTGAAAAACAATCAATTGAACCTCTTAAAATCCTCTGTATTCTATTCCCAAGACTAGACAGACTAAATTGTAGAGCCAAGATGACTAAATAAAATAACTTCTAAGTATCCATTAGAACTCCAACATTCTAAGGTACTATATGGATAATGAATGAATTTGAAAAGCAGAGCTGTGATTAGCCATAGCTCAGCTGGGATAAATTCTACTTAGGTGCAGGGGAGCCAGGTGGTATAGGGGACAATTCCACTGCAGGTTTAACAATACTGGTAGAGTGTTGGCCCTCTCCCAGAAAGCCCATTTCTCACTCTTGCCCGGGATGGGAAAGAAGGTAGGCCCTGGGAGAGGGCCATCAGGATGACAGTATTTTCAGGAAAGTAAATGGGGCCAGGTTTTCTGTGCAGTGCTGGAAAACACAGAGATGAGGTATAAAGATGGTTGTTGTACAAAGGAAGCAGCCACCCCACCACATTGTCAGCATCCTAGGACAAAGCCCTCTTTACCTTATGCTAGTTACAGCTCTAATTAAAAGGCAAATCCTTTCATTGGAGTGTTAAATTCACCATGCTATAGTTTTTGCTGACCATAATGTACCTCCAAAAAGAAGGGGCACAATAAATACTGCTGATGATTTTGCTTGTACAGATCAAAATCTTGACTAAAATACCAAAGATAATGTTGACTAGTGCCTTTTTCTAGAAAAGAAGTTTCTTGTGAATATAGTAAGCAGTGAGATCACACTAGTAAATTGCAGGCATGCTATTCAGATGTGTTGAAAAGGAAACAGGCCTCAGAAGGGCACCTAGGTTTCTTTTGTTTCACATCTGTGCTTTAGACATCCTAAGTATTCATTTATTCCTTTGCCCTTTCACCCTACTCAGTTAAACTTATTCTTAGCTACTGTCAGGGCATCCATCCCCTGAGAGGCAAAAAGGAATAACTATAATCAAGTGTAACCATATTTATCCAAAATCGTTAAGGAACCACCCATTCAATGTATCAGCATCCACAGAAAAGAAATCACCTTGATGCTTTATACAAGCCAAGGGCTTCTTTACATTGTGTCTACCATGAAATGGTTCTTGATCTTAAAATAAGAAAAAAAAAGTGGCAGTTTTATGAATTGAAGATTCCATCTAACTCAAATGGTAATTATCTGTGGAACTGATTTTATCATTTGCCTGAAGTCATGGAATTTTGCAGTTGGAAGAGACATTAGAGGTCATCTAGCCCGTTACTGCAAGAAAGAAGTCCTTCTACACTCTTCCTGCCAAGTGGTCTTCCAGCTTCAGCTAGGGTACCTCCCTTCCCAACCTGGTGACACAGCTGTCGTTACCATAAGATTCAGGCCATTCCAAGACTTTTCTGGTTAAGGAATTCTCTTGTTTACCTGCCTCCCACTAACTTCTACCTGTTGAAGATAGGGGAAAGGAAAGGAAAGGAAAGGAAAGGAAAGGAAAGGAAAGGAAAGGAAAGGAAAGGAAAGGAAAGGAAAGGAAAGGAAAGGAAAGGAAAGGAAAGGAAAGGAAAGGAAAGGAAAGGAAAGGAAAGGAAAGGAAAGGAAAGGAAGGAAAGGAAAGGAAAGGAAAGGAAAAGGAAAGGAAAAGGAAAGGAAAGGAAAGGAAAGGAAAAAGGAAAAGAAAGGAAAGATTGAGGAAGGAAGGAAGAGGGGACAGAAGGAGGGAGGGGAAAGATGGAAGGAGAAGAAAGGGAAAGAAGAAAGGAAGGAAGATAAGCATTTATTAAGCAACTACTATAAAGGCGTAGGGACAAATATAGGTGGAAGGACAGAGAACCCAACCTGATCATTCTACTAAAGAAAAATGGAGACCTAAGGAAGTTAAATGACTTGCCCATGACCACACAGATAGTAATTAGTACCAAAGGTGGAAGGTAAAACAGGTATTTTGATATCCAGAAACTAGTGTTTTTTTTTCCTAATCTGCTAAGGGGTTGTTAGACCTAATTCCATTAACTCTTCTAAAATGATAGTCTAACATGATGAACTTAAAGATATATTCCTCCTAAATCATTTCTTTTCAACCTAAAATTTCTAGTCACTTCAATCAGTCTTCATATGACCTGTTTTAGCAGCACCTCACTATACTGGTCATAATTCATAATTTCATCAGCATTATCATTCCACATACCAATGTATATTCCAGCTCCCCCCAACACACATACACATGCACACGCGTGCACACACACACATATACACACACAATCAACTCTTGATCATGTTTTCCCCAAGATAACAAAATCATGGTTTTAGGGCTACAAACACTCTTGGACCATCCAGTCTAACTTGTTATTTTTTTTTTTAAGAATTGAAGGAAATTGAGACCAAGGGAGCAGTAATTTGGTAAAGATTTGTATAAGTAGTTAAATGGCCAAGCAAGGGTTCAAACTCAGGTCCTCTAAGCATAAGCACAACAAAATTTTCCAATGTACCATGAAATACTCCTAGGAGAATTTATACACAGTATAATGGCCCACGCTTAATCATAGGGGTGGAAAAAATTAAAATGCTTTATTGTCACTCTCTTTGTGGTTAATATTTTTAACATGAAATGACAGCTCTCAGATCAGTTTGTGGCACATATGATCATTGCCTCCCCCTTCCAATGCACTGCCATTATGTTTATTTCCATAACTGACATGGCTCTTACAGATCCAAGGTTTTTTGAGCTAGAGGAAGTTCCCATTTCAAAGAACTGATGCCAAAACAGAAGCACAAATGGATACATTTATAAAAGAAAAGCCTTTGTTGAATTAATGACATTTCTTGGCTCTCTTCCATTTTTCTTACATAGTAAGTGCCTTTGTCTAAGAAGGGAAGAGGCAGTACACTCAATGGTGCCCTTCCATCCCTCTCTACACTGCCATCTCAATGTGATAGCATGGAAAGACTGGGGGATTTCAAATCAAGAGACCTGGGATCTCCTGCTAGCTTTGCCACTAATTAGCTATGTGACCTTAGACAAGCTTTTCACCTCTGGCGGACCCACATTTCTCATCAAAAAGAGGCATTTAAAGAGAGATAATTTCTAGTTTAAACTCTAAAATGCTATCTTCAGGGGTGTGCTGGAGCCCACTCATACTAGCTCACAAGAGTAGATTGTTAAATTTTCATGGTGAACATTTATACTTCAGAAATCAGCTAATTTTACAGATCTGGGCTTGATTTACTGTTTTGTTAATTATTTGGACTTAAAGTTTTGGAGAAAATGTTAGTAATGCAAATTAAGTTTAAAGTGTGTCTTGTTATTTGGAAAACTGCTTATTAAACATTTACCATTGCATCTCTATCTCTCTCCTTCAGTACCGATTACCAGACAGAGGCCTGTCAAGTAGTTAAATTTAAATGTGAGTCAGTAAAGTGCATAGAAGAAAGAACAGTATATTTAGTTCAGTCCTGTTCAAAATCATGACTTCATTATTAATCATATGACTGTGGGTAAGTCACTTCATCTACTTAAAATTCAATATCCAGGACAGATGATATCTGGCTCTAACATCCACCTCAAAAGCTATGATTCTACTACCCTTTCTTTGCTGAGTCTGCTTGTACTTAACTCTGGAAAAAGAAAATGCAAAAGTTCCTCTCTGCTCGAATATTACACATAAAAAGTTTACCTTTATTATGTTATATCTAATTCTCTAATTTAATAATAATATATCTAATAACAATAAATATCTAATAAATCTAAATTTTATGATCAAGAACTATTTTGAGATGGACAGCTCTCTATCTACTGTACCACCTAGCTGCCCTTTAAAACTATATGTACATATATATTAGATAAATATCTAATTATCTATATAAATTATCTATTTATATATATGGAATCTATGCACACAGTTATGTGATAACTGTGTGAATTGTTCTTGTTGCTCATCATTCATTCTCTAAAAGGATCCATAATATCAGGAAGATGATGTCTTGAGTTGCGAGTGAACTGGATTTAAGTGAGGCAGACCTGTGTAAAGTCATCAGCCTCACTGTGTCCTCTAGAGTCATTGGAATCTGGTGGCAAGACATAGGTCAAGATGACTGTAATAGTCCCCATGTAAATATGTTGTTATATATAAATGTGTACCTATACATGTATATATATATATATATATGTTTGTATAATCCAGAAAGTATATCTGTATGTAGATATATAGAGAATATATGTATGTATGTTTGTATGTATTTGTGTCTGTACATGAAATCTAGAAAGTAAACTCCCCGAGATTCTTTTCCCCTTAGACATAAACACTAGAAACATGAGTTGAACCAGAGTTGAAAAGCAAGAAAAAAAGAATATTCTTAAATCTTTGTAACTAGCTAAAGAGTGTACTAATGGGTTGGTCTCATCTAATGGTGGCCCAAGCACTCAACTTCACGATATAATGTCAAGGGCAGCCAGAAAACCAACCTACCCATCAAACATTAGACCCTCACAGTTCCCAATGCCCACATGATTCAAAGAATCTGTCTTCTGTTGGCTTTTGTGTTCTCTGAAAAGAGGGTGGCAGCTATTTTCATCTTAGTGTGAATGAATTTCAGATCCTCTCACAGAATCATACATTTTTAGAGTTTGAAGGGACCTCACTGTTTATCCTATGGCCATCCTGTCTGACCTATACTTAAAAGAAAATCCTTGTTATAATCCATTTCTGACAACTCATCAGCTAGTTTCTACTTAAACACATCTAGAGAGGGGAAATCCACTCCCTCCTATTTCAGCCAATTCCACTTGTGCATCAGCTTAATTGTTAAGAAGCATTTTCCTATTTCTTTCCTATTTCTAGCCATTGCTTCTAGTTCAGTCCAGTAAGGCCAAACAGCAAGTCTAATCTGACTTTCATGTGTCAATCAGCCTTCCAAATACACGAGGACAGCTACTATATCCTGCCTCGGTCTTCTCCACAGTAGATAGTCACAGTTCCTGCAACCATTACTCCTATGTCATGGACTCCTGTCCCTTCACCAGACATTGTCCATCTAGCTTATTATTGTTCCTAAACTATGGCACCTAGAACTAAATGTATTATTCCAAATGTGGTCTGACCAGAGGATAGTCTCAGCTATCATGGGATCTTTTCCTCTTACGCAGACCAAGGTTTAATAGCTATTTTTTTGGACTACCACATCAGTCTGCTAACTTACATTGAATTTTAAGTACACTAAGGTCAGTAGATAGTTTTCAGACCAACTATCTGTCCATGCCTCCCCTTATCTTGTATTTGTGAGGTCTTTCATTTTTTTTTTAACTAAAATGCCCCTATTAAATTTCCTGAAACTGACTTTGATAGGGAAAGAAGGAAAGAGCACAGGGTCATTGTGTGTCTGAAGTACAAATAGGAATAAGAATTGGGAAACAGATCTTTTGTGATAGAAACTGCATATTTTTCATCATTGTATTCCTAATCTTTAGCACGGTTATATATAGTAGAGTAAGCATTTAATATTTATTGAATGCAACTGCATTTATGGATCTTTAAATATATTTGTGTATTTATACATATATACATACCTATATGTGCTTAACTAGGTCAGGGGCAATCTTATGACTCATATTCAGTAAATTTAATAGTTCAAATTAATTTTAAATATTGTCTATGTTTAGACTTATTTCCTAAAACTGCTGTTGCCATTGTGCAATTGTTTCAGTTGTATCCAATTCCGGGATCCCATTTGGGGTTTTCTTGGCAAAGATACTGGAGTGATTTGTCATTTCCTTATCCAACCCATTTTACAAATGAGGAAACTGAGACAAACAGGGGTGAGTGATTTGTCGAGGGTGACACAGATGTTAAATGTCTGAGGCCAGATTTGAACTCTGGAAAATGTCTCTCACTTCAAGTCCAGCACTTTATACATTGCATCACATAGCTGTCCTTTAAAATTGCTACATAGTTAATAAGAAAGCTGGAACTATATATACATATATATATATTATACATACTTATGTTCTATTTACATGTACATATAGTTGTATTCACTTGTGCAAGTTATTTTTCCCCATTAAACTTAAGTTTCTTGAGGGCAAGAATTATCCATTTTTCTACTGATTTCCCTGTTGCCTAGTACATAGTAAGTATTCAAACATTCACTGAACTCAATAGTACAGATAATTATATCTGTGACTTGCTACTCCTACAAGTTTAAAAACATTTCTACCATTAAACTAAGTTAAGATTTTTCTCCCCTTGAGGGACCATTTCCCAGTTTACTTTGCAATACAGTGGCACTGAGACAATAATGAACTCTAGCACAAGGTTCTGTAATGGGAATCAACCTCAATAAGTCAAATGCATAGTTTCAGGCAATTGAATATTGTACTTTTTGTCAGTAGCAGGCAATGGGCAACCTTTGCTCACATTAATGCAGTTCAGCCAACGTGGAGCAGACAGAATTGAAAGAGGAGGAGAATGTGCTCTATCATCTGTTGGAGAATTTCAATTTCCTCTTTCAAGTACAGTTGAATGCATTTTCTTTGCAACCCAAAGACAGAAGATCTTGATTACTGCTGCCAGAATAATCTCAGCCTTTGTGAGTAGAAGACAGAGGAAATAAATAGTCTTTCTGGATGATGTGTCAGCCTGTGAACATATACAACAAGATATATTTTTGAAGGAAAGAGATTAAGGTAAAAATATTGGACCTATTAAAATAGCAATTTGAGGTTATTATAGAGGCTACAGGCAGCTCCCTTCAATAAGATTTTGTCCATCCTTTCCTATCCTAGTGGCACAACCACACTAGGGAATGCTGTGGTCAAAGATGAGGGCACACTGGTCTCCCTCTCCATCGGCTGCTGACATGCTTTGCCATGAACACTGGGATCTATATGAGGCATGCTCTTTCACATGTTTTTGCACTACCAGTCTTCCGAGAGGGATGGAAGGAGTACATTTCTCTAGAAATCTTGGCTAAGTATTAGGCTGATTCTTCATGAGAGACTCAGGAGTGTCTTTCTGGGTAATTTCTTCATCACAGAATGAATTCCAGTCTTTCTTCTCTTCTCTCTCTTTGCTCTTTCCTACTGCTACTATTCCCAAGACTATTGGAATTGGACATGTTATGGTATCAAATTCAAATAGAAAGAGACCACTAAATCTTATGGAAAGATTTCTGCTGGCTATCTATTGACTTAGAAAACCATATATTAACATTATTTATATTCTATTTTACTTTTATTTATTTTGCTAAATATTTCCCAATTACATTTTAATCTGGTTTAGGTTGTACTTAAGAATGTTGCAGCTCTATGTTTAATATCTCTGGTACAGGGAATTTCTGAGTACATGTATAAGTTATTTTACACAGAGTTAAAATCTGCCTCAGCAACTTCGCCAGCTACAGGACTCTGGGCAAGTCACTAAACTTCTATGAGCCTCAGTTTCCTCATTTGTGAGATAGGGATAAAAATAACAACTGCCTCAAAGGAGTATTGAGAGAGAATCCATATACAAACCACTTTGCAAACCATAAAGGGCTATAGCAATGCTAGATATAAAATCACTACGAAAGCATGTGAGCATTTTCTCTGTAACTTACGGCTTTAGGTTGGCTAGAGTAGAACTGTCAAAGTTAAAGAGAAAAAAGGCCACTAAAGCTCACACAAGGATCTCTGCAAGTGGTATTTTGATTTAGTTTTAAATTTTAATCTTATCTATGTTTTAATGAATTTTTTCTTTATTATGTTAAATGTTGCCCAATTGCATTTTAATGTAGGTCAGACAGCACCTGAGGGTATTGTAGGACTGCATACTTAACACCTCTGGCCAGAGTACCATGAGGATAAGTAGGCTGCCCAGGGTCACGTAGCCAATATATCTGCCTGAATTCAAGGCCTGTTCTCCATACATTCTGCCTCTACAACCGGGATACTATCCCTTGAGTACGAAATCCTCATGTCACCAATGACACAGAAAACAAGGAAGCACTCAGAAAATCTTATCAAGGACATAACTGTCATTGAAAACACAGTGTAGGGTCAGTATTACCCAGCTACTAGTATACTCTGTACTTAGGGATTTTTAAAAATCATGCAATTGAGCCCAATAGATGAAACTCTGCCTAGAACACATACAATGTAAAAGAACAGAAATACATACAGAGGAGTTAGACTAGGGTACACTGCTCTGCCGGGATGGATTCTCACCCGGTTCTCTAGCTGGCTTTTCTTCAAACATGCTCAATTCTGTGATCACTCTGTGAGGGCCAGTTCTTAAATGCCAAAGAGATTAATGCACATGACTTCTCTTTTCTCTCTTCTCTTTTACTCTCCTTCCTCTGTCTCTCTCTCTCTGTCTCTCTCTCTCTCTGTCTCTCTCTGTCTCTGTCTCTCTCTCCTCTCTCTCTCTCTCTCTCTGTCTCTCTCTGTCTCTGTCTCTCTCTCCTCTCTCTCTCTCCTCTCTCTCTCTCTCTCTCTCTCTCTCTCTCTCTCTCTCTCTCTCTCTCTCTCTCTCTCTGTCATTACAGAGTATGAGAAATGGTGATTGATGCCCTCATTAGGGCTCTTGGCAAGATCTCCTGCATTCTTACTCCCACACAGTTCAACTGCCCTGCTTCTTACGCTGTAGTAAAAAGCACAGGCAAACTAGCATGACCCATGTTACACCATCATGAAACCTCTCCCTACCCTAAGCTACAGCTTCTTAATTGTTTGTGTGTCAAGAATTCCTTTGCCAGGCTGCTGGAGTCTAACATTACTGAAGATTTACTGCCTCCTTTCATAATAAAAAGAAATGCTAAATTTTAGTTACAGGTGAAAATAAATTTTTTTTTTCCTCCCATTCAAGTTCATAGATCCTCTCAAACTGGTCCTTGGACCCCCAGGTAAAAATTCTTGCCCTAGGTAAACTTTTAAAGATTGTGAAATAGGTAGGTTTCAATTTTGTATCACAAACATTTAAGGGAACGCGAGTGAGTAAAGCATTTACTAAGGGTCTGTTGTGTACAAAAAATTGTGCTATTTGCTGAAGATACAAATAGAAAAAAAAAAGATGGTCCTTGTTCTCAAGGAGCTCCTATTCTAATCTAGAAAACTGCAGCTGCAAGTCAGATGTAAAGGTCTGATTTTCTTATGGTACAGTGGCAAAGCATATGATAATAATCTATTTCTTAATGTCATTTTCCTAGATAAAATTATATCATGGTCAGATGGTAAACCATGTGATCATGCCAAGGACTTTGGTTGCCAAAAAATTCATTCTGGAGCTTGGATGCCTATGGTTGTAGCACCTGCAGGGGCCGTTGCCGGACTCCAAGGTTAGGCAAGGTTTCTACCCAGGGTAAGGGGGAGAACCCTGGGTTAGAAGCCTCATTATCCTAATGGCTTTTAGGGTCAGGGTCCTGGACTATCTCCTTCAGTGTCAGAGGAGAGCTAGAGGTCAAGGTGGCGGGGGTAGTTTGACGTTTCTATGACTTGTTACCTCCTGCTTCTCCTTCAGGAGCCCCCACTGCATCAGCAAGGCTACCTTTCCCACCCTGTGTGTGGCAGATGGTAGGGATACATTGTGGCCCCCTTCTCCACAGGAATTGCTTCACCAGATGATGGCTCTGGAAGCAGGACTGCTGCTCAGGTAAGTGCTGCCACTCCTAGTACTCCTATGTCTATCTGCTTGTTGGTGGTACTTGATTGCATTTGTTATTGAGAATATGCCAGGCACTGAATTTCCCAAGTATTTAAGAGCATCCTGCACACCAGACTATCTGATAGAGATATAATGAAAAAAATGAAAATGTTCCCTGTCATCAAGGAGTTTACATCTTATTGGGAGGAAACAACTTGCATCCAAGTAAGTAAATACAAAGTATACAAAGGAAATACAAAAGCATTGTGGTAAGGAGAGAACACTAACACCTGGGGAATTAGAAACGGCCTTTTGTAGGTGGGGATGCTTTAGCTGAGCCTTAAAGGAAGCTTGGAATTTCAAGAGACAGAGCCAAAGAGGGAGGCCATTTCAGGCATGGAGAACAACCTGTGAAAACTTATGAAGAAGGGCAATGAGCTGTTACATGCAAAGAGCAAAGAGGCACATTTACATGATGGGGAGTGATTTGTAATCAACCTAGAAAGAGGGTCTGGAAACAGATTATAAAGTGCTTTTAAGAGCTGGAGTCATTATATTTTATCCAGAGGGCAACAGAGAGCCACTGAAACTTTTTGAGGAGGAAGGGTGATATATGGTCAGACTGTGCTTTAGGAATAAGCATTTGTGTGAATGAATTTACTTTGATGCTTCACATGGTGATTCCCAGTAAAACAGTGGTCTCAAGCTTCCCATGATCCCCTTTCCCTGCTCACCTACCTACTCCCCACGCTTTTAATTCAGACTTGCTAGACACCAGAACTTCCAGACTCTGCTTCACCTACCCAAATTGACCTGGCCAGTCCCTTTTCCAACTAAAGAATTCAGAGGATAATATCATAATGTGTGATAATGGATTAATATGCAATCTCCCCTAGGTAACATATTTGCATTTTAATAAGATTTTTATTCCCCAGAAGCAATCTTTTAACTAAAAAAAGACTGATGAGAATATCTCAAGTTTTATACCCATTTTTGACAGGGTTGATCACCACCCCTCTCTCCATTCCTAAAATTCCCTCTATTTATTTCTATGTCCTAGTTCTCCCACCTCTGTCTATGCCTTCTTTCCTCCTTTATTGATTTATCTTCCTTTATTCACTAACTACCAAAGGTAGTAGGGGCGCTTTTGACCCATCTCCCAAGACAGTTTATCTGACACTGTCATGAGCACTGACAATATAGCCCCACCATCAGTTTGCCTTCATTCTTCCAGGCAGGTTCATGATGTGCCTTCCTACAGTCTAACTTCAGGCATTTCCCAAATTCAATCTTTATTTCCCAGCTCTTCCCCTTAGTCACTTTTGCATCAATTTGTACAACTTCATTTATCAATGTCAGAGCCATCTCATGCCAGAGCAGTAACAAAACAAGTAAAATGGGAAGGTGGTGGTGGCAACATTGATGGCCAAGCATCACTGGTGCAAAAGTGATCTTGCTGCACAGGGGAGAGTGAGTCAAAATGGGGCAGCTATACTTCTAAGGACAGAGCCAAGATGGTGGAGTAGAAGAACTCAGCTGAACTCTCCCAACATTCCTTTCCACAAAACTTCACTATAATACCAAAAAACAAATTCTGGAGTAGCAGAGCCAACAAAAGGTCAGGTAAGACCTTTGTCCAGGCCAGGAAAACTTGGGAGTTTGGAAGGAGAGATCTGTGACATGAGGTAGATGTTGGCCCGGAGTCAACCAGCAGTGGGACTAGGTAGTGGCAACAGAGGCGGCAGCAGCTTTGGGAGCTCTCAAACTAGAGATAGTAAGGATACCTGGCAGATCAGAGTCCTCAGTATCTTGTGACAAAAAAGTGATACTGCTCTATAGGTTCCCCTGGTTCTTTTTTACAGAAAGTTCTCCTCTCTGTCCTTGAACAGTGGTCCAGAAATGGGCATAAGCAATGTCATTGCTAAAATCTTCCAGTCCTGCATCCAGGTCCCTTGTAATGTCTCTCTGACCATCTGCTAGGTCTTCTTCTCTCATAATTTTTTTCTTAATTTATACCATAAAACCACCATAGAGAACTGACTAAAGTCCTAGAGGTTCTATCCTGGGGTTGGTTGCTGCTGTTGTTTTGTTTTGTTTTAACATTCTACAGACAGCAAAGCAGTTTTATTTTCAGCCATACTCCACAAAACTCCTGCTGCTTTGGTGTCCATGGGTTCTTAAAGACTAGCAACAGAATTTATGAAGCTGGAAAGGCTTTGAGTATAGTACTTGAGACTGTTAATACCTGCTGTTTAAGAGTAGCCTAGTTAATGAAGCAACTCATCATAAGGTGGGCAATTCTTTGACCATGGTATTTCATGGGACAGACAGAAAGCAACTAGGTGTTGTGAGGGGTTAAAGTCAGGAAGGTTAGAGTTCAAATCGTGTCATAGAACTTACTATCTGGACACTTGAACAATCCCAGCTTTAGTTTCTCTTTATAAAATGATGGGGGTGGAGCCAAGATGGCGGAGTGAAAGCAACAACTCACCTAACCTCTAAGACAAACACTTCGGATACCTCTGAAAGGAGCATCTAACCAAATTTTGGAGGTATAGAATGCAGTGGGAGACAGGCTGTGGCAGATTCGGAGCCCAGGACAGACTGGAAGGGCCACAGGAAGGACCTGTTCCACGGGGTGAGCCCACAGTGCAGTGCGTTCAGCACAGCAGAGCAGAAGGGCACCAGGAAATCTGAGAGCAGCAGAGTGGCACCCATGTGTGGGAGACCAGCAGAGCTGAAGGGGTGGCAACCTCTGAACACCAGATACCAGTGCAGCAGCAGCTGAGACTTCCAGCCTGCATATTAAACACTGGCATCTACTTGAAGTTCTGGGAGCCAGGATGGCAGAGTGATCAGTAAATGCTCTCTCCTCCCCCCTTGATGACCTTGAAAGAACCATAAAATGTTTCCCCAGAAAAATCCTGGATCATTGGAAACAGCAGAGGGGGCAAATAGTCTCATAATACCTGAGGCTAGGAAAATAGCTAAAGGGGATTCCTCCCACTGTGGCAGAGGCAAACTGGAAGGACAGGGGACCAAGGGTGGAGAAAACTCCCACTAGGACCCAGGCAAGCCTCAGCACCAGGAGAGGAGCCCCAGGAGGGGTGGGAACCTACACTAGCATCTAGGCATGCCTCAGCACTCCAGGGGAAACGGGAAGACAATAGGGCAGCTGGGATCACCATCCCCTGAGCTTGCCTTGGCCTCAGTTCAGCTGAGGAGATCTCCTGTGACCAGACCACCCCTGCCCCACACTTAACAAGCTAAGCCCAGGGCTGATCAAGAAAACACAAAACAAAAACCTGCTCTTAACTTTTTCACATATCAGCTTAACACCAAGTTTTGCAGCTTCTAATTGAAAGAACCAGAAGCCACAACACACAATCACCATCATGAATAAAAAAAAGCAAAATAAGCACAAAAAAACCATAGAATCTTTCCATGGGGATAAGGACCAAAACCCAAATACCAAAGAGGTCAGTACTGAGACTGAACTTCCATCTGAAACTTCAGAAGGGACTATGAAATGCTCGCATGCACAAATAGCTCTCCTGGAACAGCTGAAGAAGGAAATAGAAGAAAAACTGGCCAATGATTTTAAAACCATAAAAAAAGAATTCACTGATGAGAACATCTCTTTGAAAAGGAAAATTGAACAAATGGAAAAGGAAGTACAAAAATTAACTGGAGAAAATAACTCCCTAAAAGGAACAGTTGGTCAGATGGAAAAGGAAACACAAAACCTAGCTGGGAAAATTGGACAAATGGAAAAGGAAGTACAAAAATTAACTGGAGAAAATAAGTCCTAGGAAAAATTGGACAGATGGAAAAGGAGATGCAAAAGTTAACTGAAGAAAACAATTTGATAAAGATTAGAATTGGGCAAGTAGAAACTAATGACTCAATGAGACAGCAAGAATCAGTCAAACAAAATCTAAAGAATGAAAAGATAGAAGAAAATGTAAAATATCTAATTGGAAAAACAACCTCCTGTTTGATAAACCCAAAGACCCCAGCTTCTGGGATAAGAACTCACTGTTCAACAAAAATTACTGGGAAAAATGGATAACAGTGTGGCTGAAACTAGACATAGACCCATGCTTGACACTGTACACAAGAATCAAGTCCAAATGAGTACATGATCTAGGTATAAAGATTGATATCATGGACAAACTGGAGGAGCAAGGAATAGTGTATTTATCAGATTTAAGGAGAAAGGAAGAATTTTTTTTACTAAAGAAGAGATAGAAAGCATTATGAAATGCAAGATGGATAATTTTGATTACATTAAACTGAAATGTTTTTGCACAACCAAATCCAATGCAACCAAAATTGGGAGGGATGTAGTAAATTGGGAAAGAATTTTTACAGGTAATTTCAGGGATAAAGGCCTCATTTCTAGAATATATAGAGAACTGACTCAAATGTACAACCATATAAGTCATTCTCCAATTGATAAATGTCAAAGGATATGAACAGGCAATTTTCAGAAGAAGAAATTAAAGATATCTACAATCATATGAAAAAATGCTCTAAATCACTTTTGGTTAGAGAGATGCAAATCAAAACAATTCTGAGGTACCACATCACACCGATAAGTTTGGCAAACATGAAAGAACAGGAAAATGATAAATGCTGGAGAGGATGTGGGAGAGTTGGAACACTAATTCATTGTTAGTGGAGCTGTGAGCTCATCCAACCCTTCTGGAGAATGGTTTGGAACTAGCCCAAAGGGCTACAAAAATGTCTATACCCTTTGACCCAGCAATATCGCTACTAGGACTGTATCCCCAAGAGATCATAAAAATGGGAAAGGGTCCCACATGTACAAAAATATTTATAGTAGCACTCTGTAGTTATCAAAAACTGGAAATAAAGGGGATGCCCATCAATTGGGGAATGACTGAATAAATTATGGTATAGGAATGTAATGGAGTACTATTGCACCAAAAGAAATGATGAACAAGAACACTTCAGGGAGGCCTAGAAGGACTTATATGATCTGATGCTGAGCGAAAGGAGCAGAACCAGGAGAACTCTGTGCACAGCAACAACCACAGTATACAAGAGTTTTTTCTGGTAGACTTGGAACTTCGTAATAACACAACTTAAAAAAAAAAAAATTCCCAATGGTTTTCTAAGGCAAAATGCCTTCCACACTCAGAGAAAGAACTATGGAATTCAATCACAGAATGTAGCAGATCATGTTTGTGTGTGTATTATGTTTTGATTTGTTGTATGATTTCTTCCATTTATTTTAGTTCGCCTACATGGCATGACTATAGTGAAAACGTATTCAATAGGAAAGTATATGTAGATCCTATATAGAATTGTATGCTGTCTTGGGGAGGGCGGGGGGTGGTGGGGGATAGGTGCGTGTGGGGGGATAAAAAAAATCTAAGTTTTATGGTAGTGATAGTAGAACATTAAAAAAATAATTAAAAAAATAAAATAAAATGATAGTAATAGTTGCATCTACCTTATGGGGGTATTGTGAGTACCAAATGAGATTGCATGTGTAAAACATTTTTACAAAACCTTAAAAACGCTATATGAATGTTAGCAATTATTAATCATCATCTTTGTCATGATCATCATCAGGATTCCCCAGGTGCCAAAGTTATCCAGTCACCAATTCCAGTCAATTTTTCTTTCAAATTAATTCTCGTATCTATCCCTTCTTCTGTACTCCTAACTACTAGCTTCAAGCAGCCCCTGATCATCTCTCACTTTATTTAGGGCAGAAACCATTTAGCTGGGCTCTTTTTACCTCACGCTTCCCAATAGTATCACCAGGCTCTTCCCTAGGAACACCTAGATGACGTACTGGATAGAATGATGAACCTTGAGCCAGAAAAACCTGAGTTTAAATCCTGCTCTAAATGCTTACTAACTGTGACTCTGACTGTCTGTGACTCTGGGCTAGTCACTCGATTTCTTTCAGATTTAATTTCCTTATCTGTAAAAGGTAATAGCACCACTCTGCAGGATTGTGTGATGACTTACACTTGTGTGTGTGTGTGTGTATCTTCACAAACCTTAAAGTATTATGTAAATGTTCGTTGTTATAATCATTACAAATAACGAGATCAGCTTAAAGCCAAGCTAACCGATAGTTTCCATCAAGCATCTTAACTAATAAAAAAGGAAATAAAACAGTTAAACAAATTGATTTGAATTGAAAGCCATATAGAGAAGCAAACAAAAATTTTACAAAATGTTCATGAATAATAACTAGTGTAAGTTGAATGGCTTTGCAATAAGGAGTGTATTTTATAGATAAACTCCAGATTAATTGACAATTTCTTTTTTTCTGCCCCTACAGGCAGCATGGTGTAGTGGGGAAACCCTGGGTTTTAAGTAAATTAGTTTGGAGTCTCACTTTGCTACTAAAGAGCCCTGTATTCTTGGGCAATTTGATTCCCTTGTATCTGTTTCCTCTCTGTAAAATAAAGGGATTGTGTTAAATAGTCGCTGAGGTCCCTTCCATCTCCAAATCAATGATCTTCTGACCTCTCAGTGTCTCAGTTTCCTCCTCTGTTAAATGAGGAATTTACACTAGATGGTTTCTGGGGTCTCATAGAGCTGAATCTATGATACATATTTTATGCTATTGATGAATTAATCTCTTTTATCCACAGGACTGACAATGTTCCTTCTCTCCTAAACAAGCAAAACTTTAATCACTTTGTATTAGCCATTAAGAGTTTGTAAATAGCACTTTTAAGTTTGCAAAATACTTTCAGTATCTCATTTGATCCTCATTTTACAACCTTGATAAATGGTGCTATTATCTCCATTCTACCCATGAGAAAACTGAAGTCAAGAGAAGTTAAGGGATTTGACCACTGTCACACAGATAGCAACTTTCTCAGGAAGGATTCAATTTCAGATCTTCTGTTTCCAAGTCCAGTTCTCTATCAGTTGGACCACCTCACTGTCAACCAAGGCTCAGCACGATCTACCACCTGAAAAGAATCTGGGATATGAAGATAAAGGAGTTGAAGTAGAGGGAAGACCCAACAACACTGATGTTATAAACAGAGGACTGGGACAGGGGTAGTGCTTGTCCTCAGGAGAAATAGGATTACTTAGTGAAAGGGGAGATTGAGAGGGAAAGATGAACTCTGTTCTGTACAGTCTGAGTTTGAAATGCTGATGAAAGACCCATAAAAACATGTCAAGCAGCCATTGGTTTATACGTGTTCAGATTTCAAGAGAGAGAACCAGACTGGATAAGATAATACTTAAATCTTTGGATACTCAAGCTTTATGGTTCTATAAATACAACATGAATTGCTCGCTCATGATCCACTAACAGTACTGAAAAATAAGCATTTCACAAGTGTCAGTGAAAAAATTAGAGGATATTTTTCTGATCAAACTTCAATTAGTCCACAAAATGGTATTTCCTTAGGAAGGAAAAGAAATTTCAAGCTGTTGATTGATAATTTGATTTAGAATGAAGGCCCATATGTCCAGTTGAAAGCCACAAAGTGGTATTTCAATTGTAAAACCTCAGTCTTTTATTGTAATGGAATGAAATATCATTAATTTGAACAAATCTTGAGTAATTGATGCTACATTTAGACTCATTTGCATTGGCTAGCTGGAATACATGAAATTCTATTTTGCAACACTCTGAAAGAGTCCACAATAGAAGATGTTTGCAATGTACTCATATTACCTCTGAAGAACTTAATGCTCAATCTTGAATTTAGATACATTTAGAATGGCACTTTTATGTTAAAATTGATATGTCCCTGGCACTGTATTCCAAGCTGTTGTTTAGTAGTTGACCCTTGAAGAATTTCAAACTCATTTATTCTATTCCCTAATGAAAATAGCCCACTTCACCACATAGAAGGTCTTCCACACAACAAGTATTTACCACATGTTTGCTAAATAAGTTAATGAAGTCATTGGAAATTGATGATTATAAAACTGAATATATGCTCTTCAAGGGCATGGACTGCCTCACTTTCATCTTTGTGTACCCACTGATTAGCAAGATGCGGTACCTAGTTGGTGTTAATACATACTTGTTTCTCAGATTATTACAATACATTACATTACAACATTAACCATTTCAAAAAGTCAAGACCACTGAATGATCACTTATTCAAGATTTTATAACTTTAAAAAGAATAAGACAAAATATAATAAGTAAATGGATTTTTCAGAATAACTGAGCATACGATTAGAAGCATGGAAAGAGAAATGATGATGATGATTATATGAGTATGAGGATGACGATTATATGAGTACGATTATATGAGTAAACTTTAGTTTACTTTAGGTAAAGTAACTTCCCCCCAGAGAGAATTAGTAGCAACAGTTGACTGGAATTTATAAAGGAAATTTTGGTTTCATACAAAGAGATACTTCCTAAGAATTAGAGCTGTCCAAAAGTGGAATGAGCTACTTGGAGTACATGAAGGGGTCCCTTTTATTTTTAAGTTTAGCCTGGAAGATCACTTATCAGAGATATTTTATAGGAAATTCCTGCTAAGGAAGAGTTTGAACTGAGCAACCTCCGAGCTCCTTTCCAACTTAGACTCTGTGTTTCTACTCTTCCTTTCTATAATTTCTTACTAGATTTAAGAATCCTGAAAATCCCATCCAATTTCAATTAATTGAATGGGGAACAAAAGGAAATTAAAGCCTCCATCTGCTTTGTCAATTTAGTCAAAGTGGTTTGATTTTTCTTAATGGAATTTGCTTTTAAATAGAATTGTCCAGTTATTACGATCAGTATAGTGGATGAGATTGTTCAAGAGGACTGAATCTGCAAAACTTTTATCTTTGAAGTAAATCTAGATGACTAGGCTGTAAAGGTAAAAGTAAAGATTGAATAGCACCTCACTCATCTAACCTGTAGATTTCCCAAATCAGATTTTAGTTAATTGGCCAAATATCAGGAGTGACCTCAACTAATTTTAAAAGTCTATTAATGAGTAATATATTGTGCTTAAAGTTTACAGAATACTCAGCTCACAAATTCAAATTCAGAACATCTATCTTTCCCTTTTATTACTTCCATATTTTTAGGTAAAATTGAGTAGTCTCTAAATTCACCCCTGTATTTGTTTGGAAGAATTTTTTTCCTTTTCAAACATTCCCCATGACATTAGCACTTAGTGGAGATAAAAATATTATGCCATTGCATTATTTAGGAGATCAAACTGTTGTCAGTTTTATGAGGTCTATATCCCATGAGTTTATCGAGGGAGGAACATCTTCCCTCTCCTAACCCTAAGGAGAGAAGGTTGCTAATGCAGTGGCGCTGTGCCAATGTACAACAGAAACTATATAGAGGCACCACGGTGTCATGCAAGAAGTTTTCAACTGGGATTTGCAAGATTTACATTTGAGTCCTAGCTTTATCACACATCAACTGGGCAACGGAAGGAAGAATCACTTAATTTCGCCAGGCCTTAAAAGGGCAGCAGGGGAAGAGAATGATACTTTCAATATCCTCCTCATGAGGCTGATGCTCTGAAGAAAGCACTTGTAACTGTAAGCTCCATCTATGGAAATGTGAATTACATGGTCTCCAAAGGGAGTAGGGCTTGAAGCAAGACTCTTTTCTGTTTTTCTATGTAATATATCTCCACTTGAACAATTTTCCCGCTCAGTGCTGAAGGGTATACAAGGGATATGGTAGTTGCACCTTTCTAGGAAGCTAGATGGCTCAGTGGATGGAATGCTGGGCCTGAAATCAGAAAAAACTCATCATCTTGAATTCAAATATGGCTTCAGACTAGCTGTGTGACCTTGGGCAAGGCACTTAACCCTATTTGCCTCAGTATCCTGGTCTGTAAAATAAGCTTAAAAAGGAATGATAAACCACTCCAGTATCTTTGCCAAGAAAACCCTAAATGGGGCTACAAAGAGTCAGATATGACAAACAACTTAGCAAAAACAAAAGAAGAGAATCCAACTCATTGCCCTAGCCTGTTCTTACTATAGAATTTCAGAATCTTAGAGTGAAAAATTTACCCCTCTGCAACCTACCTGGAAAGTGATTATCACTCCAGTGCTATCTTACCTGTGTATATGCCTTGTCTCCTTAGTGGGTGGCTATCATACTCACTATATATTATTTAGGTTTATAGCCAATCCCAATCTATGATATTGCTTATTTTTAATCCAAAGACTAAAATGTCCCTGTCCTTTAAAGCTGTTTAAATATCCGTCTGGTATCCTGAAGCACAACAGTGTGTTCTGTGTAAAGTTAGTGTGAATAAAGATACAATTGAGTATTTTTTAGACATTTAAATCTAGAGAAATTTGAAAGTAAAATCAAATTATTTGCCAGTGATGACAATGCATGATTCCAAACTCTATGCAACAAAATATGCAAAGAAAATCGAACCAACCATGGAGAATAATTTGCATGTCTGTTCTCCATACATACATACATACGTACATACATATATATATATATATATTTAAGATCTATGCTCATATATGATTAAATAACAAATCTACACACATGTCCCTAGAAAGGGAGGGGGAATGGGGTTAGTTTAATAAAACATAATCAGATTATAGCAATGCCCCTGTGAATTTAATTGAATTAACTGAATATATAATTTTGCATACTCGTAATGCTTTTAGCTATCCAAGACTTTATAGCCCAAGAGAGATGATAATTCAATGAGAACAAGAGAAGTCAATAAGATTGAAAAAGGAGAAGCTGAAGTTTTGCTCTTTCGAAAGTCTTGAAAAATTTTAGATGCTTTTCTTGAAAGTCTGTTCAATTTGCCATCCAACTAGGTATGTATTTTATGCCTGATGAACCAAATTGAGTAAACCATTGAGAGGTCCAGTAGACTGCCCCTGAAGCATCCCCCTTTTTCACTCATATATTTCTCCCTGTCTGTATTCAATTATGCTCATCTCTCTTCCATGTTTAAGAAACCTTCACTTGAGCTGACTCTCCCCTCTAGTTATCATCTTATATCTTGTCTCTCACTAAATCCCATGAGAAGTCCGTCTACAATTAGTGACTCCATTTCTCTCAATTTCTTTATAACTGTGTAATGGCATCTGATCTCATTCAACTGAAACCACTCTCCAAAGTTACCAAGTGATCCTTTAGTAACCACATTTAATTGCCCTTTTTCAATCATCATCCTTCTGGACCTTTCTGTAACGCTGGATGCTCTCAGTCTACTCTTCCCCTTGATGTTGTCTCTTCTCTAGGTTTTGATGACACCACACTTTCCTCACTCTCTTTGTACTTCTCTGATTATTCATTCACAGTCTCCTTTATTGTATCTTCATCCAGGTCATATCCACTAACTGTGGGTGTCCTTCACCCATAGTTCTGTTCTGGGTTCTTTTCTTCCTCTAGTCTATCTCACTTTGTGATTTCATCATTTCCCATCGATGCTAGGATCTTCTTTATGTAGATAATTCTCACATCTATTTATTTATCCTTAATCTCTCCGGATCTTCAGTCTCACAACTCAAATCAGATGTCTGATAAACATTGTAAACTCACTATGTGCAAATAGAACTAAAAAAATTTCTCTTCTTCCCAATGTCCCTTTTACTCTCGTGTGCCATCATCCTCTAGGGTGAGCCTGATACAATGAACCCATAGTGTCTCACCGGTCCTTCACTTGCTCCTACTCCCAAACACACTTAATGGAGGCTTTGATTTGTGCAGACAAGCAGCTTGTACAGACCCAAAAGTTCTAAATGTCTTGAAGCCTGAGAAAAGGGAAAGAGCTCTTTTAGCAGCATTAACATACTGTGAGATAGCTTACCTCTAATAAACTACTTTTAAATCATATTGCTTAGGGAAAAGAAGTTAATGATAATTCCCCCCTGCTGCCCCAGCAAAGTTCTTCTAATACTTTGATCACTGTAAACTCCTCAAAGGTATGAAATGTCTTATTCAACTTGCATTCATCTTCTCTCCCAAAGTATCTAACACAGTATCTTGCTTGTAGAAAGAACTCAATAAATAATAATTATTCCATTTACAACTGCATGATCATGTCCATTATTTATCAGTTGAGAAATGGCTCTTATGCTCATAAATTTGAAATAGCTCCTTATATAGCATGGAAATGAGACTTTTATCAGAGAAATGTAAAAAATATTTTAATTATTTTCCTTCTAATCTTTGCTGTATTAATGTTATTTATGCAAGAGGTTTTAAACTATACATAATCAAATATTCCATTTTATCATTTGTGATCTGTTTGTCCCTTATTTCATCACGAATTCTTCTATTATAGATTCAAAAAGTAGTTTCTTCTTTGCTCATTTAATTTTTTATGATATAACCTTCCATATCTGTCAGGTACTTATTTAGAGCAGAGCTGGGAAACCTGTGGCCTCGAGGCCACATGTGGTCCTCTAGGTCCTCAAGTGTAGCCCTTTGACTGAATCCAAACTTCACAGAGCAAACATGATCTTTGATTATATTCATGTGTGTATACATGCATTGATTCTTGCTTGGTATGTATATGTGTGTATGTACACATATATACATATGTGTTAATAAGAGCCAGTGTGTATACATGTATACCTATATATATGCAGACAGATACATAGGTATAACAAACATAGATGAACTCATGTGTGTTTATACAATCATATACATGTATGTATATATACATGCATGTGCACATTATATATCAATATATACACTAATGTGTGAATATAGCAAGAGTAGTATATACACAGAAATATATTCACATGTACACAGACTTGTGTGCACATGTATATGTTCACAGAGATATAATACAGTTAAAAAACAAGAGCTATGTGTATATATGTCTACTGCCACACCCTTGTGTGCATACATATATGTGTATGTGAGATGTGTATATGTATGGGTATATATATGTATATACACACATCTATGAAAAGAATAACTCAAAATCTGCAAGCAAGGTACACCTTTACTACATGGGGTTTATGTTTTTGTATATATACACACCCACATATATATATATATATATATATATATATATATATACACACTCATATACATACAGATAGACACATACCATGTGGTCAAGTTGTATTTTGCTTGTTAGTGATTTTTTGTTATTTTCATCTGAATTTTCACCCTAGGCATTCCTGACACTAGAATAGTTCTGTATCTTTGTGTCTCCTCTAGCCCGGATTAGTGTTAGAACCAGTCTTTTCACACTTTGGGCAGGATTGTTTTGCCTCTGTGTGGTTTCAGCTTGCTCTCTCTTGGGCCCTGACATGTGAATCCTGTGCTCTGCAAGGATCACAGGGGCAACTTGGGCCAGAGAACTACAAATTTTCAGAGGACCTTCTCTGATCTGATCAAGGGGACAGCTTTTTTAGGCTTCTAGGCTACAGATCCTGTTTTGGATTTAGTTAGCATAGCTGCAGACATTTCCCTGGATCAAGAACCGGGACACTATTTCTGACCCTGTTCTCTGCTGGCTCATGGGAAGGCTCTTTGGGATCAGAGTAATAGCAATGTTTGTTTAACCCTGTTATGAGTCAGTGGGCCTTTTCTGAGCCCACAATTTTGATGAGGGTTAGAGAGAGAGAAAAAAAAAAAGAGCTCCAATGGCCTAAACCTATTCTGGGTCTGAAATTTGAGTCCATGAACCTGCTCTGGGTTCAGAGAAACAGCTCTTCTGGCCTAGGCCAACTCTGAATAGGAGGGACTAATTCTGTGGTTTCTAACACGAGGGCCATAGCAACAGTATTACAGAACTGTTCCAAGCACAGGGAATAAATCTGTGATACCAGTTCACGCCTACTTCACAGGTTCTGCCCTGGTCACTTGTTTGTGGGTTTTCTTTGTTATATTGGGTGGGGAAGATGACTTATGTTGGTTTCTCCTTAGATTTTGCAATCTCTATTTGATCTGGCACTCTGTAAACCTTCACTGGGGTAGTCGGGAGAAAGCTGGGCACTTCCTCCTACCCTGCCATCTTTGTTGTCCACAACTGAAAACAATTCAACCTAGCTCCATCATCTTAGGCTAAAATCATGCGAGGAATTTGGCTGCTGGTCCACAGAATATGAGAACTGAATATGAGACCTCATAAATCCCTTAGTCTAAGGACCGCATTTTATTTATTTATATATTTGTTTGGTTATGTTTTCATTTGGTTTTTATGACATAATTTCCTTTATTTGTAAAAAATAGTGAGCAATCACACCCTGGTTGGGAAAAACTGGTGGTTTCAGGTTTAAACAAGACTTTCTATCCTAAAGCATCTATTTTGAAGGTTCGCACCAGAATCTTTAGGTTTGGACTCAGCAGATTTGGGGTCAGTCGGCTTAGCAGCCTTAGAATTCCTGGGTTTTGTGGCCTTGGCTGCCTTGGAATCAGACTTGGCAGTCTTGGGACCAGATTTGGTAGCCTTGGGATCAGATTTACTGATCTTGGCAGCAGACTTGGTGACCTTGAAGTCAGTAGGCT
Source organism: Bettongia penicillata ogilbyi (assembly GCA_023548195.1). Lineage (NCBI taxonomy): Eukaryota > Metazoa > Chordata > Mammalia > Diprotodontia > Potoroidae > Bettongia > Bettongia penicillata. The sequence continues at coordinate 35,016,178 of JAJHZJ010000470.1, read as the reverse complement.
TGGCAGCCTTGGGGTCAGTGGGTTGGTAGCCTTGGGTTCAGTGACTCTGGCAACCTTAGATTCAGGCTTTGTGATCCTGGGGCCTGGACGTTTGATACCGACCCTAGAGCCTGGACACTTTGTAGCCATCTCGCAACCTGCACATCAGGCACTGCCCTTTGGGCTCTTGGGCCTGAGGAGCTTGACCTTGGAGGCCTTGATGTTCAGGGCCTTGAAGGCCTCTGCTCAAGCCTTGATGGCTTTGGCCTTGTTGGCCTGTATCTTCTTCAGCCCTTTCTTGTTGTGTTTCTTGGCAAAACACATGTTACTCAGAAACTTGAGGTCAACCCCTTTCAGAGACTCTTATCTCTGTGATCTAGGTTTCTTGATGCCATTTCTATGCCATTTTCATGATTGATTATGGGTGGTATGGTTCTTAGAATTAGCCATCTTTACACCACAGCCTGAGCTAACAGGTACTCCCCAGGCCTCCTATCTCCCAGTATTTCTACTTTCTCTTTCTTTCAAATAAGCAAAATTTTTATTGTAAAGAAAATATATATAAATAAAATCTGTTTTCTGGTTGCTGACATAGGTCAGGTCTAGGACAATGGCTTAAAAATGACTGGTCCTTCAAGTAAAGGCTTTATTTATTGAAATCCTGGGGGATATATGTATTAATGATATCAGATAGTACTAGGAAGTCTATATTAAATTGAAGACATCATTGTTTAGTACTAAACCCACTCCTTAGTACTAAATCACAAAATGGGCAAGAAACTACAGATTTCTTAGTCTCTCTGGACAATGCCAGTATTTAGACCTGAGTTTCCAGACAATGTTTGAATCATTCAATTAATGCTGGCTCCAAAGGTCATTTTCTATTCTGTACATGACTTACTCCTGAAATGGCCAGGAGGTATTTTCTCTGTGTAATGTTGTCTTTACCAAAATGAAAAGTAAGAGTTTGTTTTTCTTGTTTGTTTTATCTACCCAAGGAGATATTAGACCTGATCTTACTTGAGTGTGAAAAATAAATTGTCCTCTTTGTGGAGATGCATTAAGTCTTATAAAGTCATTTGGTGTCAAGCAAGTATCATCAATTACTTCTTGAGGAAATGTTTCCAGCCTCCCCCTGCCCTTTTTTGGAATAAACAGCAGAGCCAGAATTCTTGGCTTTGGAGAGCATGTCATTCTACCCTGAGGGTTGTTTATTTTATTTCTATCATTCTCCTTCCCTGAGCTAGCCAAGGAGTCTTCAGAGGTTTTCAAGTCAACCCTACAATTAGCATACAACCATTTCGAAAGTGTTAAATGAGCCCATTTGCACAGTCTCAGTATAGAAAGCAGGCCAAGACCTATGTCAGCCAGGAGAAGTTACACCAAGGAAAAGTAAGCAGGGAAGACAGGAAAAGACAAACAAGGTAGACCTGACACTGTATCAGAATGTTGTAGGAGCTCATGTCTTCCCTGTGATTTTGCTTCTGTTACAAGTACAAATGTACCAACTTGTTTAGCTTTCAGCTGATTAATGTACAGAGAGGGCATCTTGACAATTACATTATTACATTAGTAGACATGTGCCTTGTTTAATAAATTGTGATACAGATTACATCCATCGTATGGCTGATGGAGCCCATTCAAGAGTCTGCTTGTATGGACTGTGGACAAGAGGCTAATGAATGCTACCTTGAAGAAATATATGTGTATGCATTTATATGGGGAAGCATGCATGCACATGGGGATAAATATTAACAAAGTCTAAACCAAGGGAATCATGATATTACTTTCCATGTACCCCATGAAAATGAGTGATCTAGCATTTGTGAGAAGTGGTGTGAAATTGATAGCTAACCCTTAGCACCAGGAAGACTTCCATTCAAGCCCCACCTTTGCTACATCCTTGCTGAGTGCCCCTGTGCAAGGCTATTGTCCTCTCAAGTTGTCAAGCACCAGTCTGAGTCTAAATTACAAAGAAGAGACTGATCTTCTTTAACAGAGCAAGCTCCTCCCTGGAAGCTCCCTCTGTTGCTCAAATCACAAGCCTGGATCAAAATAAATACAGTGCTTAAGAACTGTTAGTGGAGAAATTTATTAACATGAATAAAATACAATGGAATGTTATAGTCACAATTTCACATGACCTGTCTTATCAGATTCTTTTCAGGATGTGCAGAGTTAAAAGTTAAGTTTAATAATAGCCACACAAGATCACAGCTGTTGAACCACTTCAGAATCTGTTAGCATAATCATTCAGAGCTTTTACATTCCAAGTGGTGGAAAAATTCATTGTATGTCATTTCTCCCATAAAGGTATTCATACAACAGAGGCAATGTGGTGTAGTGGTTAAAGCTCTCAATTTGGAATCAGAGAATCTGTTCCCTCGCCTGTGTTCTTTGGGCAAATGCTCTTACCTCTCTAAGTCTAAAACCTAAACTGATGGATTGGAGTGGATATTCCTTCTAGCTCTGAATCCCATGAAACTAAACAAGCTTAAGTTTCTAAATTAACCAGATTTTGGTCTCTGTTTATTTCTCTTTGATGCTTGTGTATGTGCATATACGTGGATATTTGAATGAATTCATGTATAGGATGATATTCTAACTGCAACAGTTTTCTTCATTCCAACGTTAAGTCAGGACCTACAGAGAAAGGAATGAAGAGAGAGGAAATTTCTAGCAGGTTTTCTATTTAATGGGGAATAGACACCTGTAATGGGTAGAATCATAGACTCTTAGAATTGAAAGAGACCTCAGAGATCATTTAATCCACCCCTTACCCCAAAACTTGAGTTCAGATGACAATGCCCTTCAAAAATTGTCATTTAATCCCCTTGACTTCTAGTCACTGGGAACATACTACCCCTCAAGGTAAGCAACCTTCCTTTTTGACAACTAATTTTGGTGAAAATTTTAATGTCAAAAATTATTACTTTCTAACATTCACCATTGATCCAAATTCTGCCCTCTAAAGTCAGTGAGATGTCAATGAAGTTACTGAGGGTTTGAAAAATTAAGGTTCAATGCTTTGTTCACTACACAGTGGCAAAGCTTTACATTTTTTAAAGACTGCAAAGGATAATACGGATTTTCAAGGTCAAAGCATAAAGCTATACTTGATAAAGCAACTTCATTTGCTGTGAAATAGATTTAGCCAAATAATGCTCCATATACAATAGCATGAAGAATATGCATCATCTCATACATTATAAAATTGTGCTAATAAAAATGTGTCTCTCCTCAAAAAGAAGAAAATTATGGTTAAGTTTTTGTAGTCAATTTTCAACTCAGGTACAAGTTATTCAGAGAAAAAAGCTGTCTGTTAATCCCTGCATATGCCAGTAGAACAGTTAGCTGTTTATGGACATCAGAGATAAACATACATTACAGATGTCTTGTTTTATGCTTCCAAATGTAACAAAAACCTCCCCTATTTTCACACGTCACAGTGTGCTTCATCTCTTTAAAAGAATAATGACTAAATTTCTAGATTATCTATTAAATGTGCCTCTCTTGTCTCTTTTCTCTTTGATGTCTTTTTGACATCAGATTTTTCAGAAAGGCAGTTTCATCTTCAGTTATAATAATTCACTTTTACCCTAAATCTCTACATTTATTCCTGACTTTTTCTCTTGGGTTTTGTTTGCCAAATTAGAAAACATAGGACAAACTTGATAAAATGTCACCTAATTCTGGTACTAATTGACCTGAATCCTATTCTATAAGACTTCAGATCAAGTGGACCTTTGGGCTGTAACTGAGTATATCCTCTTAACTTCCAATCTGTAACACACCTATCTACCAATGCCCATTCATTCTTTTAACAGGCCAACTTGGGCAAATGTAAAACAGAAGATTTGAGGCTGTGGAAAACTTGGAGAGAGTTGGATATAAATAAAACCAAGATTAATGATGACAAGAATTGAGCATCAAAGGTGAAATCAATGTCTGGTGGAAGAAGGATTAAATCCGTTTTATTTGACCTCAAAGGACAGAAGTGGGAACAATAGATGAAGATTATAGAAGTAGATTTTAACTGAACATAAAGAAACGTTTCCTAATAATTCAAGATATCTAAAAATTAGTACTAATTTCTGTGTCACTAGAATTCTGCAAGCAGAATTTGAATGACCGCTTGTTTGGGATATTACTTTTCAAAGAAATTTCATTAATTAAAATCCCTTTATTATGTACTCCTCCATGCAACATACCAGGACACAGAAATGCTTAATTATTTTGTGGCAAAACTGTAATCCCTACAGAGTTCCAGATACCAATATACTTACCTCACCTTTGAAATGTTTTAAACATCACACCCAAAAGATACACCTCTCATCTAAGTAACAAAAACAATGAAGTACAGGATGTACCAAATGCATCTCTGCCTAAAAATACATTATTCATCCTGACTTTGATGATGAGGAGATTAATAACATAGCAAAATCTTTTGAAGCTTGCAACTTACAAAGAAAAATGGAAGATTAATCTGAGGAATGTTGAAGTTTATTCAAATAGCACAAATGATGAAACACTTTGGATTTCAAGCAGGGGAAGGCAACCATTCAAATTCTTGGCATGTTCCCACTGAATAGCATGTCAAGAACTATCCTTATTAAAGACGAAGCAATGGGACCTTTAACTTCTACCTTCAAGCTACTGAACTACAAGGGAATGTTTATCATGCATGTTCTATTCTGATACTTCGCCATCGTTAGGTGATTACGCTAGGACCTAAGTTCTCAAAGACTATCTCAGTAAAAATCAAGTGCTGACTTGTATCCATCATCTTAGGACTGGCATGGCTAATTTCCAAAAACAGTTAAGGTTGGCTATTACGTTACAGAAAGGTCGCAATCTGCATCAGTGAAAGAGGTACTCTGATGAAATAGAGTCTTCTGAAGAGGAAAACAAATAATTAAATGTCATGGGTTCTATGGATTGACAAAAATGCTAGGGTTTGAATCATATCTATGGTGAAACCTACTTGAAGCAGGTTTCTAAGATCATCAAAATTCTCATAAAAATAGGACTTGAATATAGCATTATCTCCACATGAAGAAGTTTGAAACAAAGTAGGATAAGCATTGTTAGTCAAATATATACTCATACACATACGTACATCTTTATATATACACACATATATACATATATATTAATGTAGTCATGCTATTTGCTACCATTTAGCCTAGTGTGTTCCACGCAGTCCTTCACCTCATTCCAAACGCACAGCAAGAGGAATCTTATATAAATTCTAAAGGTAGTGTAGAACTAGAAAATCATAGCATTTTGAAGTTGAAAGGAACGTAAGAAGTTGGGAAATCCAGTCCTTAACATGATATAGAAATCCCCTGTACAACATCTCCAATGATATCTGCAGTAATCTGATTCACACTGGAATGCCTCCAGTGTTAGGAAACTCAGAACCATCTAGGCTACAGTCTTCCATTTGATAGCTAGCTCTAATGCTGTAGGGATTTACAGCTTATCAGATTCTTTCTGCTTGTTATTTTCACTCACTAAACCTAATTCTCTCCTTGTAAGACCACTATAAAATTAAGTCAGATCTTTCTTTCCCTATCACTATTCTCCATAAGTTAAATGAAAGCCATCATGTCTTCTCAAGTCTTTACTTCACCAGCCCAAATATCCATAAGTTCTTTCAAGTATTTCTTATTTGACATGGTTTGGAGTACCCTTAACCTACCCTCATCCCCTCACTTTGACCATCTTAATGTCCTTCATCTTTATCATTGCAATCATTATTTTCATCCTTTTCCATCTCAGCATTTTCCATTTTGAACGGGAGGAACCTGGAAGAATATTTAGTAAAATTCTCTGAATATACAAATAAAGAAATTGAGACCCTGAGAAGTTAAGTGAGTTTCTCAAGATCACTCAGTTACTCTTAAAGATGGTAACTAAAGCCGAACAGAATACATCAGATATGGTCTAATTAGAGCAAAGCCGAGTGATTTGGACACTAGAGCTTCTATCATGACTACATAAGGTCACATTAGATTTTGTGACTGCTGGATCATATTGAGCCTATGGTCCACCAAAAACCCTAGCATATATGGTAGAACAGTCAAGTTGGATTTTTTTTATCTAATGGATTTTACTAATAAGGAGAAACAGATGCTCTGTGAGTAATGGCTAAAATTCAAAGAGAAAAAACTTTGAAAAGAAAAAGAAAAAAGTTTAAGAGAAAAAGAATGTTAAACTAGATAGCCATTCCATGTCTTTATTTCTTTGGATCACAAATTTAGAGGTGGAAAGGACCTTGGAAGGTACCTAGCCCACCCCTTTATTTTACAGATGAAGAAACAGACACAGAGAAGTCAAATGATTTGGCCAAAGTCACTCACCCAATACCTGATGGAGGCAGGATTTAAACGTAGATCTTTCTGACTCTAAGTCTAACACTCTAGCTCTGACACCACACTGCCTCATGACCTAATTCAATGGCACTATTTGTTTATGTACATTTCCCCTAAATATATGCTATGTGTCTATTTTTTACAAGCATAAAAAGGTTCTACACTTTGGGTGCTTCATTCCAAAGTGCTTTCTAGATTATAGCAACTATATTCACGTAGATGGCAAAAAAAGTGACAGCAACTGTTCTTTACTTAAAATTAGAAAATATCGCATTAAGTATAATCTGGAGAATTACAGGCTGTTTATGAATGGGTAGGTGACTGTACAGTATAATCTATGAGTCCTGATTTTTCTCTTCATCAAGAATGACCATGTCAGCAATGGTGTCAGCAATGGTGCCAGCAATGGGAAAAATTTGAAAATGTAATAATAACATGACGGATTACTTCCAGTCAGGGAATATAGTTAAAGAGGAGAAAGCTTGAACTTATTCCTCTTACATTTTAAATGAATTCCCTTTGCATAACTATATTTTTTCCATTTTGCAATACAGATTTCTAATGTTACAGCTTCCTTTCACCTGTCACTCCTGCAAAAAAGGTACACACTTTTGCTCCCAATTTGCCTTTATCTCAAGGACTTCAAGGCACTCCATTCAACTCTAACTAGAATAATTAGTGATAAACTGAGCCATGAAAAGCATGTGCATATGCATTCATCACTGAGCTGACATTATTATTATACTAAACCTATTCTAGTTTCCTGCAAGGCTGATGATTATTGAAACACCAGTTTTAAATTGTTTTCCTTATAATTAAAGACATTAACCCTCATCTAGTTTGTTGGTAAATTGAAGGACATTGACAATATAGATACGAGGCCAAAAATAAATCCATGTATGAGAGAAAAGGAAGGAAAAATGTAATAAATGAAATAAGGGGAAAAGAACTGAGTGAAGGAGGGGATATAATGTGGAAATGAGAAATTCCATGAGATTAAGGTAAAAAATCAATGAGCTCCCATTCGAATGTTATGGACCATTCTTATACTATGCTCTGATTTTTGATAATTTGCTGTGTGACCTGGAGCAACTCATTTAATTTCCCTAAGCCTCAGTTTCCTCATCAGTAAAATAGTTCTTACATTCTCTATTTTATTGGTTTGTTGTGAGAAAAGTGCTTTGTAAGCCTTAAAGTGCTAATGAAATGTCAATTATTACCAACCCCCAAAGGAGTGTTGTGATAATCAAATTGAAGAAAGTACGTGAAGGGTTTTTTCAATTATAAAGGACTGTTGAATGTTCCCTCATACCGTCAAGGAGATAGCTAGAAAATTAAATGGGCCACTCACCAACTGAGAATTAGAGTCAGGGTAAATCAGGTTTTATAGCAGCACTCTCAAGAAATGAAATGATTAAGAGAAGACCTCCAGAATACTTGGAAGATCTGTTGTGGTGAGTTTATAGTAAAAGATAGCTAAGACTGAACAAAATAGAAGCAGAAAAAATGTAGGTCTTGTCCACAATGATAAAATTACAATGTTCAATGTATCAAAGTAACATCCTAATCACTGAAATGCCACACTCAGTAATAATAACGATTTATATAGTACTTCAAGATTTATCAAAATAATTTCCCATATATCATCTCATCTGATACCCAATAAAAATTCTGTAGGAGTTATCCTCATTTTGTCAGGCAGGGAAACTGAGGCTAAATGAGATTTAAGTGTTTGCCTGGGGTTATACAGCTAGTATGGGGCATTGTGGCACAATGGAAAGTCAGGTTGTCAGTCAACTAGCATTTATTAAGTACCTACTGTGTGCGAGGCACTGTTACTGGGGTTTGAGTCAAAGACAGAATCAAATTCCATCTCTACTACCAACTACCTTTTTGACCTTTGGCAAGTCACTTAACACTTCCTGGTCTCTGTTTCCTTTACTAAGTCATTTCTAAGATGCCTCTTAGCTCGAAATTTATGATCGTATGATTCTAAATGTCACAAGCAGAACATGGTCCCAACGTTTGTGTCTGACTCTAACACCAAGTTAAAGGGCCTTACTGATGCATGTGACTGCACCAGATGCACTGAGAGCCTTGATCCACAAGCAGATTTTGGAAAAAGCTTTGATGAGAGTCCCAATGCATAATTTTCGCTACACTCATGACTATTCTATTTAAGCTCAACTGGATTTTTTAATGGTACCTTAGTTCATTCCAGCCTAACAGAAATTAGTTCTTTCTAATGACGCCTATATATTCTTTGTGGTTCTTCACTCTACTCTTCTCCTATCATTTTTCTGGCTATAGTTTTTCTACTTCTAGAGGATATCCAGGAAAGGATCCTTTGAAGATACTTTTTTGTCCATGTTATAGAAAGCTAGAGGGAAAAGTTTTGTTGCTACTTAATTGGAAAGCTCTCATTTTATGGATGAAAAAACTAATGCCCAAAGTTATGGCTCAAAGTCACAAAGCTAATAAGTGGCAAAATGAAACTAGGAAGTGTCTCATAACTCCCAGTCCTGTTGGTTTTTGCTTTTTTTCACAGTGCCAAGGAGAGCATGCAGTTGGCAACAATGATATTATGGACAAGATAATCAGAACTTTGGCTGACCTTGTTAACTGAAAGCTACTGACTGAATGTACTGTTGACTGATGGAAAGTACTTCGTAAAGTCTTTTTCAGCTCTGTTTCCCAAATAAGAAAACATTTCAACTTTTTAATACTTTATGTATCTTACATTATACAACCTTAATGAGAATATTATTATTATATATTCATATCTAAAATGGGAACAGTAAAACCTACAATGCCTACTTCACAGAGCAGAGAGGAGGATCAAGTGAAACAAGGCATAGGAAATATTTTGAAAACTTTAAACACTATAAAGATTAATTATTTTAATTATTAATTTGCAAATTTATCATTGTGCCTAATTACCACATACCATAGAGCACAGATGTGTCTTTTCCTCCAACATCATCACTTTAAAGATGAAGAAACTAAGCCTAAGGATGGTTTAGTGACTTGTACAAAGTCTCATAGGTAAGTGGAAAGGTCAGGATTAGAATTCCTGTCCTCTGACGTTAAATCCACCACTCCTCCCACAACAACATCCTGATGAGGAGTTGGTGGCACAATGGAGAGAATGCTGAATGAAGAGACTTGAAGACCTGAGTTCAAATCTAGCCTCAGACACTTACTAACTATGTGATTCTGAGCAAGTCACTTAACTTCTGTTTGCCTCAGATTACTACAAAATGGGGATAATAAGAGCATCTACTTCCTAGAGTTGCCATGAGGACCAAATGGTAATATTTATAAATTGCTTAGCAAAATACCTCACATATAATAGGCACAAAATAAATGTTTTTATCCTTCTTGACTTCAAAACCAGCCCTCATTACATTTTAGCACAGTAGTTAATAGCGGGATCTTGCATAGTTGAGTTCTGTGTGGCTTAAGATCCTACTTCTCCACCACCTAGCTACTTCTAGAGAACTAGAGCTTCACTTCCATCTGTATCAGAACAGTGTTCGGCACATAACTTTGCTCACCTCTCTGGTTGATATATTCCCTCATTAATGAAATAAACATAATAATATATGCAGTATTTACAAGGTAACAAGGAGGATCAAGGGAAGTAGTATTATGCAGAGCACTGCATACGTCTTCAAGTGTCACATAAATGTCAGATTTATTTATTAGCAGCAGAGCTGGAACTAAATCCCAGGTCTGTTGACTCCTAATGATTCAGACTATAGCCAAAGAAAATTAACTCTCAATCGTATAAACATTTTTGAGAGGGTAGACAAAGGAGAAATCTCTATCCATCATTTCATTGGTTAAATGTAGGAAATTTCTGGTTTGGAAAAGTCTATCACCAACACAGAAAGGCAACATATCTGGAATTTATATTCTCAAAGAGTTTTCTGGGACAACGTCAAGTGACCTCCATATACCATGTGGTTAGTGTGCATCAAAGGCAGGAAACATGTTGGTCTTTCTGAGTTGCAGGTCAGCCCCTCTATTCATTATACCATGCCACCTCACCAAATGATCATTAAATAAAGGTTATTAACCTCTCTTCACAGTTGTCCCATCATGATTCGTTAATGATCCAGAGAAATAGTCCTATGATTTCAATTCATGTGTGAGCTTTGATTTGGCTAAATATTGCAATCAGAATAATAATTTTGTGCAGGGTATTGTGTGAGTTCAACTGGATCCATTTGTATCAATTCTGGCTTTAGTGGCAACCTTCTAAAGTCTGCCAAGATTATAAGTGAAGGTTAGGGAAAAGAATGAAAAGATGGGACATTCCTAGGAAGAGCTTGAAGGTAAATGAGGAAAATTTATTCTTTACTAAAAAAGTTAATAATAATAGCTCATATTTTTATGTCAATTCAAGTTTTGCAAAACATTGTCCTTAGAACACCCCTGAAAGATAGGTAGGTACTTCAAGGGTTATTATTCACATTTTACTCCATTGATTTTTCCCCTGCACCACACTGAGCCTTTCCTTATATATCTTTTTCTCATAATAAACCCCAACACTCTATCCCTTTGTAACTATGAAGTAAAGAATCTTTTCACTACCAGAAATAGCTCCGTATTCATGCACTTCTTTATTAGAGATTTGTTGAGGCAAATAAAAATTAAGTGACTAGTTCAGGGGTTACACAGGTAGTTAAGTGTCTGAGGCTAGATTTGAACTTGGGTCTTCTAAGCCTCCAGGTCCACATTTTTATTCCTTTTTAAAAAAAATAGACGAACAAAATGATAACCCAGCTATATATTACCTAGGAAAAATGCTCCAGGATAAACATTTCATCATTCTGATTCCCTCATATAGTAGATGTTCTGCATTTGTCCTTTTCCGTGATGGTCAACATCAAGATCTCCTTGAAGTACAAGTTATAAATAAGACTTTGAAAAGGCAGTGGCAGTGGCTTTTAGACCAAGAAGTTACTGATCTAATTTTGGTGGAGGCTTCTACCAGCAGAACATTCCTACATACTTTGAGGAAAACTCTGCTCCCCTGACTTTGAGTGATTTTATAGGAGAGAACAGGAGAGTAGTGACTCAGAACTAGGTATGGACTATATGATCTATACAGAAGAAATTCAAGTAAGTTGTCAAATCTACCCTCTGAAAAGGAAAAAAATTCTTTAAAACTGTCTAAATGAGTAAATTAAATCCTACCTAATGCCTTTGAATTATTTCACCTTTGGAATTATTGCTAGTTCAAAGACTTCATCAAAATTACCAAATCTCTCCAACAGTACAGCCTTTTGTCAGGACTCTTACTAGCTTTTGCCAACCCATGGAGGGAAGTGGACCCAAGAGAAGGCCCTGAAACATGTGACTTGTTATATACTTTAGCCCTTTCTTTCTATTAGCTCGCTCCTCACAAAATACAGTCACCTTGTATAAGACCTTGGATGCAAAGAAACATTTTACTGAGTGCTTATGGTTTTTCAAGTGTCATACTGTGCAGAGCTGACATTCAACATCACAACAGTATGTGGTACATTTATACCAATAGTGCAACCCAGGGCAATTTGTCTTTCCATGTTTTTTTTTTTAGGTTGTTTTAGGTGACAACTACAAAAGTCATTCCCATCCTTATAACATCTTAAGAACCATACACTCTAAAATCAGTTTATCCTCTAGAAAAAGTCAGTGTGGCATAGCAAACGGAACCTTGAAATTAGCAAACCCAGGATATAAGTTCTGTTTCTGACACATCTTAGCTGTGTGACCCTGGAAAAGTCATGTAACTTCTCTGTGCTCCCAGGTAGCTCTCTGTGAAATTATGTTAGATCTACTTGTAGACAATTGATGGAAAGAATTTCCATCCTGGCAGTTACCCACAATGATTAAAAAGAGATATACTTGATCACTACCTGAGAATTCAACTTTGAGGGAACCAGATTCTAAAGTCTTGCTTTAGTGAGGACATTCACTTCATTTGGGAAATTCAAGTATTTCTCTGCTTAGAAAGCAATTCTTCATGCTAATTGTAATAAGATGGCAATAAGGCAATACATTCATTGCCTGTACGTGTTTAAAGGTGTGCTCTTTTCAGAAGAATTGCTTTTCCTGACAAATGGGCTATATTTTTATTCGTGACAGGTATGCATGAGCTAGGATCTACATCAGTGGAGGAAATACCCACATCAATGAGATCCCAGATTGACGGGAGCACCAAAGCAAGAATTTCCTGGCTGGTGCAATTAGGTCATAGTGGTTCCAAATGAGGAGTAAACTTGTTGGTTTTCTCCTATATGCATTGCTTCCTCAATGTACTGGGAATTTGCTTCAGCTATTCAGTGTGTGTGTGTGTGTGTGTGTGTGTGTGTATGTATATATGTATATGTAAATATACTTTTCCCTTCATTGGTCTAACAGGAGAAATTGTTTTCTCACAGGCACTAAGAAGATTCTGAAAGGTCACTGCATGTGATATCACATATACACTTCTGGTTATGGGGAGTGCCACTAGAAACTCAGGAAGCTGTTGATATTTACTATGGATATTTCTAAAATGCCAATGCCCATTTTCAGATTTCAATGAACAGTACAGGGTCCTTGTCCAAACTTCCCCATGGGGGCTTCTAGACAAGAAAGTTCTGATTTTCTTCTAAATTTAATATGTTTCTTTATTTATATTGCCATTTGGGGCAGGGGGAGAAATTATTTTTTTTCACTGAGGAGTTAATTCTCTCAGTAATTGGCATATACATATATATATATATAACAAATGCATAAAGATATATACATATGTAGCATTAAAGAACATGTACAAAGCTTTCATTTCAGGAGAAAGGAAAGGTTTTTGCTTTTAAAAAAAGAAGTTTAAAAGGTACCCTGCACTAAGTGCATTATTATTCAGGAAATTACTACATAGCAGCAAAAAAACAAAACAAAATAAAACAAAAACACCACTACAATAGACTTTCTGATTTCTTCATAGGGTCCTTAGATAAGTAGACTACCCAGTAGACCATGTTAAATGCTCCAAATGTGACAGGGAAGAGGATACGGGCATATTTGTCTATTTTACTCGTGCCAGAGCCTAAAGGTGGTGGTGCAGGGGGAGGCGTGACAGCTGACAATTTTCCAGAAGATCCAAAAGTGTTGACCTTGGTTTGGATCTGTTTCAGTTTTGACCCAAATATGTGACGCCTAGCTGGAGAGACAGTGGAGACCAGCTGGGACACATACCCAGTTAAAGTAGGAGTGGATGGAGGAGCAGGAGGAGGTGCTCGAGCAGCAGAGATTGTCTCAGCTGCATTCACTCGACTGAATGGGTTGGGACTGGAAGCTAGATAGGACTGTGGTGTGGTGCCAGAAGGCCCCTGAGTTTCTGCAGAACTTCCCGTTGACACATTTCCAATCTCGGCTCTGTTGCCAGCATCAGCATCAGATTGAACTGGTACATTGGTTCTTTTTCTCACATTTGAATTGGCATCTGTATTCTGAAAAAGTAAGGGGGGAAGGGAAGGAGAATCAGTATTAGACATGTAATTATTTTAAGCATTTGAACTAATGTCTAGTGGGGTTAAAACTCTTTCAAGTAGGCCAGATCTTGAAATCAATCCTAAAATATAAACCTTTTCATAGTACTTTAGCTTCACCCAGAAGCTTAAAGTATTACTCTAAATTCAAATGAATTTCCATGTACTTCAAGTTGTCAATCATGAATCTTCTTTTCAATACATTAATAATTCCTATAAATAGTTGGACAATGAATCTGCAAGGAACTGAATTAAGCAAGGAGTGTGTTTGTTTTCATTTTGAGAGTTCATGCCTTTAACTGTATATATTCTGCATTCATTGTTTTCTTTTATTGTAAAGCATCTCATGCCTGAAATTCTCCAGTTAGACACTGTAAACATTTCATAATTTTTTAAGCAGAAGGAACATCTGTTTTTTACGCACTGCATGACAAAACACTCTTTTGTAATTGTGTTAACTCCTTCTTTTTGAGAATTAAAAAAATATATTTAATTTCCAAAATCTCAATGCTTCCTTTCTTAAGAGGAACCTTAAGGTATGTCCATGGTACTGGTACACTTGGGTATTTATATGAGAAGGATGACCTGGGACTTAGGAATATGTGGGGAATTCTAATATACCAGAGGTGTGCTGGAGCCAGCTCCAACCAGGCTTGTGAGTACATATAAGAAAATTTTTATTATGAGCATTTATACCAAGAAATCCACAAGACTTAAGAAAGTGATGGAGAAAATGCTAATAATGCTGATTAAACATGAAAGTCTACCTCTCTGTCCCCATTCCCATCTGCATGGTTGCTAAACGTTTGCCCACACACTGCTGGTTTCAACACTTTTCTCTGACACATGCTATCTAAGAGACCACTGGCAAATCACTTAACCTCTCAGTGCCACAGACCATTCTTTAAGACTAAAGTTCATCTGCTTTTGTTGTAGAAAGTTTGCATAAGTGGAATTCCCTACACTTATAATATCTCAGGTTTACAGAGTGGAAATCAGTACACAAATTCCAATATACACTTAAATTTTACATGTCAATATTTAGCTTTAAATTAAATTTTATGGTATTCTTTTGATTGAGTAAAAAATCAAAATAAAAACTTTCATGAATATTTTTGAATATTCTCAATACTGAAACTTGAGTAAACAATCAATTTTTCGACTGTGATGTCAAATATTTGAATAACAGCCCCTTATGACATTTCTTCTTTCCATCATCAGCCTTGGATAAAATGGAGGTTTTATTTTTAACAACCTATTATCAAGTAACAGTTTTCCAATGAAACCAAATTCATCTGCTTTGCAGCATTTTTCAGATTTGCTCTCTCTGTTGACAAATTTTATATCTACATAAAACTTAATGATATACAAACCATTAACATAAAATTTAAGCTATTTAATGATATTAAGCACAATAAATCGACCAATTCTATATCAATTATGCTAATAATCCCAAATTTATTAAATGTCTATCATGTCCAAGATACTGTGCCATGGTCGGGGCACACAAAGACAAAAAAGAAATATCCCTTGCTCCCAGAGGTTTTTTTTTTTTCTGTCAGGGTAACAACATGCATTGTCATATAAACATATATATGTACACACACATAATATATGTAAAATAAATACAAGGTATTTGGTGAGGAGGGCTTAGCAGATACAGGAATCAAGAAAGGCCTTAAACTGGAGGCTGCTACTGAGCTGATCTTTGGAAGAGAGCAGTGATTGCAACAAACCAAAATTTATTCATATTCGATTTGTCATCCTGATTATTTTGCTTAAATAACATTTCCTAAAAATTTTACCCCCAACACATAGCAGAGGAAGGGAAAGGGCAGCTCAGAAGTGAGATAGATTCAGGAGGAAGCCAGCAATGGATAAAATGCTGATGGCAAATAATTCACAATGGAAATCATCTGCACTCAGATAATTGAGTTAGTTACATAACAGAAGGTGGTTTTGCTTATGAAAACTTTTTGTTGTTTTGGTACCCCAATAGTCTTAAAGCTCCTCACAAAGTATGTTACCCAAGTTCGTTTATCTCATAGACACAATGAATCAAGATTCCAAGGTCACTGGGTGTAGAAAGGAAACTTCTAAATTTGGAACCAAATGAGACTCTGGGAGGGAGAAGAAACATTCTTCATGTCAGCCTACAGTAATTTTCCAAGCAGGTTGCAGGTGAACTAATGAGAAGACATAGTGTAACATATGGCAGGAACCTCAATTTGAATGAAGACAATTGAAGTAACAATTGACATCCACCTAAAAGTTGAAGAGCCCATTACTTACCCAGCATTTTTTTTCCTGCAATGCACTTATGAACATTGTTTAGTTAATCCTCAGATCTTTAATCCTTCTGTACTGAAGATATCATTGCTTCCAGTTCACAGAATGAAAAAATGAACCAGAGAGCAACTTGCCCAAGATTATAGGGAGATGATGAAAGTGGGGGGGAAGGGAAATATGTTCTTTCTCCTCATCTAGAATTCCAATTTTTATCCAGTCTATTGATTCTAATTCAATTTGATGCAGTTCAACTCAACAAGCATTATTGAGTACCTATTATGCACTCATTGTTATTATGGAGTTTGAATGGAAAACAAGTAAAAAGAAATAGAAAGCATAGTCTCTAACCTTAAGGTGTTTACTATCTCATGGACTCAGGAACATGACATGACAATGAATATGGTAGACATGAAGTAGTATGTGGTCAAGCACCAAAATATGGGACACAAGTGTTTACTAGCACAAAATCCAAGGAAAGGAGAAATGACCAGTTAAACTGGTCAAAAATAGCATGAAGTAAATACTTCTAAATATAGTCTAATCTTTAGGTGGCTGCATCAACAGAAAAAGAATTCAACAGGCTAAGTTCATCCGGCAACATTTTTAATTTGATAGGGATAAATGTATGGCCTTTTCTTCTACTTTTGCTTAAAATATGAACTTCACAGACAGAGGATGTGTCTGACTAGTCAGAAGTTTGAAGCCAATGTAATGAACTGCAGGCTTGGTATCCATTGTCAATGTCATATGGCTGCCAAGGAAGCTAGTGCAATCAGGCGACATTAAGAAAAGCAGAATGGCCAGGGCTAGGGAGGTGACCACTCTTCTTTCATCAAATCATTTCAGGAATACTTTGTTAGTTTGGGACACCACATTGTGCTGATGTTCAGACATATCATGCCTGAATATTCATGACCCCATTTGGGGTTTTCTTGGCAAAGGTAGTATCATTTTACAGCTCATTTTACAGATGAGGAAACTGAGGTAAACAGGGTTAAGTGACTTGCCCAGGGTCAACAGCTAGTAACTGTCTGAGGCCAGATTTGAACTCAGGAAGATGAGTCTTCCTCACCCCTGGTCTGCTTAGATGCCTTTCACTTCATTTTATAAATGAATTATATACAGACGATGGCAATGAGGATGGTAAAAGGACTCAAGGTTCGTACCATAGGAGTCAGTTGAAGATTCTGGAAGTGTTTGGAAAAGAGAAGTGAAGATTTATGGAGTGATGTGCTAGCTGTCTTCTAGTATGTGAAAATCTGTTATGTGTTTGGTCCCAGAGGGCCTAACAAAAGTAATAAATAAAAGATAAAAAGATGCAGATTTAGTTTTTTCTACAAAGAACAATTCCCTGAAAATTAAGCCAAGAAAATTATGCCTTCGGTCACAGTATTTTTCCCTTCACTGGAGATCTTCAAGTAAAAGTTTAATGACATTTTGTTGGGTATGAATGAACAGAACTTTGGGTAATATATATTCCAATCCCCTTCCTCCCACAGAGCACAGTGCAACTCCTTCAAGCCTTCTCATCCCATATGAAGCTAATCCATAATCCTCCAGCATGTATTTACATAATACATGTGAACCATTCCTCCAGTTCTTTTAACATCTAAGTATTAATGTTGCACTTGAGCAATATATCTATTGCATTTGATTCTCACTACATGACTGGCCCACCTTTTCTATTTATGAATCTCTTTGAAGATACATTTTGTACTATTTATCACTCACAGGTCTATGTGATATGGTATATAAGGTATTACAATAACATAATTAATATCCAAATATGGCATATCAATTATATTATGCAAATATATAAATAACCTATATAAAATAATAATTAAGCTACCATTATGCCCTATCTGCAATATCTATGTAACAACATATATAGGGCATAACATATTACATTACTACCTACCCCCACCCACCATTCATCTTTTCATTGCTCTTTGGACCACCTGCAACATTAAGTCTTCTGAGATAGTGGTGTTCCATGGCTCCCAACCATATCATAGCACCATGTGCTAAGAAAATGAACCTTAGAGTCACTCAACACACTTTAGAATGTCATCTGCCCTAAATTTTAAGCTCCTCTAGCACACAGAGCTGTCTTTTTTTCAACTCCATTTAAAATAGTTTTTTGTTCAATTATTTTTACTAAGGTCAAATGGTGATACCACAACCACCCCTTACTGACTATTTTTGTGAATATGTGATGTTGGCTAGTTCTGTTTGTCACTGCCTATTCAGTCTGTGGCCCCATGCCAGATGGTGAAAAACTTTATAATCTTTCCACTGACAAGTGAGACAAATTCAGCTTATAGCCACCAAGTACTTCAATAAGATGACAATTTCCTTAACATTTCCAAACTACAGATTTCAGGAGCCAGATCATTACATCTCGTGGTACCCTGTTCTAATCCAAAGCTCCACCCCCACACCCAGCAGCAAGTCAGCTATTCTCAAAGAACTGCTTGACTCTCAGAAGAATCTCAATTGTTATATAACTAAAATAACATTGCTCAGTTGTCCAAATCTCAAACAGAAATTACCATCTGAATTAATAACAGTAACTCACTTTTTGTAGAACGTGTTAGGTTTGACATGGCATTTTTATTCAAAATAGCCCTGTCGTCCCCATTTTATAGACGAGGAAATTAAACTGAAGACAAATAAATTGAGTCACTCAAGAAAACTCAGTAATTGGTAAAGCTGGGATTTAACTCATGTGGCCAAGTCCAGTGATCTTTTCACTACACTGTTCTGCTTCCAGACAGAAACTCTGTTGATTTGAAAAACAAACTGCCCTCAGAATTTTCAAAAGGATTCATTTGAAGTCTATTCAATTCAACAAACTTACTATATGCTATATGCTTTATTAAAGAACTCTTCTAGGTGCCAAGGATAGAAAGATGAAAATTAAATAAACCTTGTCCTCAAAGGACTTGAATTATACTGCAGGAATTTAATATTCTTAGAAGCTGTAGTATTGTAGATTTAGAGTTGCAAGAGACTTTAAGGATCATCTACTGCAACCTCTCCCCTATCCCCCACAAGTATAAAAATAAAGTAATTTTAAGGCTGAAAAAAAATACTAATAACTGGAAAGACCAGGAAAGTCTTCATGTAGGAGGTAGCACATGAGCTGAGTTTTAAAGACAGCTAGAGATGTGAGGAGTTGAATATATGCCAGATGGGAGAGACCATTTGTGCAGATTTGTATAATTACAATATAGCTGAGAGAAATTATTATTTCTCTCTCATATTGATAATCAGTTATTAAATTAGAACCAGGATTTTTTCAGAAGTCTATAGGTTATTCAGTCTCTGTGAAGGATATTGCTGATAAAGAGACTAGCTTTCTCCTGAATCTTACTCAGACTCCACCCAGCTGTGGAAGCTCATTGTGCTTTACCCAGGTTTAGGTGGGTATAACTTCTTTGATTAGATTGCCCAAAGCCGTGCCAATCTAGAAATAAACAATATAATCAAAGTCATGTTCCCCCTAGCTGCTCATTAGAATAGGTCCACTTCTCACTGTAATATTCATTTTTCTCATTAATAGTTAACTAATCAGAATAGATCACCATCCTCAGGAACACCCATTCTTGCAAGGGTATATAAACTGTGAGCCCACCACCATGATTTGCCTTTGGCATTTGGGAGTATCACTAACCTGTTTTATTGGTAATATGCTAGCACTATTAATAAAATGATTAACTGCTCAGAAATTGTGTCTCTCAGACTTTTTAAATGTCACAAGTATCTGATGTCACAGATCATCATAGCTCATAGTATCTTTACTGCCCCTTTCTTATACAGGCATTTTATTACTGAAAGAGTACATTTGTGTTTCTTCATAAAAAATAAAATATGGGGAAAAAATAAAGAGAAAAACAGCATGAGGTAGAAAGACAGATAGTTTTGAGAGGACCTGTCTGAGAGAAAACAACTTTACCCAGAGGCAAAAGTACTGAGTGATGGTAAGATGGCTATAGTGTATGGCTTCCCTACAGCTAATTTTCAGTTATTTTAGGACTACTACAGTAGGAATATGAGTCAACTGCATATTGACTATTTGTTGCACAGCTGACAGAAATGTAGATTTTGTATTTCTCAGCCAAAGTTAGGGGTGGGTCACTAAACCCTGATTTGAAAAGCAAGAGTGACTCAGAGTCCAAAGGAAAAAGTAGAAGCTACATACAGAAACCAGAAGATAAAAGCCAGCACAACTGAGAAGTTGACAGAAGCAGAGAAATGGAGCCAAAATACAAAACAATGGCAGCTGCTTTGAGTTGAAGCCACTTGACTAAAGTCAGATGGTCTCTGCCGTTGATGCAGGGAACTGATCTGATTGGAGAACAGCTCTGAAACTGACTGCTGATAAAGAAAGCAGAATCCTCCACTGTTTGAAGACCTGACTGGGAAAAGGCTGCTTTGTTCTCTAGCACCATCTATAGTTTGAGAAAGAGGAAAATTCCTTGGACAACTGTCTACAGCTGCTCTTTTCCTTCCTTAAGAGAGGAGATGTGAACAGCTTTGTTGTTAACCATTTGAAAATGTATTATATTCCTTCTGCACCTAGCCACGGTACTACTGCTAGGTACTACTTGAGTAGAATCTTGAAGGATGAATAGGATTTGTAAAGGTGACAAAAGGTGGCAGAGCATAAGCAAAAGCATGGAGACTGGAATAACCATTGAATAGGAGGGCAGAGAGTTAAGGAAACCAACTGCACTAAAGGGAAGAATTCATATTGGGACATATTATGAAAAAGATTTGACTCTATAATGTAGAAGCAGACCATGAAAGGTTTTGAAAGATAGGGCAAGTGTTTAAACTTGATAGAGTATATAGTAAGTAAGACTGTAAATCCTAAACAGAAGAGTACCATGATATAAGTCATGTTTAAAGAAGTTTAGTAAGGATGCAATATAACAGAGCAAAATAACAATTTTAAATCCTTCTTTAGGACAGCAACAAATTAACTTATTTCCATTGTGATAGCTTATAAAGACAACTCCTAGTCACACAGCAGGGAAGGTAACTAGCATGACGTGGAGGCCAACATCCATCCGCTAAGCCCTGATTACTGCTCCCATATGAAACAACTGGGACATTCTAGGGTCTAGATAGACTCTTATTTATGGACCCAATTTGACAGGAGGCCAGAACTCTGTCCTCTAGTAAAGACAGGACATGATCCTCCACAGATAATAAGCTTCTCTAAGCTTGGAGAAATCTGCTAGGAAGGTCTAATATAACAAAATTAACAAGTATCAATTATGTCCTTACTATGTGCACTGTACTTAGCAATGGTGAGTACAGGGAATATAATACTAAGCTAAAAGGAAGACAGCCACTGTCTTCAAGGATCTTACATTCTAATGGGAGAAGACGACACATAAAAAGAAATTGTAAAGTAGAGGATGGGAAGGTATACACTATACAAGGGGGCATGATGGAGAAGTCCAGATTGCAGCCTGGTGGCAAATGAAGTGACAGTTGGCCTGGTTGCCCTCCTAAAAGGGAGGTTCTGAGAGGAACCATCCAAAGAGATGGAGGGTTGGCAGGGTACCTTGGGGTATAAATTCCAAGGCTGAAATGATCTCTCGGATGAAGAGCTTTAGACTGCTCCTTGAAAGGATATAGAAGCCTCTATCCCCTAGAACAGCAAATCATGAGAAGCTACCTATGATTTTATTCTCTAGTAAGCTTCTAACCCTGGAAGATTAGATATCTTTGCCTCTGTGATCTTCTCAAAATGGAAGATTCTTACACCCCTGAGACCTCATCCTCTCATTGTTGAGTTCCTCTGAGAACATCTATTTTGAGGAAATTCTCAGGCCAAACCCATACTTCCTCCTTCACTTCTTTCCTGACCCCAGTTTTCACTCTCCAGGTTTCTCTATGCTCCCACCTTGATAACTTTTTTCCCTCTCCCAACTCTGATATTCAGTGACTTTCTTTTTATATATCATCTCCCTGATTAGAATGAAAACTCCTTGACATCAGGAACTTTCTTTTGCTTGTATCAGTATCTGGCATATAGTAAGCTCATAATAAATGCTTAATATTTACTTGACTAAGACTGCCAACTCCTACAGATTTTATCAATCCCCATCAGTCATAATGAGCATGCTCCCTGCTTATTATACTATTTATATTATATATATAATGTATTATATTATATAACTCACTATGGTGCCTCTGACTGCAATTCTGGATTACTGAGACCCCAAATATCTTGCCTCTTCCTTTCTCTAGAATTCTCATCGTCATCTTGAACAGTAGAGTGATGAAATGGGATAGGATGATTCGCTGTCATTCAGCCTAGTGACTAGACTCATTTCATCTTGTGGTTTCTAATTCTTATTCATCTTCTTGAGTGCTCAAGACCTGAAACACTGAGTGATGACCTGACCCAGAAAAGCTATCATCTAGAACAGAGTGATCTTGTTCCAGGACAGTACCCTGCCTGATAAACTATCTGGTGTTGTGAGGGTTTGAGTTGGTATGAGATTACATGTTAGCTCCTTTTCCAAAATATTATTGGAAACAATAAGCCATTCCTTGGAATGCTGCTTTTTTATTTTATTAGGTTGATTGCTTTGATAGAAAAAAATAATCCTTCACTTTCTCAATCTATGTAATTCTGGCCCATATCTTTCATAGAGCCTCCATTAAATATCTTCCTTTTCCCATAGAGAAAGATTTCTTAACCTGAGGTCTAAGTTTATGTGGAGAGATTTCGGTGGTTTTAGGAAGTTGGTGGGGAAAAATTACACCTCTATTTTCACTAATATTTACAATTTAGCATTTCCTTCAATTATGAATTAAGAAAAAAATTAACATATTTCTGAGAACGGGTCATATGCTTTACCAGGCTGCCAAAGGGATCTATGACACATAAAAATGGTTAATAATACCTGCTCTAAGGCCTCTCTTTCTTTTATTATTTCAAGAGTAACAGTAACATACCTTGGCTGCCTTTTGACCAGTCCTCATTTTCAAGATGTCAGCAGTTTATATCCTTTTCTGGTCATACATGTACATAGTATACCCTAATTATACCCACCATGAACATTTCATTTAAATTATGGGATGCTTAGAATTTTTTCCATCATCTATAACCACATAGCATCACATTTAAATATGATGTTACAGTCCTAAATTTTTGAGTCTAAGTTCTAATTCAATTTATTAAACATTTAAGTGTCCTCTGTGCAGGACCCTGTGTTAGGAGTGCCAGGGATACAAAAACAAAATTGAAACAGTCTCTGATCTCAAAAAGCTTACATGATATTAGGAAGAAACAACTTTTAGGCAGTTAAAGAGATAGATGAATTCAGAAGCAAGGAGGAAGCATTAGAGTTTACACTGGGGTTTTTTGTGGTTACTTTTTGTGGGTTATTTTGTGATTGTGAAGCAGAGCAAAGGTAAGTTGCCAATGTATTCACCAAAACCATAAGAAGGACTTAACAAAATAAACTGGACAGAAAATGTAAATGGACTGAGACAGTGTGAAAGGGTCTAATCAGAGTCTTGACCATTTATTTCTGTACCTTAAAAGTCTGAGACAGAATTGTTACAAGTATAAGGTTTACACTCCATATCCAATTTCACTACCCCAAAGACACAAAGGATGCATAAAGGGGGTTCATAAATATCCTTTTCTATCATCACAGTCCTACCTCATAAAAGCCAGGACCACTGTCATAGCAAACCAAAGGTAGGCATCCTTGTGTGAAGGAAAAATGTTAAAGAAAGAACCCTAGCTGAATGTGAATGTCTTCAGAATTAAGTACTTTTCATTGGTATTTTTTTACATTCACATTTGTTTATCATTTCAAAAAAGAAAGGACAAAAATCATTTCTCAAACCAAAAGGAGAAATACTTCATTTCCTTGATCTTCATATAATATCATTACTTTGTTAAAACCAGAAAGAATTTGATTATTTGAGTGGCATATTTCTAGAAGTTAGGATGTTAGTAGCTGAAGGCCTAACTCTGCCTTGACCCAATGTGAAGTCTGGCTGAGACCAAATGATGGAGGCCCCAGTATTATGATGTGAACATTAAAAATGTTAAAGAATCTGATTCTTGGCCTAGTTTTCTATTTCTTATTTTTAATAAAAGCAAATAATACTGGAGTTTCATTTTGAATGATGTCTCAGATCTCAAGTTCTGCTCCTAGGCTGGGGAAGATCTCATTTCCAAATACCAAATAGAATCAGATGCCTGTTGATCTACCTGGAACATCATTCACCAGAAATAAGTAAAGTTAGAAAACATCTGGAGAAACTAAGATTTCAATCAGACTTGTCCTGTGTTTAAAACTTTCCAGGCCTTACTATGTCTGCTATGTCCAGTCTTCAGTAGCTCAATTAATACTCAACAGAAGCCCAGAAGTCTTCAATAGTAACTCCACCTAAATTTCATGTTGTGGTGTTTTAACACTACTCAACTGAAACTATTTTGTCATCAGTCAAAATAGCCTGAAGCAAGGAAAATGGCAAGATGTGGATGTGTGGTAGCAGATTCAAACATTACCCACAAATTAAAGCAGTAACAGCCAAACATAAGCCCTTCCAAGCAGTTTATCAGACATAACAGTGAAACGACATGGTTTTAGCAGCCGTATCATGAGTAGCAGTAATCCTAACTTGAAGCTCTTACTCGAGCACCATGAAGACACAGACACTGGATTGGGATTACACGACGCAAAACAGCTACATCCATTTTACTTATCTGCTTGGGAAGCTAACAGGGTTTAATACAATGCCATTTTCCCCATTTTAAATTAAAAACAAACAAGGCGAATAATGAACATGTGTATCTTCTAGACTGCCAATGGGTCAATGTCTTACCCCCCAAAAATGGAAAATAATAACACAAATACATCTATCCAAGGCATTCATTTCCTGATACTGCTCCCAGGGTTGTGTTGGGGTAAAAGAGAAGAGTTCAACTGGATACCCTAAGGCCATTTTTAAACTGAGGACATGCAGAGGCTAGAGACAGAGAAATGGTGAAAAAATGATAAACATTCTGACTGTTGCATAAATCATTAGCATGCAACTTAATAATGTATTGACCCCATAATTTTAGAGAAAGAGAATGGGTTCACTATGTATTTGGCCTCATACTTCCTAATGTTAACAATTAGTTCACTAATTCATAACCTGTAGAGATACTGTTATTACTTTCTTATCACTAAAGAAGAAATGCATAGGTTAAATTTGTCCTTATCAGAAAACATTCAAGGCCTGAAGAATGAATTGACTTGGTTACCACATCTTTGAGAGTTGAGGATATAATGATGTGAGGATGTCTTTAGTTCTGCTTCTCACACAGCACACTCTACCACCCTGCTGCTTCTGGGTATTAGTATCAACCTTCTATTTGTATTTTTCTTGTATCAAGTGTCTCGTGCTTTATATTAACTTCATGCTGCTGAGCCCCCAAATCTCAGTAGCAACAAGCATCAGGCTTGCTGAACACCGAGGCTCTGTTCTCTGGGAAAGATACAAATATGAGTAACACCACAGAAAAGGAAGAGTGACAATTCTGCATGAGACTTAAATGAGTAACACTCACCCGTCCACCTGCCCACCCTTACCATACGTTCAGATACACAGCCAATTATACACCACTAATTATATTTCAATCAAGACTCAAGGTCGATAGGATTCTCTCAAGTAGAGTACAGTTATCCCTTCCATATGGTGACTTTCCCCATTGCAGTTTTGATATATCAGAGGTGGGCATAAGAAATTAAATGGGAACATTTAATGACAACATGTGAAGGGCAACAGATGACACGAAGCCTATGACCAAACACCCCAAATTTTATAATAGGGTACTGTAAACATAAAAGAAAAAGAAACCATCAAGACTTCTTCTCTGGTACGATGGGAGGGCAAGATCCTGCGGGCACAGCACCTCTAACCCACCCTGAACCCCATGTGGAATAGATAACTGTATTCCCCTTTCCTGTGCAGAGATGTGTAGGGGCTCAGGATTATGCAAACTATATATCTACATTTGGTCAGGTGTCAGTCATCACAACTTCAAAATAATGATATTACTGCATAAAAATCAGCATGAGATCCAGGGTCAACCTTTCCAGCCAGCTCCAAAGACAGAGAGGGGTCAATTGTCTGTCTTTGCCTTGAGCTCATTCCTTCCAAATCCAATAAGGAATCAAATTCATGGAGACACACTTCAATGTCCTTACTCTCATTCGCTCTGAAGCTAAATTCAATTCTTGCTGCCTCGCTCCCATTCTGGATGAACCTGAAGTGCTCCAAGGTCTGTTCTCTCTTGCACACATCCATCCTATCATCCTCATTCAAGGACTCTGTGGGCATTTTTTTAAGCAGTCCTAGAGGAGATTCCTTCACAGATACTTGCCTTCCCACAGGATTTTCAAATACATAAACTCAGTACCATATATATACAGTACACTATGCTCCTCTCAAGGCAAATTTTAGCCACAATGGTACTGCGGAAAGATTTGTAGTCTAAAAACCTGGGTTCAAATTCCAAAGTTGCCCTTCACTATCTATATAATCTTAGGCAAATCACTTTTTCTCCCTGGTCTCTATCTAATTTATTTTTCTATAAAATAGATCAATTCAGTTAGAAGGTCTATAAGGTCCTTTCCAGTTTGAGAGCTATGATTTTGTGAACATCTGCAGGGTTTTAGGGGCATATGTCAGATTTTAGTTCCTTCTAGGGATCTTTCAAATAGCTATGAATTCTAGCATGGGCCAACAGAGACCAGACAAACTGCTGAAAGTTCAGCTTAAGAATGAATTATTGGGAATGAAATATCCAGACCAGGCCACTACTCCTAAGTATAGACTTTTTAATAACCAACCTTCTTCACTATAGTAGAACACTAGCATTGGAGTCAAGAATACCCTCAAATCTTACCTGTAAAAGTAGTTGTTTGACATTGGGCAAATAAATTAATATGTACCTCGATTTCCTCATCTTTAAAAAGAAAAGGATACATTCAATATCTTCTAAGTCCCCTTTCAGTTCTAAAGCTTCAGTTCTATTATCTAAAGCAACCTTAGCATGCCTGTGTGCTCAGAAGGCTGTGACAGCATCCTCACTGTCATTAGTAACACTTCTCTGGCTTCCAAAATCTGATGCATTGAGAGATCCTGACTTTCTTTCTTTCCTACAATGTGTGTTTGGAAATGGTAAAAACTAAAGCTGTGAAGGTTTGAATCTCCAAACTTTAATTTTAAGAAAAAGGTCAAATCATATGAATTATATACTATAAGATTTGGAAATTGAATGGCATAAGGTTTTTTAATAAGGAAAAGAAAAACATTTATCTGGCTATGTAATTATCTTGAGTTTCACTTGTTCTCTTTATCTCAGGTCTCTCCTCCTTCTTTATAATATAATAATAGCTAACAGTTATATAACAAAAATTTTCGAAAGCATTTTACATATATTATCTCATTTGATTCTCACAATAACCATGTGAGGTATGCACTAAAGGTATTGTTTTACCTGCTTAATAGGTAAAGAAACTGTTGTTCAGAGGCATTGAATGACTTGCCCATGCCCATAGTAAGTCAGACAGGGGTATGCTGGAACTACATCACCCTCTGGGAATGACCAACTTAAGCCTAAAATATTTAAAAAATTATACTGGGCTCAGAAATTACTTTATCCTTAAATTGACTTGGAAAAGTTTGACCAAAATGAAAGTGGTTTTCAGTAAACAGCCAATTAGAGATATAGAGATCCATAAAAATCCAGTATCAGACTTTCATACTAAGTAATTCCCGAGAAGCAAGTTTGTCTGCATAAGTCAAGTCAGTAGGAGAACTGTCTAAAAGACAATCAATTATTGAGAACAGATCCTCCTAATAGCATGTCATAGTCCATCTAACAAAAGAATGTATATTAGCTTGGAAAGATTTGTGTAAACATTCTATGGATCTCTCAATGTTTTCATATTTATAAAAACATAAATATGTGCATATTGTGTCTATATACCTATATGTGCATCTCTTTATATACAGATATGTGTATATACTTCAAAATAATTCTGAAAGAATTAGTTGAAATAACTTCTTACAATTGTTACAAATAAAATATATTAAAATAACCTACCTTATGATCTGAGAGACAGATGACAGATGAATTACATATTACATAAAATAAGATGCTGACATTATATATAAAACAACATTTAATAAATAAATATAAATTATATACAATATATAAATATGTATATGCCAACATGTCTGTATGGAACTAAGCTAAAGAAGTTTCATATAAAGCTTGTGATCTCTTGGCAGTATTTTTCATTTACCAAAGAGGGTCTGAGGCAAGCACATGACCCATGGTGGGTGGCTCAGTTTCCTTGACCATTAGAACTCAAATTCCTTTAGACTGTTTTTTCTTTCCTGTCTCTCATGGAGGCAGCTAGTTGGTGTGGTAGATAAGGTCTTGGCCTTGGGGTATGGAAGACCTGAGATAAATCTGGCCTTATTCACTTCACTAGCTTGTCACTTAACTTCTTAACTTACCATGGGTCATTTTTAATATATCTAGGATAATTGTAATTCTCTTTTCAACTAGAAAACCTGTGCCTGTGTGCCAGGCATTGTGCTAAGTAATTTACAAGTATCTCACAGGTACTACATAAACATTTATTTCCTCCTTCCCTCTCCTTGCTTAAACTCACCTTCTAAAAATGAAAATTGCCCTGATTTGAAATGGACAACACCATGGGGAATGCTATACAAAGCCAATGCCTCGACTCACTCTCCTAACTACAACTCTTCCTTGCCAGCAAGCTTCCTCTGAGGTTTCACACTCCCAATTGCTGACTTCCCCCCAGGACCTTTACTTCAGCAAGGACTTTGGACTAAATTTAGCTTACTACAATTTCATTCACTCTCTAGATGTCTCCTCTTTGCCAGCATCCTTTCACCTCTTTCTAGTGCCCTTCTGTGTGTGTTTGCACTGATTATAAGTTCCTTGAGTGTAGGGGCCATCTTCTTTTACTTGTATTTGTATCTCAGAATTTAGCACAGCGCTTAGCATATGGTATTCACTTAATAAGTGCTTTATCTTTAAAAGGCAGGTAGATGGCATCATGGATAGAGTGCTGGTCCCAGAGTCAGGAAGACCTGAGTTCAAACCTGACCTCAGACACTTAATAGCTGGGGGATCCTGGGCAAATGACTTACCCTGCTTGTCTCAGTTTCCTCATCTGTAAAATGAGTTACAGAAGGAAATGGCAAACAATTTCAGTATCTTTGCTAAGGAAATCACACATGAAGTCACAAAAAAGTCAGACATGTCTGAAATGACTTGAAAATTTTTAAAATACATATATATTAGCAATGATGATGATGATGGAAAGTGACTTGGGAATAAGTCAGTGCTTTTCATGTATCTTACAACAGTAAAACAGGCATCATTCATACAAAAAACTTTAGGGTTTGACTTTATAAAAGGCCATATAGAGTTGGAGATGATGTTAGACAAGCATCAACAACATCACAGAAATGTGTGGTGACATTTATTTTTAGTTGCTTGGTATTTCGAAAGACAATCAGAAAGAATGGGGCTTCTGTTTTAACACTAGAAAACAGTGTTCTAAAATTGTACTGATATTTCTAGCACTTTTATCCAGGGGTTTATTTTTATTTCTTTAGTGCTGGATTTATAGAAAGTGATAAATAGATGCTACTCTCTGTAACATAGATCTCCGGTGCTATAAAGGTTCATGACACTCAGGTCTGCATAGATAGTAATAAATGACCCTACTACTCAAAATGGTATCATTTATAGAATTCATACCACTGGAAATTCTATATTTTCTCAAATAGAGTTTTCTAATTGAAAAGAAAGTTTCATTATCCTAGATGTATTAAAAGTGACCCATGGCATAATCAATAATACTTCTTGTGACATCTAATTGTTTGATAATTATATCACCAAATTGGGAATATTATTCTGAATTTTTTTAAATATAATTCTTCAGGGGTAATCTCTCTGACTTTGAACCACAAATTGTTTCTTAAACTTAAATACAATTAAAAACAAAATACACTCGCTCTTTGCCAAATTCAATTATTCAGAAGGTCCAAGAATTTTTCCTGTATACATGGTGATACCTATTTCATCTGTCTTTACAAAAAGGAAATGCTATTAATTTAAGTGTGATCTTTGTCATTTGGCTGTACTTATAAGGAGCATTCTAACAGACTTCTATCATAGCATTGTCTTAATGAAAAAGTGGGGAGAAGAAACCAAAGAAAGAAAAAATAAAAAGAAAGGAAAAACAAACCCATTGCATGACACACCAAAGTATATATAGATACACAATGGTGAATTGTAGCTACCATTCAGTAATCACTGTAGCTTTGTAATCCAAAATAAGTAGGAACAGATCAGGTGGCATCCTGGTCACCTTCCACAGGTATGGGTTAAAAATAGAACATAGCTGATAGCCCTAGATTTTGTTCTAAGGCAGACATGCATGCATACATATGTACACAAACACACAGGAATGTTTATATATGTATTCATATGTGTATGTATGTAAATATGATTGTATTAAGATATATACATATATATGTCTAGTCCATGTTATATATTGAGGTAACATAAATATGAATGTTATTATTAGTATATCAGTTTATGTTATAACTACACATACAGCTCTTAAAACTTAAAATCGCACTCAGATTTTTGGTCTACCTTTTGTCTACAAAACACATCTATTTTTAAATGCATATGTACATCACAGGAATTTGTAAAATGTGGAATCAGAGCTATGCCCTCTTTCTCTTAGCAAGTGGACCTACATGCATTTAACTCTAAATAATATAGTGAATTATTCTATTAATTTAATTCAATGTAATCTACTCAATTCACTGTAACACACTGGGTCAAGATAGTACAACAATGTCATGTTTTTATATTATTAACAGATAATATTACTAACAACAATTGATGGCAATCATATCTGTTGCAAAACCAAATTCAACTTAGAACTTTTCATTTCCTTTCTATTCCTTGTTAAATTAATTTTAAAGTTTTAAAGAGCATGAACCCTCTTATCAGTCAATATTTTCCAATAGAAGACAGTTCAAATTTTTTAAATATTTAATAAGAATTATACACTGTAACAGTTGTTCATCTAAAGTGTAAATTTGCAAACTTTCTCTGAGCTTAGATAATCTGACTTGAGCCAGAAAATAAGATATGAGACTATTTTGCATGTTCTACCAGTTTATAGCAAGCAAGCCAATTTTGCACTTCAGTGAAGTCACACTGCAAAGTTAGCATGAACTGAGCCTAGTAGCTGAACAGAGGTTTATAGCAAATGGCTCATCAGAACCATAAGACCCCCTGCTGAGCAACAAACCTCTGCCATGTAGGCAGAGAACAGGAGGGAGCATGTTTGAAGGCAGTAAGATAACTGTTCATTAATTGATTAAATGATCTTATTAAATAATTCTGAAATCAAACACAACCTAGTGAAAAAATATGCATGAGAGCAATGTATAGTCTACTTAGATATTAAATTTATTTTATCTGTAGTGCAACATAAAGCAGTTTAATTCTTCATCGAGTATAGTAGAGCCAGATTTGTTTTCAAGACTTAGGTTGAACTCCTTTTTTATGATAAATTCTAGCTGTGTGATGACGGATAAATCATAGCCTTTTGACAACCCACAGTTTTCTTCATTTGTAAAATAGTTCAATACCTATAGTAGCTACATCACAGGATTGTTGTGAGGCTACATCTGATAACAGATAAAATGCTATGTAAAATCTGAAGGGCCATACGAATGCCATTTCTTATTATTTGTAAAAAGAAATGTTTATAATTGACCTAGTTAATCTATAGAGTATCTTTTAGAGTTAGAGTAATGCAAATTTCTACAAAAGACCACTTAAATCTTTTGTAGAAATTAGAACAACTCTTAGATTTTACAGTTATTCAATTGGCAAAGGTTAAAAAAATTAAAGAATTTAATGTTTTGGGGACCATGAAAAGCAGCTATATGAATGTAGCAGTGGTGAATCTGCGATTTTGTCCCAACTTTTTTGAACAGAAATATGGAATTATACAATACAAACATCACATACTGCTTGCACTCTTTGCCTCCAATTAACCCATTCCTACTTTTATATATCAAGGAAACTATAGACAAGAGACATATTTATTATTATAAATATATTGATAATGGTAGTATTGGAAATAGTAGAATAAACAAAAGCTATCTACCTAACAATTGAGGAATGAATAATTTGGTATGTGAATGTAATGAAAATGTATTGTTCTGCAGCAATATTGCATTTTTAAAATATATATTTCATTAAATATATGTCAGTATGATTAGTTTCCTTTGTACATCTATGTATTGCATTTATGCACTTAAAAATATTATGTTGAGAAGGATTAGCACCAGACTGCCAAAAGGGTCCAGCACACACACACACACACACACACGTACACATTAACCAGCTTTGCTTTACAATGAACAAAGAATATACAGAGAAATGAAGAGAAGCCAATCAATAAGAGATTAAACATATAGACAATAACTATGTAGATGTAGACAATACAGTACAGCAGCAAGACTAGATTTAAATAAAATTGATGAGCTTCCTGCTATCTTGTCAAAAACAGCTTCCCTTTCTCTTCTTTTAACATAGAGTGTGTTTTTAAAATATACAGTCATATATACTATTGGTTATAAACTTTTCTGTTATTTTGATGAACAGTTTTCAGGAAATACACATTACCTGTGGTTTGTTATACAGTAGTTTTTGATTATCAGCTGAATTAAAAAATATTAGTCAATTTTTAAAATGACAAAAACTAATAATATTTTAGTGTCCATTTATATATATATACATATATATACACACACATATACTTCAGTACTCTAAAGAGTCTAAATTATAAATGTGTCATTGATTGTGGGTCCCCCTTCCAAATAGACAGATCACAATCCATTCAAACCTTGTCTCTCATATCACTGCTGACCATTTCCATGTCACCTCCACAGAGTAACTACATAAAAGGTAGGAGGGAGGATTCCTCCTGGTACTTCAATATTCCATGAATACCAGCACACAATCGAGTTGAGCTCTTTGTCATCTCTTGTTCATGCTACAGGAACAGAACACTTCTTTTTCTGCTCACATATATCTTTGATGACGTCTTTGATAAAACTTTCATACAAGTCACTATATGCAAGGTATTTCCTTCTCTCTATTTCAGTGTATGATGCATCCTTTTCAACTTTACATACTCACTTGTAAGTTAGATTTTTTTTCTGAGAACATGGCATTCCATATTTTCATAATTTTGGTATTTCATAATTTTTAGCCATGTAATATTATTGGGAGACTGCTGGTACTAAAATGATATGTGCTCATGGCAAGAGCAGTTTGTAGTCATTGAAAGTACCAAACCATTTCTGAAATGCAGTTCAATTAGCTTTCTTCAATTCTTGATGGCTTCACTGTCCATCTGCAGAGCACATCCAAAATATATATGCTGATAAATGAACTCGATGGGCTGTCTGCCCAACTTCATATATCATTACTTGGTCAATATATATTCATTTTATGCTTGTTCCCACCACGACCAGCATCACTACCATTCCATTGCAGATTAAAATGATCACTTTAGATATCATGGAAGAGTTCCAATAATGTTTCAGGATTCAATGTAATTAACACAATGTTTTGAAAACTGAGTACCTGGGAAATGCCATCTTTTTAAAGGAATCTTCTTTCATTTGGATTTTACAAAGGGGATAAGGATATGCTTCTGCCTCACATCTTGTCATATCTTTTTTGATACTGATGAATAATTACTGAAAAAGGGTGTTGACATGACTGCACCAAGCAATTTTGCATAGTATTTACATAAATTTTTGATATACCCGATTGGAGAAGATCCATGAGGATCTACCAAGTAACATGCTTTTTTTTTTTTTTTTTTTTTGGTGGGAGTTCATTAAAGAAAAACTAAATGCAGGAGAATTTTACATTATTTATACTTCCTATTCAAATATATGACTGTGAAAACATTCAATAAAGGGCTATTTTCTTCCTTTATTTTCATAATGGATACCCTTGGCATAACCATAGTCCATTCTCATAATTTTTTTATTGAGATGGCAAAGTAAACAGGCATGAGCTAGTAATTTCTGCCATCTTCCCAGTGTATGTTGTTTCACTGTTGTAATATTGTTCACTTTTTTGCCATTCCTTTGCAACTATTTCCTCCTGAGATATATTAATAATTGATCACCTAATGATTTTTAAATTGTTATCCAAGTATGGTGTTCTAGTCGCTATTCTTGATTTCATATTTTAATCATTATTTTATTCATATCATATCAGTCTTTTAAAACCATGTCTATCGTGTCTTGGTTTGGTAGAACCCAAATGTATTTGTTCTACAGGGAGTGGTGGTAAGAATAGATTGCTATAGAAATGCTGGCAGATCTCATATTTTAAAAATTTTATAATTTTTGTGTCGTCTACAAATGATATAGGGATGATGTGTCTTGGGTTTCACCCAACATTTTCTGCAAGTTGAGTTTGCCCTCCACACCTTTTGATGATGTTGTGAGGTGACACTGTTCATTACCTTCTGTCATTCTCCCAAAATTTCACAAATGAACTTTTTAAATTGGTGCCACCCTTGAATGCCTTGTCTCTTCACTTAGCATGTAGATCTAGAATTTTTGGCTGAGGTAGCTTTTAGGTTCCTTCAACCACCTAATCATGGCAATTATTTTGTGTGACTGAGTACTCTAAGAAAAGCTGATAACCAAAGTCCTTATATTTCTAAAATTTTTATGGTTGACACCTTGTTTATAGAGGCTGAACTGGACTTTTCATGATTGAATATTAAGCATTTTTATGTTTATCCTTTCTTCTAACGGGATCTACTGAGGACCATCACTAAAATGGAGATGGTAATAATATCTACCTCAAAGAGTTGTTGTCAGTAACAAAAGAGATAATATATGTTTATAAAGTGCTTTGCAAAACTTAAAGTGCTATATAGATGTTAGCTGTTATTAATAAAATTAAGTCATGATATGTTACTATAGCAGTCTAAAAACCATTTGTATTTAGTTTTGGAAGTATTTTGGTACTCTTATTTGAGTAAGTGAGTCTGATAAACTGAATTCATTTCAAGCAAAGTAATGAAAGTACAGAATTATGCTCATTTCCTCTCTTGTTTTATTTTTTATTATGAAAATATGACTTATATGAGTTAGCTTTTGGGGAAGGAGTGGTGGATTACTGGGGAAAATTATGGTGATTAGAAAACAAAAGCCATCAATAAAAACTTATTTTAAAAATATATATGTACCAAAAGAGATAAATCAATGAGTGCTATAGAGTTTGCCAACCTCTCTGTCTTGTGTCTCTATTCATAATCTTTCATGGTTCACTACCTTAAGTTGAATATAATTAACTTAATCCCCAAGCACCTTAATGAGAGGCACCTTAATGGCTGAGGCAAAGTCTAGCACCATCTTATCTGTCCTAAAATTTCTGTGATCACTTCTTTAGTTTAAAGAAGTAATTATATACTCCTGCGTTAAAGGACTCTTGCTAGTCTTTATGAGAATGGCAGGAATGATGGCACACGGGAGTATATAAGACATCATGAATTCTATGAACGTAGGAGTTTATCACCAATTTCATTTAGTTTTATTAGTAGATCTTTAAAACCATATTTCTCTAGATAATTAGAAAACCATGTGAAATTAGTTGAAATATGAAATAATTTCTACTGTAGTCCCAAAACTGCATAGGAAGTATTCATTATGTGAATGTCTCCTAAGACGAATAAGTTGACTAAGCTATTTGGCCAGTAGCAGTGCATTTAAATCTACATGAAAACCAGATGACAGCTATTTATTGTATCCACATTATACTTCCTGGGCCACTACAGTAGTTAATGGTCTGTTTAATGAGCCAATCATGGAGTATTAACTGATAACCAGAATGAAATGCTTTTTCTTTCACTATTCATACTTCTCATTTTGTGTGAGCTTGAATGATTGTTTAGCAGAGGAAGGTAACCTTCTTCATTTTTCTTCCATTTGTTCCTCTTCTATGGAATTAGACAGGACTGGAATGTGGCCCATAGGGGTTAGATTTGTCCAGTGAAGAACTATGGATTGTGAAAATTGCTCCTCTTTCTAATACTTATTAAAATACATAGCCAATGACTAAACAGTTTACTTAACAAGGCCTGGATTCTTCATCTCCCTCACTGCCCCAAAACTAAAAGTTATTGGAAAAAGTTGTTTTCAAAGCACATATTAGAAGAACAGCTTTCCAGTACAGCTGCAAAGCTATTTAAATCCTCCATGAATATCACACTCAAACCTCAAGAAAATACTAATGTAAAATTGTCCTTAAAGGGGGACCTCGTCAAATCAACCCTGATGAAAACAATCTGGGAAATAGGAAATGATTGCTAATTGTATTAACATTATTTTAAAACAACCCCATGGGTTTGCCAAACCCCAGCCAGGGATACTTATTTATGCTTCCCTTGGTTAAGCCTGTACGCAGTGTTGTACATGCCAACGGAATATAAAAATCCCCCTACTTCTGCTCCTACTGAGATCTGAGGATGAGTGGATAAGCTCCCACTACTTGGCTGGAATAAAAACAATTTAAAAATTAAAAAAAAAACCAGTGGTAGCATTAATACTACTGTAGAGACAAGCTACTGCCTACTAGGAAGTAGGAGTCTTCCTTTTGTGAGGGATCAAGTCTAGGAGGATGGAAAAGTGCCCAGGAAGTCCCAAAGTCTTGCCTTTAGCACTCTTCCCAGGAGCCCTTTGGAATTCCTGGCCACCTTGAGCTTTCATACCTCTTAACCAATATCATCACATGCCATATAGGATCAGAATGCTCCTACAAAAACCTCTAGAGCTATTTTTGCATCTTTTGTACAGTCAGTAACATATCCTATTTCCTAACCAAGTTGGTGGAAAGAGCATTAAGTTTCAAGTCAGAAAGTCTGACTGAATTTCCATACAGGTTGTATTTCTATATGACTATGCCAAATCATATCCCTTTACCAGGCCTCAGTTTTCTCATCTACAAAATGTTGTGCTTAAATTTATGCTTTTCTGGAGTCCCTTCCAGCTCTAAAAATCAGTGAGGAAAGGATTTAACTGTCATGCAACAAAGTAGATTTCCTTTTCTATGCTTTTTATTCTTTTTTTCCTTTCTTTTCTTTCTTTTTTTTGTCACTGTTCACTTCAGAATTGTTGTCTTAGAGACTTTTATAGTTAATGATTTGCTGGATTAGAATAGATAGAAATGGAGAAAGACAGAAACAGAGACAGGGAGAAAGAGGAGAGGGGAGACACAAAGAGACAGAGAAACACAGAGACAAAGAGAGACACAGACAGAGAAAGATGTCTTAAGCTGTTACTCTGAACTAGACACAGCACGTCTGTAACACAATCATCTTGCAGTTTGTGTGAGGAGCTAGAGTTGGTGCCAAATCCAAATGACTCCAAAGCCTGCCTTCTCACCACTATTCCATGATGCTTTCTATTCAGTTAGGTATTCTTTTTTTTATAAAGTCACTGAATATAAAAATTATATTTATTGATCTAATAATTAGTTGCTATTATGAATATTAAAAGTAGGCATTTATTTTTTAAAATGATCCATTACATAAATAGGAAGGTGGTTCTGTATTGATTCGGTTTGTTTTGGTTTGATCCGGTTTGGTTTGGTTTGATCTGGTTTGCTTTGTTAACATCCACTAGAGAAAAGACTTCTGAAGACAAGAATGGTATACCTTCAGTACTGGGGTCAGAATTCAAGTTGAACTACTCTAAGGGAGATTTAACCTGACTTCAAATAAACAAACACAACGTCACAAGAACTGGACAGGAGGTTTGCAGGAAAGACATATGAAGAGCATGCTGTGGCCCTTGATGTGTAGAGAAAGGTCAAGATCTGCTAGCAATGGGAGTCCCACAATGCCATCTTGGCCTACCGTTCCGCTTCATTCTAAATGAAAGCTATTTGTCTAAAGCTCAATAGACCAAAGAAGACAAGTCATCAGGAAACTTGGGTTAGAAGTGAGCGTTGTAGGGTTGTTAAAAGAACAATTAACCCATCATTTTGTGGATTTTAACACTGCCTAAAGAAGTCTGCTGTTGTCTTGGTTTTTCAGTGCATTCCCAGAATACTAAAAAAAGACAACTTTTTGTACCAATGTTCTCTCCTTTGTTTCCAAAGGTTTCATTGACTTCCAGTCATGCACGATGACACAACATAGATTGCCAAATTGCATGCCATCCGACAGTTGCCAAGGAGATAATGTATGTCATTCCTACAAATAACATGGGGCTTGTGTCTTCTTTTCCTTTTTCTACTTTTTAAAGATATTGTTTGCCACACTGCCAAACGAAGACATAGTTAAGTGTCAGCTTGAAGCAATTTCTTGCCCTTTACCACTATCCCCACAATCCCCACAATACCTTCTTATAAGTCATCTCTGGTGAATTCAGGAGTTTTTAGGTAGATTTTGGAGCCAGTGAATTGGCATCTTTTTTTGAATAAACACAGTCCAAATTCCTCTCTGCTCATCAGTCCAATCAAACCCCACATAAGGTACACATAAATTCTAGTTTGAAAAGTTACTGCTATAAGCAAAGCTAACCTTGGTACCATGCACACAAAAGAAATAGGACAAAGAAGCTCATCCAAAGTCTTCCCTCTATGCTGATTCCATTATTTTGCTTTGGAAAATATAATTATTGTTAATTTTTTTAAAAATCATTTTCATTTCCATAGATATCCATTCTCTCTACATTTACCCAGAGACTCATCCATTGAAAAAGAAAATTTTTAAAAAAGAGAGAGGAAAAAAGTAGATCTTCAAAATTAATTACTATGTCAACAGTCTGTGATAGTACATGCAGTATTACACCCCAAAGGTGTGTAACCCCCTCCCCAAGTCTGCAAAGAAGCGAGAGAGATAAATTTCATCATCTCTTCAACAGGATCAAGGTTGGCCATTATAAATTCACAACATTCAGTTATTTGGAGCTTCTTAATGCTAAGATTATTAGAATTGTAAATAGCACACTCTACTCAGCAGCAAAAATGAGTAGGAAACATGTACAAAAATGACTGAAAAAAAAAAGCAGGGTGCTAAATCCATCCACTAATCAGCTGAAGTCATCTTCAGGGATCTGGAAATACCCCTATAAATGATAACATTAGCTCCAAGCACCATTTCTGAAACACATTTTGGAAAATAACAGAAGACAACAATTTCAATTGCATTTTGGAAATATGTAGCTGAAACAATGAAGCCAGTTTTCATTGTGTAAAAAATGTTATTCCATCACACATTAATCCAAAATTTTAAAATTCAGCAGGATTTCGATTTCCCGTAATTAAAATTTATCCATCCAAATAGCAAGTTCTTTCAAGCAACATCTGATATTTTCACTGAATTCTTCTAAGACTTTATGTCCTTATCTTTTAAATTCTCATATTTACAAAATAGACAAAGGGAAATTTGATACGTTTAACACACATAAAAGAGGAAGAAAATTAGTGATTCTTACATAATTTCAATACATTTAGTCAGAATGATATTGGAAGGGAATAACAGATATTCTTTTAAGTATTTCACATATTTTATCTGGTTTGAAGTGACTGTTTTAAGCAGTATTATTCTCATTTTATAAATGAGGAAACTAAAACTCAGAGAAATTGTGTTACTTGCCCAGGGTCATACAATTAGTTTATCTAATTTATCTAATCAGGACTTGAACCCAGGTGTTAAGCACCAAAATAAAATGAGAGCACATCTTAAAAGTTGCCAAAGGGGCTGAACAGCTAAATTATTTTTTAAAGGGTTTACAATAATAAAATGAATGGAAAATCTGAATGTATTTCTTTAAAACTGCTGAAGTACTAAAATATCTTTCTGTTGGCACATAAGTCCCCATTGACTCATTCTATTTTGGTACCTAAATGTATTCGTGTTCTGTGGATAATAGATCACCTCTGTGATACCATTTTTAGATTAGCCCATTGGCAAACTTCAGGTAAAAAGCAAATTACCATTTTTTCAGGATCAATCCAGGTTTTTAAAAAAGTATAGGCTTTGGGGACTTTCTTCCCCCCAGCAGCAGCCATCCTGAGGTATTCACAAAGGAGTCTTTCTTTTGAATATATTCTCTGTTTGCACAAGGCTTAGTTGCTTTAAGCTGAAAATAAAAATAAATAAGCTTACAGAAAAAATATCCTAGTGAGATCACTAAAATGCCTGCAGAGACTTCCTCCTACCAGACACACAGAGCAGACTAGAAGGAAGGCTAGGAGATTCACCCCACACCCACCTCAGTCAAGTCTCTATTAGCGGCTTCAGATGTAAAACATGATAAACTAGTAACTGGAGTGTGGATGGGGGGGGAGGGACGGGACTTGCTAGCCAATCTGTTCAGTTCACTAGAAATATAAAACTGAGAACTGAGGCAATTATCTTGAAAATTCAGCTCCTCACCCCACCTAACTTTCCTCTCAAATTCTGGATAATTATTTGCATTATTATCTGGACAGCTATCTCAATTCCCACTGTACCAAGCCAATGACCTGCCCCTTGCAAAGTATAAGATAATTGCCTTTCCTACTTACCAACTGTATGAAATAACAACTTTAAAGCACTACCTACATGTCAATGGTTATCTCATTTTTTTCATCTCATTTGATGGAGTTCAGAAAGAAGTGACCTGAAAATGAGTAACTATCCTACATATTATTCTCTGATATCTTCTATAGACTATTGAGCCAGTTCACTGTAATTTTAAAAGTACTAGGAACAGCAAAGTTATTTACTATATGCTTCGTGAGGTATTTTCTTGGGGAGAGGCAAGTGTAGATTGGTTTGCCCTCAAGAATGAATGCTGAGTTTTCTCACACCGGAGCATTCCATCTTCCTGCTTCTAGACTCTCTGGGAAAAGTGAACTAGATATGATCCTGGATCTTTAGGTATTACTTTTTTTTTTTTTATTCAGAGCTTGGGTTCATCATCTTCTACCTTCAGTTTAATTATAGTCATTGAGAATTTTAGATAGACTTTTTGTTGTTGAGTTGTTTCAGTACTGTCCAACTCTTCATGATCCCATTTGGGATTTTCTTGGCAAAAATACTGGAGTGATTTGCCATTTCTTTCTCCAGCTCATTTGACAGATAAGGAAACTAAGGCAAATAGGGTTAAGTGACTTGCCCAGCATCACACACCTAATAAATGTCTGGGGTCAGCTTTGAATTCAGGTCTTTCTGACTCCAGACTTGGCACTCTATCCACTGTGCCATTCAGTTGCCCTAGATAGACTCCATTGCTTGGCTATTTTAAACAGTTAAAAAGGGACCATGATATAGCGGACACTGAATCATCCTTCCAGTCAGAAAAACCTAGGTTTAAGTCTCATAATTGACATATTCTAGCTTTGTGACCCTGGGAAGGATGTTTAATCTTTCAGTACCCCAGGTCAAATTGTAGAGAAGGGGACCCATCAAAACCACTTCCCCCCAAATCAACTGCCTCCCAATTGCCACCAAGAGGGCAGGCAAGTCCTCCTGGCTAGGGCAGCAAGATTTATTAAGGGAGATAGAAGTGGAATATCCCAGGTGGGAAGATACCACTTGGACCACCTCTTTTCAGAGGTGAGACAGGGAGATAAGTTAAGTTGCTGCACCCAAGAGCTGCAGGGATAGAAATGTCTCCAAGATCATTGTGCTTTCATCATCACCAAAGAAGGCATCAGTCACTAAGAGGGACAGTCTTTGTAGATGAAGAGTCCATTATTTCTACCTCCATGAACTCCAACACCAACTGCTGACCAATAGACAACGATAGGCAGGTAAGGCCAAGAGCCCCAGGGATAGCAGTGTTGTGGTGGGAACAACCCCTGGGGAGAGGTAATCTGGCAAATGCATGTCTCCTCACCCCCATCCCTCCTCATCGGCCAAAGTAACTGAATAAGAAAGTTAAGTATATAAGAAAATTCTTGCCACCCTAAAATCCTTAGTACCTTTATTAAGTGGATAGATAACAGAAACAGATATGGTTTTTTCAATGCAAATTCACTAAAAGAAGATGAATTTCCATCTGATTTCATACTTCACCCTAGGGATTCTTGGGTCATTCCCTCTGAGAAATTCTGAACCCTTCTCTACATGTTGCTTTCATTGCGAAAACAGATTATTTTCCTTTTCTATTTGTATCTCCAGCACTTAGCACAGAGCTTAACACTTACCAAGTGCTTAAAAATTGCTTTTTTTTTTGCATTTGTACATTCATTCATAAGTTGAAAGAAAGCATATTGGTAAAAGTCCCTCAACAGTAGGTCCCTATCCTAATGAAACTGAGACAGAGGGGAGTGGGAGAAGTAGGGGAGAGGGGGAAGGGGAGAAAAATAGAAAGAGAGAGGGGAGGGGAGAGAGAGATTTACATGGCATTGCTTAGGACTTGTCCAAATGCATACTTTTTATTCAGTGAGTTTTATAAACATAAATGATGTTTACTAATATAAATTATATTCTTTATATAAGTGTTGGTGTGGATAATTTGTAGTCCCTAGAATCTCTGAAAAATAAATTATTTCTTAATCAATATGCATAGGAGCCCTTAGGTTTGTAGTACAAAGAATAATGGACTTGATAACAGAACATCTAGGATTAAATACCCACACCAACACATCCATACCATATATATGATTATGAGCACATCACTTAAGTCTTCTGAATGACAGTACTTTTTTTTAATTAGTAAAATAGGAGTGATGATACTTGTGTCATGT
The DNA here is from genome assembly GCA_023548195.1 of Bettongia penicillata ogilbyi. Taxonomy (NCBI): domain Eukaryota; kingdom Metazoa; phylum Chordata; class Mammalia; order Diprotodontia; family Potoroidae; genus Bettongia; species Bettongia penicillata. The sequence continues at coordinate 34,973,108 of JAJHZJ010000470.1, read as the reverse complement.
TGTACTCTGAAAATTATAGTGTTAGAGATATGTAAGAACCCATCATAACCTTTTTCATTATTGTTATTATCCCACACAAGTAAGGATTGTTGAGGAGGTAACCACCCAAATCAGGAAGGAAAGGGAGAGGAGAAGGGGAGATGTCATCTTTTAACACATTTTGGCTTCTGCAGGGCAAGATGCAAAGGTCAGAATGGGCATGGCAAAATCACTTCTGGATTGAGTTTTTTCAACAATAAAGAACTACCTTTAGGACACTAACTAAAGGACCTTTTGTGTTTAATTTGGGGGTGGTGGATAGGAAAGGATGAGGGGGAAGGAGATGAGAAAAATCTGTCTGCCTAGAGTAACAGACCAAACTCTGAGTTTAACAGAATTAAAGTTGAGGATCACCCAAGGGACAATTTAGAGGCACATGAAGAGTGTACAGTTTGTGAAAACTTACCAGCCAAGAATTCTACCAGAGAAGGGATGGGAAGAATGTCATCAGACAGTTGTATGATGGAAAATGAAGGTATACCAGTCAAGTGGTGAGAGTTGATGGACAAACCATATGTTCCATTGGTATCCACACAACATCAAGAGACTTAAACAAAGGCTCACATTATATTTAGTAGAGTGTGGATAGTTTATGGAAGAACAAGGTAAAGATTCATTCGGGATGTGAAAGCATGGTCGACTGAATTATATAATATTGGAGGAAATACCCGCATTGATAAATATTATTTGTCATCAAAAAATATTATTGTCACTATTTTCCCCTTCAAGACTGCCCTTGAAATTCATTGCAATTTAATTTTACTTGTTTAAAAATGTGGTAAGGGGAAAAGAGAAACACGGAGAGAGTGGTAGGACTAGGGATCATCCTGCCATTCTTTTGTTTATAGAACCTGCTATATTGTCCTCAAATTACAATCAGCTCAGCATTTCTTAGAAAAGAATTGTTAAGGTAGGTAAACAATGATTGCAGCTGGCAGAAAGCAGCAAGTTAACAATACTTCTGGAGAGGATTTTGGATAGAGCAATTTTAGGGCATGGATGGGATGAGCTATTGGCTGGCCAGGAAACAAAATAGAAAACCGTGTTTGTTAGTTATGTAAATGAAGATGTTAAACAATTGATGTCAATTTGACATAGTACATATTAAAGAAAGGCATAGTGAAATATCAGAGAAGCTGGAAAATGAAGATTAAGCATCACTAGAGTGGACACCAATTTAAAAAAAAAAGGTTGAAAAATATGTGAAAAAAAAGATGAGAAAAACCCTGTAGAATAATAATTATATATGGAACAATTTATACACTATATATTCAGCTTCATCCTGTTTTTTTAAAAAGATACTTCTTGAAAATGGGAAAAGTGGTTGAAATAAAATGCACTGATCGATATCTAAAATATTTCTTTATGTAACCCAATGAATATAATCCAATTTAAGTTTGCGGGACCAGTTAATGTGGTGCTATGTTGGAAAGTTGGGAGCTTGTTGGTATATATAATAAAGTACTGGTAGAAAACTCAGCCCTGCAAAATAGCAACAGAGAAAAACTGGCAGCTGGGCCAGCAGAGCCAAGAAAAAGAGTAAATAATTCCACTCGATGTAAAAAAGGGGCAAGACTTGTTGGCACAGCCAATCACTGAGAGAAATCTCTTCAAAGACAGCAGCTGCTCTTGCCATCTATATTATCAAAGGCTGCTTCCACCACTACAAACAACAGTTTCAGCAATCCATGCCTGCCTATATTATAAAGATCCTCAAATAAGTACATTTAGACAATTATATGTGTTTAATGCCTCATTTTTAACTTCGATAGTCTGCTCTACATGCTTCTATTGCTCTACCTGGAATAATTCTGTATTTTAAAAAACATTAGAGATGTAATGTAATTATCCAATCAATAAGTATTTGTGAAACATTCTTTTGTCAGCACTGTGCCAGGAACTGAGTGGGGAGAGGGTTATAAATTAACAATATAAATTTCTGAATAATATAAGCATATATTCATAAAATCTCCTAAAACTATATATTTGAATTTAACTCATATAAAGTAAAGTGAGAGCATACTACCTGTTATACACCGCTCACGTGGTTGTTGTTATCAGGATTTAGGATCATAAATCATAAGTTAATAGGATCATGGAGATGGTTTCTTAGAGGCCATCCAGTCCAACTGTCCCTGCACATTCCAATGTTATAAGATTAAGGTACTGAGGTCTAATGAAGTTAATTTACCTGCCCAAGGTCATGCAGGCAGTGAGAATCAGAACACAGATTTGAACCTTGGTCTCTTAACTCCAGAGCCTTTCCCCATTACCATATTACCTCAAGAGCTAGCTTTGAATTCCACCTCTGCCACTTATCGCTTGTATGACTTGGTACAAATCAGTCTTCCCCTCCTGGACACTGTAAAATACTTCCCATCTGTAAAATAAGAGCACTGGATTTGGTAGTCCTTAATGTTCCTTCCAGTTCTAAACCTAGGATCCCATGCTTCTATGAAATAAGATATAGCAAATGCTTTGTCAACCTTAAAGTGAGCAACAGATAACAATTATTTTTATTTTATTTTTACTGAGATTTAACTCACAAAAATCAAATAAAGTAGGTGGAAGATTTATGGAAAGACAAGACCAACAGTTACATGATGTAAATCTTAAAGAATGATATAACTACCACTTACTACTATTATTAGTGGCAGCTGGGTGGCACAGTGCCTCGAGGGCTGGGTCTGCAGTCAGGAAGACTCATCTTCCTCAATTCAAATCTGGCCTCAAACACTTGCTGGCTGTGTGAACCTGGGCAAATCACTTAACCCTGATTAACTGATTGTCTCAGTTTCCTCATTTGTAAAATGAGATGGATAAGGAAATGGCAAACCACTTCAATATATGTGCCAGGAATACCCCAAATCGGGTCGCAGAGCACTGGACATGACCGAAACAAGTCAACAATAATAACAAATTGCTATTATGAAGAAAAGTCGTGTTTTACCCAAATAACAAAAAGCAGTTAGAATATTTCATAACGTTATGAACAAGAATCACACTGGATAGAAGTAACAGGCTAGGTTGTGACTTGTCTTAGGGGCAAGATTAACCACCGAGTTAAAGATTAGTTGAGATGTGGCCATATTTAAACAATGCCAAATACTCAGTTTAACAATATCGTCTCATCAAGTCAACTAATTTTAGGATTATATTGCTGGGATATACTGTTGTCATATAGACATATCCCACAGTGATAGATGGACTAGAACAAATTTACACACCTTGAGTCGGCCTTGAGCTCTGCCCCCAATATATCCCGTTCCCATTACACCCCCATTCAGTGTAGCATTGAAGATAATGGAGTGCTCCTAAATATATCTCTCAGCTGAGCTTCAGCCCATCATTTCTGAGCCACCTAAATCCTGAACTACTGTGATATTTTTATCATATTTTCCCAGCTACTGCATTGCCAAGGAATGCTTACCAAAATGAACCACAAATAATTGACTGTTTCTTCAGCATTTGGGATGGTGTTCCTTGCCCTTCTCCCTTGCCCATTTCTCTGCTTGTTGAAATTAATATGATAGATTTTACTCAACTTCAGGCGACAAAGGGATATGTTTAAGAGCAATCTGCTCAAGAATCAAAAAAATCCATACCCCACCCCCACATACCACCAAAGAGTAAATACTAGTCTAACTGTCAGGCCATTAAAATTGTGCGCTGGAGTAACAGTCCAATTAAACATTCACTCAGTAATGAAAGGGTACAGCTAATGACAGAATACTGTAGCATGAAGCAGCACTGGCTCTGAATATTCCTATTCCTACAAGACTTAAAGAATGTCACTCAATTTTTACAAATACACTGAAATGTCAGGCCAACTGACAAGTATGAGCAGCGGCATGAAATGGTGGCACAAACACTGCATTTGGCTTTGGATCAGCTCCTTTCTACTTGAAAAGCAGACCCTACACTATGTCATTAAACTCCAAGGAAGAGTTTTCACTGGAGAGCATGAATGATGGGGTCTATACATCAGCTTCGTTTCAAGTGCTAAGAAAAAATCATTTTAAAGATAAGTTTTCATATGAATTGCTATCTATTTTCATTTAATTTTACACGATCAGTTACTTGTATACTGACTCCAACATGATGTTACCGATGGCCATGGTAGCTATTTGGATATATGTGGATGAAAGGACCAATAATTACAAGTGATTTATTAGCTAAATTGCCCAAGAAAGTACTGGTCTTTGGCTTAGGGTTATATTTACTGTCTGCAGAGTTGGTCACAGATGTAACCAGACATTTTTAGCTACTTCATTCTCAACCATCCCTATTATCCTTATATTTCTGTTACTGTAGTCTCAGAGCAGACCATATCACAAGAATACATATTTAGTTTGATTCAACTGAATGAGTATTCATTAAATTTATGCTATGTTCAAGAAATAATGTCCAAAATATTTGGGATACGGAGAGGGAGAGACAAAGATTAATAAGTCATAGGGTCTTGTATTCAAGGAACATTATTATTAGAGATAAGAGACATGTCTTGATATTTTTAGAAAATAGTCTTTAAAGGATATCTTTGCTTTATCCTCATTCATTCACACCTAAGCCCTTTGCAATCTGACTTCCATACCAACCACTCTATTGGACTGTTTTACTTTAATTTTAAAAAGTTTTATTGATATCTTACATTGCCAAAAGTTCACCCATTATCTTTCCCCACCTCACAGAGGGTCATCCTACACAAAAAATAATATTTTAAAGGAAAAAAAGATAACTTTCAGTACAATAAAATTGAAAAATAAAACCTCCTGGTGAAACAAAGTTATTACATCTAGGTAAAGAAAGAAGCAGTCAAAAAGGAAAAGAAATATTTATATCAAATTTCTTAGATCAGAGTTTGGTATCTAAGATATATGAGTAACTAAGAGAGAGATAGATGCCCCAAAAGTTTTAATGCAATTTTAGCTAAACATGAAGAATTCTGGAATATACACACATACGCATATATATGTATATATACATATGTGTGTGCATGTGTACGTATATACATATAAACATATATAGTTGTAGAGATGGACAGAGAGAGAATGTGAAAGAGAGAGAGAACCAAAAGCCATTCCTCAATGTTTATATGGTCAAAGAAATGTGAACTGTGAACAAATAGTTCTCAAGAGAAAAATTACAAACTATTAACAACCATATTAAATAATGATCCAAATCATTAATAATAAGAAAAATGTCATCAAAGCAACCTCATATTTCACCTCATACTTTTCAAACTTTCAAAGATGACAAAATATAGGAATAATCAATGTTGGAGTGAATTATGAGAAGATAGGCACACAATCAAATTGGTGGTGGTGCCGTAAATTGGTACAGCCATTTTGTAAAACAATTTGTAATTATGCAAATAACATGGCAAAAAGGTACATACCCTCTGACCCAAGGATTCCATTCATAGGCATATACCCCAAGGAAGTCATTGATAAGAAGAAAAGCCCTAGAGAATCCAAAATAATAATATCATTTTTTTTAGCAGCAAAGAACTGGAAACAAAGCCAATGCTCATCAGTTGTGGAATATCTAAAAAAAAAAAGGTATGGCACTTGAATATAATGGAAGCATTAAATGTAGAGAGTTTTTCTCTAGGAATATGACTAAAAAAGGCAGAAGAGGTGTAGCTTGAAGAAATCTGGAGAACTGTTTATTCTTCAAGGCAATAGAGAAGAATTTGATATTTAGGAAGAGGGTGGACATTCTTGAGAGAAGGGGGATGATTTAAGATTGCAATATGATTGAGACTCTGGGATGAGACAGGATCAGTTGCACATGTAAAGGGTTTGGCCTTGGCAGGAAGAAGGTCTACCTCTTTGTCAGAGACTGGAGGAAAGGAAGTTATACTAGGAAACCATATACAAGATTTTTGAGCTGAAGAGAATGGAAGAAGGGAGAGGTCATAGAGAACAGCCTCTACTTTCCCAATAAAGAGACAAAGTCCTTGACTATGAAAAAGGGAAACAGGAAGTCCTCAAAGGAGGAAGAGGTGATGTGGAATTGCTTCTATAGGGGAACGAGAAAAGGAATCAATTGACGAGGAATAAAGGGAGTGACTTGCTATAATAATGATCCAGTTGAGATCGAAAATGATTTGTTGTTGTTGAAATCATTCAGCACAGTTGTGAGACTTCCTGCTGAATGAGAAACAAAAGCAGTGGACTATAGAGTTCCAACAGTGCAGTCAGTGTTGAGATTGGAAAAAAACGTGAAGGCAGAAGAAGTAATTCTTTGTCAAAATATTAAGAGGAGGAATTGGAGATCCTAATGAAAATTAAAGAATAGATTTCGGAGGGTTTAAGGACAGGGAGTGGTAGAAGAATACGAGGCAAGGGTCCGATAATGAAATGATAGTTTCTAATTAGGGGAGCTGATCATTTGTGGATAGTGCTGAAATACAGTTTGTGCCCAAGAGTAAGTAAGGAGGTTTAGAGACTGAGCAGTTGGGAGGTTAAGGCGTTTGAGGCAATAGGTATATGAATATTAAAGTCTCCTAATAGTAGTAGTAGTAAGAGAGGGGAAAAGGAAGAAGAAAGCAGAAAAATTAGAAGGAAAAGGAGAGTACAGCTGATGCAAGCAATTAAATGTTCCTCATCTTAATAGGAAAAAAACAAATTCTTTCCCCTTTATTCTGTGATACATCTGAAAAGCAAAAAATGTAATGATGTCAGTTATTTGGAGAGCTAGAATTATCAACATTATAAAAGTGAAGAAAATAAGCCCAATATGAAGTATAAAGTATAAAAGTAGTTACTGGGTGGAAGCTGTACAAGAGCATGGTCTTTAATTTGTTATTCAAAGAGAAGAATGTGTCTAGAACCTTTGACTGCTAGTCATGGAATCAGAGGGATGTATTCTACAAGGTATCTACTCAGGGTTGTAAGAGAGACAGTGAGTGAGTGAGTGAGTGAGTGTGTGTGTGTGTGTGTGTGTGTGTGTGTGTTTTCTGGATTCATGATTTCATCAGTTTAATGTCCTCCCAAAGTAGACTTTCTCTTCCCTAAGACCTGAAACATGCTCTTAGAAATTAGAACCTGAGGATACAGACTCATCAAGGATTTGTTAAACACGTATGCCAGACACTGTGCTGTGTACTGGGGGTACAAATATAATGAATGAATGATTCACCTATCATCAAAGTTCCAGTATATATCAAAGACAGAAGTTGAAGCCAAGCCTTCCTGACTCCAAGGCCAGCCCTCTAGTCCAGTAGTTATCAAAGTGAAATCTGTTTTTTCCTCAGGGGTCCTCACTTTTTGGTGGTCTGAGAGGCCAAAACTATTTTCATAATAATTTAATTCATTATTTTTCTATTAAAATACCCTCTCCCTTTTCCAACTATTTATCTCTATGTGGCTAGATTTTCTTCATGTGCTTCAACAGACTGCAACAGATTTAATGTGGAAACAGATATGAAAATCCAGCTGTTTTCTATTAAGCTATTAAAGAGATCTGCAAAACATAAAACAATGCCACTCTTCTCACTAATTTTTGTTTTGAAAATACTTATTTTTTCATAAAAAGCCTGCTAAAATGTAATCAGTCTGTTATTGTTATTTTTAAATGAATAAATATTTTAACTATCAGTTTTAATTTATGATACAGTATTAATAGATTAAACCCACATAAACAAAAGCTCTTGGATGTCCTCGATAATTCTTAAGAACAAGAAGATATCTAGGAGTCTTGAGATCGAAAAGTTTGAGAACAGCTACTCTAGGTACTATTTCATTCTACCTCTACAGGGTTCCACAGAAATAATTAGAACCCTAAATTCTATATTCTTCAGTCATCAAAGACATTCACCCATATGATCAGAGATGACAGGAAATCAAGAAATATCCCAGAGGAAATCCAACAGCAGGCCTTTAGAGATTTTTATGGAATCCATTTCTTCCATTTGATTTGGTTTTCATGAGACTTTAGATTTGCAGGGAAAGGTCAGAGTGTATTTACTATGGACTTCTGTTTAATTAGCCTAATGATATGGACAGTTGTAGAAAATAATGGGGATCATTAAGAGGAAGGAAAGGTAATAATGGTGACTGCGATTGGAATTAATGCATACTTTGTAGGATTAATGAACTTATGACAAGCCTCACAGAATTCGCTCCCTAAGTCAGTCAAAGACACATTTCTCTGACTCCTTTTCTACCTGCTAAAGAAAAAGGTGCTCTTCAGTTATAGGATCCTATGAAATTTCAATTTATCACTTAATCCAACTGTCTGACGTTAAGTAGGATTTCAACGAAACTATTAGAAATCTTTTAAAGTCCACATCCAGTAAATTGATTTTGTGAGGTAGAAGATTCAGGCATATAACAGAGAGACAGTGAGGCATGGTAGATCAGAAACTGGACTTGGAATTACAGAAACCTGTGTTCAAAACCTGCCTCAAACATTCAATTACTGTGTGACCCTGTGCAAGTTGTATCACCTCTCCATGCCTCAGTTTTGTCATCTGCAAAATGAGGGGGTTAGACTTGATGTCTAAAGTCCCTTCTAATTCTAAATCAATGACGCTACAGTATAAAAATTTATATTCCCATTACTACAGTCTCAGCTCAAGTGATTTTCATGTTAAAAAATTTATCAAGGGTATCACTTAAAATTTTTTCCTTCTCTGGTTTTCATTCTACCAATTAAGCCAAATGTCCTAAACCCCTCAGGTTGTAGACATAGGGAGACACAGTAAGAGTACGGGCAGAGAAGATGAAATAACAATACATAGAAGCTTCTGGGAAGCCATATGAGTTTCTCAAACTACCCATTGCTGCTTCCAGTTTACCACTTTATGATGCCTCCTAAATATGCCAAGGCTATTATATCCATACATATTTCCAAGGAATAAAAATGATCACCAGAAGTCTATGCTGTGCTAAGTTTCTAAACAACAACGTGGAGAATGCCATCCAAAGCACTAAAAAAATCTGGTGTCTACACTTCCCTAAATGACCACAGGATTTTAGAATTAGAAGAGGCCTTAGAGACAACTGAACTCACATTTCTTTCTATCCCACCCCCATCATCACCACCTCCTTAGGAAACAAAAACACAGAGAAATCACATAGAAGACAAGTGGCCAACCTAGAATTCCAGCCTCGTTCTTCTCAATCCCAATGATTTTACACTATAATAAAAGACCAACCAAGAAGATTGGAAGTAAAACACTGATTCCTTTCCAGAAGAAAATACAAAAATACTTTTATAATGTTTTTGTTCTAAAATGTGTTTCTCATGGCATTTTTCTTTTTTTATACACTGTTTAAAAACAGCCATAGCCAGCTAACTCAGCTATGCCACTTCAAAGTCTATACCCCAAAGAAATCAAAGAGGAAAATGATCTCTATGTTAAAAAGTATTTATAGCAGCTCTATCCACAGTAGCCAGCAACTGTAAACTATGGAAACATCTTCCTAGAGGGGAATGACTAAACAAAATTGTAGTACACAGTTGTAATGGAATATTATTGGGCCATAAGAAAAGAAATGGAGAGTTTCAGGGGAAATTTTCAAGAATCTTGTGAATGAATGCAGAGCAAAATGAACTGAAGTAGGAAAACAATTTATGCAATGATAACATTACAAAGAAAAATAACTTTGAAAGACTTTAGAATTCCAGTCAACATGATGCCAAACCACAAGTTCAAAAAAATAAGGATGAAATCTGCTATGGATAAGGAGGTGATGAACTTAAAATGCACAGAGAGAGATGTCATTTTCCAGTATGGTCAATTTGGAAATGTGTTTTGCAAAATTATGCAGCTATATGTCATTTGGTTTTCTTTTTTTAAAAAATGTATTTAATGTAGAGGTGAGGAAAATAAAAAGGCGGGAGTTGAATTGTCTGTTAATTTATTTTTAAAATAAAACAGCAAAAAGAGAACACCAGAATGTTGTCACCAAACTGGTCTTGCTGTTGGTAGAAGGGATGGAAAGTGGTCAAACAGAAAATTTCAGGTACTGTCATGACTTCCAAATTAACAGCCCTTCTCAGGCTTCTGTCTTTTTGTTTTATGCTCTCCTTTGGATGAACAGTCCTTCAAAGTTAAGGTTCTGTTTTTTCCTTTGTGCAGTCCTGAATACTTAGATCCTGAATACTTAGACTGAACTGTTTCTCTTTGCAAAACTCCAAGTATGGATGGCCTGAAAAAGCAGCCTGTAGTCACTGAAATATGAAATGTGACTGTTTCCTATTCCATACCACATTGAGGTGCTGGGAAATATGTGAGTCTGGAAATAAATCAATAATTTTCCTTTAAATAAGAAACAATAATGATTTTCTGATGATCAAGATTAAAAAGCAGAGGCAACAGAATGAAGAAACAATTCCAGAACAGTCGTACTCCAAAAGGTATGACCTTATATATCAAATTGGGTGCTGGCCTTCAAACATCACCTTGAGAGTAGAGCTGATGCAGTTTAGCTGCCTTCAGAGTCATTTGTGTGGCAAAGAAACAAAAAATGAGTCATTACTTTGCAATCACAACTCATTTTTTAAACCAAATACATCACACATTTTAATTACACACCTTACTCCTCATTCTTGTTTCTGAATGATTTTGGTCATTTTCCAAAAATTCAATCAATGCCTAAAAGATTCACCACAATCGAGGATGTTCAAAAGAGGCTCTGCAATTCCAAAATGGGAAATATAGTTCTAAAATGGTTATGAGCAGGAGTAGCACCACTGGAATAAATGCATATCAAAACCTATTTGTATGTATGTATATAATTGAATCATTTTTAAAATGCACATAAGAAAAGGAAGCTATGAGAAAAACAGGAGAGCTTTGCAAATAATTTGTTGAAATTTATTGCATAATTTCCCTTTGTAAAACTGCAAGCTGTATGAAAAGAGGCTAGTGGTTTAAGATATGATCCTCTTTTTTTGCTGTTCTGTCTTATGATAATATTCATTTGGGGTGGTTTATTTCAATTCCCAAATAATTAAAAATAATTTTAAAGGAATATGTACAGTCTCCCCATGTAATTATTGGAAAGGGGATAACATATACTGGATGTATAACTTCTGGTATGTTTGTGAAAAATTAGTCACATTATTTTATGGTCACATGTCATATATTTATGTATAGAATTCCTAGAAAAGTTCTTTCCAGCAACCCATCCTGTTATTCTCAACCTGCTTTTCTGTGTGTTTTTCTCTACTTCTTTTTTCTTTTTCCTTTTGCTGTTCTTGCCAGCCTGCCTAAAGTCCTCCTCAATGAAAGTTGCCATTTCATTGCCAGCTGTAACCTGACAAGGTATCTAGAGGAAGTGGAAATGGGGGGTGAGGGGAGGAGCAGTTCATCCATTCATCACTATGTTTAGATCAACACAGATATCCTTCAAGCAACCATTTGTAAAGTAGTTCACTTTCCATTATGACACATGTTACCTTTCCCCTTCACCAACTCATTTCCTCAGTTGCCCCACAAGAACACAAAAGCTTTCCTGTGGTTGATTACTGCCAAGAGAAATCACTACTGAGAAATGGACTTCATCTACTGGACACAGTAACTGATCAGCAATTTAGAGGAGCATTAAAACTATAATTCAGTGCTACATTTCAAAGAAGAGAAAGTCAGCTACCAGCTTTGCCCAAGGCAATTTGGAGAATTCTGTCATAACTGTAAAAAAGAAAGCTGAAAACTAGTACCTTTAATCTTATATATGAAAGGAATGTTGAGAAATGTCCGTCTCTATTTCCAGGAGGAATGTTTCTAGGAAATGAAGAGAAAGCCGAGAGAGTAGAGAACTTGAGATTACCACTTTTCTCTATTTCAGACTCAAAGATCCCTAGTGATGCTTGACATTTTTCTCTTAGCCATCCATGACAGGAAGAATGATTAGAAAAGAAGTTGGTTTGGCCAAAAGACAATAGCGGTCCGATGCAGAAGCTCCCAATGGACAAGATTCCTTTTGTTATCAATCAACTTGCACTAAAAAACAGGAGACCTGGTAAATATCCTAGAAAAAGCACCACATGATCTCTCCTCCTTCAAACCAAAGCTACTACTAGGACTTCATGATATCTATTCCAATGATCCATGTTTCAGCACCCTTCTCATAAGAATAAAAACTGAAAGCAAAGTTATTTTGACCATTCCGTTTCCTATATGGCTTATGCAGGCTAGCTAAGAATGTTAAACAGCAAGGTGTCAGTGATACCATCCTGTTGTCAGCAAGTTTAACGCCAAGGTAACAATGCTGCTCAGAAACCATTATTTCCATCTCCTTTTTTCCCATCCTCCTTCCACCTGACTCTGCTTTCTTGGCTGCTGGTATAAAATAAAAACAATCAGAACTTTGAGAATAGGGTGGGAATGGAAGACATGCTATTGACTTCCTTTATTTCTTCCCTTTTCAATGATGGCCAGAAAAATAATCAGATGCAGTCAAGCTACCTGGGGGCTTATAAGACAGAAAATAAACCCAAAAGAACAGAGCAGGTGGTAATGAAATCACATGTTAATTCTGATCCAAAGAATCAAATCAAAATCAAAATCCAAAGAATTTTTGTTTTACCAAAAACAAAAAATTACATCCCCATGGCAGACAGAAGTCACAAATATTTCTCATTGGTGTCAAGAGAGTCAGGGGAATGGGTCATACAAACCCATTCCCATTAGTGGATAAACTAAAGGTCTACTGAAAGTGAATCAGTAGTATCATTTTTACACATAAAGGAAGTATATCACGTACAAATCCACTATAACAATAATGGCCAGCATTTATATAGTACTAATGATGTGCCAAGCAGTGTACTAAACACTTTACAACTACTGTCTGATTTGATCTCCATAACTATCATGCAAGGTAGATGCTATCATTAGACTCATTTTAAAGATGAGGAAATTGAAGTAAACCGATGAAGTGAGTTGCCCAGGGTCAGATAGCTAGTAAGTAAGTAAGGCAAGCCTTAAACTTAGTTCTTCCTGACTCTAAGCCCACAGACTCTATCTACTGTCACTCTCTAGCTGCCCCTTACTCCACCATGTTATATATTAAGGAACTCATCTACTTACAGAACCAATGAACGATAAATAGGCAATGCTATGATACATTTTATGCAATTAATCAAACATATTTGTTATTTGATTATATCAGTGGAGTGAAAGTTTAATGAATTTTTTATTTCATCGATGTGGGTACTATTTCTATCAATGGAGACTACAACAACTGTTAAGAATTCTCTTTATGTCCATGCTTCACCACAAACCTTCCAAGGATGTTAGAATCATATCTAGAGCAGGTTGCGAACTCAGGCTAATATAATGCTGAGCTACAAAGAGGAAGAAAGTGAGACAGAGTAATTAAGTCACTTGTCTAAGGTCATACAGGTAGAAAAATAAAAAAATGGAAATTCACCTCAAGTCTTCTGACTGCAGAGCCATTGATCTTTCCCCAGTTTGACGGTACTCACTTTACTCAAGACCTTCCTCTTGTTCTTTTCTATCATGATCCTACCACTTGGGCTATAAATCTGTGATATCTCAGTCCTCTTTCAGAACTCCTTATCTTTATCCTTCATTATCCCTTGTACACTAGGTTTCACAAGCAAGCCCTTATGGTGATGTACTAAAGCCTGCCTATACTCAAGATGCATTTTTACGATGAAGCAACAACATACTTATTTTTGTAATCTACTGATGGATCTTCCTACTTTAGGTAACAAAAATGGAACTACAGAAAAATAGATACAATCTCAGTGTTGGAAAGGACTACAACAACCTTAACTCAACCCTGGCCCTGACCAAGAATCCTTTCTACAACATTACCAATAAGGGATTATCTAGCCTTTGCTTGAAGATATGAAATGAAGGAAGGCTAGATAGTGCAATGAATAGAGAACTGAATCTGGAGTCAGGAAGACTCATGTTCTTAGTTCAAATCTGATCTCAGACACCTCCTAGCTGTGTGACCCAGGGCAAGTCACTTAACCCTGTTTGCCTCAGTTTTCTCTTCTGTAAAATGAACTGGAGAAGGAAAGTCACTGTAGAATCTTTGCCAAGAAAACCCCATTAAGAGTCATTAAAAGGCAAACAATTGAAACAATTGAACAACAACATAAAATGAAGGGAAACCCATTACACTCCAAGGCAGTCAATTGCACTTCTGGATAGGGTTAATTATTAGATATCTTCCCCCTTCCTTCAATCCTGGGTGTTTAAGAAAGGTTTTTCTGAATTGAACTCACCATCATTTGTCTATCTCTAATTTTCACCTATTATTTTATGTTCTATCCCCCCCAGGAAAAACAGAAAAAATCTAATCTTTCAGTCACATTAAAACCTACCCAAAAAAACCTGAAGATTGCCTTCAAAAGTACAGAGATATATCTACCAATCTCCATGTATCTGTATGTGTATATATCTAAACGTAAATATATTTATAGATCTTATTTTTGTATATTCTCTTTTTTGATAAATTATATTGTCATATAAGAAATTGCAAAATGATTAAGTAGAGCAAAGAAGAAGTAAATCATATAAAGCAAATACATGCTATAATTAACTACAATAGTTTCTCCTCCCTCCTGCCCAGAGGAATATAATTGTCAATTGCACATCAGTATTTATAGTGCAACCATATCCACCCAAGACAGGTTAATCACAATCAGAAATGGATTCCATGATTTGGAAAACAAAGAAATCATAACATGAAAAAATTTTTGACAAGAATTGAATACAGATCAAGCATTGTGTTTACAAAAATAAAAATATAATTGTACTTTAAAAAATTAGCACAGACCAAATCAGCTCCTTCCAAGTATATTCCTCATGACGTACAATTCCAAGTAAGGTACATCTGAGTAATTAACTACTTAACTAATTAATTAAGTCAATTTATCAGTAACTACTTCTGACTTACTGTGTGCTAAAGATGAAGAAAAACATATGAATGACCCTCAAGTCGCAGGAGTGCTTACTTCAGACCTACTGTCTCTAAAATAAACATGCTTCAATAATTCTCAGTAGCCTCTCTACTTTGTCTCCCTCTTTCCTATCAGCATAAACTGACGTGGTTAAAATTAGAGGGGTGTATAAAATAATCAGGGGAGTGTAAATCTAAGGCATAAAAGCCCTGGGTCCTAATCTATGCTCAGAAATGTACTAATGGTGAAACTCTAGGTGAGTCATTTATTTCTTTGGTCGTCAGTTTCACCTATAGAAAGAGAAGTATTTATACTAAGACATAGTGTGTTACTGAGTGACAAGGGATGGCCTTAGAGTTAGGAAGACCTCAGTTAAACTCCAACCTCTGGTAACATCCTAACTGTGTGTAACCATGGGTAAATCTTACCTTCTCGGGGCTCTGAGCAACCCTCTATGAATCTATATTAAAGAGAAGTTATTATTTGATCTGTGCTGATGGAAGGAGTTTCCACAACAATTGTTCCCTATGCTGATGAGATCACAGTAGCCGCCCCAAAAACAAATTATGTGGGCTCCCTAACTCAAAGGGTCACTGTGAAGAAAGGAGATTGTGAACCACAAAGCACTAGCTGGTAAATGCCAGCTATTATATTTTTGAGTAATTGAAGTAACAAAGTCTTATTTCATTTATTGGTTTATCTCTACCTCTATCAAGCATATTATATGTGCCTTTATATATCAACTTTTGATTACATTCAACCTGTGTCTCACTCCAGACTTTATCCTGTTTTCCATTATGTTGCAGAGGAAGTCGAGAAATCTCCACTGTTTATCAGTCAAATCAACTTAATGCTCTCATTCAAAAGAAGGTTTTGCAGACTAGTTTGACTAGGTAAGAATTTTCCCCTCACCCAAATCTCTGCTTATTGATTGCCCTGGGACTGAGTTTACATTTCCCAAGCACACAAAGCAAGTGAAAAATAAGATCAGGAACCAAAAGGAAAAGCAAAATGCTTAGGAATACTAAAAGTGGTTAATCTGCATTTCTAAGAGATGTCCAATCTTTGCAATGCTCCTTCTTAAAAAATACCAAGCTTAGAAAACAGATACCGTTTTGTATCCATTCCATAGACAATGAAAAATACTCTAGGGATTCTATCAACACCAAGACAGCATATAAAACTATGTCCATGTGTACAACTTCACAAGAAAGTATTTGACTTACATGAGACAGAGAAAGGCTTTTAAGTTCCATAAAGGTGCAATGAAATTGTGCAAGACAATAACACATAACACTTCCAATATTAAACCTTTTACAATATACCTAAACTTCCAAGAGGATAGTGAGGTGGCACAATGTGAGGTGGCACCGGTGTTGGAGTCAAGAGGACCTGAGTTCAAATGTGGCCTGAACCACTTACTAGCAATCTGACCCTGAGCAAGTCACTTAACTTTGTTTGCCTCAGTTTCTCATCTATAAAATGAGTTGGAGAAGGAAATGGCAAAGCATTCCTGTACCTTTGAAAAGAAAATTCCAAATGGGGTCACCAAGAGTTGGACACAACTGAAACAATTCAACAACAAACCTTTCAAGACTATTCAAATCTTTGGTGCTCTACACATCATATATGTATGTGTATACGTATATATGTATGTATGCATGTATTCTTGTATATGCATTACAATTTTCCATCAGCCTTTCTTTCCTAACATATTTTTTCATGGTTCCTTCTATTTTCCTGTAATGAAATTCACTTTTGTGCTTTTCATTTCATTATGTAGTAGCATAATAGAAACATATTTTTTTTAGAAAGAAAGAAAGCTTATTTTTTTTTTAATGGGACTATTACACAGTAACCCACTAGATTGTAAACTCCTTGACACAGCACTTTGTTGTTTTGAATTTATATCTCTTGTGCCCAGCACAGCACATCACACTTGTTAGGTTCTTAACACATATTTCTTAAATTGAATTAAGCCTGAATTGACTTATAAAAATAGATATTCTATCTACTAGAGCATAGGACAGAATGAATTTCTCTTCTAAACAGGCAAAGAGTAGTCATTACTTCCTATTTGCATCCCTAGCAATTCTCTGTTCCATCAAGGTTTCTGCTTGGCTGGAGAGAGAAATTGCCCACAGGTGCCCTCCAGTAATGAAGTGATAACTGGAAGAATACCAGGCAGGCACTGTGATCACACGGGCTACTTTTAGTGGAACCCCCCTGAGACCCACACAGCAATAGCCCTTACATATTGACTCTTCCTCTATCACCAGCTCCAGTTCCATCCTGCAAATGAAAAGGATTATCTGTCTCCTGGAGTCTTATTTGTAGGCTGATTGCCACATTTTCTTGTATTGCTCTGAAGTTACTTTTAATTTGCTGCATGACTATTTTGTATCTATTTACCTTTGGATATGCTGTGTCCCACAGAAGAATATAAGCTCCTTCAGGAGAGTGACTAAACCCTTTTTGTCTTCATCTCCCCAAACCTAGCCTTGTACCTGGCACATAGTTAGCGATTAGTAAATAAGGCTGAATTGAATAGAATAGTCCACTGCACAGCTCTTAAATTCCTTTGATTTTCCATCGTGGGCCACAGCTTTTCAAGTTGCCCAACTTGGACAGATTTTTTGTTTTGTTTTCAAGGATTAGAAATGACATAGTAGTAGGCATTGGGTACCCCCTTATCGACTTTATCCCTTCACACTAAGGACAGGATCACAGAGAAAATGCATCAAATACCTGAAGTGGTTCATCGGGACACTTTTCTCTCTGAACTGGAGGGGCAGAAAGTTCCTGCTGGGATTTTGACGATTTCCTTTTGGCTTTTTCCATTTGGACATTAGTAAAATAGTTGACTGCAGCAAACTCAATGAGGGCAGAGAACACAAAGGCAAAACACACAGCTATGAACCAATCCATGGCAGTAGCATAGGACACTTTGGGCAAGGAATGCCTGGCACTGATGCTCAGAGTTGTCATTGTCAGAACAGTAGTTATTCCTTCAAAACAAAGAAACAGAAAAACCACAATATTTAGTTTTATTTTAAAGCAATTAGAGATGAGGGGATATGATAAAATTTTAAAATAACTATCCAAGCATATCTGAGCTGGGGATGGAGGTGGGTTTATATATAATTTATTATAATAAATATATAATATGTAATAAAATATAATAAAAATAATAAATTAATTCAATGACTTTTAAAACATGTTACCAGTGAATAATGAAGAGAAAGCAATTCAAGGAGGTAGGGCTTGTGTTAGAATAAAGTATACTCAGACAACTACATTTCTAAAATGATAACAAGAGAAAAAGGATGCTTGTCAGCAGTTACAAAATTCTCTCAGGTTATGAGTGAACTGAAGAACTAGCAACAAAAAATAAGATTCATTCAATTAGTTCCTAAAATCCTACCTCCTGTGCCATACTCTTCCTCAGAAACTAGAAAATATGGCATTTCCTGGGAAAAGCTCCACAATTCAGTCCAGTCTCAGTTCTGTAGCATACCATATTTCCCAGGGGGCATATAAACAAGAACCCTGAATTTTCATATCCATTGATTTTTTTATAGTTATATATGTGTCTATATATCTCTTTTATGCTTACTGTGTCAGTCTTACTTCAGATTATAAATTCCCAAGGGGATTGGCCCATTTAAACTTGGTTTATACATGACCAGTAGAAAGGCAACCAAATGATTAGACAGCCAAATAAATGCCTTCCAATGACAATGATGAGCGATTACAGAAGTTCAACGTATAAAGTATCAAGTCCAAGGAAATATAGACAGTATTTAAGAAGATGATAAATTCAATCTATCTCTGAAGGAGCACTAGATATTGATGCTCCTACTGATAGCAATCTTGGAAGGAAGTCATCACTCCATACTAAATTCTGGGATAGAGATAATCCAATCCAATGAATTTATTAAGCACCTTTTACATGAATATGCTATGGTAAATACATACTGTAGACACAAAGATAAAATGAAAGACAGGTACTGCTTCCTAAAGTATTTATATTCCACTGAGCAGTTGCAACTTGTAAATAGGTAAGTTTATTTATGACTGTTTAAAGATGCAGGAAGAACTAAAATCTATGGCAATTAATCTGTGCAAAGGCATGGTGGCAGAAGATGGATAGCTTAGGTTTATGGAATGACAAGTCAGTCCCATCAACTTACACACACATATAGCATGCGAAGGGGAAAAATGTGAAATAAGTTTAGAATAGTGGACTGGAGTCATAGATGAAGTATTTTGAATGTGAAACTGAGCAGCAGTGAGCCAATGAAAAGAAGAGTATTATAGTTAGATGCATAATTAGAAAAGGTGAGGGAATATATGAATGGGGTAATATTCACTCCAGCGAAGAGAAGAGACAATTTAACATAGTTTAGAAAAAGGAGGATGAATCCCATGGATGAAAATTCTTCTGTGAAAATGTGAAGTAGGATAAAAAGCAGATGTCTCTCTGAAGTAGGATAAAGAACTCCCAAAGAATTAAATTCCAAAAGAAAAACAATACCAAAAAAGAAGGGAAATATATATTGTTTACAGGTAAGGATGAGGACGTACAGAAAATTCATCAACAAACTTAGATTTTTCAAAGATAGATATAGATTATGAAAGCAAGGGTAACGAAGGATGAATGGAAAAATGTGGTATACTCCTCTAAGAATAGAGGCTGAAGTGTTGAAGCCCCGAATGAGCTGATACTGGTGAAGAAGATTGGATAAAATTTTTTTTTTCCTTTCATTTTGTTTTTGCTATATTGAAAGGCATTAAAGAAAAAGATAAGAATGCTACTTGGAGTAAAATGGATGAGTATAATTAATGGCAAAAAAAGGTATTGAACTCTGTTTATTTTTCTTCTACCAAGGAGAGTACACTATGTACTAGAAAGGACAAGATAGTGACTAACAGGAAAGGAAAAATTGTTAGAAAACAAGGCACTAGCCTTGATGAATTCAAGTCATCTTGTTTAAATGAGCTATATCCTACAGTACATACTGAAAGAAATGGCAGATTGGTTTCCAGGGCTACTTGTTCTTCCTTTTTCTGATGGATAGAACACAGGAGTCATGTCAGGAAGTTAAAAAGGCAAAATTATATTCAATGTAAAGCAAATCTTCAAAAATAAATAGTAGTGTCCAAAAATAGGATGGGCAGGCTGAGGAGTTGGTGAGTTCTACCTCCTCAGAGATCTTGCTGAAAATGCTGTCTGATGATTTACATGGTATGCTAAAGAGAAAATCCTTATTCAAAAATGCGTTTTGCAGAACATGTTCTCAAGCTTTAAAGAGACATAGAGACCAGGTTATTATACAGCATCATCAATGCATTAGTAAGTAAAATTTAATTTATCCCTTTGGGATAAAACAAACATCTTCTGGATCTCATAATCTCTTTACATTACTGCACATATAATAAATTCATGAAGTTTTAGTATTTTCCCTATTTAACCACAAACTGACAAAGCCATAAAACTTTCCACTTGAAAGGAAATTAAGATGTATTTTACTGTACAGAAAAAAAACCCTGTTGTCACGCTGATGACTTTGTTAATTAACACTGTCCTGCCATGGCTTTTAAATCTTCTAGCTACATAATGTGGAGATGAAGCCTAATTAGTCTTTTATTTTGTGAAAGACCACCACTTTAATTAAAATTTAGGAGCAATAAGGTTTTTTGTGACCTCCATAACTATTCCTACTAACTAGCAACAATCAAGTGTACTACCTAGAATAGATATCTGCATCATCAGTGGGAAGGGGATAGCTCAGAAAGCCCTTCAAATTGAAAAATTCCTATCTCCTTTATTAAAACTATTCTGTTATTGAAACATCAAGGGAAAAAAATCATTTACTTCAACTTTAATGTGATTTAATGAAATTCACACTAAGAAAACAAACTAGTGTTTCTGTGAGTTTCACTGCTTTGAAAGCCCATTAAAGTACAAAAAGCCACCCTAAGGACTACTTCTCCCACAGGCAAGATAACCCTCAATCTCTTCTACTATATTTTGAGAAGTTTCTGCCTTTTGGTGTTTTTCTACAGAGAAAAGGAAAGATAAAGGAGAAGTGTAATTCCCAGTAACGATTGGGAAGGAGATGTTGAAGGTGACTTGACTGTGCCAGGCAGGCTATGTACACTAACTCAAGATCTCTGGACATTCAAAAGGCAAAGCAAAGATGGTGGAGTAAAGGCAGGGCCTCCCCTGAGCTGTCTCCCAAACCCCTCCAATACTTTTAAATAATGACTCTAAACAAATTTTAGGGGAGCAGAACTCACAAAAAGACAGAGTGAAACAATTTTCCAGCCCAAGACAACCAAGAAGTTTGGTGGGAAAGGCCTGTTGTACCAGGGTAAGAAAGATCAGTTCAACACAAGCTATGCCAGCACAGACCAGCCCCTGCAAACCAGGAGCAGGCCTCGGGGTGACTGAATCAGTAGCAGCAGTGGCAGTTCCCAGACCTCTCAGCTCATGGATGCCAAAGACAACATAGAAGGTTAAGAAGAAAGGTCTCTCACACTTTTCTGGACCACAGTTAGCACAAGCCTCACCAGCACAGCCCTGGTACCAACAAACCAGGAGCAGGCCTTGGGAATGACTTCATCAGCAGTGGCAGGGGCTACTTATGGAACTCTCCTCCCCCAGATGGTAAGGGCGTCAAACAACTGGTCAGAAGGAGATTACAGGGGGTCTCTTGGCTAGCACTGAGGCAGGATTCAGTGATTTTTCCTATGCTTGGGCTGCAGTTCCAGGGCAAGGAGGAGCAGACCAGAGCTTGCAGCCATAGTGGAATGAAGACCCTCCTCATGGTTCCAAGGCAGAAAAGAGTGCTTGTGGTCACTCACAGACCAGGAGACGAATAAATACCTCTACTTAGATCTATATTACCTTGAAAGAACTGAAAACTTACAGGTCCATAAAAGTTATCTCTGAAAATAACTGCACAAAAAACCTGAAGTTTGGGACAATGTGCCCTCCACCCTAGAAACAGAGTCCCAGTCAAGTAATAGGCTGGGAATATAAACTAAAACAAGAAAAATTCTGACCACAGAAAGTTACTATGGTGACTAGGAAGATCAAAACACACTCTCAGAAGAAAACAAAGGTAAAGTTCCTGCATCCAAAGCCTCCAAGAAATATATGAATTGATCTCAAGCCATGGAAGAGCTCAAAAAGGATTTTGAAAATCAAGTAAGAGAGGTAGAGGAAAAATTGGGAAGAGAAATGAGAGTGATGCAAGAAAATCATGAAGAGTGAGTCAACAGTTTGGCAAAGGAGACACAAAAAAATGAAGAAAATAGCACTTTAAAAACAGACCAGGCAAATGGTAAAAGAGGTCCAAAAAAATCAATTTGGAAAAGATGCCTTAAAAAACAGGAGGGGTTAAATAGAAAAAGAGGCAAAAATTTCACTGAAGAAAAAAAAACAGCTTAAAGGAAATCCAAGAGCTCACTAAAGACAATAACTCCTTAACAATTAAAATTGAGCAAAGGGAAGTTAATGCCTTTATGAGAAATCGAGAAACAATAAAATAAAGCCAAAAAATGAAAAAATAGAAGACAATGTGAAATATCTCATTAGAAAAACAATTAACTCACAAAATAGATCCAGGGGAGATAATTTAAAAATTATTAGACTACCTGAAAGCCATGATCAAAAAAGAGCCTAGACATCACCTTTCAAAGAGTTGTCAATGAAAACTGCCGATATTCTAGAACGAGAGGGTAAAATAGAAATTGAAAGAATGCACTGATCACTTCCTGAAAGAGATCCCACAAGGAAAGCTTCCAGGAATATTTTAGACAAATTCCAGAGTTTTCACATCAAGGAAAATATAGTGCAAGCAACTAGAAAGAAACAATTCAATATCATGGAGTCACAGTCAACATAACACAAAATTTAGAAACTTTTACATTAAAGGATTAGAGGCTTGGAATATGATATTCTGGAGGGCAAAGGAGTTAGGGCAGAAAAAACTGAGTATATTCTTTCAGGGGAAAAAAATGGGCATTCAGTGGAATAGAGGACTTTCAAGCATTCTTGATGAAAAGACCATAGCTGAATAGAAAATATGACTTTCAAATACAACATTCAAAATAAACATAAAGAGGTAAACAGGAAAGGAAAATCATAAGGGACTTAATAAGGTTAAACTGTTTATATACCTAAGTGGGAAGATGATATTTGTAACTCCTAAGAACTTTCTCATTATTAGGGCAGTTAGAAAGAATATATATAGACAGAGGGCACAAATGTGAGTTGACTAGGAAGGGATGATATCTTAAAAAAATAAAATTAAAGGGTTAGAGAGGGATGAACTTAGAAAGGGAGAACAATGCAGTAAATTATCTCACATAGGAGGCAAGAGACTTGTTTTACAGTCTAGGATGGTGAGAGGGAGTGAGTGAATCTGACTCTTATCAGCATTGGCTGAAAGAGAGAATAATATATACACTCAATTGGGTATAGAAATCTATCTTACAGTACTGAAAAGTAGGAAGGGAAGGGGATAAGAGAAGGAGGCATGATAGAAGGGAAGACAGATTGGGGTAGAGAGTAGTCAGAAGCAAAACACTTTTGAGGATGGACACAGTGAAAGGAGAGAGAGAATGTAAACACAGGGCTAAGATGGAGGGAAATACAGTTAGCAATAGTAACTATGAAAAAAATTGAAGCAAGTTTCTCTGCTAAAGACCTTAATTCTCAAACATAAAGAGAACTGAGTCAAATTTATAACTAGAAGAGCCATTCTCCAGTTGATAAATGATCAAAAGATATAAACAGTTTTCAGAAGAAGGAATCAAAGCTATCTATAGCCATATGAAAAAAATACTTTAAATCACTAATGATGGGAGAAATGCAAATTAAAATAATTCTGAAATACTACTTCATACTTATTAGATTGGCTAATAGGATAGAAAAGGAAAATGACAAATGGTGGAGGGGAGGTGGGGAAAATGCACTGTTGGTGAAGTTGTGAACTTATTCAACCATTCTGTACAGCAATTTGGAACTATGTCTAAAGGGCTATAAAACCATGCATAACCTCTGACTTAGCAATACCACTACTAGATCTGCATCCCAAAAGATAAAAAATAAAACAATGTACATACAGCTCTATTCTGAGGGCGAAGACTTGAAAATTGAGGCTATACTCATCAATTGAGGAACGACTAAGCAAGTTGTGGTGTGTGATTCTGATAGAATACTCTTGTGCTATGAGAAATGATGAGTGGGATCTCAAAAAAGTTTGAAGAGTTTTGCATGAGATGATGCAGAGTGAAATGTACAAAGTAACAGCAGTATTGTAGGATGATTGGCTGCAAATGTTTTAGCTAATACAAAGATCCAAAACAACTCTAAGGGAATTATGATAAAAAAAAAAGCTATCCAAGCCCAGAGAGGGATGTGATGGTATCTGAGTACAGACTGAAGCATCCCTATGTTTACTTTACTTTTCTTGAGGTATGTTTTTGTGGTCTATATTTTTTTAAGCACATGACTATCATGGAAATGCTTTGTATGACTACACATGTATAACCTATATCAAATTGCTTGCCTTCTCAATGAGGGAGCTGGGAGGGAGGGAATCTGGAACTCAAAGTTTTAAAAACGAATAATAAAAATTGTTTTTATATGTAACTGGGGAAAAATATAATATAATACTAAAAAAAATTGTCTGGACACTCCAATCTCCAGACCTCTTTGGTGTATATAAACTTGGCATTAAAACATAAGTATAAAAAGGAGAAAGAATGAGATGGGAGAGAAGCAGGAGGGAACCCTCTAACCTATATGGCCTTTGTCTTCTGGGTGACTATCTGAAAGATTAGCAAAGGGCATGACATTTTTAACACAGGCTGAAATGTTTAAATCATTCCCCTTTCAGCCAGGGAAAAACACCTCTCTTTCTAATATTATTATATCAAGGGTGACACAGAGCTTGTCCTTGGGCATATGTATTACACATCAATTTAGTGTAGCATTTGCCTGACCACACAGTCAAGTAAATGTTGCACAGGGCAGCAGGCAAAAGCAACAACCCAGATTAGAATCAAACCGTAGTGGCCATACCTCTTTGGGCACTTAGAAAGGCTGATGTCAGTGTTCATCTGTCTAAAGACATTTCTTGGCCTGTGTGTATCCTGCAGATATTTTAATATAATGGTGTGCTTTTTTTTGTTTTCCCTTTTTGGCACATTTAAATGCCAATATCAATCCCTGAGTTAGAACACAGAACATGAACATTTTTGCCCATAGCGTGAATACAAGTTGTACGTACATAGAGGTAATATGGGCTGACCAATCACAAGGGAAATAAGTAGCATTAACTTAACAGTGTGATAACACATTTCTGTCTGCCAGCTGACATTTACTTACATGTTTAAAGTTCCCCTCTCCAAGCCTATTTTTAAAACTTAGAATCATAGAATGTTAGAGCTCCAAGGGAGCTTAGAGGTCATTTACATTAAACCCTCTTTTTACTGAATGGAAAGAGAGGCCCAGAGATGTGACACCCAAGGTCAAGTATTTGTCCTCTTTTCCTTTCTGACACCCTCTCTGACTGTATGTGGTAACAAATATCTTATAAAATAAAGTGATTGAACTAAAGGACATCCCACTAAGTTTCCTTATAGTACTAAACCTATAATCCTTGTTGGTATGAAAACAACAGTGTAATTTAGGCACAAGAGAAGAAAATGCTGAACTAATAAATAATATTTTCATATATACTTACATTTTTAAAAAAGTGCTTCGATAAAAAGCAAATTCCATTTGCAGGATGTCTAACAGGTCCTTCTGATCACACAGAAAAATAGCTTTCTAACTAGTTCTATCCACTTTGATTCTTTAGAATAACAAAGCTATGTGCACTATGGAAACTCATAACTCACTTCTCCAATTGGGCCCCCTCAAACAAATGGGACAAGTTACCTAAAAGACAGCCTCGGACTACATGTAGACATACTGAGATACTCCAGAGCGGGGAATGAGCCTATAAATGCTCAAACTCTATTTTTTCTAAATGTCTAGTTATTTTTGATTTCCCAAAGTCAAAATTTTATTATTGCTGCCAGGAAGTGGGCAGAGGTTGCAGAGTGACAATAGTCTGAGTCATCCACACAAGAAGGATAGCTGCCAGTTACAGTTCCCTTTCTCAAAGAATACCCAAAAATCATTGCAGAAGAAAGTGTGTGGCAATAGCCAGCTGAGGCAGAGAGTTTTTAACATCAGTTAATAACTCATCACCAATGATTCCTACTCTGGATATCCCTTAGACCCCTACTACAAATATAGGATAATGTAATTCGAGGCACTTTTCAATGACATAGTCATTACAAAATGTTATTTCTAGATGGAGGCTTTCATGGTAAAAGGCCTGAGGTACCTACTTTGGCCTTACCGTCATAGCACATGATATTAAAAGAAGCTTCAAAACATTCCAAGAAAGTATTTGGTAATTCAAGGGCAGTAGACTTCCAAGGTTCCCTTGCCTCCAGACAAAATAAATCAATCTCCTAGAAGTTTCTTGGTCAGACATCTGACCCAGAACTAGATTAGCACCTGTAAATATTCTCTGTGAACTATCTCTGTCAGAATCCCCTGAGTGCTTCATGAAGCCAATTCAAGGTCCAGAGGTTTACATGGAGAGGTCTCCATATTCCTAATTTCCTCAGACATTCAGATCATACTGCAGGGGTGCACCACAAAACAATATGAGTGCTCTGCCCCTTTACTAACAATACCCTGACCCCTTTTCTGAAAAAGCAAAAGAGCAGCCAGAACCCCCAGGAGACATCCAAACACCACCCACTCCCATTCCAGGGTACATGCCATGTCAGTTTACTGCTGCACTCCCACTTCTATCTGTTCTTTTCTAGTAAAGCGCAAATATCAGAGTGAAAGGCAGAAGCTTTATAATTTAAAATCCCTTTAAAATCTAACTTACTACTTAACAAATCTGACCATTAAGATGATAGATTTGAAGCTAAAAGAGCCTTGGATACCATCTAATCCAACCCCATTATTTTGCTGATGGAAACAGAGGCTAAAGCCAGGAGAAATTAAGTGGTTTGCCTACAGTCACAGAGGTAGCACATGACAGGATTTTAACCCAAGTCCTATCCTTATACTGTAGAGTTGGAGTTCTTTCAGTTACATAGTGCTCCCTCATATATGGAAAATGGTTATTAAAACTAGTTCAATTTCCTCAAGCAACTCAGGGCATTATATGTTGTAGAAAACCAAAATACAAGTCAATATAAAAATATAGCTCATTTGTGGTATTTAATAATGAACTAATAAACGGCAAATATATGACATCTTTTGCTTCATTGCATTTAGACCATTTAGGGTTGGATTATTTTCTTCCTTTCATTTAAAGCCAAATCAGTCCAGGTCTTCACATAACCATTCAGCCATGAATTTTATTTGTTTTATTTTAAGCATTTCTTTGCAAATTACATCCCAGTGTATTTCATTTTAACATCTAGATTCAATTTCAATTAAATTACACAGTATTAGACTACAAATCCAAGAGTATCACTGAAAGGGAAATTATGTTCAGAGGTACATTTCGCCTTCACACTCATGGTTCCCACTGAGGTTAATTTAATATGACTCTGACAAGAGGCCTCCCAACAGTATTTTCATACAAATACCTAAAGGTAACATGAGTCCTAAGGCCTACACATAAGCTATAACCTTAATGTGCTTCTTTCTTACTAGACAGTTGAAAATACAAATAAGATTCTGTACACTATTCAACCTGACATAAAAATGCTAACACAATATTCTTAAGGGAAGGTTTCATTCTAAAAGCAATATGCTAAAGTAAGGGCAGGTAACAAAAAGGACCAATAAGTAAATTGTAATTACCAAACACAGTTCTAGCTGGAACAGATTCTTTATTTATCCAGAAGGAAACTTGAGAAAGAATCACAGTCATGATGCATGGGATATATGTCTGAATCATGAAATAACCCATTTTCCTTCTGAGATGGAAGTAAACTGTCATAACAATGTATTCACCTACAAAATAAAACAGGAGGAAAATATGTTACTGGCTCTACATGCAAGTTTTCACATGCATATTTCACACCAATTTGTATCTGAAATAATAATATCATATTGTGACACAAACCAGCTGCCGTGTGTGTGTGTGTGTGTGTGTGTGTGTGTGTGTGTTTCAGAAAGAGATGCTGAAAGGAGGCGGAACATCACCTTTTATTTCAGTGTGATAATCTGCTGACTTAATGCTGAAGGCTAATAATGACAATGTTTTTTTTGGGTAAGGGATTACAACATAATGAGTTCTTTAGCTAAGCTCATTTAGCACTTAAAGGTATGATGGCACAGCCTGTGGGATCTCAATTATTTACTTGGAAAATTATAGATTAACCTCACTGATTTAGATGGAATTTGTGTTTGTTTTGTTTCTGTTTTATTTTCTTGGGGGACGGGAGGGGGAGGGAGAAATCTAGGCCTGCTGTTACATATATGTAAGGAGTTCATTGTGTGGAAATGTTCTCCATGAAAAATTGGCAATTCTATGACTAAAAGTCTCAGAAAGTTTCCTGGGGCATTGAATGTTTAAGTGACTTTCCCATAGTTGCCGAGTTAGAATAAATTGAAAGAGATGTCCCTACTCCAAAACTGGTTCTCTCTCTAATGGTCCAAATCACTTTTTCTAAGAATTTAGGTCAACAATTTCAGCAAGAACTTTATTTCTGTATGTTATAACTTTTGAAATGAAATAGATACAGCTACATATGTGATCACACCTGAATATTCACATTCTACAGAGTTATAATTTTACCTTGCTTTTTAATTTGCTTTAAAAAATAGATTCAATAAAGAAAACTTCTTTATATAATAAAGATTTCTTTATATATATAATTTCTTTATATAATTTCTATATAATAAAGAAAATTTCTTTATATAATAAAGATTTCTTACTATCTGTTTTAAAAAGTATTATTAAGATATTAATAAGTATTGATAAGTATTAATGATATTAATACTTAATAATAATATTTAAAGCACCAATACAAAACTCCCTTAAAAAGAAAGTTTTGGAGGTAAACTGATTCCCATTAAATGACTATATAACCTAAGGTTTCAGAAGATATCCACATGTTTTTAAAGTAGTACTGTGCAACAGGAAACTGGATAATTCATTTTTAGAAATGCATATAGGAATTTAGTGAACTTAGGTCTAAAAACTGAGAAGAACCATTTTAACTCACCAGTTCGGGTTTTCCCTTTAAATAAAAAAAATCAAGCATTTTATTTTTTTTCACATTAATTCTAAGAGCACGGATAGTATAAATACCTTTTACACTTGTCAACCTCATATTCTCTAGGGACAACTTTAAAGTACTCCCTTAAAGTTCCTTGTACATGGCTCTACCTTGTTTGCTCTTCTAAATCAGAGGTGGAATTACGAATTGACAAGATGGTTGTGTGGAACCATCAGCAACTTCAATGACCTGCAGAATAGCTTTGTCCTAGCTGTATGAAAAAATAAAAATGTCCCCTACGCTTTGGATATGTGTTTCAATGATCACAATACACCCTTTTCTAACCTTTCTGACTGGTAACATCATCTGGTTTTCTTGTTGCACTTATGACTCAAATACTAGACAGATCCTTTGAAGAGTTCACGAATACAAGTCTAAAGAAAGAAAACCTAAGGTATATTTTCTGTGCCATTCTGTTTCTGGAGGCTCTGTCAGAATCTCCTGTGAAAAACGGATAAGACAAAAATGCATTGCAGATGTCATATCCCAAATTCATTCGAATTGGTGGTCATCTTACCTGTAATAGATTTGATGGTTTCGCTGGACACTGTTTGCCCAACCAGGTCATACTGAACTAAACTGGAAGATTCTTTTGGAACTTCCACAGACTT
Source organism: Bettongia penicillata ogilbyi (assembly GCA_023548195.1). Lineage (NCBI taxonomy): Eukaryota > Metazoa > Chordata > Mammalia > Diprotodontia > Potoroidae > Bettongia > Bettongia penicillata. Next base: position 34,943,235 of record JAJHZJ010000470.1, on the reverse strand, counting down.
CTCAGGACCTTTTGTCCAGGTATAGATCATCTCACTCTTTGGGTAAGCATCTAGGCAAAATCACAGGGCAAGGAATTAGTCTGAGGGTTCCAGTCCCTATCAGTTTCACATGTGGGCATGCTGGTCTAGCTCAGAAGAAGCAAAAACAAAACTGTTGGAAAACAACAATCTTTTAACTTATTTGAGGTCAGTTTTAAGTCTCTAAGAAGTCTGATATCTAAATAAGCCTTGCAATTCAGCAGGATTTCTTTTGTTCAGGTCAAAGGAAAATAAACTAAAATGCTGTATCTGCATCACTGCACCTGGAAATGTGCAGGGAAAATACCAGACAGTCCATCTAAAATCTTTTCTATTAAAGTTAAATAAACCCATTCCTTCCTCTCTCTCATCTCTGAATCCTCTCCAATATTTGACCATAACTTACTTCTTCCACCTTAATGGAAAATTGCCAATAAGAAAAATAACAGATGCTATTTATAACAAAGGGTGCTATTGTTGGAAGAGATCTCCAGGGGTCACCTAGTCCAGCCCACTGCCTCTGGGCAAAGTACACTGCATCTAAACCACTCTACACAGATGACTGCCTATGCCTTTTTTTAAAGACCTCCAGGGAATGAGATTATATAAACAGTTGCACTACCTTTGAACTTTTACAATCAGAATATTTTTTCTTTCATCTATCATAAATCCCAGTAGCAGTAATTTAAATCCATTTCATCTTGTACTGTCATCAGTGTAAATAGATAACAACTGCTTACCACTCTCCCATGAGAACATCCTAAATCATACACAAGTCAATCCAGCATTAGGAACATGGAGCATTGACTTTATGGCTGAGCCAAGACAGGAACTTCTACCTGACCCTACCCTACATGGGACTATCTGTTCTAAAAAACTAACCAAACAAAAAACACTTTATAAATTACAGAGAGGAACAAAATAGGAAGCTATCTGTCTTTAATTTACAACATACAACTACGTAACCAAAATTTACCTATAGCAATTTCAAAGGGTTTTATTATTATTTTCAAGGCCCCAGTATGCTCTGTACTTCAGATAGCATCCTCTTCATTCTCCTTTCCTTCTCTATCTTTTTTCTATCTACCTCTCCACTCCTTCTCTGCCTTTTTGTCTTCCCCCTGAGCTTTTTATTTGGGAGTTATACAAAGTCCTCTCCTTAAGCCTCGTCCCTACTCCCTTGCAATTCTTATTTGCTTCCATGGTTCAATTATCTATGCAGAATGAATGAATGAAAAAGCACATGGGCCCAGGATGGAACTCCCAGATCTAAATCTTCTAGACCTTCCTTCTAAGCCCCAGACTGGAATTTCCAGCTGTCTTCTTACACTTAATATGTCAAAAATAGAGCTTATCATCTTTCCCCTAAACCTGCTCCTTTTTCTGAATCTCATCCTTCCTATCTGGGGTACCAACGGGTCATAACCTTAGGAACCTCTAGATTTTTGATATTTCCCTTTCCTTCACCTCTCACAGTCAATCAGTGAAAAAAGGTCTTCTAGGTTCTAACTCTACAACATGCCTCAAATTCATACCCTTCTCTTAATTCCCACTACCATTGTGTGTTTTATTTTTAACAAGTACATTTGAATACAATTGGTTTCCTTTATGATATTAAATACTTTATTTTAAACATTTAAAAACCTTATTCTGAGGAATCCTTAGACTTTGCCAGTCTTCTGAAAGTGTCTATGATATCTACAAAAAGTGGATTAAGAAGCCCTGCTCCAGAGAAAGTCCCCTTTGGCACTTCAGACTCTCTTGCCTGCATTCTTTTCCCCTTTAATCTGTCCTTCATACTAATGATAGAGTAAGCTTTCTTGGAATAGATCTGTGTATATCACTTCCCTATCCCCACTCAAAAATCATGGTTGTTGCCTCTCTTCTCCTCTTTCTCACAAGTAAAGTTCAAGATATTAAAGGCCATCCATAACCTGGTCTTCCTTTCCATCAACATCTCTTATTATTCCTCTTTGCCTGATGTTCAAAGTCATTTGCAACCTGGCCTAAAATTTCATCATTATCTGCTATAATTCCTCTCCCTACACTATGTTCCAATCAAACTGTATAGCTCTGTAGCCAGCAGGGAGCTGTCTTCCTTCTGAACATCTATCATGCCAAGGATTTTCCTTCTGTCTAGAAGATACTTATTCCTCTCTTTTCCTACTGAATTCCTAAGCCATCCTTTAAAAATAAAGCCAGCCATGGCTAACCACAGTAGTCTTCCCTAATACCCAATAGGCTGTAAATTTTTTTTCCCTCGGAGTTCTCCTAGCCCTTTTTTTTGCATTCTAATTCTCCTATCAAATAGGATTACCTGCTGTAACTATATGCATCTGTGTTTTATCTCTCTTAAAGACTGTAACCTCCATCCTTTTATCTTCTCTCTGTAGCAAATTATGAAAACCACCAGGACTATGTTTGATACAGTTTTAGCAACTTTCCATTTGTAATTAACAACAATAAAAAAACAATGAGGGCTGCTGCTAAAAAAAACTAAGCAACAAAAAATAATGATTAAGGAATTTTTATGCACCAGGCATGACACTCGGTACTAGAGATTCAAAGAGAAAGATCCATACTCTCAGTGTGTGTATACATTATATATATATATATATATGTGTGTGTGTGTGTGTATATATATGCATATATATATACCTACATATGTATAAAATTTGTTTCAAGCTTATGGAAAACATATGCATAAACACATTTATACATAAACATGTACTTACATATGCAGATTTGTATGTGTGTAAATATGTAAGTACTTTAAAATAGGCACACAGTAGTTACTTTAAAAATGCTTCTTGAATGAATGAAAAAGAAGTAATAAACACTGATCAAATGTACCATGCTCTTCACTTCATTCTCACAACAGTAACAAATGTTTTAGATTTAAAATAGAGGCCAATGAGCTGTTTTCCCAACTATCCAAATATTCTCAACTGTTCTCCTATCTAGGAGAAATTGCATATGGAAAAGGAAATCTATGTGGATGTAGGATCTGGATCTTAAGATCATGCTTCAGTAATGAAGTCAGCTAAGTGCTGTCTCCCTAGGCAAAAGCTCCCTCTAAATTCTGGGAAACTGACATGTTCTACACTGATATTGAATTAAGAAGAAGTCATGACAGTAGGGAGCCTCTTCTGGGTCCCAGGACTACAAACTAGATGTTGAATTACTCTGAATCGTAATCATTCCCACTGCCTGAGAAGTCACCTCTTAGAATCTCTAGCTTCTCCAAACTTCAATATCACCTCATTTTTTATGATGCCCCTCTAATTGTCAATGTTCTCTCTCCCTTGAAATTACTTTGAACTATTTTGTATTTACATACATGAGCATATGTTATGCCCTAGTCCATGGCTCCCAATAGAATGTATAATACCTAAAGATAAAAACTCTTTGGTTTTCTATCTTTATATCTACAATGCCTGGTGTGTGTTACAAATAATAGATACTTTATAAATCTTACTACTGAACTGAATAGTTAATGAAAAGAAGTTTTATGATTTTAACTTACAACTCCCAAATTTCAAGGGACATGCATGACCATCCATGGGGAAATCCACTAATCTCATGGGGCACTCTGCACTTATGGTAAGCCTACAATGAAACACATAGAAGCAAAAATATTGAATCATTTTCGTAATCATCTTTATTTCTTAATATGCATAAAATAAAAGAACGAGTTGATCACCTCATTGTATATAAAATGGTGCCATTCCTCATAATTCTGAAGAGCTTGTTTGGGGCTGTCATATTATGGGAGACAGATTTTTTCCCATTCCTGAAGAAAGTATCAGGTGTCCACACTTTAGTTACCATCATATTGTTGAGCCTTAAAATTTCAATGGGGCCATCATATTTTAGTCTTTTGTCAATCCATGTTTGCCGAAAGAAGACATCCATTGTGTATTCCTAGGTGAACAAACCACAGCAATTCCAAACACAAGTTATTACGCATAAATTACCAATAGAATGTACAGGCGCCTATGTATACATGCAAACAAAACCACACAAGTAAAACCAAATCAATAGGAGCATTTATTTACAAAAGGCAATGGCAAAGAGTTCCAGCAATCAAAGCATGTTGTATATGTCTCAATACTTCAATTCCCCACGTTAGTCAGATAAATAAATCACCATACATATTTAATCATTCAAGAATGATTCCTCTAATTCAGTATGATTAGAGGAGGATACACTTTCATTCTAATATATATCAGGAGATAAAATGAGATAATGAAGTAACAAATGTCACAGAGTTTTTTTAGAAGAGTAAAACAACAAAGTAAATCAACACCTAAAACAGTTTTATGCCCAACAAACTAATGAAAATTAGAAAGTAGATAGTCAAGTATTTTAAATCAGGTACACCTGTTTTAAAGGTGCTGCCAAACATCTTTATGTAACCTTAAGAGCACACGCTTAAAGAGATAAATTCACTCTGACATCTACCAGAGTTTGGCGTACTGAGCTCTTCAAGCATTAAGGGGGTAAAAAATACAACTGGACCAAAATGAAATGCTAAAATATGGCCCCTCAGGACTGTGAGATACTTTTGTGCCAGAAATAATTTCAGCCATTATAATCTCTAATTTTCTCCATCTCAATGGTTTTCACAAGGAAAAAAAGTCGACTCATATGATTGTTGCATGGGGAGTAGTGACAATAAAGTTCTTTTCTTTTATAGAAAATGAATCCAGGCAAAAATGTACTCAAATGTTAGAGTTGAAATGCAAATTCTCTGACCTCCTCTTGACAAATGTATGGGTCTGATTACTCACACTAGAAACAGAGCTGCTCTTACTCTCTGGATTGACAGTGAAATAAACATCCATTTCCTTCTGTTGTGCGTGGTTTCTCCTAACTACAGAAAGCTATTTTAAATTTTTCCAACACCTACCATTTCCACATCAGAAACAGGCCCAAAGCTGGTGACATATATGTCAGTTTTCACTTCTGTAACAGGACCTAGTAGATAGGAAATATGCAAGTGTGAAAAAATAATCATTAATTTTACAAGGTAACTGGGTGAGAAGAAATAACAGAAAAATACACAAAGCCCTTTGTAATTATTGCTTTAAAGTTGATAGGAGAAAAACATCACTAAAAAATAGACACGATTTTTACAAATGTACACATATGCAGGCAATAATACTCAAAGTCAAAAGTAAATTCCCAATTTCTCACCAACAAAGCTATTTCCATCATAAATCGAAGAGTCTAGAGGTAAAAAAGCCCTCAGAGATCATTCAGACCAATCCTTTCATTTTACAGGTGGGGAAAATGAGGCTCAGAAAAGTTGGTCAAGTGAAATACCCAAGGTCACACAGATGATTTGAACGTAACTCTTTCTTCTCAAAATCTAATCTTTCCTCTACTGCACGCTGTCTCTCAATATTTTAATACTAATAGATCCCCGAAACAGTTATAAAAATATTATATATATTATATATACATACATAATATATAATACATACATGTACATATATGTATGTGTGTGCATATATATATATATACACATATAACTGAGGCTTGGTGATGCCATTCTGAACATCTCTCAAAGAAAGCAATATCCACAAGCACCTTAGTATTAACACTATCTTAATAAGTTTGTTTCTACAAATATATGTTATCTGTGACAACTGCTATGTTAGTTAAGATCGCTTAGATTAACCAGGCATTAAATGAAAAACTTGTTTGTCCTGATAGACAACAGTTATCCCATGATTCCAAGGAGCCTCTGGCCTTTGAGTGCCATGGTAATGCCAGATGCTTTTGAGAGATCTTCAATAGACCCAGATCCCCTATGGCAAGGAGGTAAGTAATTAAAGGGTGGTTAACATGCAATACTGTTAATGTGCAAGGGGAAAGAAATCCATAATAGCTGCCAAAAGTCATGTATCTTCACAGAAACACGAATATTATTAAATTGCTCAGAGACAGGAAACAAGGTTGGATATGAGGATCATTGAAAGTACTGGGGATGTATAGCTTGGAGAAGAGGAACAATAACTGGAAGGATGTCAAGAAGACATGAATTTGAATCTTATCACATAGAGTCACTAGCCATATTATCATGGGCAAGTTATTTAGTCTCTCTCAGATTAAGTTTTCTCACCCGTAAAATGTGGATAATAATATCATCTCCTTGTGAGTGTTAAGTGAGAATCAAATAAGATGATGTGTGGAAATCATTTATCATGCTTTAAATCACTACATAAGTACTAGCTATTCAAAGACAAGACTTAGAAGACAGCTATCTTCACATTTTTAAAGAACTACTTTCTGGAAAAGGGAATATTCTTGTTCTGCTCATGAGAGATCTGAACTAACACTAAAAGGTAGAAGTGGGAGAGAAAAATTTCAACTTGAGGTTAAAAAAAGCCTCTTGGCAACCACAGTTATCCAAGAAAATGGAGTACTTGGGAAGGGAATAAGTTCTTTCTCAGTTAAGGTCTTATACAAAAGATTGAATGAGCTCTTGTCCCAGAGGCTTATGCAGTCTTCTAAAAAAGACCTAAATTGCATCCTCTGTCAGGCACAGGTTGGATTATGTAGTCTTTTACATCATTTCCACCTCTGAAATTGTGATTCTACCTGATAAAAAAAATCCTCAGCTGGTAACACCAATACCCAGGTAGATAGATCATGGGAATGTGGTCATCATTCTGGTAGGGTAATATTATGTTGATGTTTCTCAAAGGAGAATATATGAGAAAATCAGTGAATGCCAGATCTAGAAGGGCCTTCCTATGTCACCTTTAGCCCATAGATGACCCAAAATTTCATTTATAACATCCTCTACATGTTGTCATCCAACCTTCACATGAAAACTTCAAGTGAGAGGGCACTCTCTTGAAGCAGCTCTTTCCATTCTTGGATATCCAAAGTGTGGGGAGGGGACCAGGGAGCCTGCCATACAGATTTCAGAGAAGAGTATACTGGGAATCACGGTCATGCCATTTCTTATTGATCTGTAGCTTTGCAGAGCAGAAGTTGTACAAGATCCTTATAGCAGAAGAGATAACTCATTATGAAACCACCCATGCATACTCTTTGTAAGACTATAAGCTACTTGAGGGCAAGGGCCAAGTCTTCTTTATTTTAGTTATATTTGTCTCCAATATAATCCTTCAAGTGAAGCATGAACTTAATAAAGGGACTTCTTAATTTAGTTAAAAACAAGTTACTCATTGGACTTATACTGAAAAAGTCTTAAACTGTTGTGTAATGACCTTAAAGTTTACTATCTATGTATATACAGATATGTATGCATGTATGTATACATATATGTACATACTATATATATATTGTGGGTGTGTACCTCTACATGTGTATGTGTGTATAGATATTGTTGTCTCTGAGAAGTAAAGAATAGTACCCCTAGATAGGAAAGGCTAAGCTAGAAGATGTCTTAATTTTTATGCCACTTTTAAAAAACTAAGAGTGGATACTGAACTTTTCATTTTAAGTTTTATAGAGATTATAAACATATCTGTATATGTTTGTATATATATGTATGTGTGTATATATATATAAATATATGTGTGTGCTTGTATGTATGTATAGCTTTCCCACTGGGAACTTAAATTTGAGACCTTTAGAAAACATAGAAATTAAAGGCAAAGAATGAATGGACTTCCCTTCCAAAACAGAAACACTTTTTTCTAAGCTTAAAGCATTATAAAAATGTAACTCCAGAAAATAATCACAGAATTACAGAATCTCAGAGTTGGAAAGTACCACAAAAGCCATGGAGTCCAATGTATACCTAATGACAATCGCCTCTATAAATAATCGTCCAACCTTAGCTAGAAGATCAGAGACAAAGAAAAATGCCCTAGACCCTGAGGCTGCCCATTTTACTTCTGACTACCTATAATTATCAGGGTGTTCTGCTTGATATCAAATCTAAATCTGGTCTGCAACTTCACCACTGGTTCTTCCTCCTACCACATGACAGTCCCTCAAATACTTGACAATATCATGTCCCACTTGAAACTTCTCTTCTCCAGATTAAATATTTCCAATTCCTTCGACTGATCCACAAATGGCATGTTTTTGAAGTCTTTTATCAGCCTGACCTACTTTCTCTGGAGATTTTCCAGCTTAACAATATCCTTCCTCCAAAGCAACATCCAGCCTAAGACAATTCCCAAAGACTTATGATGAAAAATGCTATCACGTCTGGAGAAAAACCATGGAATCTGAATGCAGATAGAAGCATCCTATTTTCTGTCTTCTTTTTTTGGTGCTTCATTCTTATGGTTTTTCCCTTTGGTTCTAATTTTCCTTTAGAACATGACTAATGTGGAAATGTGTTTAATATGTATACATGTATAGTCTGTATCAGATTGCATGCCATCTTGGGGAGGGGGAAGAGAGGGGGAGGAAATTTAGAACTCAAAATCTTATAGAAGTGAATGTCAAAAAACAATAAGTAAATAAAAATTTTTGAAAGGAAAAAAGTAATATCCAAAATGGAACACAATATTCAAAATGTGGTCTGATCCAATCACGCTTGAATAGATCCTTTTTCTTTATTCCATACTCTCTCCTCTCTAAGAAAACTTAAGTTCTCATTAGCCTTTCCAGCTGCCACATCAGAATAATGGTGGGTTTGCAATCCATTAAAAATCCATAGATGTTTTTCATATGAACTACTATCCATTCATACCTCCTGCACACTGTACTTGTAAGAATAAGGTTCTATTTTCATCGCAATTACATTTCATCTTACTAGTTTTTGCCCAGTTGTTTAGCCTGTCAGGAACCTTTTGGATCAGAATTCTCTCATTTGGTGATCCCATCAGCTCCCATGGGTTCAGTTATAATCTCTATACAGATTATCACCAAATCTATATGTCCAGGACCAGTCTCTCTCCTGAATTACAGTCATGTAGCTCTAATTTCCTCATATATCTCAAACATGAATTCCCATAGGCATCTTAAAATCAACATGTCCAAAAAAGAACTCATTATTTCCCTTCAAAACTCATTCCATTCTGAACTTCACTATTACTACAAGAGTACCGTCACCTTCTCAGACACCTCTGTTTACAACCATGGTGTCAACCTCAATTCTTTATTCTCATTCAACCTATTCCACTCACCCACAATACTAAGTTTCATCATTTCCACCATTGCCTCACTCAGAAACCTTCCCTTTTCTTCACACATGCCTTTGTTCAGACCTTCATCTTGCACCCAGTCTACTGCAGCAGCCATCTATCTGGTCTCAACTCCCACTGATTCATCCTCCACTAAGTTATTAAGGTGATTTTTCAAATGTATAGGTCTCAACAAGTCATTCCCCCTGCTCTATGAGCTCTAGTGGCTCCCTATTGTTTCATAGATCAATACAAACTCCACCACTTGTCATCTGAAGCTCTTTATAACCTGTTCCCTTCCTACTTTTCCATTCTTCTTATACCTTACTCCTTTCCACACACTCTGTGACGGAGCGGGGAATCTGTGATTTGGAGGCAAAACATGGCCTTCTAGGTCCTTGGGTGCCTCCTTTTGACTGAGTCCAAGTTTTACAGAACAAATCCTTTTATTAAGAGGATTTGTTCTGTGAGGTTTGGATTCAATCAAAGGGTTGAACCCAAGGACCTAGAAGGCAACATGTGGCCTTGAGGTCAAAGGTTTCCCACCCCTCCTATGAAATTAATGACATTGGCTTATATGTAGCTCCTTGAACATGTCACTCCATTGCCTGTCTCCATGCTTTTGCAATGGATGTCCCTTGTCCCTATCTTCTCAACTCTGCCTCTATTTTTTTATATTTATTAATTTTATTTATTTTACAGTGTTCTACAATCACTACCATATAACTTAGATTTCTTTTCCCCTCCCTCCTCTCTAATTTCCCCCTCTCTCCCCAAGACGGCATACAATTGTATACAGGTTCTACACATACATTCCTATTAAATACATTTTCAAAATAGTCATGCTGTATAGAAGAATTAAAATGAAGTGGAGAAATCATATAACAAACCAAAATGCAATTCAAAAGAAAATGATCTGCTACATTCTGCGATTGAATTCCATAATTCTTTCTCTGGATGTGGAAGGCATTTTGCCTTAAAAGACCACTGGGAATTTTTTTTAAGCCCTTGCATTGCAATGAAGTTGTCGCACACTGTGGTCACTGTTGGGCACAAAGTTCTCCTGCTTCTGCTCCTTTCACTCAGCATCAGTTCATATACGTCCTTCCAGGCCTCTCTGAAGTCTTCCTGTTCATCATTTCTTATAGCACAATAGTATTCCATTACATTTATATACCATAATTTATTCAGCCATTCCCCAATTGATGGGCATTCCCTTGATTTCCAGTTTTTGGCCACCACAAAAAGTCCTGCTATAAATATTTTTGTACATGTGGGACCCTTTCACATTTTTATGATCTCTTATGATACAGTTCTAGAAACGATATTGCTGGATCAAAGGATATGCATATCTTTGTAGCTTTTTGGGCATAGCTCCAAACTGCTCTCCAGAAAGGTTGGATCAGCTCACAGCTCCACCAACAATGAACTCTCCCACATCCTCTCCAATATTTATCATTTTCCTGTTCTGTCATGTTTGACAATCTGATAGGTGTGATGTGGTACCTCAGAGTTGTTTTGATTTGTATCTCTCTAATCAATAGTGATTTAGAGTATTTTTTCATATGACTATATATATATATATATATATATATATATATATATATATATCTTTAATTTTTTCCTCTGAAAACTGCCTGTTCATATCCTTTGACCATTTATCAATTGGGGAATAAATTTCCCACCTTCTGAAGGAGGTATTTCTCAGGACTCCAGCTGTTAATGCCTCCCTTTCAGATTACCTTCCATCTGCCCTATATCTTATATGTAGCTTCTTATTTATGTTATCTCTCCCATTAGAATATAAAGTCTTTGACAGTAGGGACCATTTTGTAACCCAGTTCTTAGCACAGTAGCTGGTACATATTAACTGATTAATAAATATTTGTTGACTGAATGATTAACTTCCCATCTAATCACTAATAGATTAGCTATCCTTCAAAACCTTAAATTATCTCCAGATTTGGTAAGCATGCCATCTGTGCTATCCCAGAAAAAGAAAGTTGAACAGTAGGGCCAAGACAGGAGCTAGGGGCCTTAACTAGAGACATTCTTCCATATTACATTTGGAAAGTTCCAAATCCAACCAACAGTACCATCAAGTAAGTCACATTTTTTCTAACTTATTCATAAGCACCGCACAAAAGATTTTATCACAATCTTTTCTAAGAGATGAGGAATGGGGGAAATAGGACCAAGGAGTCCACTAATCTTTCTTTTACTGGAATAGGACAAATTTTTAGGATGAATCATTTTTAATGTTACTTGAAGGAAGCAATTTCTTCAAGATGAACATGTGTATAGACCAATAGTTACATATGATGGAAAAGACCAAATAAACATTTATTAAACACCTAAAATATGTCATCTAGCATGAGATTACTAGTTACTATAAATAATGGCAGGGCTAATGATAAATAGACAAATAGACAGATAGATAGATAAATATAGATACGTATGTACATGTGTGTGTGTTCTCCTAGCAAGGAAGAAAAATTCATCTTGATCTCATTCCAATTTAAAAAAAAAAAAACTGAGTAAAGAAGAAACACTCATGATAAAAGTAGTGCATGCACTCTGGCCATCTCTACCAGAGCCAATCTGGCAACATCTGCCACTAAGGATTCTAGGATATCCTGAAAGTTTGGGTTATTGTTTGTTTGGGGTTTCTTGTGGGTGGAGGGAATGAGGATAAAAAGGGAAAGTAGTCTCTTTTCTAGTGATATCACTTTGAAACCCCACCAGCTCTGTTTCTCCCATTGTCAGGGGACATTTAATCACTTAGCAAGAATAAAGTATATGCATTTGCCCCAGTATCTCAAGAGTATGTTCTCCCCTTTGTCATCTCTTCTCTGGAGGAGTGCAGAGGATGTCGAGTTAACTCATTTCCTGCATATTATTGTTCCCATCAAATTCACCTCCCGATTTGGGTTGGGTCTAGAACAGGGATGGGGAACCTGTAGCCTTGAGGTCACATGTGGCCCTCTAGATCCTCAAGTGAGGCCCTTTGACCGAATCCAAGCTTCACAGTTTGGGTGTGGCCTTTTGACAGAGTTCAAGTTTTACAGAACAAATCTAAATTTTTATTAAGGAGTTTTGTTCTGTGAGGTTCGGATTCAGTCAAATGGCCTCCCTTGAGGACCTAGAGGGCCACAAGTGGCCTTGAGGCCACAGGTTTCCTACTCCTGGTCTATAAGGTCACTCCTTGCTCCTTGAACCTTTAATGCCAGAATAGCTGCAAAAACAGCCCTGTAATACCAGGACACTGAAGGCTGTACTCTGAAACATTGGAATGCTGAGTTGCCCTCTGAATTTTTGAAACTAAAAAGGTCATAGAGTGTCTACTCTTTTTACTTAGAATGAGGGGAAAATATAGGGCCATGGACCAGAGACCAGTTCTTGGACTGTATGACCTCAAAGGGGAAGAAAGCTTCAAGACCTTTACCCTTGGAGCATCAATCTCAATAGATATTATGACTTAAGGAGTGACTGAATGAAGGCCTCTTGGAGCATTTCTGCAGCCAATCAAAGAGTCTCCTCTGCATCAACTGATTAGCCAACTGGAACTAGTAATGGAATGTCTAGTCAGACTCCACAGTCTCCCCAAGGCACTTCCCTCCTACATAAGTCTCCCACAAAGATTCTTTTCAGCTTCTCCACATGGGAAAGTTGTATAAGTTGAGCAAGCTGCTAGGCTATTGCACATGCATGAGACCTTGGTTACATAAGGAAAAATCTATAAAGCTTCTTATTTTTGTCATGCTTCAAAATAACTACAAAATGCATAAAGACATAAAGGAATCATTCTAGCAAGGTATACTCAAGGCTTATATAGAAGACTTTTATAGAAATGATTATAAGGCATTTTAAGAATAACTTAAATAACAGCACTTAGCATAGTCCTTGGCACATAGAAGGTGGTTAATAAATGTCTGACTGACTGGAGAGTTATTCATTGCTCATGGCTAGGCCATGCTAATATAATAAAAATTATGATCCTCCTAAATTAATTTACACATTTAATGCCATACCAATTAAAATACCAAGAGAATACTTTATAGAGTTAAAGCAATAAAATTCATTTGGAAGGACAAAAGATCTTGTAACAGCAAGGACCCTGACATACACAGGAAGGCCTGCTGTCCACGTTCTTCAATCTGCTTTTCTAAAAAGGAAAGCAACGTTTGAGGGTCAACAATCACTTTAATCAAGCACATATATCATCACTTAGTTCAGGGGGAAAAGTTAGCACTCTGAACTTCAGATAAAATACAGAGAAATAAAGATCAACCGACAGGGCTTCCAACTGTCTGACCATAAGCAATACCTAGTTACCAGAGAGAGAAGCACAAACATTTGAGTTTTCAAAGCTGGGAGGCTCATTAGTGGCTACACAGAGTCTCATCTGGCCAAACAAACACTTCCAGTGAGTAAGCCTCAAAACAAAACCTTGCCTCAGAGTAGATATTTTTCAGAGCTAGAGGGTATTATAACCCTTGAAAACCAGTGCCTCATTAGAAATTAACAAAAGGTATGGGCCTTCCAACAAAATAAATCTCCCCTAAACAAACTTCCCTTAATGGGCAAGCCCACTAATGAGTGGGGAAGATCTTCAACTCTCCTTAACAAGATTAACATTACAGATATAGATTCACATCAAAGATGAAGGGAAAATAATACTTCCAGACCTCAAATGATACTATAAAGCAGTTATCAACAAAATTATTTGGTACTGAGTAGAATAGTATAAAAGTAAATCAGTAGAACACAGTATATAAAGAAGAATCATAAATAACTTAGTAACAACCTAGGGTTTGCTAAATCAGTGAATAGATTACCTGGAAACAACTCCCTATTTGAAAAAGAACCAATGGAATAACTATTAAGCAATTTGGCACAAATTACATTTAGACAAGCACCTGATACCATATATGATTATACCATAATAAATTCAAATTGAGTACATAATCTGAATGTTAGATGTCATGCCATTAAAAAAAAATAGAACCAGAGCAGGTATCATTTACAGTTAGGAATGGTGGAGAATTCTTGACCAAATAAAAGATCAAGTTTACCTCGAAAGAAAAAAAAGATAATTTTAATTATGTGAATTTGAAAATATTTTGCATAAAAATATTAATATGAAATGTTATGACAGGAAGGTAGGCTGTTCATTTGGGGGAAATTATTTATATACAATTTTTCTACCAAGAGAATTAACACAAACAAATGATAAAAAACCATTGGCCAATGAATAACTGGTGAAAATAGAAACAAAGTCTTAAAGGCAAAATCACAAACTTTATACAATCATATAAAAATTGTTTGAAATGATTTACTTTTTTTTCTGGTTTTGTTTTGTTTTTAATCCAAGATTTCATCTCACAGTCAACAAATTGTCAAAGATAACAGCGGCTAGGACAGACAAACAGGAAGACAAATATACTGTTCGTAGAACTGTGAATTGACTGAGCCATTCTAGAAAGCAATTAGCTAAAATGTCCATGCCCTTTGACTTAAATATTCTACTGCCAGACATACAATCCAACGAAATCAAAGATAGTTTGAAAAAAAAGATCCAATAAACACCAAAATCTTTATTACAGTACTTGTGTTACTAGTAAAGAACTATAAACAATGTAAATGCTCGTTAATTAGGCAGGGTTAATTAAACTCCCATGAATTAATATGAATGTACTATGCCATAAAAAAAAGATAAGTGCAAAGATTACAGCATCAAGGCCCCCAGAAAGTGCAACGAGAGGCAACATGGGCCAGGCAAGTCATCTTGCCCCATCACCTTGCAAAACATCTCTCAGACACTGATGCAGACAGCCCAGAACTTTGGAAATAAAAATGTCTCCATACTCTTTCCTATAATCATCATCTTGCAGAGATGCAGCCTGGCAACTGCTCCTGCAGGGGCAGTAACCACAGTTACTAAAGACCCAAGAAAAAATATTCTTGCCTCCAAAGTCCTTGGCACTGGCAAATAGATCCACATCAGTAACTCTTATGCTCTTCATCAGAGAAAATGACATTTAAAAAAGAGGCATTACCATCTGTTTTGCTGTTGCACCCTAAGGTACATGAGACCTTTCCATGTGAATTGCAACTGAAACCTTTCAAATGTGAGCTTTGTTTGGGGATGGGCAGCCCCAGTCCTTAGAAGAGTGTTTTGTATATAGTAAGCACTTCATAAATATTTTATTCACCCACTCATTTCAGCACTGAGAAGCATAGGAAGATTTGTATAAGGGGTACAAAGTGAAGTAAGAAAATCCAGAAAAATAAAATATGGAATGACTACTACACAGTAAATATATAAAGTATAACCAAAAAGGGCATGGGCAGTGGGGGTGGGGGGCAGGCAGGGGTGCAGGTGGGAGAAGAAGGATCGTGCAATTACCATGATCAACCTCAGCACTGACAAAGTGAGAAGAAAATGCGGTATTGTGAGGGCAAAATGAAATCCCATCTTTGACGTGCTATGTAAAAGCTAGCTTTCTTATTCTACTGAACTGATTTCTTTTTCTTTTTTCTTTTAATTCACTATTATAAGAAATGGCTTCTGGAAAGTTAAGGTTGGGCTGTATTTGTAAATAAAATTGAGATAAAATTAAAAATAAAAATCTGTCATGTTTCATACATAGCACATATAAAGTACATGATTTGTCAAGTATCCCCACATCTAACTTATCAAAGACAACAGTCAGTGTTTTCCTCTTCATAGGGCAGTTTCTAAAATGACAAAGCAACTTTCTCACACCCCATGCCTACAATTAACACTTAACTATGAAAATACAGCAAATCAACATCGATGCAAAATTCCTATTTCCTTAAGAAAAATCAGGTTTTCCAGCCATCAAAAGTAGGTTAAAAGGCCTTTGGTATCGCTCATCTTACTACCTTTGGCCTTTAGTCGCAGCCTCTCCCCTTTCCAGACTTCCTGTTTGTTCCTGGACTTCTGCCTTCACATCAGTCTTGAAGTTGAAAGGAGTTTTTTTCTCCTCTTCAAAATGACTAACTTTCAAAAAGGGAATCAAATGTGACCTAAAGATCACTTCAAATATAGTCTAGCAGCTTGAGGCAAGACTGCAACCAAAATATCATAACCTGCTCCTTTTAGTGACAAGAGAATATGCCTAAATGGTGATATAACCATGCCTTTTATTTGTGTCAAACTTTACAATTTTCCAAACACTTCCACCTACATCATCTCACATGATCCTCACAATGACCCTGTTGAAGTTGAGTCATGGGATCATAGATTTAGATGAGCAAGGGAAGTTCTGTTGTCCTGTTTTACCAGCAAGGAGACTAAGATGATGGGATGCCAAACAATTAACCCAAGGTCACCCAAGTATCATATGAAAGGATCAGGGACAGAATAGAAGGGGTCTGACTTCTTAGCCCATATCCCTAGTGTTCCATGGGGCTGCCTCTTGAGGCAGGAGGAAGATAAAGAGAATAAGCACCTACTACGTGCCAAGCCTGTGCTAAGCACTTTACAGGTGTGATCTCATTTGATCTAAATTGCAAGACATGTAATAAGCACAGTATACAATCCAGCCTTGCTGCTTCGTGTTGCTAGCTGAGTCACAGTAAGTGACAACTCAAAAAGCTATGTTTAGCCGCATAGAATTCATTCCAAAGGCTTTATATAGCTATTTGAGTATTACTGAATCAGTCTGGGGACTCTGATGTGTATCAATACTGAGACATGAGGTCAAATATGTACACAAAATGAAATACATGCTTGCAACTATCAAGTGACTAGTGAATTTTATGTTCTGAATCAATTCATTAGCTGATATGTAGAGATGTTTACTAGATGATGATATTAATGATTCAGAACTATGTGGATAGACCTAAAAAAAGTTACTTATGGTTCAGTATCAACATGGCTGAAGGTCTTCAGTGGAGTCCCCCAGGGATCTGTGCTTGGCCTATTTAACATTTTATTTGTGATTTGGATAAAAGTGTAGACGGCATGCTCATCAAATCTGCAGGCGTCATAAAGCTGGGAGAGACAGCTAATATCATTTATAGCAAGTGTAGGATTCAAAAAGCTCTTGGTTAGAAAGAGCTTTGAAATTAAGAATCAATCACTCCTTCAATCAAGAAGTATTTATTAAATTAAATATTTACTATATGACAGACACTGTGCTAATTTCTAAAGCTATAAATACAAAAAAATGAAATTTCATATAAACTCACATTGGACTCAAAAATTCAATTTCACAAGCACACATGTCTGAAAACCCTCCCCACTTTTGATGCTTACTATATATGCATGACCTTGGGCAAGTCATTTAATTTTTCCTGTGCCTTAATTTCCTCATCTGTAAAGTGAAGGAATTAGATTAAATGTCCTCTCTCCCTGCTCTAGAGCTATGATTTTATGAACTAGGGGTTTTATTGGACTAGGAGTTCGGTATGACTACAGAGTAGAATGGGGTAACAACCACAACAAAAACTGACATGATAGATTCCAGATGTCACCATGTTATTTTCTAGTAAAAACACTTTTCCTTTCCTTCCACCTAAGCAGGGAGTGTTTTCCACTAGTGGGTCATTTATATAAATCTGGTCTTAGAAGTTTATAATTATTGATCTTGAGAGTTATCAAGGACAATCTTATTAAAACCCACTTTTTAAGGTACTCAAAGACCTTATAATTCAAACAGAAAAGGAGAATGATGATCTTTGTGAGAACAGAATGTCTTTTATAAAACTTTGCTATCCAGAGGTCTCATGTAAATTGAAATACTCCTGAAATTCATATACATAGATATAGATATAAATTGTTTCTTGATGTATACTTGGGGTGTCCTACTAAGGTATGGCAAACACAGACCTTCAAAATACACTGTAAATGCACTATTTTAAAAATTCCCACCATGACCAAGTACAATTCCCAACTTTTGGATGCCAAAAGGGAAATTGCTACGATTGAGTCTCCTTTGTGTAATACCCTCCCTATATGAGAGCTTAACTTATATAACTATGGGTGCCAATGAAGTTGAAGCAATTGAATCAATGAGCTGCATTAATAACTCCACCTACCGAATTCTGAGTCTGGTCTAAACAATGCATTTTTCGGTAGTAATTGCTTCAGTGTAAACTAGGATGAAGCTCAAAAAAATTTAGCTTTGTCCACCTCTGATTCAAATTAACCTCCAGAATGCTGAATTCTTTATATTTTTACTGAAATTCTCTTATTAAAAATTTGCTTTATGTGTGTATACATGTGTATATATATATACACCTACATATGTCCAAACATATACACATATATGTCCACATGTGTGAGTGTATATATAGATATAGATATATAATTTACATGTGTATGTATAAAATTTTAACCTGGTAGCAACTGGCTTTCTTATGAGACTGAAAATTTAGTTGCTTCTGGGCCTAAGGAGAGAAATAAATATGTATGAACATATATGTGAATATATCATACACACATACATATTTATGTGTATATATATATTAATTTGGTATCTCATGAAATTTTCTCTTTTCATGTAATTCTAAGCAAACATGAATGAGAAGGGCAGGTCAAGTATATATATGTTTGTAGAGGAAAGGGACTGAAGTTTTCCCTACTATACCCCCCTTTCCTGCCCCCCACAATCCCTATCCCCTGCTCAATAAATGATAGCTTGGACCTATGATCTTTCTAAATTCTATTGCAGCTCAATAATCTATGACTGTATTTTCCACTAAGCATTTCAAAGAAGCACGGAAATCTCTAAATGTCTAATGAGATATATATATATATATATATATATATATATATATATATATATATATAAAGTTCTCAAACTTTATCATTTTTATTCCTTCTAGAATTCCGAAATGATTTTATAAATATCAAATCATTCATTCATAATTTTATATTAAGTATGAATTAAACACTAGTAATAATAACTCATATATTTATAAGATTCCATTAGGGTAGACAATTCTTCTGCCAATGGACACTATCAACTACCATGCCAAACCTAAAGAGTTACCTGAGTCATCAAAAGGCTGAGGGTCTTATCATGGGTCACACAGTATTGTCAGAGGCAGATTTTTATTTCATGCCTTTCTAACTCCAACCTCAGAAGAGAATTTACTATGCTACATTTCCTCCAACAGACACAAGTTATGAATTAATCCATTGTCCCAACCGAGCTAAGAAAAATATTCTCCTACTGGGTTACAAATTCTTTAAGAAAAGGGACTGTGCCTTTTACTTTGTGCCTCCAAAAGTGGTTTGGCACAGTGCCTAAAACACAATACCACTTAAGTGTGTTGAAGGAACTGAGTGAAAAAATATTCATCATGCAATGGTCTTTACACTATGGCATTCTATGTTTACTGTTTATGATATTCTAGGGCTCTCATTTTTGAGATGGAGAAAGTAGAAACAGGAAAGCAATCAATTAACATTGCATATGATCAATACAGTCTGGTGTTTGATGCAATTCTCACAATTTTCTTTACTGGGGCACAAAAATAACTTCCTTTACAGCATATTACTTCAGGTAGGCATATCTCCTACAATGTTTTTACTCCCAAACTGGGTGAGAATTTAGTGGGGTATGTAGTAGTCCAGAAAGGACTCTGGTTTTTGCACTCCTAGTTTTTCTCAGATAGCTTTTTTTCTTATTTAGTCATACCCTCTTCCTCTGCCTAGAACCATCACCCTTTCCCAGAATCTTTCAGGCTAGAAACCTCCATCTGCTATGCACTCTTGTAGAACTGGAATCTCCCTTTCCATGACATCAGCATTGGATGGACAAATATCCCTGACTTAGTGGGACTTTGCACTATCCTATACAAAAACTGTTCCTCTTCCAGATTCCCCAGCTTCCCAAATGTATTCAGTGGATAAAGGAAGAGTGATTATAGCCTCATGTAACGATGAATAACAGGTCCTAGGTGTGACTTCTCTCATAGGCCCAGGGATTCAGTAACTTCCCCACTCATGCAAAAGCAGTTGGTAGAATCAGACCAAACCTATGTTTTCAGACTTCCCAAGCCCTTGCTCTTTCTATTTTACCATATTAGCCATTAAAAAGAGGCTTACTCCCAGGAGCAAACAACGATAAATTACAATAGGAAGTGGAAGCTGCCAAATTTACAAGTGAATATAAAGTGTAAACCATAAGTGTTAAACTCAAAGGGGCCAGCTCCCAAAATGGACCAGATTAAAATGTAACGGGGAAACATTTAACAAAATAAATAAAAATATGATGCGGCATAAAGAGTGTTAATTTGTGGTTTTCTAAGTCAATATGCTGCCCATCCATTTCTATTTGAATCTTATACCACTTGTATAAACCACGATGCTGTGTCCATTTCTCAGACAACTGACAACTAGCCATTACTTTGGGCCTTTGAACTAGTAAAAAGTCTTTTTGAGAGTCTTTCCCAAGCTCAGTGTCTGATGTCCTTATCATCGCAAACTGAAGGTCAGAATTATCTCAACTGATGTTAAAAACCACAATGAATGCTGATCGAAAATTTGTTCTTAATTAAAAAAAGATGAAGAAATTCAGAAAGCTCATGCTTGCTTTCAGGCCCCTAGAAACTCCCTTTCTCAACCAGGGCACCTCAATACTTACTTTTATCTCAAAAATCTTCTGATCATATCTCTAACTTATAAATGTTTTAAGGTATTTAAGCTTAAGTAGTCCCATAATCCAGAGATTCGCCTATTAATACTAGTTCAAAGAGTGAACTCCCAGGTAGACCCGCAAAAATTAAAAAAAAAAAAAAAGTGCCCTTACCTTTTGTTAGTACAAATGAACCTATGGCCTACAGATCTGAAGCAGGAGGTCTATCTGGGTAGATTTACACCAAAGCTAACAAATATTTATGGAGTTCTTATATGTAAATATAACATTTTTTCAGGAGGTTTTGTTTGAGGTGTCAGAACTAGGAAGAATGTAAGATTAGATGATAACTCCGTAATAAATTCACTCTTTTTATTCCTTAGGAACAGAAATTCTCTTTAAATTGTCAAACAAATAAAAGAACCATTAGGTTTAATGGTACATGAATTCAGACTGAAGAATCGAATGGGCCCAGTAAGAAAGTATCTCATTTAGTACAAGTGTCTAATAATGAAACTATCAAAACTCTTTTACCACATTTTTTAGGGCAATTCCATGATGAACAAAATACACGTGCCCCCCATCCATAGGTCAAAATATTGAAAGTTTTAACATTTCTAACTGTTTAACATATTAGATGGGGTATTACCAGATAAAACTTTTTTTAAAAAAGCAGGATAATTAATGCCTAGAGTAGTCAGAAGGAAATAAAGACTGAAGCTTTAAATATTTTACACACATACACACACACACTTAAAAGGTATTATGGACAGAGAATGGAATCTGGAGTCAGGAAAACCTGTGTTTAAATCTACCTTAAGGCACTCAATACCTATGTCACCCAGGGCAAGTCATTTAATCTCTGTTTACTTCAGTTTTCTCATCTGTCAAACATCTGTAAAATTATCCCACCTTACCTCCCAAGATTATTATAAGCATAAAAATGAGTTGATATTTATACAGTGCTCTATAAACCTCAAAGCACTATATCAATGATAGCTATTACTATAAGAAATAATATACTAAATACAGAAATAATTATTTTTCTCAACCAAATTGTGTGTAGACTCAAGATTTTGGGAGCAGGAGATAAGATTTTGATGTACTTGAAAAATAATACCAAAAAATAACACCTTTTTCAAGTTTTTTTGGTTTGCTACTGAATTTTTTAATCTTGCGGAACTGAGCAATCATATCACTTACATCATCATTCATTTTGGTGAAACTTGTGAATGTTTTGCCATTTTAAATGGGCAACTTCAATCAGTAATACTAAGAATTGTTCAAATGGGTTTGACGATCCATATAAACAGCCTTGGGAATTAATGTGAAGTTAGATTTTCTCACCTGGTCTCCAGGAATCTTTCTAGAATTTAAAACACTTTCCACTGTCTGCTTGAACATTGACAGCTCCTTCCCTAATTCAAAGGAGCTGCAGTAGATAGGCCAGGGCAACGAAATCATGGGATCAGAGAATTGAAAGGGATCTCAAGGTCATCTAAGGCAACACCTTATTTTAGAGATGAAGCTAGGGCCCAAAGAGGCAAAGTAATTTGTCCAGGATCACAACGTAAAGAGCAGAGATGAGATTGGAATTCAAACCGTCTGCTAACAGATCCAACAGTCTTTACACAATAATATTCTATATCCCAGTCACATCTGGTCCCAAAGGATCCAGATATTTTAGGTCATATTTCATTTACCATATCATCTAATAAGTGATTGGATAATTATAAACCAAGCTTTCTTCAGGCACAGAACTAGTTTCTAAATCAGGGCTTGTGGTATAGGTGGAATAAGGTACAGAGCCTCTCTTAATTTCTTTTTTAGAAAGCTTTAATTTTATTCAGCTGTGGAGTAGATGAAAACCTGTTCAGAATACTCACTAAGGCCCCTCCTTCTGAATTTTTCCCCTTAATTTCCTCTTCCCCGCCCCCCCGCAAAACATATACTTCTATTTCAAAAATTATTGGTGTAAAGAGAGAAAGATGGAAATGTGGAAGGTTAGAGGGTGAAGCAGGAGAGTAGAGGTAGTAAAAAAAAAAATCTCATTTCCGTTCCTCTCCACAAACAAACCCAGTTTATTTAGGTTCCAAATCTATTCAAGACCCTGCCTAGATTAATGAGTAAGCTGTCAACGAAGATACAAATTAAATTCTTGATGATAGATTAATCTTCCATTTTAACTTTTATTTTTAAAAAAACATAACAAAATATTTAAGCAAAGACAAAAAAATGATTTATTTGTTAGAGAATTGTGTGTGTTTATCCTTTGTTGGCAAAGAAGACCATGCCATCAGAGAAATGATGACATGCACTTGACCTTGTTTTGATTGAGGGAGGGCTGAGCAGGTCACCAGCCTCACTTCCCCTCCAGAGACATCTGAATCCAGTGACCAGATATTCATCAGGATGACTGAACCCAGGATGAGGCAATTGGGGTTAAGTAACTTGCCTAAAGTCACACAGCTAGTGAGTGTCAAGTGTCTGAGGTGAGATTTGAACTCAGGTCCTTCTGACTCCCGCACTGGTGCTCTATCCACTGCACCACCTATCTGCCCCTGTTAAAGAATTAGCAGAACCAGAAAGTAAATCTTTCATTATGGCTTTTTCACGTATTAGCAAAAACCATATGTTTTATATTTCACCTTTAAAAAGTCAAAACTTTCCTTAAAGTACTATGTTTGAGAGAAGAAAACAAACTTGAAGACTTGACTTCAATAATAAATTTTCTCTTGATTTTCAGGGACACACATTACCATGAAAGCCCATATGTTTTTTCTTTTAGTATGAATTATCTTACACCTGGAGTATTCTCCATATACCACTAGGAAGCTCATTTTCAAATTATGAACTGCTTCATGCAATAAATATTTATTAGCATAGACTAGAAAACAAAAAGAAAAATTTGATTTGTATAGTAAATATCATAAAGATTAATGAACTGCTAATATCCTAAGTAATGTGAAGGAAATTCTATCCTATAAAGTTTTCAAAGTATGGATGCTAGACTATATTAACTCAAAGTTAACAATGACAAATTAAAGTAACTAAGCACACCCTTTAGAATTACAACAGTATTGCAGTTAGACACATTTTCCATCCCCAGAACAATTTAAGCAGTCTTAAAGCTCATTGCTTATTTGAATTACTAACAGTTTACTGACTTGAGAGGGAGGAATCTGAAGGAAAAGGACTGTGAACTCAATACTGGGTTCCTCCCCCACACCTACACACACATACTTGCAATATAAGTTGTATAAAGCATCCAAACTGATGATAATATAGCCAAGTATATCAGTAGTCAGCTGAAAAGGTATTAACACTTTACTTGTGATCATTTAATAAAAATTCTATTCCTCAGTCTCATAATCTCACTGATGATGTAAGCTAGACCTTAATCAACAATGAAACTGGTAATGTCATGTAATTGATAATTTATCAATATGTAATTTGTAATCATAATTGCTTTATTTTCTTTAAATTTCATAGTTAAAATATTGCCAAATAAAACCTTCCTTTATTGACATAATCATCTAAAATGACCAAATGCTATCCTGATTCTCCTTGAATGTATTTTTGCACTGACATTCGAATTACTCAGGAACTTAGGAAAACTTTTAATAGATCAAATGATTTTTAAAGATCTGTTTCTAGCTAATTACTAACTATTCATTGTAGATTGGTGGAAAAAGCACAGAGCTTGAGTTTCAGTAGCTGCCCTAGAATCCTAACTATGTTACTTTCTACCTACCTTCACGGCATTTGGCAAGTAACTTCACCTCTAAGGATTTGTTTCTTCATTTATAAAATGAGGGGGTTGTAAGATTATTTTAAAGTTTCCTTCCCACTCCAACATTCGATGATTGTACACAAAACCAAGGTACTCACTGTTCAGAGAAATATATATCTCTGTCAAAAAAGTCATAGCACTCAAATACACCTGATTTTGTTTCTTTGTTTCCCTAGGGGAACTAATTGGTATAAATCATCTGGGTTAATAGCACTGCCTCTGAAAGTCAGAAGACCTGAGTTCAAATTTCTCTTTTGATGCTTTCTATCTCTGTGACCTTGGACAAGTCATTTAACTTCCTTTGGCCTCCGTTTCCTCATTTGCTAAATGCAGTTAGACTACATTATTTCTTAGATCCCTTCCAGCAATAGTTATGATTCTATGATAAACACTTTCATATGGGTTTTAATAAGGTTAACAGCCTTTGGACTTGGCATGAGAGGAAAAAAAAACCTTTATAAAAAATATTCAATGTTTCCCTGTTGCCTATGAGAGGAAAGTTCATACTCCTAATAATCCCAGTCTGCTTTCCAAGGTTATCTGCCAAAATGCATTAACACAAATTAAAGTTCTAATCAATATTGATCATTCTCCGACCCATGCCATTGTTGTTTTTATTGCCTAGGACCATCTTTTCTTTCACTGTTTTCCTATTTCTAGGTTTCAACTCTCAAAATGCTACCTTTAAAGCCCAGCTCAAATGCCACCTTCAACCTACTTTTCCAGCATTATTTTATATTACTCTTCATCATGAACTCTGTGTTTCAACCTAACTGGTCTATTAACAGCTCCTGAAAGCATTTACAAAGCCCCTACCTCTCTGCCTATTCTATCCCATCCCTGGCCCTCAAAAGAATTGAAAGTTGAGCTGAACTGAACTAGAATTTAAAAGGGGCTAAATGGAAAGTGTCACCTTAGGTTCAAAAAATCAAAGTCACAAATACAAAGTGGTTACATTCCAATTCCTATGAAAATGTTCTAGTGGTTTTAATGAACTACAACAGTGTGATAAGACAGTCTACAAAACTAATATGCTTGTAGATAACACTGCAGAATTGAAAACCCCATCTGGACTATTGTGTTCAGTTCTAGAGATCACATTTAGGAAAGATAAACTATGAAGCACCTAGAACTAGATAACTAGGATTGTGAAAGTCCTTAATATAAAACTGGGTGGATCAGTTGAAAGAATTGAGGAAGTTTAACTCAGGGAAAGAAGACTTAATGGGAAATGATAGCTATCCCCAATATTTGAAGGTCTATAATATAGAAATGGGATTAGATATGCTGCTTGGCTCTGGAGGACAGAATTAGAAGCAATGGGTAGAAGTTTAAAAGATGTATTAGGTTTGATAAAAGTTTCTTTACAATTAGAGCTAAGTAGAAGTTAAATGGGGCATCTCAGCAATCTCTCCTTACTAGATGACTTCCAGAAAAGGCTAGCTGACCACTTGTTGAGTATGTCATAGTGGTGATTCTTGCTCAGGTATGAGTTGAATAATGTAGTTTCTGAAGTATCTCTCAACACTGGGATTCTTTAGTTCTTCCATCGCAACTGCTTTGATCATCCTATGTGGAAGTATTATCTCCCTACTCTCAATTCTTAAGATACCTAATTTGCAATGCTCTTATCAAGCCTTTTTTTCTACTAATAGATTATAAAGTCCTAGAAAGCGAGGAAATTGTCTTGGTCAACTTCATGTCTTGCATAGGATCTAGCAAAGTGCATTGCACATCTTAAGTGCTCAATAAATATTTGGTGAATATATTCATTATGGAACCTAGAAGAATCCTAAAGCCATAGATGAATCAAATACACTAAGAAGAAAGAAACCACCAACTCACAGAAGAACTAAAAAGAGCAAGTGTTTACATTTCCCTTCATGTCTGACCAGTGTGGAACATGTCTACTTGTTATGTTCTAGTGGAAAGACAACAGAGGAAGCTTCTCATGGAGTACCCAGGGGTTCAGATATAGGAATATGTGTCTTCATTCAGTCTCAGGCAGACTGACTCCAAACTCATTACCTTAGTGTATTAGAACTGAGATACAGTGGCACTCTTCTTTTTTTTAATTCCCTAGTCTCTCACCCACATTAACTAAGAGATCTTGGGTGCTATGAAAAAAAGAAAAGGCAACTAGGGAGAAGTGAGGTGGGAGAGGGCAGGAAAGGGTGGGGGTGGGATTTATGTCATAACTATCATAGAGAGCCAGAAACTGAAGAGACAGAGACTGAGCCAGAGACAAGGACAAGGACAGAGACATTTATATTTGCATGAGAAGCATACCTACTGAGATCCCCAAAGACAGACAGACAGGCAGACGCAGAGAGTGACAGACAGGAGGGACAGGACACACTTGCGTGTTTGAAATCATTCATACCCCCAAATCCAGGACGCAGTCTGTTGTCATAACCATCGAGTAAACTGTCCAGGATGTGGGTGAAATTCTCTGGACGCAATTTCTCCTCCTTTATGATATCTCCTGGGGGTTCGTTTAAACTGCACCACAAAATCAACAACAAAAAAAAACAACACAAAAATGTATGAAAGATATAGGAATGATGAATTGATTTTCAAGGGTCAACATCTTCACCTGAAGCATCATTGGAAGAGGCTGGGGGGTGCGGGGGAGGGAGTAGAGAGGAGGTAAACTGATTGAGGGAGAGATGGAAAGAAAAAAGAATGGTCAAACCAGACGCACTCCCTCTCCTTTCCTCTCCCCCTAGCCACCACACATGCACACCCATGTACAGAGCCTCTTTCCTCCCTATCCCCTTCCTTCTCTCCCCTTTACCAGGTCCCAGGGAAGCCTCGGTTCAGCCACATTCCAAAGCCCAGAGTAGGTGCCCTGGGAACTACCCGGGGCGCAGGAGGGGGCTGGCTAGCTGGCACTTGGGCCACCCTACACCCCACGCCCCCAAGGCCTCTGGGGACTACTCACCAAGCCGCCAGGCACAGGAAGTGCAAGAGGGTAAAACTGACCCCGGAGGACATCGTGGTTCCTGGCTCCTTCTTGGTAGAAACCATCTTTGCAACATGCCATACTTCAAGCCTGTTCACGTTTTTCGTCTCGCAGATGCCTAGTCCAGGGAGCGGAGAGATCACACAGCGGTTGGCAACCGCGCGGGCACACACGCACACTCGCGCTCACACTCTGACACACTCGCCCGGCGCGCTCATCACAGGATGAGCGAGTGTGTGCAGTGGGGGGCTGGGGTGCGGGTGGGAGGGGAAGGCAGGACCTGATTTTAATCGCTAGCCTTTTCTAGGAAAAGCTTCAATGTGGAGAGGTAGGTGCC
The DNA here is from genome assembly GCA_023548195.1 of Bettongia penicillata ogilbyi. Classification (NCBI taxonomy): domain Eukaryota; kingdom Metazoa; phylum Chordata; class Mammalia; order Diprotodontia; family Potoroidae; genus Bettongia; species Bettongia penicillata. The sequence goes on along the minus strand of JAJHZJ010000470.1, from coordinate 34,915,385 downwards.
AACCTCGGCACCCCTCCCACTCCTCCCGACAGTCCAGGCTGCGCAAGTTTGTCTGAACCTTCAACTCCGGGGAGGGAGAAGAGGAGCACTCTCCACCCCCAGCCCCTATTCCCAGCTCCTTCTTTAATCCCACCCGCATCCCCACACACACCTCCATTAATGCTCTTCCCCCAAAGGATGCATTTTGATTTTGCCAATGAAATGTGGGGTGTTTGACGACTCCTTTCTCCGGGCAAGAAAAGAGTGGCGGGGGGCGGGATCCTTCTACACCCTCCCCTCCCGCTTCTACCCCCAGAACCAAATCAACTGAGAGGGTTTGGGGGCAGAAATCACGGATCTACCACCTTCGAGAATTTGGGGAGAGGGGCCAGCCAGCACGGTAAAGGGTTCAATTCCACGGAACGGACCCTAACTTATGACTCCGATAAGGTGACTAGAAAATGGACTCGAGCCTCACTATTCATATTTAAGACAATTGCTTTAATAAAACTTAATTCCGTTACTCCCTCCCTCCCCACCTATACATCCTTGCTTCCTTCCATCCTTCGTGTCCCTCCCCCATCATTACTTTAACCATCCCACTCCAGTCCCCAGGACTGGGGGCCTCTGGAGGGAGATGAAAGGGGACGCCTACTGAAAATGACTTTGACTTCTTTGTAACCCTCTCCCAGATGACGCACACTTGCTTTCAGACCTCCCCTTCAGTTTTATTCTCTAAAAAAGAAAAAAAAAGACGAAGGCTCTTTGGCTAGATTCTTACTGCTCTCGAAAGTTTAAAAATAAAGTGGAAATAAAACGAATGCCTGCTCTGCTTAATTCTGCTTGTTCTTTGATTTAAAATCAGGTGGGGGGGAAGTGTGCAGCTGAAATGAACAGGTCATAGACAAATCATGATGGTTTAAATGGCTCTGTGGCTGCTGTGCTAAAAAGAAAGAGTACACCGCCACTCAAATCTATATAAAATAGCTAATTGCTCTGATTTACTAATACCAGGAACAGAAAGAAAAAAGAGGGGGGAAAGAGGCCGTGTGCCTTACTCGTTTGGCTATGCATGTGTTGATTTTCCTAAGGTGAAGCCTGATTTGATGACCCAAATAATTTTCATTACAAGGTCTTTGGGATCATGCCCCAATTAGTGTGCCCTGTTTAAGGGGATTTTGTAGGTAGATGTAAAAACATTTTCAATTAAGAGCCTGGTCTTTCATCATGTTGAGAGAGTAGACAGTGCAAACAATCCGTCACTACCCCACTTCACCCCACCTTCAGATTTTTCTAGAAGTCATAGATTTTATAGATTCTAGTACACAATAGGCAAGGGTGTTTGTTTAATAAAAGTGATGAATTTTAATGTGAAAATTCAAATTCAGTCTAATGAATAAGAATCCAAGTACTAGCTTAGTTACCAGACTATCTTGAAAACAATTGGATACTGGTTAGTTTCTTCAGTCTTCCATGGCTGAAATGTTCAGACTTGCCATCTGCTTGAAACTGGATTACATTTTACTTAATTTCTCCAAACATTATTCAATATTTTCTTTTATAACAAGCCAAATGTCAATGTATTTTTGCTAAGCCCCTTAAATCCAGAAAGCTATCTGAAAAATAAACTAGAAGAATTAAGAGATGTCTTTGAGGGCAAACTATCTGGTGTCACTCCCAAAAGAAACCTCTTAAGAAGCCATTTCCATTCTCTCCCTTAAATTCTTCTAAATTCCTTTTGTTCTTTTGATTCTTTATCACCAGGTACAGAACTTGAGAGCGGAAAGGAACCCTAGAAAAAATCTCAAGCAACTCATGCAGAGCGAATCCTACTTCTAACATCCTTGACAAACGGCTGCCCTGTAGGACTCCAAGGAGAGTCCCACCACCTTTCCAAGCAGCTCAGTCCAGAGGGCTTTAATTGTTTGCAAGGTTTTTGTTTGTTTTCTCAAACATCAACACTGAATTGGCTTCTTTGCAATTTCCACTAATTACTGCAGGTTCTGCTCTCTAGAGTCAAAACAGAACAAACAAAACGTCTCATTCACATGAAAGATACTCATATACTTGAAGAAATTATCACGTCCTGCTTATTCCAAGTTATACATACTCAATTCCTTCAATCAATACTCATTTGACTAAAGGCTATTCATTATCCTGGGTTACTCTGGAATCAAGGTCCTTCTTAAATCATGGTGCTATGTGATACTCCAGATAAGATCTGACAGGGGATACTATCACTTCCCTATTCCTGGAAGCTATTTTCACCCTTAATGCAGTCCAATCTCTAGTTTTTTTTTTAAGCTCCCATATCACAATACAGACTCAAATTGAGTTTTCACCCCAATAAAACCTCAATGGGGGAGAGGGGAGAAGGAGAGGGCCCCCTCCTAGAGGGAGGAGATTGATTTGTTTGTTTGCATTTTGTTGTTTTGTCGGGGTTTTTATGGTTTGTTTTGTTTTTTTCCTTCCCAATTATGTGTTTCCCATCTCATACTTGGGGAGGTGATTTTTTTGCACTCAAGTAGAAGACTTTACATTTAGCCTTACTGAATTCCATCTTATTGGATTTAGCCTAATGCTCTAGCCTGCCAAAATCCTTTTTGATTCTTACTCTGTCATCCACTATTTAAGTTATCTCTCATAATTTTTATCATCTATAAACTTACTGAGCATCTTGTTTTTCAATGTCACTGAAAATGACATTACGTGACAATGTCACATAAAAATAACAGCAAAGAGTCTAAAATAAAACCCTCGAAAGTTACCTGCTGCATTGACATTGAACCACTAACAACTATTCTTTAAGTCCAATCATCAAACCAATTCTGAATCCTTTAAATTATATTACCATCCATTCCATATTTCTCCATAATTTCCATAAGAATACCATGAGATATTTTACCAAAAGCTTTGCTAAAAATCTGAGTGAATTAAATTCACAAGACAAATGTTATTTACTGGGCTTTTAATTCAAGATTCAGAGAAAATGTGTTTGTACTCACAATGAAAGTGATTTTTAGAGAAAAAGGAATACTAAATGCATAATCAAGATGATATTGACTCATTCTAGCAAATTATTTTTATAAGTATTTATAGGTTGACACTGATCCATCCACACTTTGCCTCCACAAACATGAACTTCTGAGCTGGCTACATAGGGTTTGGGATAAGATATAGATAATGTATCCTTAAAACTGGGCCTTTAGGGGGTGAGGTCAAGATGGCAGAGTAGAAGGATGCATATACTCTGGCACTTCCCCCACAGCCTACAAAATACGTGTAAAAAATGACTCAACAAATTCTAAAGCAGCAGAAGCCACACAACAAGAGAGTGGAAGAGGTTTCTATTCAAAGGTTACCTGGAAGGCCTAAAGGAAAGGTCTATCTCACAGGAGGCTGAGCAGAGCAGAGCCCAGCTCTGGTTGCACTGCACTGGGAAGAACAGGACCTGAACAGACCTCCAGGGCAGAGTTCCCAGCAGGGAGGGTCCCAGAACCTTCAACTCACAAGTGACAAAGAAACATCCAAAGATCAGTGTGGGAGGGCTTTCCCTGATGGATGAGAAGCGAAAGGGGTTCCTCCAGCAATAACCCCAGGCAGCTGTGGTAGCAGCAGCAGCAGGCTTCAGGCAGCTATGGTGCCCTGGAAGCAACCTGGGTCCATTGTCCAGGCAGCTCAACTAAAAGCCTCTGGCAGTAGGGAGCAGCTGATCTAAACCTCCATCCTCAGTGATGACCCTGCCCCCACCCAAAGCCCCAGGGAATGGAGCAGCAGCTGTGTTGAATCTCAGCCTTGAACACGATACTGGGGAGAGGAGGAACAATAGGGTCCTCCTCTTGACAAAGGATTCAGAAGTCAAGTAACTGGCTGGGAAAATGCCCAAAAAGGGGGGAAAAAAATAAGACCATAGAAGGTTACTCTCTTGGTGAACAGATATCTCCTCCCATCCTTTGAGATGAGGAAGAACAAGGCACACTGTCAAAGGAACCCAAGGGCCCTGCCTCCAGTGCCTCCAAAGTGAACGTAAAATGGATTCAGGCAATAGAAGAGGTTGAAAAGTGAGTTAGCAACTTGCTAAAGGAGAACCAAAAAATGCTGAGGAAAATAACACCATTAAAAAGAGGCTAACTCAATTGGAAAAGGAGGTCCAAAAAGCCAATCAGGAGAAGGAGGCTTTAAAAAGCAGAATTAGCCAAATGGAGAAGAAGGTTCAAAAGCTCACTGAACAAAATAGTTTTTTAAAAGAGAGAATTGAGTTCAGGGAAGCTAATGACTATGACATAAACCAAGCAGTTAAAAAAACAAAACCAAAAGTTTGAAAAAATAGAAGATAATGTGAAACATCTCACTGGAAAAACAACTGACCTGGAAAATAGATCCAGGAGAGGCAATTTAAAAATTCTGGGGGGACTACCTGAAAGCCATGATCAAAAAAAGAGCCTAGACATTATCTTCCCTAAAATTATCAAAGAAAACTGTCCTGATATTCTAGAACCAGAGGGCAATATAAATATTGAAAGAATCTAGAAATAACATCCTGAAAGAGACCCAAAGAGAGAAACTCCCAGGATTATTGTGGTCAAATTTCAGAGTTCCCAGATCAAGGAGAAAATACTGCAAGCAGTTATAAAGAAACAATTCGAGTATTGTGGAAATATAATCAGGATAATACAGGATCTGGCAACTTCTACATTAAGGGATTGAAGGGCTTGGAATAGGATATTCCAGAAGTCAAAGGAACTGGGATTAAAACCAAGAATCATCTACCCAGCAAAAATGAGTATAATACTTCAAGGGAATAAATTGTCATTCAGTGATATAGAGGACTTCCAAGCATTCATGATGAAAAGACCAGGACTAAAGAGAAAATCTGACTTTCAAACACAAGAATCAAGAGAAGCATGAAAAGGTAAACAGGAAAGAGACTTTCTAAAGCTGAACTGTTTATATTCCTTCATGGAAAGATAATATTTGTAACTCTCAAGATTTTTCTCAGAATTTGGGTAGTTGGAGGGATTGTATACACACACACATACACACACACATTTAGACAGAGAATACAGGTTGAGTTGAATCAGAAGAGATGATATTGATAAAAAAAATAAAAAGGGGTGAATTAGGAAAATACCGGAGTAGAAAGGGAATGGGGCAGGCTATAACTCATAAAAAAGATAAGAAAAATCTTGTTCAATGGAGGAGAAAAGGGAGAAGGGGAGAGGGGAAAACTGAAGCTTACTCTCTTCACATTTGGCTTAAGGAGGGAATAACATACTCATTAAATGTGGTATGAAAATCTATCTTACACTACAGGAAAGTGGGGGAGAAGGCGACAAGTGGGGTGAGGGGAATGATGGAAAGGAGGGCACATGGGAGAAGGGAGTAACTAGAAATAAACACTTTTGGGAAGGGACAAGTTCAAATGAGAGAATAAAAAATAAGGGGGGATAGGGTAGGATAGAGGGCAATATAGTCAGTATTACACAACATGATTATTATGGAAATCTTTTGCAAAATGACACATATTTAGTCTGTATTGAATTGCTTGCCTTCTCAGTGGGGATGGGTAGGGAGGGAAGGAGAGAGAGACATTGAATTCAAAGTATTAGAAGTGAATGTTGAGAATTATTATTGCATATTACAGGGAAATAAGAAGCACAAATAATGGGGTATAGAAATTTATCTTACCCTACAAGAAAAGAGAGAAGATGAGGATAAGGGAAGGGTGGGGTGCGATAGAAGGGAGGGTACATTTAGGGAAGGGGTAATCAGAATGAAAGGTATTGGGGGTAGGAGGAGGGAAGAGATGGGGAGAAAAATTGGACATGTTACAAAGTGATATAAAAGCAATTTATATTAAAACAATGGCTGAATTAATTACTGAAACTAAATCAGAGACATCTTTAGTTTGGGGAAAAGAATCTTAGTCTAAGTTTCCTAGAGGCAGGTAACTTCAGGTAAAATTTGACATTGATGGAAAAGTTAAGGTTTTAAAGGTAAATTCGATTTTATGATTGTTATTTAATCAGGAACTTGAACATGTGTAGATAGGCATGTAAGCCACTTAAGACTTGCCTCAAAAGATGTTCCTTCACCAATGTGAAATTATAGTCATATCTGAAACCTTATTATTGGAACTTACTATTTTAAGATTCTATGGGACTATTAACTGACTGTTCTTCTGGGTCTAACACCAGGTATGGATACCAAGATAGGCGGTCTGAGCCTCCAATGAATGATGCCAGTAAGCCTGTGAGATGCTGGTATGAACTGCAAAAGATGATCTCATGGGAAGGGTGGGAGAGCAGCTGTTCAGCCTGGGCTGAGGTAGGATTCTACTGACTCAATTTCCCCAATGACACCTGACAGTGCTCCTGACAATCTACTCCTGCCTGGAATTGACATGAAGTTGGGGAGATATTGTTTTCCTGCAATGTCCCTACTTAGTGGCAATTTCCTATAGTCAAAAGGTTTATAAGCTTAATACCACATCTATTAAATTACAGGTTGTTGGTAGGGGAACATCGAGGTTAAGTCTAAAATTAAGCTGTTAGGCTTCGGACTTTAGACAAACAACAGTAAGTTAGGGTCCTTTAAGTCTTAGTAACAGTGGAGACAATTAGGTCAAGGGCTTATGAAGTTAGCATACATAGTTATTGTTTTTGTCTCAGTTGGTTAATGTTAAAAAGAAAATTCATTTGTGGTCCGTATTGTAAATGCTTTAAAAGAGGTATCTCCTGACCAAAAGTTGAAATTGTTTTATGTGATATGAACTGTGTTAAAAATGTAAAATTTAAAAAAATTTAAAAAGATAAAAAAAATGTGAGCCATCATTAAATTCCAGTACGTTGAGACAACTTCAGTGCAGCTGTCTTTCACACAATTCAACTGAAGCCAAAAAAAGGAGAGTCAAAGAAATAGACCCCACCCCCCTCATCTTCAGTGAATTGAGGCCTCTGAAGGACTCCTGCCTAGTAACAGAAAGTTGATGAGGGGCTGCATTTCAATCTGCTGCTCATCCCTGGTGATGCACTTCTGAGACTATACCTGATTTGGAATAACAAATTCCAACGAATTCCATAAACGCTTGTTTCTCATCCAGGCATTGATCCTCCATGAATTGTTGCACCTGTAATTCCCTTCCTTTTTCCTCCTCCCCTCTGATGTAGAAGACAATCTCAAAAAGGAAGCAACCTCTACCCTCTCCCTTGTTCACATGTTGTATAAACATTCCACTCATCTCACCTTGCCTACAGCACTGCCTAGCAGCTGTCTGAAACTAAGAAATCTTTTGAACTAAGGTCCATGATTTGGGTCTAATTACTACCGTACTCTAAGATGACAATAATCAATCAAAAAGTTTTAAATATATATTGTAGGAAAGACACAGGGTCATAAACACAATTTTGTATCTCTCAACTCACTCATCTGATGGATATTTTTTATCTCTTCAGGAGAATAGACCACAACCCCTCCTTCTTATCCTACATAACTCTTGCCCTGCTAATTATCCATAGAGGAATAACCCAAATGCTTTGCCTTCCCATAAATTTAAAATTCTAGGGGTAACAGATCAGTCATTCAGGTTGTCAATCAATTATCCTCCACTCTGTTAGATGTACCCTCCACTCTTGCTACATGACTAGTCTACCTCTTCACCATGTGAAGAAGGTACATATTCTCACTGAGAAATTATCCCAAATTTAAAGAAAAAGAAATTGAGACTGAGGAAGTTAAATGCAATTCCCAAAATCACAGTGTCTATGGGAGGATTTGAACAGAAGTCTTCCTGACGCCAAGTTCGGTGCTATATTCACTATAATTAATATCAATCAATCAAGAAGCATTTATTTGATGCCTGTTATATGTCAGGTACCATGCTAGATGCCACCTACACAAAGATAAAAATGAAACTCACCTTACACCAAGGAGGTTATATTCTGTCAGAGAAGATGTGTATGTGTGTGTGTGTGTTTCTGTGTGTATTATATATATGTATGCATAAATGATATACATGTTACACACATATTAGCATAGACAAAATAGAAATAAATAGAAAGTAATTTGTGTAGGTGGTGGGGTGAGGATCAAGAAAGGACTGATGCAGAAGATGCCACTCAAGTTGAGTTTTGAAGGAAACAAGGGATGAAAGAGGTCGACGTAAGAGAGGAGTGACTTCCAGCCATGAGGGAAAGCTAGTATAAAGGTACAGAGACAAGAGGAAGAATGTCAGGTGTAATAGCAAGAAGAATGATCTGGTGGGATTGTCAAGTTGCATAGATGACAGTATTAAGGAAAGACTAATTTCAAGTCTTGTCGGTTTTTATAGGTTATCTTTCATGTTAAATTCTGTCCCAAAATTATAATTTGTCCCCTTGAGTTTTCACTGTCACTGCTTCCTCTCAGTTTTTTTTTCCAATCATAACAACACTATTTTTAATCTGAAACACTGCATGGCCCCATTAGATCTAGGTTTACAATACTGAAAGACTGATAAAAAATTCAGATAGGCATGTTTGGTACTTTCAAATAGTTCCAATGGGAGTTGGGAATAAAAAACATGGCAACTTGGATCAACACCTCAGCAAATGTTCTTAAATGCCTATTAAATTCAGAGGATGATATATTGCACCCTTTTGTGTGTGAATAGAGAGAATGATTTTCTGTTTGATTTCTTTCCCTGTTATTTATATTGCAACATGATTTAATTTAATGCTTTAGTTATTCAAGTTATTTGTTTCTCATCTGGTTTAGCAATAGAGAATGCACTGGATAATTGGTTATCCATTGAATAATTTGCCTGCATAATTTGTTATCCACCAAATTCCATAGGAGACCTAGGAATTGCAATTGGTACTACAAATATGAATTATTTCATAATCCTGAAATATTATTTAAGTGAAAGTTATAAAATATCTTTTATTTCTTATCAATTTCTTATCAGATATTTTTAATACTGCAAAAACTTCCTTAAATTCAGTCTGGCCATGATTGCTATTCTAACAATTGGGACTTTAACGACTATATCATACCCAAAACAGTAAAAAATACCATTTCTATCTTTACATAGTGTACTCAATTGTTGCAATATTGTGTTTTACTGGCTAAGGTGGAGATCGGTCAATTACTTTGTTAATGGTCTGGTTAGAAGAGGATAGAATCTTATCAGTTAGTAAATATAGGCCTAAGTTCAAATTCTGACTGCTACATAATATGAGAGACCTTGGAAAAGTCACTATGGCCTCTCTAGGCCTAGTATCCTCATCTGTAAAATGATAAAGTCAGAGTAGATGATCCCTAAGGTCCTCAGCTTTCAATTCTAATGTATTAAAAATAATTCATCTATAATATTTTTCTAACTATCACGAGTTATATAAGCTGGTCTTTATCCTCCCTCACCCCTGACTCCAGAACCTGAGGATCTACGGAATTATAGAATGTCTGAACTGAAAGAGATCTTAGAGATAATCTAGTTGGTCTTCCATTTCGTAGATGAGGAAATTGAAGCCCATAGATTAAATGACTAGCTAAAAGTTAGACAATTACACCTACAAACATAAGCTGTTGTGGTTAGTGATAGAGGGTTGGTGCTAGAATCCAGGCTCTCTGGCTCCCAGTCTAATTAATATTCTTTTCACTAGTACACATTATTTCTAAAGAAGTACTAATATTTCTCCACTGTAATAGAGGATTCCAAAGGAAAAATTCCAAATTTTTCCAGTATCTTGAATTTTTTTTCTACCTTCCGTATATCCAAAGAAAGAAAAAAACTCACTTTAAAAGATGCTGAATTTCTTAACTTTCATTAATTCCTTAAGAGAAAAAGTACAGGATTTGGATTCTGAAGACCAATGGTTGAGTGTCCGAACTCCAACTCTTGTTAAATGTGTACTTTTGAACAAATTATTTACCTTATATGAGGTTCAGTTTTCCTCATCTCTTAAATGGATATACCTACCCTAACCACATTACAGAGTTGTTGTGAAGATCACATGACATGGTATGTATAAAGCATCTGTTATCAATAAGGAACAATATAAATTTGAGATATCATGATTACTCAGTTACCCCTTTATTCAACAGTTTTTTAAATGCAACTTTTTAGAAAACAGCATGTTGGAAACACATTTAAGATCATGTTTGCTGTCAAACTAACATGAGATTTTGTGTTATTTCTATAGTTAAATGAAAAGTCAGAAAGGACTACCATTTGGGGAAAAGCTCTAGGCCACAAGGAAGATTTAACACCATAGTTTTATTGATAAGTATTTGAAAAGAGGAAACTTAGATGGAACCACATTTATTAGTGATAAGGACATAATCCTAGAGGGATGGGCTGAACACTTTCATTGGGTTCTCAACAGACCATCATCAATCCATGCTGAGGCCACTGACCATCTACCTCAGGTTGAATTCAGTCCCTCCTTAGCTGAACTTCCAACTGAAGAAGAGATTTTGAGAGCCATTAAGCTGCTTTCATGTGGCAAAGCACCTGGTGCAGATTCTATTCCAGCTGAGATTTCCAAGGTAGGGGGACCATTGCTCATACAAAAGTTGATTGAAATTTTCCAGGCAAGAAGAGGTTATCCCCCAGGAGTTCAAGGATGCCTCCATTATGGTCCACCTCTATAAAGGTAAAAGAAAAAGATTGTCTCTCTCTTAGTCGTTGCTAAGGGAGTGGAGGTCTCTCTCTTAGTCACTGCTGGCAAAATTCTTGCTAGAGTCCTGCTTAATAGGTTAATCCTTCACCTGGAAGATGGTCATATACCTGAGAGCCAGTGTGGCTTCAGAAAGGGTCAAGGAACAGTTGATAAGGTGTTTGCTGCCCAACAACTCCAGAAGAAATGCCAAGAGCAGAACAGAGGTCTGTACACAACGTTTGTAGATCTGACCAAGGCTGTTGACGCTGTTAGACATGAGGGCTTATGAAATATTATGTCAAAATTTGGTTGCCCGGAGAAGTTCAGCAACATTGTATGTCAATTTCATGATGACATGTTTACCCAGGTTCTAGATAATGGACAATGCTCCCTTGCCTTCCCAGTAACCAGTGGAGTGAAACAGGGCTGTGTGTTTGTTCCCATGTTTTTAGCATGATGTTTTCAGCCATGTTGACAAATGCTTTCAGTGAGGATGAATACAGCATCAAGGTCAACTATCATACTGATGGTAAGTTCTTCAATTTGAAAAGGCTACAAGCCCAAGACCAAAGTGGAGGGAATGTTGGTGTATGATTTTCTGTTTGCAGATGACTGTGCACTCAACGCAGCCTCTGAAGCTGAGATGCAACAAAGTATGGATCAATTCTCTGCTGCCTGTGCTAATTCTGGCCTAATAACTAACACCAAGAAAAAACAGGTGCTCCATCAGCCACTACCTCACCATCCATACCTGGAACCATTGGTTACAACAAATGGAAGAGTTTTGAATGCTGTGGATAAGTTCACTTACCTTGGTAGTACACTTTCCAGGGAGGTACACATTGACAATGAGGTTGATGCACGCGTTGCCAGAGTTAGCTCAGTGTTTGGAAGCTCGAAAGAAAGGTTTGAGAGAGAAGAGGTATTAGATTGACTACCAAACTGAAAGTCTACACAGCCGTTGTGCTGACCTCATTGTTGTATGCCAGTGAAACATGGACAGTCTACCAGCGCCATGCCAGGAAACTGAATTGCTTCCCTTTGAATTGTCTTAGGAAGATTCTGAGGATCACCTGGCAGGATAAGGTACCAGACACTGAAGTCCTTACTCTAGCTGAACTGCCAAGTATTCAAACTATGCTTCAGAGAGTGTAACTCCAATGGGCTGGCCACGTTGTTCACATACAAAATGTACACTTGCCAAAAAGACTATTTTATGGAGAACTCTCATGGGACAGGTGATCATATGGTGACCAGAAGAAGCGATATAAGGACACTCTCAAGGTCTCTCTCAAGAACTTTGGATTTGACTGCAATATGGTAGACACTGGCACAGGACCATTCATCATGATGTGCCCGCATCAGAAAGGGTGCTGTGTTCTTTGAGCAAAGCAGTTTTGAGACAGCACAAAGTAAACACAGGATGTGCAAATTTGGGATATCCACCCCCAATATTCATATGGACTATCTGTGCCCAACCTGTGGTGAAGCATTCAGAGCTCGTACTGACCTGATCAGACAAAAGAGAATTGATCCATATTTTGTTGCAGCTCAGCTTCAGAGTCTGTATTGAGTGCACTGTTATTTGCAAACAGAAAATCATGCACTAATACTGAAAACTTCACTTTATCATGGTGATGTCATTTTGGTAGTTTTTGAAAATGAAGGATAACAGCCAACCATCCAATAAACAAACCGAAGCAGCTTAATGTAATGGCAAGCATGTTGGAAGACAACCCAGAAGACTTTGCTTCAAATCCTGCTTCTGGAACTTCTCATTTGTGTGAAGCCATTAACCTCTGCATCCCAGGAAAATGGGAACATCCTGAATGAAGCAAAGTTGTGCTCCCTTTTGTCATCATATCCTCATGGCTTAACAAAGAGCTTAGTGTGCAGCAAAGACCTAACAAAAACTTGGTGGTTGATCAAGACAAATTTCATTCTAAATTTGTAGAAGGAATTCCCACATGCCTCATTGATATAAGGAAAGAACACTGTGCAAAATATATTCATTGATAAATTCATCTTATTATAAATTTATGACCATCTTTGTCAAATTACCTAAATCTGAAGGGAAGCATTATTTTTCTAACAAATGAACTGGTACACAAATACACCCACATTGAACTGTAAAACATTTTAAAAGTTGTCTAGTCCATCCTCCTTATCTTAGGCATGAAGATCCAGGGATCTAGAGAAGTAAAACAACTTACCAAAGGACTCACAGAAAATTGGTGGCAGATTTGGTCACTACCTTTTCCACTATACTGGGATGCATTTTGCATTCTTCTGTAACCTTTCAAATATTTACAGAATATCAGCCTTCAGAGAAACATAGGGGAGGTGGAGGGGAAGACTTTATATTACTTTATAATGCTTTTTTTAAACAAAAGCATCATAACGCTTTCAAACACATAGCAAAGGAAATTTATTTATATTAATGTGATTAATCAGGATGCTTCAATTGCACATTCCTTTGAATGTAACTGAAGAACCTGGCTTTGAGAGTTGAACTTGAATTTCTGGTCAGCAAGACTAAATATGTCAAAGTGTTAACACACTTAATTCTCAAACGATAGGGAGCCAGATTGCTCTTCATTACCATCTGGTGGTTACTTCACAGAGAGACAATACTACCACTCTGAAAAGAAGTTAAAGGCATTTGGAATTATTTCTAACAATGAAGACAAGCTCCTCGGGGCCACTAGTGAGCAATGAACTGGAAATATTGGAAAGGCAAGAGAATAAAATGAAGATCAGAGACAGAACAATATGGCTCACCAGGAAAGGTTTTCAGGTACTACAAAGAGAGATGGCAATACTTACAGCTGCTGAAACTACAATCAACAATCATTATAACTTGTAAATAGAAGACTGGCCTCATGTTACCTTTCTCAAGGATACCAAAAAAAAACAAGTGTTTTACATTTATGATGGATGTTGATTGGTAGAATTGCTGGTCAGTTTTATGAATCCCCCATGTATTTTGATAAGACTATAATATTGGATGTTTGTCTTTTGAGCATCTCCTACAGATGTTGACAATTGTGTTGCATTTTTCTGAGAGGAAGGAGGGAGCTCATCTAATTTATTCCCAGTGACAGATTGCCCCCAATAGGATTGTCAACTGAAAACTGGGGGAAGGATTATTATTGAAAGAGCTAATTCCCTCTCTCATGATCTATGAAAATGAACTATGAAATGCCTCAGCTTGTCTCCCTAACCCTCTCCTTTTTGCACACTTTCCTTGGACTTCCAGACTGGAGTGAAGCAAGGGGGAACAAAAGATTTTTCTCTTCCTCTCTCCCCACCCTAAAGCAACAATGGAGATCTGTAGACATACATGGTGAAGAGTTTTCGTATTCCCAATTCCTTGTCACCTCTTTTTGCACAAGTCAGAGGTTAGGCTTTTTGAAAAACGTCTATGTCCAGTGTATGCAGCAGCAGCCAGAACATTAATGAAGTTCCTTCAGAGAAATATGGTACTTGTAGATATGTACCTGGTCTAAGAAGAGACCTGAAAGCAGAAATTCCCAGCCTTGCGAGTTGACTTGTGTGTTCTCAAGGTCTTGAATGCCAATAGTTCTTGAGTTCAGTCATATGGAAAGTGACTTCCTAGAGGGAGAATTTTTCAACAGTATGCTTCTTAGAGAAGAAAAAGGTTCCACAATATGTAGTGGTTTGCTCTACATACAAAGGACTAAAATCATGTGGACTTCGCAAACTCCTTTTTTTTTTGCTGTCAGTTGCTTGGGTAGTTCAACTTTAGTATGAAGATAGATTATTTCTCCTTCACTCTCTCTCCCTCCTCCTATCCCCCTAGCCCATGCAACCCGCTCCTTTCTCCCAAGTGTATTTATCTTGCAACAAGAGTTTAATGAACTAATTTGCATGCTTCATGTTTCTGTATTTAATAAGTTCCTAGGAATCATTGGTGTCTTATGCATTTTCTGTGGTGAATGAAATAAAGTTTACCTCATACTTGATATAAATATTATATAATCAATGTCTGTATTGGAATTGGAGACCATATTACCTACATTTAAGGAAACCTAGACACAATCTATTCCTAAGCTTTATTTTGGAGATTTACCCAGAGTAAAATTCTGAGACAAAGACCAGAAGGGTCAAAAAAAAAACACTGATTCCACTGGGGCCAGAGCCCAGCATCAAAATCACTAGCCTAGCTCAAATCGGATATGATCATAGAAGGATATTATATCAGTCTGGCATAAGTTTTTATTATTGATATATGCAGGTTATAATTCAATATCCAATTCATTTCTACAAACTGATTTTTAATTATATCTTATCCTGCTTTTCAGGTACAAGACTTAAGCTTACAGGCACATAATCTATAGTGTCATCTTTGTATGTTGAAAACATATGTACTAAATTGATTTCTGTCCTGACTTCAGGCACAATTCCAGTCATAAACAACCTCCAGATAATAAGAACTAATGGTCCCATAATAACTCTGGACAATCTTTACCCTGCAGGATTTAATAAACAAACACTTACTGTTGCATAGATAGATGAATGAATTTGATTAATTTGTTAAATCGGTAGAATTAAGAGATGAATAAATATCCTAAAAGATACAACCGATATATTTGAATAATCTAGTTTATTTGCATTTAATACAACTAAACTGGGATTAAATTATTATTAACCTTACCATTCATCCAAAGAAGAGGTCATCTTTTAATTTTTTTATTTTCCTACTTAATTTACTTAAGGATCATATCTTCATTCCTCCTGACTGCATTCCTTCTAACTTCCCAATTCAATTCAATAAATTTATTAAGTGCCCATTATGTGTCAGCAATGTGCTAAGTTCTGAGGATACAAACAAGAAAAAGACAGTCCCTGCCTTGAAGAGCTTACAATCTAATGGAGAAGACAACACACGAAAGGAAGCTAGAAAGGGAGATACCAGAAGGTATTCCAAAGCAAGGGCATCATGTTCCATGATGAAAACAAGCAGAGCTGCAGATGGAAAGTAGAGTGAAGTGAAAATTCAAATCCTGTCCTCTATGAAAGGAAGCTTTAGGAGTTCAGTGCTCCACCCTCCAGAGAGGAGAGGATATAGAAGGAAGTGGGGTGGTGTTTACTATGTAAGGCTGAATAATAACATGGTGATGAAATCTGGACCTTCTTCCTCCTCTACCTCTAGCTCCCCTTCCTCATTTCCACTATTTTCAGTTTCCTTTTATATATTATTTTCCTTATTAGAATGTGAGCTCCTTGAGGGCATTGATTTTTTTCTTTGTGATTTTGTTCACATATAAGTTTAGTATTTCCCATAAAAGGGAGATGATAGTTTGACTGTTTGTCCCTGTTGTTTGCTGGTTTTAGTCATATCCAATTCTCCATAATCCCATTGGGGGTTTTCTTGGCAAAGATACTGGAGTGGTTTACCATTTCCTTCTCTAGTTCTTTTCATAGATGAGGAACTCAGGCAAATAGGGTTAGGTGATTGAGGCTGAATTTGAATTCAAGTCCTCCTGACTCCAGGGCTGGTGTTCTAGCCACTGTGTCCCTTAGCTGCCTAAATTTGACTGTACTGTACTTTGGTCAGAGTACATCTGGAAAATTCTGCCCAATTTTGAAAGCCACATTTTAGACAGGATATTGGTAAGGTATAGCACATTCAAAGGAAGATTACCAGGATTCTTTGGCACCTAAAATAAGTACATATGATGAGCACTTGGTAGTTTCTGTTGAACTGGCTCTTCATCTTCTTCCCCACCCCCACACATACATGGCTTCACATAGTAGAGCTCCAGAGGCCTATATCATTGCCCTAGGGATTTGAAAACACTGAGTTTACGTAATAGTCCAGTGACTGCTGACAGAGTTTATTCTCCTAGACCTAGGTGAATAAAGTAGGGACTGAGTCTGATGGTGTGGTTGGTGTAGAATTATGGCTGAGCAGATATCGGACAGGATGGTAAAAGGAGGGTAGAGGCAAAGAGATAACAGAGGAGTCTCAATATCTTATGCCTTTCAGTTGGACAAGGGCTATGGACCAGGTCCAACTTGGGGGGACAAGTGGGCTATGTAAGAGAATCCTCAATCCTCCTTTTAGGCTTCTAAACTCCATTAGGGGTGAGGAAGTATGAGGCCAACTTCTCTGCTTCTTTTAGCAGTCTCAGCTTCAAACTCTGGAAAACTCTCACCAAAACCAAGATCTGGAGTGGAGCACAGGGATGGGAATAGAAATGGTAGGTGGTCCCTAAAACTTAAATCTTCATTCTGGGCTGAGCTAGGTAAATGAAGATGGAGGGAGATGGTGCATACCACCAACATACACTCATATACAAGGGAAGAGCGAAAGCACACATCTGGGGACAGGTAAGATACACAGGCAAGTTCCTATTCCTACTATGCAGAGCTTCCATTTATTGCTAATCACCGCACCATACCTGCTCTGCTTTTTGTGACTAAACTCCTTGAGAAAGCCATCTACAATTAGTGTTTCCACTTTCTCACCTCTTCAAGGTTCTTCTTACTTCTCTACAATCTGACTTCCTGATGAATATCTGGTCACTGAATCCAGATGGCTCAGGAGGAAAAAGTGAGATTGATGACCTTGCACAGCCCTCCCTCCCTCAAAACAAAGTCAAGTGCAAGTCAAGTCATCATTTCTCTCATGTCATGGTCCTCTTCAAAAATGAAGGACGAACACAGCAACAATCTGACTCCCAACCTCACCATTCATCAGAAATAGTTTTCTTCAAAATTAACAAAGAACTCTTAATTGTCAAAGCCAATGATCTTAATGTTCCTCCTTCTTTACCTTTCTGCAGCCTTTGACACTCTCAATCACTTTCTCCTTGATAAGCTCTTCTCTGTAGGTTTTTTTGGATACTGCTGTCTCCTGGTCTTACTCTTCCATATCTGACTGCTCTTTCTTGGTCTTTTTTGCTGGATCTTCATCCAGGTCATGACCACTAGCGGTGAGTGTTCCACAGGGCTGCTTCCTGGGCCCTCTTCACTTCTATCTCTTTACTATAGTACTCTCATCAGTTTCTATGGATTCAATTATTATTTCAATATTGATGATTCTCAGGTTTTCTTATCTAACCCTAAACTTTCTGCTGACTTACACTGCCTCATTTACAGCTATCTAATACATATCTCAAACTCAATGTTCCACAGAAGTCTTAAACTTAGTCCAAAATGAACTCTTCTTTAAAATCTATAAAATATAGACCTCTCAAGTTAACATTTAAAGTCTTTCACAATCTGATACCATACTAACTTCAAGGTTTATTTTATATTAATTCCCCTCTCATAGTCTCATATTCTTCACGCCAGATAACCTAGCTGCTCTGCTTTTCCCTGAACTTGGCATTTCACTTTTCATTCTTCTGTCTTTTGCAGAGGCTCCCTATTCCCCATGCTTATAATTCACTCCCTCCTCATCTCTACCTTTTAGAATCCATAGCCATAAACTTTCAGGGTTCCACTCCTATGCTGCCTTCCCTTATCTCCCTGTTGTTTTACTGCTCTTATCCTTCCTCAAATTAAAATTGTAATCATGTATCCATTTAAATATTGTATCCCACAATAGAATGAACACCCCTAAGGGGCAGGGATCTTTTAACCTTTTAAAAATTTCTAGCGCCAAGCCAGTGTTTTATACATAGCAACAATTTAATAACACTTGTAGAATCAAATTGGAAATGATCACATGATTCACCCCTGTGGAGCTCCTTCCCCTTTCCTCTCGCAATGGTGTCCTATGGTCTCCCTCTACACCTCTACTACCTTCCTCCAGTGGACCTTTCCAAATTATGATATAAATATTCTTATTTATGGCTCTGGTAGATACTACTTCACATGCCTATCAGAATAATTTTTACGAAGGAATGTATCTCTATTACATCAAACTCAAAGAGTTGGCATTATCCACTAAAACATACTAATTTTTTAAAATTTCAGTATAAGCCTATCTTCAATACTTGAATAAATAAGAATCTGTAATATTATTGATATGAAAACACCTGTTAATTTCATCTCTATTCCCTATACCTTAGAATATGATCTTGGTAAAATTTTCAGCCAAAATTTTAATCACATGAGCAACCTGGCAATAAGCTTCTCTGAACTTAGAGGGGCTGATCCTCATGCCTTATTCTCAATTTTTTTCCTTTACTTGGCAGGATCTGTCAGAGCTTATATTTCTCCAATAAAGCATTTAAGAAACTAGGATTCCCTCCATGTCATGATAAAGTATGGAAGACAGTATGAACAACTGCCCATTAATTTTCCTAATACCATATTTTCATCCTGTGAAAATTGAAAAATCCATTATTCCATAAGTTAGCTATTTACCACATAAAAGGAATAGATTTTTTTTAGGTCTTAAGTTTAATTCTTTTAAACTTCAAGGGATCTTCCTATTTGTAGTCCTGTTGGAGTTGGTAAATAAGTCCATGACCCCTTTGGCTTAATCTTCAAGGCTATACTCAAATCAAATCCCCTTTCAGCCTTATTATCCAAGACTGAATGATCCTAACCATTTTATTCTATTTAGATATGAATATATTTCTATCCCTTTGGCCTTTTTAATTTGTTTTGAATTGTTTCCAGCTTGATTATATCCTTCTTAAATAGAATGTACCATGATAGGTCTGACTGTGCTAAGATTTTGCATAAGATGAGAATATTAAACTATGTCTGGGTGGCCTTTCTTGACCACAAAAGCCCAATGGGCCAATGTTTTCAGCAGATAATTTACAGTGACTCCTAAATCCTTCCTTTTGATCATAACCAAAAGCTCAGAGCCATTCATCCTGTAAACATTGTCTGAATCAATTATTTTCCTAAAAATGCATTTGTAAAGTATACATTCCTGCCCAAGCCCAAACCCAGCTGATTTATTTGTTCCCTAAGTGGTATCATCCCCATTCTGTATCTCCTATTGCCAATAGTCATCAAATAAGAGATTCCAACTGGTTCCTTTCTCAGAAAGAGGAGGGTAGATCTATGCAACCCAGATAGAATAAGGCATAGATGAGTTCATAAAGAGACTGTTGTACCTAGAATCTCCAGTCTTAAAGTTCGGTGTCCAGTAAGTTACTATTATGTATGGCACATTGAATGGGAGGAAGGGAAATAAGGACATTTATCCCTGTGTACTGGAGTTTCTCGCTATGTCAGCTTGCATAGAAATCATGGTAACGTATGTTTTATTGATTGACTCATGTAGGTATATGTATATGAAAACAAGGAAACATGTTTTGCCTAGGGTATGGCATATAGTAGGTCCTTAATAAATGCTTGTTTCTCAGTTGATTGGTTTTTTATTAGTAGTATGATTTTAATTTATGAGTTTTTTTTATTTACAGACATACTCTTTAGTCCCTGGGAATCCAGAGCAACTATATTCCATATAACCTTGCACATACACTCTATTTTTTTTTTCTATTCACACATATAGGCCCCAGTTCTTCCTGGAAATCCCTGTAGATTTTCATGCAGATGTTCTTACAAAGATCCAAATAAAAGTCAGAATGGAGAACAGAAATTGATATTTTCTGGTCTAAAGAAGGGAGAGAAGAAGCCATTGCTATTATTCCCTTTTTGGTTCTTGGCATTTACACTTTTCTTCAACTATCTTAATCAACCCTTGGTGGAAAATTAGAAAAATCTCATCATTTGGACCAAAACATGAGTGAAATTTGGTGAGAGTGACAGTGTTGAAATAGTGAACTGCAGCATTAATTTTAAATCATTAAATCATTTTCTGAAAGGAAAAATCAAGATAAAAATAAATTGTGATGGTATTTTAATTGGTAGGTTTTTGCTCCGTTTGACTGTTTGATACTGCAATGAAAAACTCTTAGAATTGAAAAGAACTTCAAAAATCATCTATTCAAACTTGAACAAATCTGCACTAAAATATTCCTGTTAAATGGTTACCTAGTCACTATTTGAAGACCTCAAGTGAGAGAAACCCTAACTCAAAATTTGCCATTCCACTTTTGTATGACTTTGTTACAAGAATTTTTTTTTGCTTTATTTTGAAACAAAACATTCCTCTCTACAAATTCTATTCTTTGGTTTTTAGCACAAATGGAATGCTGACATTTTTTCCTTGTTTTCATATGGCAAATGTTTCACTGCCCGTTATTTGACTTAACACAATGGTAGTCCTGGACTTGAAATCTTTCTCTGCAAAGATCATTAGTGATATGTATTATCATAGTCATTTAACTTCTCTGAGTCTTACTTTCCTTATCAGTTGGAATATAGATTAGATCAGGGGTGGGGAACTTGAGGCATTAAGGCCACATGTGGCCTTCTAAGTCCTTAAGTGTGCCCCTTTATTAAGGAGATTTGCTCTGTGAAGTTTAGATTCAGTCAAAGGGCTGCACTCGAGGACCTAGAGGGCCACATGTGGGCTTGAGACCACAGGGTTCCCACTGCTGAATTAGACAGATTAAGTCTAAGGTCACTTCAGGCTCACACATGAGAAATGTCTCTCTTTCCCTTGTTTACAGGCTTAGTTCTTGTTCCAGAGGGAGAGATGCATCAGTCATCCATATATCTCTCCCTTTTAGTGATTACAGCTCTATTGAATATAGCTCAGTGGGAAAGTTTGGAGGATCGGTATGAGCAAAAGTGAAAGCTGATATGGTGAGCAGAGGAATTACCCCTCAGAACACCAAAAAGTTAGCCTTTTCTGGAGGACTTGGAAGGCTGCCCTGGAAGAAGCAGCAAGTCTAGTCTGAGTGAAGTGCTGAACAGGGTTCCAAGGAATTCCTCTTTATACTAAACAGGTACACAAGGTTTGAGGACTTAGCTAAGGCTTCCTGATTCCAACTAAAAGAAGCCTTGGAATTTTGGCAGTGGAAACTTTTCTGTGGAGTCATGGGTCACACAGACTTGAAATCATGGTTTGACAATGGCCCAAGGAGTAGCATAGACTCTGAGTCTGGTAACACCACTCTTAGATTTTTTTTTTTAATTTTTGCCTTATGTGCCCCATTTCCTCAATAAAACACTTTAGGATGAGGTGGGGGTGGCATGTGGAAAGAAGACTGGATTTGAAGGCAAAAGATCAGAGTTCCACCCAATAAGGTAAGCAGTTCTGATCCTTAAAGCCTGTGTCACCTTGAGCAAATCATTTAACTTTCCTGGGCCTCTGTTTTCTCATCTGTGAATTGAAGAGGTTGGGTTAGATACTAAAATTTAAATGTATGACTCTGTGGCAGAGACAAGATGGGGGAGCAGAAGGGCAGACCTGTAGAAACTCTCCCCAATTGCTCATAAAATACCTGCAAAAAATGACTTTAAACAAATTCTAGAGCAGCAGAAGCCACAAAACAAAAGAGTGAAAGAGATTTCCAGCCCAAGACAGTTGGAAGGCCAACAGGAAAGGTCTATTGCCCTGGGTGCGGAGCAGAGCACAGCCCAGCATTGGCCATGCCAATAGGAGTGGAGCAGTACTCAGTGGGAATAATCCCCAGCAACAGCTGCAAATCCCAGATTGCTCAAACCACAAATGCCAAAGACAGCTTCAGAAGTCAGTGATAAAGCTCTTTACCTGTGTGAGAAGGGAACACAGTCTGGCCATGCCAGCAGTAGTCACTGCAGAAAGCAGCATCCATTTTTAGAGCCCTCAGCCTAAAGACCCTGAGGGAATCAAGCAGGCTGACAGATCTCAGACTTGAGTGACAGCCCTGGGATGAAAAGGAGAGCTGGTGGTGGAGCTAGTGGAAGCTCTGGAGAGGGAAACCTATTGGCAGATCCAGAGCAGAACAGAGTACATGTGGTTGCTCCCAGATCAGAACACAGGCCAGGAGAGGGGCAAACTCATCTCCCTTGGTTATGCCACCTTGGAGAAACTGAGAACTTACAGGCCCCCAGATAATACCGTCCTCTTGACAAAGGACTCAAAAATCAAGTAACTGGTTGGTAAAATGCCCAAAAAAGGGGGAAAAAATAAGATTATAGAAGGTTACTTTCTTGGTGAACAGGTATTCTCTTCCATTCTTTCAGATGAGGAAGAACCATGTGTACCATCAGTGGAAGACAAAACAGTCAAAACTTCTACATTCAAAACCTCCAAAATAAATACACAATGGTCTCAGGCCAGTGAAGAGCTCAAAAAGGATTTTGAAAATCAAGTAAGAGAGGTTCAGGACAAATTTAGAAGACAAATGAGAGTGATGCAAGAAAATCTTGAAAAGTGAGTCAACAGCTGGCTAAAGGGACCCAAAAAATGCTGAAGAAAATAACACCTTGAAAAATAGGCTAACTCAATTGGCAAAAGAGGCCTAAAAAGCCAATGAGGAGAAGAATGCCTTAAAAAGCAGAATTAGCCAAATGAAAAAGGAGGTTCAAAAACTCACTGAAGAAAATAGTTCTTTAAAAATTAGAATTAAGCAAATGGAAGCTAATGACTTTATGAGAAACCAAGAAATTACAAAATAAAACCAAAAGAATGAAAAATAGAAGATAATGTGAAATATCTCATTAGAAAAATATCTGACATGGAAAATATATCCAGGAGAGACAATTTAAAAATTATGGGACTACCTGAAAGTCATGATCAAAAAAAGAGCCTAGACATCATCTTTCATGAAATTATCAAGGAAAACTGCCCTGATATTCTAGAACCAGAGGGCAAAATAAATATTGAAAGAATTCACTGATCACCTCCTGAAAGAGATCCAAAAAGAACAACTCCTAGGAATACTGTGGCCAAATTCCAGGGTTCCCAGTTCAAGGAGAAAATATTGCAAGCAGTTAGAAAGAAACAATTCAAATATTGTGGAAATACAATCAGGATAACACAAGATCTAGCAGCTTCTACATTAAGGGATGGGAGGGCATGGAATATGATATTCCAGAAGTCAAAGGAACTAGGATTAAAACAAAGAATCACCTACCCAGCAAAACTGAGTACAATATTTCGGGAAAAAATGGTCATTTAATGAAATAGAAGACTTTCAAGTATTCTTGATGAAAAGACCAGAACTGAATAGAAAATTTGACTCTCAAACACAAGAATCAAGAGAATCATGAAAAGGTAAACAGGAAAGAGAAATCATAAGGGACTTTCTAAAGTTGAACTGTTTACATTCCTACATGGAAAGATAATATTTGTAACTTTTGAATTCTCAGTATTTGGGTAGTTGGAGGGATTATACACACACATATCCATATATAGACAGAGAGTACAGGGTGAGTTGAATAAGAAGGGATGATATCTGAAAAAATGAAATTAAAGGATGAGAAAGGAATATATTGGAAGGAGAAAGAGAGAAATGGAATGGGGCAAATTACATCTCATAAAAGAGGGAAGAAAAAGCTTTTTCAATGGAGGAGAAAAGGGAGGAGGTAAGAGGGAAAAAGTGAAGCTTACTCTCATCATATTTGGTTTAAGGAGGGAATAACATGCTCACTCAATGTGGTATGAAAATCTAGCTTACACTACAGCAAAGTAGGAGAGGAGAGGACAAGTGGGGTGAGGGGGATGGTAGAAGGGAGGGCAAGTGGGAGGAAGGAGTAATTAGAAGTAAACACTTTTGGGGAGGAACAAAGTCAAAAGAGAGAATAAAATAAATGGGGTCAGGATAGGATGGAGGGAAATATAGCTAATGTTATACAACATGACTATTATGGAGGTCTTTTATAAAACTACACATATATTGCCTATATTGAATTGCTTGCCTTCTCAGTGGGGACGGGTGGGGAGGGAGGAAGTGAGAAAAGCTGGAACTCAAAGTTTTAGGAATGAATGTTGAGAATTGTTTTTGCATACAACTGGGAAATAGGAAATACAGGTGATGGGGTATAAAAATCTACCTTGCCCTACAAGAAAAGAAAGAAGATGGGGATAAGGGAAGGGAGAAATGTGATAGAAGGGAGAGCAGATTGAGGGAAGGAGTAATCAGAATGCATAGTGTTTTGGGGTAGCAGGAGGGGAGAGATGGGGAGAAAATTTGGAACTCAAACTTTTGTGGAAATGAACGTTGAAAACTAAAAATAAATAAATAAACATTAAAAAATTTATATCCCCATAGCTTAGCACAATGCCTGCGTGTAGAGGTCAGTAATAAATGTCTATTGGATTGGATGTATGAGGAACAGTACAGAAAGGAAATAAGCATTTGTATAGGACCTCCTATAAGCTAGACATTGTGTCAAGGGTTATTTAGAAATGTTATTTCATCTTACTAAGAAGAATGAAGAGTTTATGAAGGAAAATAATATTTATTAAGGAAAGGCAGGTTGAGGTCATATTGTGAAGATCATAAAAACTGAACCAAAGTATTTTTATTTGATTCTACAAGGTAAAGAAATCCCCTGGAGTTTGTGGAGAAAAGAAGTAACGTTTTCAGGTCTATGCATTTGGAAAATCACTTTAGCAGCTGTGTGAAATATAGCTTAGAATGGAGTTAGACTTGAGACAAGGAGACCAATTAGAAGACTTTTGCAATCATGTCGGCTAGAGGGTAGGAGAGTTTGAGTTAGAGCCATACAGGTAGAGAGAGGGGTGGAAGAGATGTAGTAGCAGTAGAAATAGCAAGATGCAGTGCCTGCTTCAATATAGGAAGTTAGGGAGAGTGAGGAGTTGATTTTAAATTCTGACTCAGGCTGGGTACCTGAAAGGATGTTGATACCCTTGGTAGAAATAGGGAAACTGGGAAGAGATGTGGGCATGACTAGAAGAGATTATTCAAATAGGTCATCCCCATGAAAACTATGTCACCCTGACGAGAAAATGATCCCATTCCTTAAAGAACACAATAGGATAGTTAGCTTCCCCTATCCCTCAAGGATTAATGACTTTTGTCTATGAACTATATGAAAAAGGTTGTTTTGTTGTTTTTTTTTTGTCAGCCTGTCACTTGGATATTTCTAGATGTCTAGTATCATGCAATAGTATACCGAGCAGCACATTTTATGCCAAAGAGCTGGAAATAGAAAACTATTTTGGGGATTCTAACATTGTCCATTTTTGAGACAAGATTAGTTCAGAGAAATTTTTCTGGCAACATAAGAGACTTTATTCTGCAAAAAAAAAAAACATTATCCTCAGTTCCCTGTGGGTCTCAATCTCTGATCCTTCAGTAACTTTTGCAGCTCTCCTCTGAATCCTAGACAATTTCTCTGTTATCTCTCTTAGGTCATACAAAGAATTAAGGCTAACACTATAGTAAGTTCTGAGCAGAGTTAGCCACAGTATAAGAATTTCTTGAAGTTTTGATTAATTATGATAACAGCAATTTCATACTTGAGTAAAATTGAGCCTAGGAAGTTTTTAAAGGTTGGGATTAAAATGATCAATAAGAATTTGAAAATATTGATTAAGCTTCATGTATGCTGTGTTAAATCCTTCTTGACACAGCATGGACTTCTATCCTTGGCAAATCTTTCATCTTTTCTTTTCATTTTGCTTCTTTCTTTCCATCAATCAACCGACATTTGTTATGTGCCTATCATTTACATGCAATAGAACACAAAAGGACAAAAACACTTTCCTTGCCTTTAGAGAGCTTACTGTCTACTGAGAGAATACTAAATATGCAGAAGTAAATAAATACAAAGTATTTACAAAGTAACATGAGGTTATCTCAGGGGGGATAATTTGCTAATAATGGGATGGAGCTAAAGAAGCATCAACAAAGCATTGAATGTCAGTCCTATGCATGTCACTCTGCACTAGATGTTAAAGGAAATAAAGGATACAGTCTCTGCCCTTGAGAAGTTTCCATTCTGTTTGGAGTTGACAAGATATAAAAGAATCATGAAAGGGGAACAAAGATCCAAAACCAATATCAAATTAGGTGATATGCAGTACACATCAGTGCTGATTAGAGATCCATACTAAAAAGGAAATTGGATTCAGTAAGTAGTTACTAAATACTTATTTTAACCATGAGTTAAGAAATGAAGAGTACACGATTAAGAAGACTGGTCTTGAATCTAAGGACCATACTATATAAGAAAATCATAGGTTCCAGAGCTAGAAGGCATCTTAGAGATAATTTAGGGTTGGGACAACTCTCTCACTTTACAAACGAAGCAACTGAGACCTAGAGAGGTTATGTCACTTTTTTTAAAAGAAAAAAGTAACACCGGTAAACAATCCTTCAAATCTACTGATGCCTCCATTATTCTAGACTTGCGATTTCAATGACCTATGAAATTCCTGGTGAGAAAAATTCTTTTACTGGTGCAGACTAGTAGGGGCTCTATAATTTGTCATCTTAAATGGATTGGCTGGGTAGTCAAATGATTTGCACAGTGTCACACAGGCAGTAGGTATAAAAGAACTCAGGGGCTTCATAACTCCTCTACTGGTTATCCACAATATAACACTGCTCTCTTTTAACAGTGAAAGCTGTCTGAAAACAGAATGGGGTAACTTGAGAGTAGGGAATTCCCTTTTTTTAGTAGAGGTTGGATGACTCATTTTTTGTGGGGTGCTCATATATTTACATATATTTTGCAACATATTCACTATCAGACCTTTACTGGAGATATTTGCTATGACATTTTCTCCCTAATTAAATGCTTCTCTTCTAATTCTAGTTGCGTTGATTTTATTTAAGCATGATTCATCTGTGACGAAGCAGTGCTAGAACTTTGTAACCATGTCTTCCTTTTCAAAATGTTCAGTAGCCATCTTTTAAATGATTTTTTTTCTATATGAAGTCTCTGGAATTACTGTCCCAACCCTCCACTGGGACTGGTAGGCTTGGAGTCCCAGGACAAGGTTGTTACATCTCTTCTACAGGATTCTAAGAGCAGTCTGGAAGGGGGTGATTTACTAGCACTATAGCTCATGAGTTTTCACTGTTGTGCTTTCCCTCCTGATTATCTGTTGATATCCATTAGTCAGCCAGAATTAACTTTTTAGAAAGTCATTTACTAAATTTAAGAAATTTAATTAAGAAATTAAGAGAGAAATTTACTAAGGAGATATAAAAATGACAGCACAAACCATCTCCCTCACCCTCTCCCAAAAAAAAGAATACATTTTCCTATCAGCATACTATAGAATCCAGGGGAAAGTGGGCTCAAACTTAGAGGGCACACATGACAAAGTCATGCCTGTGGCTCCTGGCTGATGCCAGTCTTTTTCTTCCCTTTGTGGGGTATAGTCATGAAGTTCTTTTCTGCATGATACAGCTTTTCTGCTGGGCTTCTTGTAAAATCTTGGATCTGCCTTTCCTTTGTGTATTGGCTACCAATTCAGAAACTGGTACTAATCCCTGCTCTTCCAGAAGCATAGCTAGAATACCAATTTAAAAAACATCCAAATTCTCCTACACTACACAGTTCATGTAGTCCTCTTAGGGTCAATGATGCCGGGAAAGGAGACCAAGGTACTCTTCTCCCAACCCTCCTCCAATTAAATTCTTTCTTAAGGACTTGGCTGACAGTTTTCCTAAACTAATCTAACAGAGGTTTGAATTCCCAGTTCCAAAGTAGCTTGGCAGTTTTATACAATCACCCCAAAACCACAGACCAAATCTTTTCAAGTTTCTTGTACAAAGACACCCTATTTTACCCAATGGCTTTCAAAGACTTCTAAACTGATCAGTTATTTTTTTCACCTAGGTTAAAAACCTTTCATTATTTGAGTTAATAGAATTTCTAGGTCTTTTTGATACTTACCTCATACCTGTGACTGAGTCAATAGAAGTTCTCAAATGATATAGGTAGGTCAAATGGGGAGAATTATATATTTGATAAGTTTGTACATTTGCACTAGAATTTGCCCAAGAATAAGTATAACTTTTTTGGAGGGGGGTAGTTTGCATGAAAAGATCATATTAATAACAAAGTGCATCTTATTTTTCAAGAATGCAAAAACAGGTGTAGTACCACAGGGAGGAAAACAAAGGCTAATCCCAAGGATTTCAGTCTTTAGAGATTGTGCATTTTCTAAATAAAACCAATTACTACCATTCCTCTACCACTACCCCAAAGGAAAAGAATACAAAGAAACATAACTTGTCTGTGATAATTATATTTACATAAGGGGAAATTTAATTTTTTAAAGGACACTTTAAAATTTTCCCCAGAAAATGAAATAACAAAACAGCACATTAAAAAGATCTTAAGTTCTTGTCTTGATAGGCCTGAAATTTTTATATAATAGATTTTACAGAAAACACTCATAGATCATGAAATAAAATGACTTCAAAGCATGTTTTTTGAAACAACCTTTCTGGGAGGGAGGAGCCAAGATGGCGGAGTAGAAAGACACACATACACTAGCTCTGAACCCACAGCCTATAAAATATCTGTAAAGAAGAACTCCTAACAAATTCTGGAGCAGTGGTAGCCATGGAATAATGGAATGGAGATTTCTGTTCCAGAGAGCCTTGAAAAACTGGCACTAAATGTCCATCACGCATGGGACCAGAGCAGAGCCTAGCCCTGCCCTGGCTGTGCGGCCCTGAGAGGAGCAGATCCGAGCAGGCTTCAGGGACAGAATTTCCAGTGGCTGCAAAGTTCCCTCTACCTACAGGTGCACAGGTCAGTGAGCGAGACTGTTTGGTGGGCCGAGAGGGGAGCAGGGTGTCTCCATAACTCAGGCCCCCTTGGGAGGCAGCAGCAGAAGCAGCAGAGGACAGGTGCTCCCAAAGCAGACAGGAACTCGGATCCATTGTTGAAAGTCTTTGCGTAAATCCCCTGAGGGAACTGAGCCCTGTGTAGTGGCCCTGCCCCCACCTGAGTACCTGAACTTAATCTCACACTGAATAGCAGCCCTACCCCCACTGAAAGTCCTGAGGCTGGGAAGCAGTATTTGAATCTCAGAGGCCAAACACTAGCTGGGTGGATCTGGAGGTGAGGTGGGTGTGTAAAGGAATCTCAGGAGTCAAGTAACTGGCTGGGAAAATGCCCAGAAAAGGGAAAAAAAATAAGACCATAGAAGGTTACTTTCTTGGTGAACAGATATTTCCTGCTTTCCTTTCAGATGTGGAAGAATAATGCTTACCATCAGGGAAAGACATAGAAGTCAAGGCTTCTGTATCCCAAAAATCCAAAATAGATATTCAATGGGCTCAGGCCATGGAAGAGCTCAAAAATGATTTTGAAAATCAAGTGAGAGAGATGGAGGAAAAACTGGGAAGAGAAATGAGAGAGATGCAAGAAAAGTATGAAAAACAGGTCAACACCTTGCTAAAGGCGACCCAAAAAAATGCTGAAGAAAATAACATTTTGAAAAATAGGCTAACTCAATTGCCAAAAGAGGTTCAAAAAAACCAATGAGGAGAAGAATGCTTTCAAAAGCAGAAGTAGCCAAATGGAAAAAGAGGTTCAAAAGCTCACTGAAGATAATAGTTCTTTAAAAATTAGAATGGAACAGATGGAGGCTAATGACTTTCTGAGAAACCAAGAAATCACCAAACAAAACCAAAAGAATGAAAAAATGGAACATAATGGGAAATATCTCATTGGAAAAACCACTGACCTGGAAAATAGATCCAGGAAAGACAATTTAAAAATTATGGGACTACCTGAAAGCCATGATTAAAAAAAAGAGCCTAGACATCATCTTTCATGAAATTATCAAGGAAAACTGCCCTGACATCCTAGAACCAGAGGGCAAAATAAGTATTCAAGGAATCCACCAATCACCACCTGAAAGAGATCCAAAAAGAGAAACTCCTAGGAACATTGTGGCCAAATTCCAGAGTTCCCAGGTCAAGAAGAAAATATTGCAAGCAGTTAGAAAGAAACAATTCCAGTATTGTGGAAATACAATCAGGATAACACAAGATCTAGCAGTTTCTATATTAAGGGATGGAAGGGCATGGAATATGATATTCCAGAACTCAAAGGAACTAGGACTCAAACCAAGAATCACCTACCCAGCAAAACTGAGTATAATACTTCAGGGGAAAATATGGTCTTTCAAAGAAACAGAGGACTTTCAAGCATTCTTGATGAAAAGACCAGAGCTGAAAAGAAAATTTGACTTTCAAACACAAGAATGAGAAGAAGCATGAAAAAGTAAACAGCAAAGAGAAGTCATAAGGGACTTACCAAAGGTCAACTGTTTACATTCCTACATGGAAAGACAATATATGTAACTCTTAAAACTTTTCAGTATCTGGGGAGTTGGTGGGATTACACACATACATACACACACACACACACACACACACACACACATACACACATGCACGTACACACAGAGACAGAGAGCACAGAGTGAATTAAACAGGATGGGATCATATAAAAAAAATGAAGATAAATGGTGAGAGAGAAATATATTGGGAAGAGAGAGGGAGAAAAGGAATGGGGCAAATTATCTCTCATAGAAGAGGCAGGCAGGAGACTTTTTAGTGGAGGGAAAAAGAGGGGAGCTGAGAGAAAAACATGAAGTTTACTCTCATCACATTCGACTAAAGCAAGGAATAAAATGCACACTCATTTTGGTATGAAAACCTATCTTACAATACAGGAAAGTGGGGGAGAAGGGGATAAGCAGGGTAGGGGGGGATGATGGAAGGGAGGGCAATGGGAGGAGGGAGCAATTTGAAGTCAACACTCTTGGGGAGGGGCAGGATCAAAAGAGAGAATAGAAACAATGGCGGGCAGGATAGGATGGAGGGAAATATAGTTAGTCTTACACAACACGACTATTATCAAAGTCATTTGCAAAACTACACAGATATGGCCTATATTGAATTGCCTGCCTTCCCAAAGGGAATGGGGTGGGGTGATGGGGAGAACTCAAAGTTTTAGGAACAACTGTTGAGTATTGTTCTTGCTCCTAGGAAATAAGAAATACAGTTAATGGGGAATAGAAAGTCATCTGGCCCTACAGGACAAAAGAGAAGATGGGGACAAGGGAAGGGAGGGATGATAGAAGAAAGGGAAGATTGGTGATAGGGGAAATTAAAATGCTCAGTGTATTGGGGTGAGGGGAGGGGACAAATGGGGAGAAAATTTGGAACCCAAAATTTTGTGAAAATGAATGTAAAAAGTTAAACAAATAAATTTATTAAATAAAAAAAAAGCAACCTTTCTTTTGGAACAGCATTACTTCCTGAATAACATGAACTGAAAATGTTCACAGTAATCAATATCAGAGCAGTACAATGTTCATTAATGAAGGCAATGCCACATATAGATCAACTAACATCAAAGTTAGGAATCAATGAATGACAATGCTCTACCTCAGCAAGATATTCATAAATATACTCAAAGAAGGAAATGAGTGCAAGTATGAGTAATTCAGTGGAAGCTGGTATCAATTGTATAAAATAACTTAAAGTATGCATTCTTGCTGATGTCATCATGATGTCAGCAGAGTGCTAGCCTTGGAATCACAAACACCTACACGGAAACCTTGTTTCTGATACCAAGTAGGCAACAATGGGTAAACACTTTCTAAGTCTCAGTTTCCTGAATTGTAAGATAGAGTTAATATTTGTAGAACTTGCCTAACAGGACTTTTACAAGGTTCAAATGGGATAATGTGTGTAAAACACTTTGAAAAATTTAAAAATTAGATAAAATTTAGTTATTTTTAGTAACAGTATTTATTAAAGTATGTCATTATTTTCTAGAGGAAAAAAGCCTGATTAATATTTGTAAATGAGGTGACTTTTTAAAGCTAGTGGAAATGTGTTCTCCAAAAATAATATGGTGTCTCATCATAATGTGGTTGTGAACCTGTGTCCTCCATGGCCAGCACAAGCTCTGGCAGAGTTTGTCACACTAGAAAGAATGCAAGTGTGATGCTTGCAACAGTCTACATCTATATTCTAAAGACTATTCTGTTAAACACAGAGATACTCTCACAAGTAGGCAGGGTGATTCATTTTTTGGTGATGGCTACCTATGCCAGGAAGAAGAAAAATATATTTAGCAGAGTATTAGAATTACTGATTTTAAATAATTGATAAATATTAATTTACCTCTTTGGTGGTCTAAGTGTGTTCCTTGTTCAATTGAAGGAACTGAAGCATGTCAATCTTTATATTCTTTCTATTAATTAAACCAAAAGTTAAGGTGATATTAGAGTTAAATGGAGAGATCACTCACAGGTTTTCCTTGGAGAAGCAAAGAAAAGATTTAAGGAATTGACAGTTGGTCTTATCACGCATCCAAAGACAACAATTAACCTTATCATGTAGAATATTTGATAATTTCATATTGTAGTGCTCATCCTAAATGTTTGCAGAAAGATGTTTGCAGAAAGATCCCAGTGAAAACAACTGACACATATATTTGGTGCAAAAGATGAGGAGGTAGAAAAGTAACTGTAGACATTATAAAATACTTGGGAGTCTACTTCCAAAGACAAACCCAGAAACCATATGAACAAAATTACAAAACACTTTTCACACAAATAAAGTCAGATCTAAATAACTGGAAAAAATCAGTTGCTTATGGGTAGGCTGAAGTAATGTAATAAAAACAACAATTGTACCTAAATTAATTTACCTATTCAGTGCTATATCATCAAACTACCAAAAATGTGTATTCTAGAGCTAGAAAAAATAATAGCAAAATTCATCTGGAAGAACAACAAGTCCAGAACATCAAGTGAATTAATTTTTAAAATGCAAGCTATGCCCAATCTAAAACTGAATTATAAAGCATCAATCAACAAAACTACTTGGTACAGGCTAAGAAGTAGAGTAGTGGATCAGTGGAATAGGTCAGGTAAACAAGACACAGCTATCAATGACTACAGTAATCCACTGTTTTATAAACCCAAAGTTTCCAGCTTCTGGGATAAGAATAACTCACTATTTGACAAAAACTCCTAGGAAAACTGGAAAACAGTATGGCAGGAACTAGGCCTGGACCAACATCTCACAATGTATTTACCAAGATAAGGTCAAAAGGAGTACATGATTTAGACACAAAGGGTGAAACTATAAGCAAATTAGGAGAGCATGGTATAGTTTACCTGTCAGATCTATGGAGAAGGGAAGAATTTAGGGCCAAACAAGAGATAAAGAACATTATGAAATGAAAAATGAATAATTTTGATTACATTAAATTGAAAAGTTTTTGCACAAACAAAACCATTACAACCAAGATTACAAAGAAAGCAGAAAGCTGAGAAACATTTTTTATAGCCAATGTCTCTGATAAAGACTTCATTTCTAAAATATGTAGAGAACTGAGTCAGATTTAAAAAATAAGTCATTCTCTAATTGATAAATGGTCAAAAGATATGAACAAGCAGTTTTCAAAGTAATCAAAGCTATCCATAGCCAAGTAAAAATGCTCTAAATCTCTATTGATTAAGGAATTACAAATTAAAACAACTCTGAAGTGCCATCCCACATCTATCAAATTGGCTAATGTGATTGAAAAGGAAAATGACAAATGTTGGAGGGGGTGTGGGGAAATTGAGATACTAATGCATTGTTGATCGAGTTGTGAACTGATTCAACCATTCTGGGGAGAAAATTGGAACTATGTCCAAATGGTTACAAAACCATGCCCACCCTTTGACCCAGCAATACTCCTACTAATTCTGTTTTCCATAAAGGTAAAAAACAAAAAGAAAAGTGCCTATTATACAAAAAATATTTATAGCAGCTCTTTTAGTGGTGGCAAATAATTGAAAATTAAAAGGATGTCCATCAATTGGGGAATGGTTGACCAAGTTGTGGTATATGATTATAATGGCATACTATTTTGCTATTAGAAATGACAAGCAGGATACTTTCAAAGAAGCTGAAAAGACTTACATGAACTGATACAAAGTGAAGTGTACAGCTCCAAGAGAACACTGTACACAGTAACATCAATATTGCATGATTATGTGCTATGAATGAATTAGCTATTCTCAAGACAATTCCTAAGAACTTATAATGAAAAATACTACCCATTTCCAGACAGAGAACTGATGGAAGCTGAGTGAAAATTAATGAATACTTTTTTTTACTTTATTTTTCTTGGGTTTTCTTTTCTTAGTCTGTGTTTTATTTCACAATATGACTAATATGGAAATAAGTTTTATATCATTGCTCATGTATAACCTATGTAAAATTGCTTGCCTTCACAATGAAGGGGAGGGAAGATATGGAGGAAGAGAATTTGGAACTTACAGCTAAGAAATGAATGTTAAATATCAATTTTACATATAATGCAGAAAATAAAATAGTAATTAAAACTATTTTAGTTGTATTGATCAATTCAGTGTTTCACTTTAAATTTTATTAATGTCCTGATTTTGAGAATACCTATTTTAATGTTTGGTTGGGGGGGGTAAATTTACTATTTCTCTAGTATTTTTAGGTTCATGACCAATTCATTAGTCTGTTAATTCTCATCCTTTGTTCACAAAAATGTTTGGATGTATATTTTTTACCCCAGGAATACTTTGACTCTGTCCCAAATGCTTTGGCATATTCTTATCTTTTTTGATGAAATTTTATTGCTTGATATGTTTTTGACCCAGAGTTAGTCTCTGATTAAGTTTTAATAATTTCCTCAAAGTCTCTATTGAACATAAATTTTATTTCAGTGTACTAAGTAAATAATATGATTAATATTTCTGCTTTTATTCATTTTGTAGGGATTTATGCTATAGTGTTGGATCTTTTTTATTTTTATTATGCTATGTACAGCTGAGATATACATATACTTCTTTCTTTCCTTATATAGCATTCATGAAAAATCTCACATCTAATTTTTCTAATGTTCTAATCAGGTCCTTAACTTCTTTTTTTCATCTTTTAGTTAAAGTTGCCTATGTCTGAGAAATAGTATATTGAAATCCCTAATTGTTATAATTTTATTTCCTATTTTTCTTATTTCTTTTTCTTGATTCTTATATTTTCATTTCCTGGTATCTGCTAAGGTCTGGTCTTCTAGGAATACTTAGAAATTCTCTGTTCCATTACCATTCTATTTCTACATCCCTCAAGATATCCAGCTTTGGCAGGTTAAGTTATTTTTGATTGTAAGCCTTTTGAAAAGTCATATTAGAAATTTCCCTCTCCATTACAGTGGTAACTCCAACGTCTTCTCTGATCCTGACCGTGGCTTCATAGTTCTTGAATTATTTCTGTATTCTTGCAGTATTTTATTCTTTGATCAGGAAGCTCAGGATTGTGAATGTGAAATTTCTTGGTGTCTTCATTTTGCAGTTTATTTCAGAAGATTATCAGTATGTTTTACTTTCAATTTTTCCTCTGATTGTAATGTCTGTGCAGTTTTTTTCATAATTTCTTTAAATATGGCATTCAATATTTTATGGCTAAGGTTTTTTATTATAGTCTGATTCTTAGACTATTTCTCTTTGACCAGTTTTCCAGGGCAGTTGCTATTGATACATGATAACTTCTATTTTCTGATACTTTTTTCAGTCTTTCAATTTTGTTGTAGTATTTCTTGTTCTATCGTGGAGTCACCAATCTCTGTGAAGTCCAATGTAATTTTTCCAATAGTCTGTTAATTAAATTAGGTTTTGCACTTCTATGAATTTTTTTTATTCTCCTTCCAATTCTTTCATATAGAATTCTCATTTACTTACCTATTTTTTCCTCCATGGCTCCCATTTCATTCAGATGACCATTTTACCTCTTCATTTCTTAGAGAATTTTAGAAAATCTGTGATTTTCTTTGAAACGTTGTATGTGCATGCTGTGAAATTATTCTTTTCTTAGATTGTGTCTTGGGTATTCTATATCCATGTTTCTTTGATGTTTTCTTGTATTAATCCTTTTTTAAAGTCTTAGTGCTAGGAGCAGGCTCTATCTGCCCCTTCCCACACTTTTGGATGGGGAAGTGAGGGTTCTTTTCATTCTGACTTCAGTTTCATGGGTTCCTTCCACTGCTTCCACTTTCTTTGTCTATATTTCAGTCTCTAGTCACAATGATGTGGTTGAATGTCCATGATCAGTGCATTGGGTGTTCTATTCTCTTTGAGGCTTTCTTAATCAGAGAACCGGATAATTTCTATGTTCACCACTCTGAATCTCACTTGATTATGGCTCTGGGTGGTCTTTGTTTTCCTGAGTCTTATTATTATTAGTAACATATAGTGATTTGATCTTTGATCAGTCTCTTCTGTTTCCTCTTGAACTTCTCTGGTCATGGCAATAGGTGGTATTATATCTCCTTTATGGCATTCCCCTGGGATGTGCCAGACTAAGCACTTCCACTTTAATCCTTCTCCCTTTAGGACAGCTTCTCTGGAGAGAGTTCAATTCAACTTTCTACATCTTCTGACTCTTTTGTCAGCTTTTGTGAAGTCCTGGGCTAGAAAAAGGGGCTAAGTGAATTTTCACTTTAGATTTTTTTGGTCATTCTTTAATCTGGTTTCCCCCCTTTTTTTAAATTATTGCTAGAGTAAAAGCAGTCGAATCAGGCTCTTAAGTGACCAACCCATGCATTGTAGCCTTTTAAACTAAAAAGTCCTCCCCATTATTCTTAACAATGGTATTTCCCATGATTCTCTATAGTTGTGATAGCTATGAATGATAGAACATCGCAGTCTGAAGTAGTGAAGTTGAGGGTCATCCAGAAGACATGGTAGTTATGAGCAGTCTACAAAATATTTCAAGTGGAAAATAGGAAGCAAACATGATGTAAAGGATGTCATTGTGGAAATGTTTGACACAAAGTTGGATAGGCTATCCATGTAGTGAGAGCCAAGGATATCGTTTGATAGTTTGTATGCTCTACTGGTATCGACATGATCTCAAGAGTGTTTGAGCTAGTCACATGATCATCATTTGAGGTAACAACTCCTATGGTATTTTTATGGGGCCGCAGAATAACTGAGATGCACAAAATAGACAAAGATGAGTTATGATTTGAGCTATTGGAAGTCATTTCCACATCAAAGAAATTGCAGCTCCATTGCAGCGCTAAAGTATGGAAACGTGTATAGTTGTATATGGTTTAAATATATTTGCTTACTGAATATAGGTTGCCACCACACCCATTTTATCTTCATAGTTCATATTTATCCATTTGATTTTCTTTTAACAAATATTCAATATGCATCTTTTGTTAAGCACTCTCTGCTCTTTATGTTCTTTGAGTTTTTTTAGGCAAAATTCTATTTTTATTTTTAACACTCAATTTTTAAATTTTTAAATTCTCTCCCTTTCTCTAACCCCTCCCTCACCCATTGAGAAAGCAGGCAGTATGATACCTATTATATATTTCCATATTAACTATGTTGAAAAAAAGAGGGAAGAAAGTAGAAAAATACGCTTTAATCTACACGCATTGTTCAACAGTTCTCTCTCTAAAGGAAGATGGCATTTTTCATCATGGGTTCTTTGGATCTATCCTGCATCATTAGCTTTATCAGAGTAGCTAAGACTTTTGCTGCTGCTTATCATTACAATATTGCTGTGACTGTGACTGGATACAATGATCTCCTGGTTCCGCTCACTTCACTTTCAGTTCATATGTCTTCTTAGGTTTTCCTGAAAATATCCCCTTCATCATGTCTTATATCAAAATAGTTTTCTATCACAATCATCCACCACAACTTGTTCAGTCATTCCCCAATTGCAGGGCATCCTCTCAGTTTCCAATTCTTTGCCCCAATAAAAATTGCTGCATAAATTTTTTGTATATATTGGTCCGTTTCCTTTTTCTTTCATCTCTTTGGGATATACACCTGTGAGTGGTATTGCTAAGACAAAAGGTTTACCTAGCTTTATGGCCCTTGGAACATAGTTTCAAATTGTTCTTCAGAATGGTTGACCCAATTCACAACTCCAGTAATAGCGCATTAATGTGACAATCTAAAGTTTCTCTGTAGGCCACAACTCCTCTCCTCACTAGAACTGTGACCTATACCCAAGAAAGGCCTATGCTTCCTTGCAGGGGGGCATCTCCAGTGATCCTGATCTGTATCTTGCCATTGGAACCAGATGACTCCAGAGGAGAAAGTAAGGTTGGTGACTTTGCACAGCCCTCTCTCACTTACATCCAATTAACTTGCAAGTCTAGACATCGCCTTCCCATGTTATGGTCCTCTTCGAGAATGAAGGACAAACAACAATGCTTCCTTGCAGCCAATTACAAGTATTCCTCTCTGCCCTGGAAATGAAACCCAGAGCTGGATAACTGGCAATGGGGTGGCCATTCCCTGTACAGGTGATGGTGATGCCACCCCCATTGCCTCCAAGGCCAAAAGCTGGTATCACTCCTTGTTCGGCTCCTGGTTAGCCCCTACTTCGGTGCCACAGACCTCTCCTGACTTCATAAGTTGCTTTGGGTTGGAAAATGCTTTACCACAACCTTTTGTTTGCTATATTGCTTTAGAATTTGACTTGGCATGTTATTTTAAAGTTGTCTAGATGGGAATTTTAAGAGGATTGCATAGAATATTCCCTTTACTCCACTGTCTTGGCTCTACTTACTTTTTTGCAGTATTTAGTACTATTGAGAGACAAGACACCTGCATTTTGAACTAACTATATCAAGGTTTCACTAAATGGAGTTACATGTTAGGAGAAATAATTTTGTCAATGATACAGTCAGACGCCTAATGAACCATGAAAGAATGGATTCCATAATCACTGGTCTAATACTTGAAAGATCTGTTATTTCATCTTTCTCATTATTTCCTCTTCTAATAGACACTACAACTTTATTAGATGCTTTAATAAGTTACGTGCTCCCCAACCATCACCAAATATCCATCCCTTTGGTTAGACACCAGGTGATTTAGAGCACTTCTCTAACCTTAACTTGGCTTATCCCTGGATGACAGCTACATATGCTCCATGATAAAACATGTATTCAAGGACTTCTCAGCAAGGTGAAACTTGCCAGAGCTTGTGTTTCATTGAAATTGACTTCAAATCCTCAAGATCACCATGCTACAATTAAACCTCAGAGTAAGACTTTAGGGGAAGGGTTCTATATTACACAAAGATAGAATAAAACAAATTGATCCACTTATTCCAGTTCAATTTCATTCAGAATCAATATGTAATTGATACACTTGAATCAATTTTACTGTCACTTCAAGTTCAAAATGAACTTTATTTCCTCTTATGTGATTAGTTAGCACTCAGAGTATACTGCCCCCATAGCAAGATATGGTGATTCAGTGTACAGAACAGTTGTGAGAATGTAATAGACTCCTAATAAATACTTGTCAATTGGCTGGTAATTTAGCACTTTTTATTTGGCCATGCAGGCTCAAGCTATAGGCAGGATTCAATTAAGTTTTTACAAGAAAAAACCCACTACAATAGTCAAGCATGCATAACAACATTAAAGACCATTATATTAAAAACGATATATTTAGAATATCACATATCTGGTTTAATTTTGAATGTTTCTCATCATTAACTATCATGAATTCCTCCTTAATTTAGCCCCAGTTTGATTTTTCAGACTCAACTAGAATGATTTCTTCTAATTCACCCTATGTCCTGATCAGAAGTCAAACATCTCAGGTTTGTCTTCAGGCTCTGGGCAGACCCAGAGTTGTTGTGTCTTGCTTGCTGGTTATCCCTTCCAAGAGTCCTCAATGACTTCCATGGCCCTTGTTTTATTCTACTAGCTGTCCTGTTAGCACTTAACCTCCTAATCTCTCCTTGTCTCAGAAAGGACCTAGAACAAGAGGGAAGTATAGTATAGGGAATAACTTTAGTGTTGGAAGAAAAATATAGCATTTTTTTTCTCACAGCCCTCAGTTTTCTTCCCTTGCACCCACAAAGAGAAAAAGGAAGAAGTTAGACAATGCCATCATATAGGCACCTCCATAATAAAATGAGATTTCCTCCAGAGAGTTACCTAAATTTGTAAATGATTTCTTTCCAACCCAAGTCTTTGGTCCCCTGTCCTGTTGGCACTCATGTTTTGTCAGCAGATAGCTCACATCATTTGCCTACTCTGATCTTGCTCTTGTGCTGGTGAACAGAACTGAAGAAGATTATTCAACCATGCTGATTTCAAACAGTATAATTGAATGTTATCTTATCATAGCTGGAACTACAAGGCAGCCAGTCCTCTATAACTGGTTCTCTATTTCACTCCGTTTAGCAGCTTTTTCCAAACTTCATCTTTTCTCCTCAATTTTCTCACACCAACATAACTCTCACAATCACAGCTGAGGAACCTCACCTCATTTTTCAACCAGAAAAGAGGCCATTTCCTATGAGTTCTCTTTTTTTCCCTTTTTTCCATCTTATTTGACATAACTTCCTGTTCTATTCTCTCTTTCTTCATGTTACTCTTTGCTGTAGAGATAGCCTTCTCTCTAAGGCTAATTCCTTTATGTGTACCCCTGGACTCATCTTTTCTCTATTTTATCCAGCAGATTATCTCAATGATCATTCCTCCTACCTTAACTTCATTTTCTTCTTATTTACTGATTACAACCTGACTCCATACAAACATATTAGTCACCATCATCCTAAAACAAACGAACAAAAAATTTTAGATTTACCACTGTTTCAATGATCATCCTAATTTTTCCTCCATTTCTCAGCCAAACTGCTATGGAAAAAGCTGTCTACTATCTTGGGCATTTTTCTTTCTCCCCTCTTCTCAATCCTTTTCAATTTGGCTTCCCATCTTATCATCTAACTGAAATTGCTTTTTCTAAATTATCAATGAGAGTTTAATTCCTGAATCTCATGGCCTTGTCTCATTCATTCTTCTTGATATCTCTGCATCATCTAACACTTCTAACTACTCTTTCATGGATATTAACTTCTTTTAGTGTTAATGACATCCATGTCCCTTGATTCTCATCCTACCTTGTATGATTGCTCCTTCTCAATCTCCTTTACTGGATTATCTTCTATATCCCATGCTTTAACTATGATCCTGCTCTGATCCTTCCAGTCTCCCACACACACACACACACATTTGGTGACATCAAAAGCTTATAGGGATTTAGTTATCTCTATGTAGATAAACTCCAAGCATTCATATATATCCCTGATATCTCTCTTAAGCTCCAGCCACAAATCTGCAACTGCCTTTGGTCCTCCCTTAGGCACTTCAGTTCCTAATATTAATATTTAAACCTAAATATGTCAAAAACAGAACTTGTTGCCTTTCCATCCAAATCCACCATTCTTCAAAACAACATAATTTTTATATTATCAATATTTTAAAAATATACACACACAGAAAAAATAAAAAAATAATAAGCAAAAAAAGTATTTTTCAAACCGCACTTAGAGTTCATCAGTTCTCTTTCTGAACAACTGTATTTTTCACTAGGGGTCTTTGGAAGTATCTTGGATCATTGTCTTGATTAGAATAGGTAAGTCTTTCATAGCTGATGATCCTTACAATATTGTTCTTACTGTGTACAATGTTCTCCTGGTTCTCTTACTTCACTTTGCATCAGTTCACATAAAACTTCCCAGGTTTTTCTGAAACCATTCTACTAATCATAGATACAGGGCAGATAAAAGTAAATTTGAGTTCTAGGTAAGTTTTCATATATGAAAATTACATTTCCCTTTATGCTATTATCCACATTATTGTAAGTACCCATTATGCATGAAGTACTGTGATAGGTATCAGAGATAAAAGAATAAAAATATAGCAGACCATGTCCTCAAGAAGCTTGAAACATAGTAAGAAAGAGGAGGTGATTTGTACACACATGATATATATTTGCACACACATATATAATATATACACACATATACAATTGTATGAGTAATACATGCAAAGATACAAAATGGAAACAAGACAATTTTGGGAGAAGACACTAGCAGCTTCAGGCATTAGGTAAAGTTCCATTGAGAAGGTAGCTCTTAAGCTGAACCTTAAAGGATTTTTTGAGATTCTAAGAGGTAAAAATGAGG
Source organism: Bettongia penicillata ogilbyi (assembly GCA_023548195.1). Classification (NCBI taxonomy): domain Eukaryota; kingdom Metazoa; phylum Chordata; class Mammalia; order Diprotodontia; family Potoroidae; genus Bettongia; species Bettongia penicillata. Next base: position 34,872,991 of record JAJHZJ010000470.1, on the reverse strand, counting down.
ATGGAGGGCATCCCACATATAAGCGACAGGCTATGCAAATGAACATAGATAGAAGATGGAACATTATGTATAAAAATGGTAAAAATGTCAGTTTAACCACCATAATATATGTTTTAAGAAGAGCATGTGAATTATGGTAAGAAAAGTGGTAAGAGGAAACTTTGGTGAAGGATTTTGAATGCCAGATATAAGTAGATGTGGATGGATAACTATCGTACATGTGTGTGCATGTATGTGCATGTGTGTGTATGATTGTGGCATTTTTGTATAAAGTATTTTAAAGTTGGGGAGAGGTTTCAGACAGGAAATCAGTTAGGAGACTTTATCTACTCTGTGTCTATGATAAAATGGCCATGGCCTGCAAAAACATAAGCTAATCCAGTTTTCTAGAAGATCTAGTATGCCTTCCAGAACAAACTATTTTGGCTGAAAAATTACACAAGAAAAACACAGCTTCCCTGCCAAATCCGTTACAGATTTTTATATTCCCAAGGCTAGGAAAAAGCATGGGAATACAAAAGGTACATGAAAAGACAGAAAGTAGGAAGTAGTATGAGGATCAGTGACTATCCACACATGAGTTTAAAATACTAGAATGGCATTAGGCAGGCCATCTTAAGTAGTGGTGCTTCTGCATTTCCCGCTATTCCCCTTTCTCAGAACAGGATGTACCGGGAGACAGAGGAAAGAAATAGGAAGCCATGATCTGAAATGGAGAGCATTTTAAACTTACTCAAAAGTTACTAATACAGAAGACATAAAATTTTGGGGTTGAATATCATGAAAATGCTCTACTTTACAATCTTGACAATTCACTGGAAGTGAGTTCTGCTTTCCATCATTATGATATCAATTAAAAACCTTCCCTGAGTATGTTTTTCACTGGAGTCATTACCATATCATTGGATTAACTCACAGCAACAGTTCTATATAATTGCCTTACAAGATGGACTCAGAAATAAAGAAGGTTAGTTTACTGAAGAATCTAGAGTTTCATTCTAACCATCATATTTAGGTTAGCTCTTGGCTGAGTTCAGAACAGAGTCTTAATGTTATAGTTGTGATTATAAAAGCATTATTTGTGCATTTCCTGTGTTCTAGGCTCTATGCTAGGGATAGAGATCCGTAGAGGAATACAGCTCAGTTTATGACCTCAACTTCAGATACCTTGGAAATACAGGATATGTATCTATCTATATATATAGAGAGAGAGAGAGAGAGATATATAGATATATATAGATATCTATGTATAGATATATACAGGACAGGTCTATACTTATTTGCATATATATGTACATATATATATATATATATATATATATATAATTTGTGCTTGTGTGTATACACACACACTTAAAATAGAAAAAGACCTTTCATGTTTTCGTTTCAGTCCCCTCATTTTACAAGGGAGGAAACTGAGGTCCAGAGGGGTTAAGTGATATATAGGCATAAAGATACAGATATCTATCTACATATATCTATATCTATATCAATATATACTATGAGTATATAAGACATGTGTACACATCTCTGTAGAGATGTAAGCTTATATATGTGTGTGCATACACATCTATATTTATATGCTCACATATACATTTTTAAATATACAAATAATGTAGGCTAATAGCAAATGAATACTATAAATGATGAGTTTTATGAGAGATCTAGATATATATGTAAAAGGTCACCTGTAGGAATAAGGGGTGAATTTGAGCTCTGATCTTGTGACTTGACTGCATATTCAAGCATTCTTTCCATTGTGCTATTCTACCAGAAAAGAGGGAAGGAAAAAAAGAGGAAAAAAATGAAATTAAATTAAATTAAACGAAGATCATAGGATCATAGATTTAGAACTCTAAGAGATCTTTGAGATAATCTGATTTAATCTTCTCATTTCACAAATGAGGAAACTGAGGTCCAGATAGATCAAGTGACTTGCCCATGGTCATACAGGTAGAAAGTGGTAGATACTAGATTTGAAATGGAGCAAGAGTAAGAGTAAGTTAGCATACATTATTGCCTCTCAATATAATAAAACTATTTTGGAAAATTAACTTTTAAATATGTGCATATCTATATATACATATACTTATATTTTAAAAGTATTAAAATAAAATGACCGTGCATAATTGCTCTACTATATAGACATCATCTCCACTTAACAGTGAACTCATTGAAACCTGGCTCTGCCCTGATGTCAATATTTCCCCTTGCCATCGTTTCTGATATTCAATTCTCTTTCTCTTATACTTACTAATTTATTGGTCCTGGTAGGAAAATCTGAATACTCCTTGTCTCTCATTGCCCTTTCCAGGTTTTATTAGTGATTTTAAGCACTTTGTGATGTAGTTGCTAATAGTTTATGGTTATCCTTTTGAAAACTATTTGTTCACAGCTTTTGACCATATAGTTATTGAGCAATGGTCCTTGGTCTTAAGTATTTCTGTCAATTTTCTATATATGTTTGCTATCAGAACCTCATCAAGCTAATTAATGTGAAGACATCCCCCAATCTTTAATCTGTTATATTGATACAATTTCCTATTATTTCTGTCACTACCAAAAATGTTTTGATGTTTATAGTTTTATAGCATTACTTGAGGTCTGTAAGTGCTATTTTCTCTCTATTCCTAATTTCTCATTTTTTTCCATCAAGATCCTGCATGTTAAATGAGTTCTGTCATTATTTTTTCTAGCTCTATAAAGCATACTCTTGACTGGCATAGGAATGAATCTATAAATGAATTTAGATAATATGATTTTATCATATTGGCATGGTACAACCATCAGCAATAAATATTCATTGACTTATTTTTCTTATTCAAAGTGTTTTATTATTATAAGTAAATTTTTAATTTGCCTGAGTAAATAGACTCACAGATATTTGGTAGTTATTTTAAATGGGATTGCTCTATCATTTCCTTCCAGACTTTGCTTTTGATATATAAAAATGTTATTTTTTGCTTTTTTTGCTTTTTTTTTTTTTTTTTTTTTTTTTGGTATCCTGCTCCTTGATTAAAGCTACTGTCTCAAAAATGTCTTTGCTAATTCTCTTAGGTTTTCTAAGTAAAACATAAGGTAATTAACTAACTGAATCATCCATTTCAATCAGTGTCTCCTCTATCCCTGTGTTTATGTGTTTAATTTCTTTTTCTTGTCTTGTTTTCACTAGCATTTCCAGAAATGTGCCAAGTAATTATGGTAAGAGAAGACATCCTTCTTTTACTACAGTATTTTAAAAAACCTTCTAGTCTTTCCAGTTTCAAATAATGACCAGCTTGTGGATTTAGACATATACTTTGCATTCTATTAAAAATGCCCCTTCTGTGTTTATTTTTTTCTAGTGTTTTTGGCATAAATGACTGTCATATTATATTATAGTTCATCAAAGATTTTTTAATCTGTACTGATATAATTATGTGGTTTGATTCATTTTTTAAATATGATCAGTTTCAGTATGTTAACCATTTTCTTAACGTCTTGTCCAAACTTCTATTTCCTCATATCATATCTCAGGTTATCTATCATATAATCCTAGAATGACAGAGCTGGAAGAAACCCTAGCAACTTGTAAGTTTAACCTTCTCCTTTACAATAACTCACATTTCTGTGGCACTTCAGGGTATACAATGTGCTTTTTACATATATTATTTCATGTGACCACAACATACTGATAAGGTAGAAGTTATTACTATCCCCATTTTATCAATGGGAAAATTGGGACTCAGAGACATTAAGTAATTTGATCATGATCACAAAGCTACTAAGCATCCAAGATAGGATTAAATTCTAGGTCTTTCTTATTCCTGACCCAACATTTCTACTATTTTGTCCTACTTTTCACCTTTTACATGAAAACAAAGGCTCCAAAAGATTTAATGACCAGAAGAGTAAACTGTACAATCCAGGGAGCAGTGGTCACTATGACAGTTTAAAATGTTGCTTTTTATTTTAATTGCAATCAAAGCATTACATGAAAACAGATGAAGCTCTGAAGGTTAAAGCTGGTGGTAAAGAAAAAAATGAGGTTCAAGAGATCAACCAAGCTCCTTCAAATTATATCACATTATTGCCAATCTTGTGTCAGTGGTTCTCTTGATGTAATACACCTCTTTGCACTATGGATTCTACTTAAAACATTATGGTTTTTTTTCTATACATGATTAATGGTAGGAGACCACTCAATTTATTCATTACTAATAGAAGTTTTGTCATTTAAACATAGTAAGCTTGCCTGTTGATCATATACGATTAACAGTTTCAGCCATACAACTACTTGTCATCCATTTGATTTTGTTCTATCACCTGGTTTCCTTTTGTCTTTACCTCTGCCTACATTGGTGTTACTCATTTATTGCAAACTACTCTCTCAAGCAAAACACTAAGGCTATGAATTGATAAGTTATCTTGCAGGTGAAGATTCAGGCTTGAATTCTCCCTCATATGCTTGTTTGCTGTGTGACTATGGGTAAGTTCCTTAACCTCTCTGAACCTTGTTCTTCTTATCTATAAAATGAGAATAATTCTGTCTGTAGAACATGCCTTATGAGATTGTCATGAAGCTCAAATGAGTTACCATATGTAAAGTGCTTTGCAACCTTAAAGCACCAAATAAATGCTTCCTATGCAACTTATACGAATGTAACCATAACAACAGAAATCACGTCAGCCGCCCTTTGATCTGCCCCTTTCATTTTACTGATGAGAAAACTTAGGTCTAGTCCCCTAATTATAGAGTCAGTGTTCTTTTCATCATATCTGACTGCCATCTTGGAACCAGTCATCTAAAATGCACCTTGAATGCCTTCTGCACGTATTACTATTCCCTCTTCTACAGACAATATATATGACAAACAAAACCTTTCAGCCCTATGACAGTGGAGATGTCCCTGTACATCCTTAAGTGCTTTCAGCTATCCCATGATGGATGCTGGCCAATTCCTAAAGCAACATCTTACAGTGATGAGAGCAGAGGCTGACCCACAGATCTCATTTGGCCTCTTGTTTCTCCTGTAGGACTGATGCTTCATATTTCCACAGGGAAGAGGATAGCAAGTGACGGGGTGGAGCCGATGCTCCTAAATCCTCCAGGTATTCTCAGTCTTGGAGGATGTGGTTTTACACTCATATTTAAAAAACCTGTTGTCATCACTACTCAGTTTTCCACAAGCTAACATTTCTACTTTGCAGGGTGTAAGTAAAGAATTTTATCAACTAAAAAGGACACGGATTCAGCGGTGTTTGTCCTGTGTCTCTGCTCCGCCCTTCTTCAGCTCCTACAGTGTAGTGGGGGGATGGGGGAGGAGGGTGCAGAGCGGGAGAAAGGGAACAAGGGATGGAAAGAGAAAGGGAGAAAGGAAGGCAAAGACAGGGAAGGAAGAGAATGAGGGTAAGAAGGAAGAAAGGAAAGGAAGAAATAGGCATACGGAGATGGTCTCTGAGGTCCCTTCTAACTCTGAGATTCTGTGATTCTATGTGGAAAACTTATATGAGTATCTGGTCTGTTTTGGAGTCCAGATTCCTGTGTCTATAAGAAGTCCCTTTAATCCGTTAGTCAACACAGTTTCAACTATCTCTGCTGCTTCCCCACCTCCACTCTTAGTCCAGCTTTAAAATCACACACACGTATATGTATATGTGTATACACACACGTGTGTGTGTGATTCATTTTAGTTCCAGTCACAAAGCTGTGGGTCCGAGGGGAAGGTGGTGGGTTAGGCAGGGAGGTAAGGGAAGAGTGAGCTAGCCCTATTGCTGACGCCGGTTTTGCTCCCTCCCCAGCAGAGCTGGGTAGGGGACAACTGAGGCTTCCTAGGACGCCTCCCCCAAGAAATGATCAGGGAGAATAAGTTCATGCTTGGAATGGTCCAGACTGGTCACCGGCACACCCTACAACGGGCAAGCTTCAACTCCCAGGACCTCAGCGGCTGCCTACGACAGATGCCAATCACTGGCTGACTCTGATCCGGGCGGTGAGCTGAGTAAATCAGAGTGGGGCAAGGAACCGGAAAAAATACCACAGTCATCTGTGCACCAAGCTACCTATGAATGTCCACGTATGACCTTGTGTATAAGAACAGCAGGTCCTTTCCAGTCTCCTAAAGGAAGCGGAGCATCCACCAGGAACTTCGAAGGGTCTGAAAGCTGTTGAGTGTTTCGAAAGGAATATTGTTTGCAAGACACAAGGTGTCTTGAGAGTGAGCAACCTCGGGGCGCATGCGCAAATCCTTTCCGGAATTATTGCTGTGCCTTGGACTAAGTTGCATTCCCTGAATCTTCACAGAAAAGAGAATTCTTTAATCAGAGTTAGGAATGTGGACAGTTCAAAATCGGGAGTGCCTGGGGATTCTGTCTTTCCCTATGATGATAGCTATGGTCTGTTGTGCACAAAGGTGAGCTGCTTGTTGTTGGTGTGTGTGTGTGTGTGTGTGTGTGTGTGTGGTGTGTGTATGTTTCTGGTGTTTGAAAAAAGAATAAATGCCTATCTGAATTTTAAAATCTTATGATATGGGGTTAGGTGTGCGGATCTATCTTTCTGTCAGATTGCAGTTTCAGTGTTGATTCTAAATACAATCCGTACTTCTTCCCTTCAGCGCTAATGAACCCAGCAACATGTCATACGTGAAAGAGACAGTGGATAGATTGCTTAAAGGATATGACATTCGCTTGAGGCCAGACTTTGGAGGTAATTCTTCATATTTTTTCAACCTGTAACACAACTGTATTTCTTCTGTTTTTGCCAAGGTAAACGTCAGTTAAAATGCAAATCATTTTCATGAGTGTGCACTATCTAGCGTGCTCTATGGATACACACAGGAACATACCCGTATATCCCGGTACCCATAAGCTCAGGTAAATGAATACAACCACCCAACACACTAAACACACACACAGTCTGCATGCTTAATGCCGCACACGTGTACACCGAGCTATTTTCTACACAGAAGGGGGGGCAAGGGCGGAAGCCTTAAAAATGTTAAAATGTAACCTACTAGAATAAAGCCAACCCTTTCTTCCCCTTCCCCCCACACCTTTTCTTTCCTTCTCCTCTTCAGACACATACATATGGGACAAGATTAACTACATAACAAAAACTCATTATCCCCTTTTAGGCCCTCCTGTTGATGTGGGGATGAGGATAGATGTCGCCAGCATAGATATGGTTTCTGAAGTCAACATGGTGAGTACACTTTGTGAATTTTAAAATCGGCAAGAATAATATGCAGAGCTGAAACTGACACATTCTTGGTCCCTTAATCGCATTTCAATGGTTTCCATATGTTTTCTTTTAGACACAAGATTTCCCCTTCTACCTCCCATCCCCCACCTTGCTTTGTATTTTAGAGACAGTCTGCTGCGGTTTTCCAGATTAAAGGTGTTCTTTACCAGAGAAGGGCTGTTGATAGTTGCCCAGTTGGATCGTGTTTGGGCGGAGTCTAAGTGTAACTTTACCTCTGTTTCCTTTACCCTTTCCATAAGGAAGGGCGCCATCTGCAGCCTGCTGGGTTTCCCCTGCATTTTTAAGAACCTTGGACAGAGGTCTACCTACAGCTCCCCTGAATACTCCAACTTCTGGTCATAGGCTCAAGGGAAGACACTACTGGATGGAACTATTTCTCTTTTGAGGTTCTGGATAAGATTACTGAAGTTGCCTTTTTTTTTTTTAATCTCCATGCCTTCCTCCCCACCCCATAGTATCTAAGCTAGAGACTAAATTTAGCTAGTTCTTTGAAAAGCAGACTTCCAGAGGTTTTTAAGTCTAAGTCTTGGTAGCTTTGAATGGTTCGCTAGTGCTGGCAGATGAACACAGTATCACCACAGAATAGCCTTGGTTTAGGTTTAAACAGGAACGTGATGGCTATGGTCAGTGTTTTCATTTGCTTCTAAAGCCTTTGCATTCAGCGGAAAGCTGATGACTAAAGAGAAGATTGTTTTATTAGAACAGCCTGTTCTCTGTATTTCAGAAAGGTCAGTCCTCCTTTGGTTTTCCTGGAGGTGTTAAAAATTGGACTGAAAACACTGCTTTTACTTTCACTGCTGCCTGTAGCCAGCAGCAGGCATGGGACTTTTCCATGGCTAAATTGCCTAACTGTTGCTTCTTACAAGACAGAAAAAGCCTGTTGCTTTTCCAGGGACAAACCAATGAAAGCTGCAAATAGGCAAATTGCCAGGTTTGAAGTTGAAACAAATCTTTGTGCCAAATAGAGTACTTAGTTAAAGGAAAAATAAACACAAACTGGGAGAGATGAGTAATTACTTGTCGATTTCTACATTGTAAATATGAAGGCAAAATTCCTTTTTCTTCATTTACGTCTTCTTTAAACTAATATGTTTTTCTTTTGTTGAGTATGAATATAATAAAAGTGTTCATTAATTTGTTTCAACATGATTCTAGAAAATACTATGACCATCAAACTATTCATTATTTTTATTGTTATTAGAGGGTTCATAAACCAAAAAAGAAAAAAAACTTTAAACAATATTCAAATATTGATTTATATGTGGTGTTTTGGATACAAAGGGTCATGTGTGTTATTAATGGGAGGTCATCACATGATCAGATCTGCTTTGTGCCTAGGCAAGACAGTTTGAAAAAAAAATGTTGTTTGTGTTTTTGTAGCTTATGTTAATTAAGCAATGAAAAACAACTGAGCAATACACTGAAGAGAGGTTTCTTCTTTACAGATGCAATCTACCTACTGCTAATGAACTGTTCATTTGGGTTTAAATGAAGTCATTTGTTTAGTTTCATGTAAATAATATAACCAGTTCATTGAAAAAAATTTTAACTTTCAAATCCCTGGTTTTGGCATCATATAAATAACTTCAATTATGGCTTATTTATAAAATGTTTATAAAGTGGGGAGAAGTATTATTTGACCCTTCCAGTATGAAAAGCAAAAATGTACCATATTCTACAGGTTTTTATAAGCAAATTCTCTGATGGCTATCTGCACAATTTCATGCACACATTCACAGAGGCACACCTCTATTTCAATTTTCTTTTGTTGATGGTCAGTTTGGCAAAGTAGTCAAATTAGTTATATGAATTTTTGAAAATGATTCAGTAAATAAGAGTTAAATTTACTCATATAAAAGTATCATTATAGACAGCTGGTTTACTAGGGACACAGACATTTTACAGAAATGAAATTAAATCAGACAATATCAAAAGCTCACATATTTATTTCATTTTTCTTTCATTTGCATCGTTTCTTATGAGTGGCTTATTGGAAAAAGCACTGCAGTGGTAATGCTGGGTTCCAGTTTTGATTTTGCTGGTTATTGGTGGTGTGACCTTGTATGTCTTGGTTTCCTCATCTGTAAAATGAGCGGGTGGGGGGGGAAATCTCATGATTTCAAAGATGCATCTCTATCTCATGGCTCTATGTAAGGTTGAATCAGTCAGAGTTATTAACAGACTTGTTTGAGTTTCACCTCTTGCCTCACCCTTTACTTCCTATAAAAATGAATTGCTAATTAGAAATACAAGTGTTGCTTGAGGTCAAAGGCTACAAGAGGAACTTTCAGAATGGAAAGTTCTTAATAAACATGATATCTAGTAGGATAACTGACAGACTTTTCCTTACACAAAATGTTCTTCACCATCTTAGAGTCTCTTTCCTCTTTCAAAACTCAAGTTAAAGATCAGGCACTTCCTATGTAAAGTGTATAGCTTTATGTGTATACACATATATGCACACACATGTATATACATATATATACATATATGCATGCATGCTGAAAAAGCAAAGACATAGTGGATAGTGGATAGAAAACTGGACTTAGAGTCAAAAACACCTTGAGTTTGTGTCTCTGATACATGTTGGCTGAATGACACTGGGCAGTTCACTGAACCTTTTCTCAGTGATTCCTATACCTCTCTAAGACTATACATAGCAGAGAAGGTCCTGATCTGCGTTAGTAGAGGAAGTTCTTCATCTGGGAGTTTCATACATCATTGAAATCATAGGTCCAGTTTCTCTGCTTATATAATTTTTTCTCAACATAATTTTTGTTCCCCCAATAGAATGTGCAATGTTTGATAACAGAGACTGTTTTATATTCCTGCCTGGCACATAATAGGCACTTAGAAAATAGATGTTGAATGCATAGGAGAGAGAATTTTTTTCTTTCTATAGTAATCACTTTCAACATCACAGTATTTGTGAAAATACTTGAAATTTTTTTACCTAGATAAGAAATGGAAAAGTTCTATAAAACAACCAAAAATCTGATTAAAAATCAGAAAAAGAATAAAATGTTATCTAAATAAAAAAAGACTATATTTCCTTTAAATAATTCATTAATTTGGATATTTTCCATTTCTCTCCAGTAGAAATTTTTCAAGCAAAATTGTATGATGATCATGATTTTATTTAATATGCTAGAATAAAAAAGATTCTTTTGGTTTTAGTCACTTTCTTTTGATGTTATTGATAAAATAGTATTATTATAACTTGACAATATATTATCTCTGCTGAATTTTACTTTTACATCAAGAGCATTTTCTGCTTTTTGTCTTCTGAATATAAAATGCCTCTTTTCCCCAAATTAAAAAAAAACAAGTGTGGTCAAGACTCTTTTTTGATCAATAAGTGCAGAAATTTTTTGGAAAAAGGAGTTGATGACAGTTGGAAATTGCATGCTTCTTTTCAGGTGCCTATATAATTCCTTAAATTAGAAGCATTTATCTTCCTTCTCACTACACAAGATACCCATGTCCCATGGAGTGACTATTGCCACTGGTATAGGGAGTATGTTTAGAAATTGCGAGCTTTTATGAAACGAGTTTAACTTCCCCCAAATTCCACATTTCTACCATCTCCCTATAGATTCCCTATTTCTCTCTATAAACTGACCTCCCCTGTCCCCCCTCCACCAAAAATAGAAAGAAAAGAAAAACAAAAGCAAATTACAGCTGCCTGAGATTTTGAGGGAAATGTTTGAAGTTATAAGAGGTGAAATACCAAAGCATTTAGACACCAAGGGATCCCAGAAAATCTGCTACTCTGCTTACTCCATTAAAACATGCCCCAAGGAACTACAATGATCCAATTTATTCAAGGCTTAAATATTCCTCCAAGTTAAGTGAGTGCAAAGACCAAATGGTTTCAACTGTTGCTCTCCCATCCATTTTCTTGCAGTAGGGTAATGGGATGGGATTATATGCCTATGTTATATTGTGGCAAGAAGGCTGATTCAGAAGTTAAATGACCTAGGTTCAAATCTCAGATGATTGACCTTGGGTAAAGGAGTTCTTGACTTTTCTGCTTCTGTGTCTATATTTGTAAATGCAGTAGGTGGCTCAAATGACCTCGAAATTCTCTTCCAGCTATAAATCTATGATACCATGAATGAAATATTGGATTTTCTCAGACTAAATTTGTTGCTTCTTTCTTGTCCAATAATGAAACTCGATCTGGTTTCTGAGTAGGAATGCAGAATGTGTAATCTGCAGCACTCAATAAGTAATAGTTGTTTATTTAAGACTTTATAGATGAGTGTACCTGTTCCATTTTTTTTATCTATCTTACTGACAACTGATAGGATTCATTCTCAGCTATTCCAACAGATTCTTTCCATGCATTCATTTAATCAGTATTTATCTAGCAAGAGAAAAAAATTGAGTCAGATTAGTTATTTGGCAACCTACCAACCCAAATCAAAACAGAACCTATTTTTGTTTTGCTTAATTATTTCTTTTACTAGTTAAGTACATCAGGTTTCTCCTTAGAGATACTGCCTAAGAGATTGCTAGTTAAATGAGGCTGCAGTTACCCTTTTCCTAATCTTTAATTTAGCTGCTCCAAACAGCTATTCAAAATACCATCTTTCCTAGTCTTACAGAACAATTTATTTGCAGCAAAGATGTGGCAGGAGGCAAAAATAAATGAATGACAGTCTACTTCTTCCAAAGTTTATTTTGCAGCAATATTTTATATTGGCTTATGATATGGTGAAATGTTTTTTGTTTTCTTTTACAGCTAGTTGAACAGGTAACTAAACTCAACAGGGGGAAAGTAATGCAATAACTGATCATAAACAATAGAGTAAGAGCCTAGATAAAAAAATTGAGCTTAACAAACAAACTAGTGATCCTCCTAATTATGTTAACACTTGAGAAGCATTCAACTTTAAATGAAGTCTTTGAAAACATTACCAAGTGCAGTAGTTCTAACAGTGTTGTCCTGCTGTTCTACAGAACACCAGTGACTTTTCTTCCTTGGAACAGAGACCACTACACACTGCTTCTTTCTTCCCACTGGGAAGCTAGCAAGAGCCTTAGAAAACGAATGTCTTAGCCATACTACTGCCGCTGTCAGTAGATACAGTGCTGAATCCTGTGGGGTTACAATACAGTCTCCTTTGCAAACAGAATAAACGGACTATAATATTTAAATACAAGAGAAATATTGACAACTAGTATAGATAGGGATGTATTTCCTTCCAAATAATCTTATTGATTTACCTAGTCTGGCTCTTCATGACCACAGTTTCACATTTCCTAGAAAAACATCAATAGGTTTCTTTTAGGGGTTTACAAGAGAGTTTAACCTCTCTTCCCAGGTTAAAAAAAAAGCAAACAACTCCAATATGTTAAATTAATGTTCCTCTTGGGTTACCATTTGTTATGACATTTAGAAAATAGTGTAGCATAGGAGAAAGAACACTGACTTGAGTTTTAGGGCTGATGTCCAAGGTAATTTCTAGCTCTAAGATTCAGTGACAGTATGGTTCACTGTTGGGCTAGTAGTCAGTAAGCATTTATTAAGTGCCTAGTAAGTCCAATACTGTGCTAAGTACTGTGATTAAGAAGACTGGGATTCAATTAACACCTCTGATATTTTTTTAAATTGATATCCTGTAAATAAATCACTTACCTTCTCTGAGCTTCTATTTCCTCAATTGCAAAATGACAACATTGAACTAGATGACTTTTGAAGTCCCTTCTACTTCTAGATCTATGATTTTTGTTTTAGCTATTTTTTTTTAAACCTTTCTATTCTCCCTAACAGATTACATGGATGATCTACAATGATTTATTGCATTCCCAAAGGATGAAAGCATTGTACCAGACTCGGGAAAAGGGGAGAGAAAATAGCATAATGATTAGGCAATCTCTGGTTTCCAAAAGCTTTTCAGTCTAATTGACCAAGCCATACTATATAACCTCTTCTCCCTAAACTATCCCTCAAGGATTATAGATCCAATCATGAGAAACAGAAGGTGCTGTATCAACAGTCTTCAAAATTCAACTTTACTGATGCCTAGTTTTCTCACCTTGTGAGTCAAGACTATATTGGAAATATTTGCATTTGGTAGTTTCTATTCTATTTAAGTTGGCAAAATAGCTCAGCTGCTGTTAGAGTAATTTATTTTTCAACACACATCAAATAGGAGCAAGATCTTATGTTTTCTCAACTTCTGAAAGACCCCAGAGGTATTAAAAAATCAGGCCTTGAATCATTCCCTTAGGGAGTCTCGGTGTGAAAGGGGAAAAACATCAAGGTTTCTTTGCATTGATTAATATCCTACCACTCCATTCCTCTGACTCTTTACATGTTTTAAGTGTCTGCAGGATGGCAGTGCTCCTACCACCATTGAAAACTCCTAGTGTATTATTGTCATACCATGCTTCTCTCTCCAGTAGACAGACTGTGTTTAAGAAATACTAAAATACTCATGAATTTCAGGTCATTGGATTGGTGAAAAACCCTTATCCCATCCCACCCCCCAACAACAACCACAAAAACCCTCACAATGAAGCTTTAAAAAAAATTGCTGAGTTGTTTTTAGTGTAACTGTGATTTGCTGTAGTGGTTCTATGAAGTGTCTTTGAGTAGGGTTGTCAGTGATGTCACCCACTCTTCTTCCTCCAGCTCATATGTGTGTGCTGGGTTAGTCATCCCAGTCTTTCCCTTAGATCTCTCTCCTTGGGTGTGGTTTTCTTTCTAGACATTCTCCTGGCTCTTCCTTTCAAACAAGACTGTGGAAAACAATGGAAAGTGGCAAAGGCCTTGCCTCTATCATTCTGTCATTCCCTCACCTTCTCATATCCCCCTCCCCCAGTCAGAATGTTGACTTGTGGCCTGGGTGGGGGGAGAGGGAGGCACTGGAGGGGGACAGGGAAGGAGGGAAAGAGATAGGAGAGAAAAAGAGAGAGAGAAGAGTGTGTGTGTATGTGTATTTTGAAAACAGGTGCATGAACTTACTCTAGGGAGGGATGGTGGAAAAGCTAAAGGGGGTGGGGGAAAGAGGAATCGCTATCTTGTGGGTCTCAAATCCAGAGTGGTGCTGCAGTAACACAATATCTTTGCAAAATACTTGGTGCACATTCTGCTCAGACAGTTCTGGTTCTGGAATCCAGTGCTGAATATTTCATGGCTGGCACTGTTTCCCCTGTGGCTTCAAACTCTACAAGTTTCCAGCTCTGCTGCTTGTTAGGGTGGCTTCCACTCTGCTATTGATTCTGAGCACTGCTTCTATCCAGGCATGTTTCTTCTGTAAGCTTTCACAGTGTTCAAAGTGTTTTAGTCTAGTATGGTGTTTCTATAAATCAAATCAAACTTCCCAGTTCCTAGATTATGGCAAAACCCCTAGAGGGGTCGAGAAAGGGCAAAATGTTGCTAGACCACTGCCTAGAAACCAGAAGACAGTCATGTCATGTAATTTGATCTCTTTGGTCAAAGCAGTCATTGGCTAGTAATATTATTCTATCTCATTCCGTTCAACAACTTAAATTTCACAAATGATTTTTGACCATCTACTGTATGGAGAGAACAACTACAATAGATGTTTAGTTTAAATAAGCCATGATTCCACAGCTCTTACATTTAAAGAGCTTAGAATCTATAGCCAACTGGAGATATTCCCATGTTTCCTTGGTATGTGAGGATATAGATGTGACTTGTGTATTGAATCAGCAACGGTATGCAATTACCCCCTTGAGATGTGAGAATGCTTGTTTTACTTTGCAGAAATCTTGTCAATGACAATGCCAGGAATTTATTCCCAGAATTTTTTTTCAACATCTTAGGCTTCTTCTATACTCAAATGATAGTTATTTCTAGGATCTAAAAGTTAAATATTGTCTATAAAGAAGACAAATGGAGTTAACTATTTGTTGGCATGCATCAGCTATTTAACATTTTGGGGAAATGCCAATATACACTAATAAAAGTCTTTAGAATAATTTTGTTTTATGGATATACAGGAAAGGTTCTGAGCAAAATTGTGATATAAAGTTTCAAATCAATTCCATTCAATAAGTATGTATTAAGCATTGCCTTCCTATGTGCAAGACATTGTGCCGTAAGAGACAAAAAACAAAGAACATTCTCTCTCCTAAAACAGCTTACATTTTCGTTGGGGAATACAATTTTTTCACAAATAAACATCGAACTTCCACTTCAATGAATCTGTGATCTCACTGATATTCCCTGCAATGATAGCACTCATAAGTGATCCATATCTGTCCATTTTGTGTAACTCTTGACTATATCTTCACATTAGTCTTATACAAGGGATCCACTCAATCATGCTTAGGGCAGAGTTTCTGGGTATCTTTATGTGACTGCCAAAGGAACATGTGGGCTTTTCATCAGCTAGTTGTCCCTCAATCTTGCTAAGCTAATAGGCCATTTCCCTCCTCACCCCCAGACAAATATTTTTCTGATATATCCTTTGCAGCATTTCTTCTGCACAGTTCATCATTTTAATTTTTACTTACTTATATCCTACATATATAAATAAAATTCTAGATAATTTGAGGAGAGAAAGGGCATGAAGATAGATAGTTTGTGGCTTCAGGCTATTATTTCCATGCCTTTTCCCTACCTCTGTGGCAGCTATTCCTTCTTCTTTGTTTTTATATAGGCAATTTGCTTTCCCTTATGGAGACTGCTTTCAGAAAAAAAGATTTAAGATCATTTGCCCTCTCTGAGAACAAATAACGGACAACAACAATAAGAATATTAATAATTTATCACTTAGTATGAAATGAAATCATTGTTTACCTTTTCCCTTATGGAAATTTTCAGGCTTATTTCTTTTTCAAAAAAATTGTTTAATGATTAATGTGAAAATATGTTTAATAAGAATATATATGTAGAGCCTATATCAGATTGCACGCCATCTTGTGGAGGGGGGAGAGGAAAGAGGTGGAGAAAATTAAAAACTCAAAAAGTTTTATGGAAGTGAATGTTGAGAACTAAAAACAAATTAATTAAATTTTTAAAAATTGTTTATTTTTAACATTCATTTTTTTAAAGAAATTGAGTTCCAAATTTGCTCCCTCCTACCCCTCCTACACCCATTGAGAAACAATATGATTCACAATTATATATGTGAAGTTATGTAAAACATACTTTCATATTAACCATTTTGAGAAATAAAATAAAAAGCAAGAGATATAAGGACAGTGAAAAAAAATTGTATGCTTCAACTGCACTCCAAGTTCATCAGTGTTCTACCTGGAGGTGGACAATATTTCTCAGCCTGGTCTTTGGACTTGTTTAAGTCTTATTTCTAATAATGAAATGAAAAGCTTTCAGCCATTTTGAAAGAATCCCAAGCCTCCTGACCTCCTGAATCAAATTAAACCACATAGGTAATGAGTTATATCCATTTCAGTAACGGTGGGGCAAGACGGATGGTGGGATCAAGTGGAGAGTGGAATTAATCTATTAACACTAACATAACTGAAGACCATAAATGAATTTTGAGTGTATTTGCAAATGCTTCGCAAAAAATGAGCTTTCATTCTATTTCTTCTTAAAGCATGCATCTGATAATGTCACTGTTGCTCCTACTCAGTCAACTCCAGTGAGTTCCTGTTATCTCCAAAACCAAATATAAAATCGTTTGATTAAAGCCCTTTACAAACTGGCCTCTGCCTTCCTCTCCAGTCTTCTTGTGCTCTGTTTCCTTCCATGTACTCGGTGATGAAATGATTCCTTGCACAAGACCCACACATTTTCATCGACTGTTTCTATGCCTAGAATGTCTTCCCTTCTCATCTCCCGCCTTCCATGGCTTCCTTTCAACTTCCATTCCAATGCATCCTTTTGCAAAAGGTCTTTCTCAGTGTCCCCACCTCCTCCATGACAGGGTCTTCCCTGTGAAAGTACTTCCTATTTCCTCTGTATATATTTTGTATGAACATAGCTATTTGTATATTATCTCCTTTCTTAGAATATGAGCTCCTTGAAGGCAGGGCCTGTTTCTGCATTTCTTTGCATTGCTAGTGCTTACTATGTGCTTATTAATGAATGCTTGTGGGCTTGGCTTGACTGCTGTAGTTGTAGCTTTTTAAATCACTTAGGTAGGAAAACAACAAGTGCCAAAAACACGTTTGCATAGCATCTGTTCCTTCCTCACAGACCTAGGAAGTGACTCAGAGTCCCTTTGGAACACTAGGCTCCCCTGTGAAGTCACTTGAAAGCACTGGGAGTTCTTGTAGAAAACGTATTTGTTGAGAAAATGAAACTGGGTGTAACAGAGCTGACAAGGGAGACTAACAGCCTGTCCTGGGAAATGAGGCATACCTGCAAGAAAATTAAAAAGTGACTCCCAAGAGCTTTTCAAAAGGACTGAGATATTTGAATGCTATACATGAGATTGATAGAAAATAGTTATTTCCATAAAACCAGGTTCTCTGTTGATATTCTGCTCAGCACAGAAAGTTTCCTGTAAGCAAAAGGTAATTCAAAGGTGAGTGAAGAGAGCCTTATTTGGATAACGCCAACTGTCTATCATCACATTACTGGTGGGGGCAGAAGGGAGAATAAGCATTTTTTAAGTATCTACTATGTCCCAGGCACAGTGCTAAGCACTTCTCTTTTGTTCCTCACAGGAACCCTGTGAGATAGGTGCTCTTATTATCCCGATTTTCCATTTTAGGAAAGTGAGGCAGACAAAGCATGAGTGACTTGGCCAGAGTTACACATCAGGCTAGATATGAACTCAGGTCTTCCTGCCTTTAAGCCCAATGCTCTACACAATATAAAGGAAAGGCAGGTGAGTAACTTGATCGGTAGCTTCAAGTAAGGGTCTCATTGACAGACATTTTGTGTAGCTCTTTTTTATTTCTATTCTTGAAGAAGAGGAATGACACAATACATTTCGTTAAACAAATGTTTTTATGCATCTGCTCTCTGCCAGGCACAGGGTTAGGCATAAGGGATCCAAAGATAAAAAAGAGTATGGCACAGTAAAAAAAAAAAAAAATTCCAGTCTTGGAGTCATTAGGTGCTAGTGTAGGTGACATTCCATCTCTGTGGGTCTCAATTTCCCTATCTGTAAAATTAGGGCACTAGGCTCTTTCTAAAGCTTAAACTATTTTTTTTTGGATCCCAGATCCATTTGGCAGTTTAGTGAAGTCTATGCACCCCTTTTTCAAATAAGGTTTTTAAGTAACTGAAGGAAATTAGTTACAGTTAGTATTTATATTAGTAAAAATAAAGATGTAACTTTCTTGGCTATCCAGTTCTATAGAACTCCTGAAGCTGAAGTTCTGTGACTTCTAGATTAAGAGTCTTTGTTCTCTCCAGAATTGAATATATGATGCTATGAATAATTTCTACCTTCAAAGAGTTTACATTCTACTAAGGAGAAGCATTATGCATAAAGATGAGTAATTATCTAATGTATACAAAATAAATACAAAGAGAGATGAATGAGCATAAACAATTGGAGAAATCAGGAAAGCTTTTTCATTAGGAGGTTGGACCTGAGCTTATATTTGAAAGGAAAGAGGGCTTCCAAGAGGAGGAGTTGAAGAGGAAGATTATTCCAGGTATGGGTCAGCCTGAGCGAAGGCATGGAAATGGGAGATGGAATGGCATGAAGAAGGGAGGAATAAAGGAGTTAAGCATCTGCTTTCTGCTAAGCACTTTAGAAATAATATCTCATACAAGGAACTGGCCTGGAACGTAAATAATATGAGGGAGAATAATGTATCATCAGCCTGGCTGTTGTCCTTGTTTGGTCTTCATTCTCAAAGAGGACCATGACATGAGGGAGGTGATGGAATTACACATACGTGAACTGGATTTCAGTGAGGAAAGACTGTACAAAGTCACCAGCCTCATCCTTGCCTCCAGAGCCATCTGGGTCCAGGGGTCAGATATAGATAAGAAAGACTGGGGGTGACCCTGGATACAGTAGGGACCTTGGCCTTCTTAAGCTATGGTCTTTAACAGATCTCAATTTGACTGAGGCAAGGTCCATTCAATGAGACAGGTGGGTTCCAGATTGTGAAGGCTTTAAATGTCAAGCTGGGGAGTTTTTATTTTATGCTACAGGCCATAGGAGATCACAGGAGCTTCTGGAATATGGAAGCAAGATAGAGCTATGCTTAGGAATATCATTTTGCCAGCTATGTCAGAAGATGGTCTGAAGAAAGAAAAGGCTTGAGATCAGGAAGTTAACCGAGAGGTTATTGCAATCACCTAGACAAGAGATGATGAAGGCCTGAAATTTGGTAGTGGCCATGGAGTGGGAGTAGGGGGAGAGGGAAGGGTGAGAGGTATTTTATGGAAGTAGAATCAATAAAACTTGGTAATTCATTGGATATAGTAGGGCTGAAGGAGAGTGAAAAGTTGAAAGTGGTTCAGGTTTTGAATCTGAATGACTGGTGGTACTGATGGTATTTTTAAGAGAAACAGGGAAGTTAAGAGAAAATGCATGCTTAGGGGTAAAGATAATGAGTTCTGCTTGGCATAAGGTACTTCCAGATGGAGATGCCTAACAGGCTGTTAGACATATGGAACTGGTCACTGGGGAGAGAGATAAGGCCTCGATATATAGACTTGGAAGTCATCTACATAGTCATAGTTGAACCTTGGGAATTGATGAGATCACTGAAAAAGAATACAGACAGGAGGTGACCCGAGGCAATACTGGAATATACCCATACATGACTGGTTGGAAATCCTGTAAAGTTTAATGAAAAGATCTATTAGGCAAGTTAGAAGGACAACTAGGAGAAAGCAGTACCTTGAAAACCCAGTGAGAAGAAAATATTTGGGAGAAGAGTGCGGTCCACAGTGTCAAGACCTGAGTAGAGATCAAGAAGCATAAGGATTGAGAAAAGACTCTTCAGAGTCAACATGAAGATTTTAATCACTGAATCAATTTAGATATTAAAGGTGAACTTTCTCAACAAGAGAGTTTCTCAGGATGCCCACAACTATAGATTTTTACAAGTAGAGGAGATTCTTGGATGTCAGAATGACTAAGGTATGGGCTGTCCCAGAGGTAGGGAGTGGTGGATTAGGGTAGCACCCAAGGTTTTTTCCCTAGGACACTAAAGCCCCATGAATACATTTTCCATGTGTCCATGTGCTTTTTAAACCAAGACAACATGTTCTCCACTATTCAAGGAAAAAGGCATTTTGGTTTTCATAGAGGACAATCAATGATAGTTATTTAAAGAGGATGAACTTTATATATGCCTAATATGTTTTGCAATATCACAAGCAACCAAATTTTCTTTCATCTTTTCCCAGTATTTTTTCCCTTTTCTCTCTACCGTGACCTCCCTAACCTTTTCAAAAATCTAACTCAAAACATTTCTTTGGAGCTTTGCCATCACCATCATTGGTCAGATTACTGGTAGAGAGAGTGCTTGAGACAGACAAGCAAAATCCAGGACAATAGAAATTGTGTAAATTATTTTTTTTCTCTCAGTACACAATTGTGTGTATGTATATACACGTATACATATGTGTATGTATAAAGTGTGTGTGTTTACCCACAGAGATACACATATAAAACTCCTTGAGATTTGAATAAAAGTATTTGTAAAATTCTATATAGCTCCTGGCATACTCCAAGCTGATGACAAGGTTATATAATACAACTTACAGAATTATTTAATAATAGTAATAATTTATCAACATGTTAAAATGTGTTAGTAAGAATATCTTTTTAAAATCTTAATTCATAAATTAGCAGTTTCTCCATCAGTTCTAACTCACACCTCCATCTGTAATTTTCCTTTGCTTTTATGGTGATCACGAATCATGAGCTGTTACCATAGGAACAGATTCATCATATAAAGTAGTCAGCCTAATAGACACAAAACCAATACATGACACACAGCATCTTGACTTTTCATTTGTTTTGAAAAATAAGCACCCTCTCTTCTAGTTACCCTTTTTCACCTGTGTTCTAAAGGATATCAGTTTTATTAAATGTGCTTAGTAACATATTTACCAACTATTTGATGACAAAAGTAAGCTATATTTTAAAGAAACACATCTTATTTGTTTTTGGAAATTTTTAAATTAAAAAAATTATTTTCTTTTCTTCCCTTTCCCCCACCCCATCATAGTGGGGGGAAGGAGGAAAAACCTCTTTTAACAAATGTATATAGAAAAGCAAAACAAATTCTGACATTGGTTATATGCAAAAATACGTCTCATTCTGTATCTTGAGTCTAGCACCGGTCTGTCAGGAGGTGAGGAGCACACATCAATTCCCTGGAACTCTGGTTTTTGCATTGATCATAATTTGTAAATCTATCGATATGGCTAATTTTATGAAGCTGTCAACATTGTATAAATTTTGTGCAGATGTTACATTATTTCATTCAAGCTTCCCTGGACTGATTTCTTCCAAATTATCCCTTTCATAATTTCTTAAAAGCAAAATAATATTCCATTATACATAGATATAGATATAGATGCAATAATTTGCTCAGGCATTTTCTCAATTGATGGATACCACCCCTGATTTCCAGTTATCTGCTACAAAAAAAGTTGTTAAAATATTTTTGTACATAATGAGTACCTTTTCTCTTTCTTTGATATCTATGGAGTATAAACCTAATAGTGTTATAGTGTTATGACTGGATGGAAGGGAATACAGTTTACTAACTTTGGGGGCGTAATTTCAAATTGTTTTCTAGAATGCCTGGACCTACTCATATACTGTCACCAACAGTGCCTTAATATGCCTGTTTCCCACAGCTCCTCCAGCATTTATCATTTTCACTTTTCATCAACTTTACAAATCCAAATATGGGCATGAGGCAGAACCACAAAGTTGCTATAATTTGCCTAATTATTAGTGTATTAGTTCACATGGCTATTGATAGTTTTGATATCTTCCTTTTTAAAAAATACCTGTTACTATCCTTTTATCAATTAGTGAATGGCTCTTAGAATACATCTTAAAAGTATGCAGAGAGATAGTAACTCCTGAACAAAATGGAATAATAACCATGGAAACAGAATAAACTTTGTTTGATAGGTGACACTTTGGCTGAGCCTTGAAGGAAACTAGGAATTCTAAGAGACTTGTGGCACTTTTTTTCTATTAAATCAAATATATGCAGTAAACAAAAAGAGGCAACATGGCATTGTGTATAGATAATGAGCCTCTGAGTCACTAAGGCCTGGGTTCAAGTCAATTATCTAACTAATATTGTCTATATGACCTTCAGCAGGCCATATAACCTCTCAATTGACTGGGAAATTCTCTAAAACAATAAAGTGAAGAGTAGGTATCACTCTTTTGGGAATTGAAATTCTCTGAGAGGGACAAACTCCCCAGGTTGTGAAGGGATCCAGTCCAACGAACTGGTTCTTTTCTCCTCATACCTTCCTTCAAGTAAGCTTTAGACAACGCATGTAGTTTCTTGCCATAACCATTTCACAGAGAGACAGTAGTAAGCCAATGATTGCCGTTGTTACTGATATTCATGTGGTTACCATTTTTTTGCTTTTGTTATTTTTGTTTGGTTTTGGCTCCTATTTAGGTCAGAGATTCCCTCCTCCTCCCCTTATCCTTTAAATATATCAAGAACTGATCTTTCATTCCTCTCCAGATTTTTTCACCTCCAGTATAGACTCCATGTATTTGTTGGGGTCCATTTGCTCATCTCATATTCATTTTTTTGTGTCATTTCTACTTCCTCAATAAGCATGTCCATGAATAGGGGAGATGCTACTTGTGATCCTCTACTATCCTATTATGTAAGCTTTTAGATGAGATTTTATATTCTAAACTCATCCTGCCTTTGATTGACATCTCTCTACTTGGTAAAGCAATAGCCAACTGAGGTGATTCTTTTGTTCATATCAATATAATTATTTACATAAATTGAATATCTTTAGGAAATGGTTTAATCTGTGTAAATGTTCATTCTTCTATCCATTTTCCATTATTTACATTAGCAATGTATTCAAATATATGACAAGAATTATTTTGAATGAATACCATATAATCCTCCTATTTTTATTATTTCTTCTTGTATCAAGTCACATTTTTAAACAAGTCAGTGCTCTGACACACACGTGGCAGATTTGGGAATAACTTCCACATCAGTGGAATGAATGAATTAAAATACCAAATTTATTTTATTATGCTTTTTGATAATCAGTTTATCTGGCACCTCATGATTCTTGCTCCATAGGCTTCAAACTTCTATATATTCTACTATTCTGGGCTCTCTCATTTCTCACTTCTAAGCCATAACTGACAACATATATTTTATGTCATCTTCACCTATGCCTATATTTATGTTGAGGTCACTGCAAGTCATGTCATCATTGCCCTGATTTCATGGTCGTCTTTGAGAAGGAAGGACAAACCAAACACCAGGTCATTAGGTATCAAAGAATATATTAATGTGGTTTGCAATTTTTGCAGATTGTCATAACATTTTTCTGCCTCTTTGTTTGCCACAACAGATGTTAATACAAAGCTAGAAACACTTTTATGGTGATAGTTTTTTTTTTTAATATCATGAGAACAGTAATACAAGATGTACAAAAATCCCAAGAAAAGATACTTTTGTTGCCTCCAGATACACCCTAAAACTAACTCTACCAATATTTCTAGTTGTCTTCCATGTATCCAAACCAACTATAAGGTTGTTATAGCTTTTAGTTGCATTCATAGTGAGACTGTCAGGATGAACATGATTTATAGTTCCTTCATTAACATGTCTACTAGAGGAACATGGTTTAGGATTTCATGTTTAAGATAACAAAAGCAAAGTGAATGTTTATAAACAGTTTAAAAAACTGCAATTCTTAGCACCCCCTGGCCCCTTTTGGTGGCACTCTCCAATTTTCATTGATGAACTATAAAGAAGCCAAACCAGACAGAAGGCCATTTTATATTTTCCTTTGTTCCATGGCTTGTCATGGCCAAAGAATTCATTAGCAAGTGGCCAGACTGCTGGTAATGGGTCTTTCCATATTAGCTATGCTGATTCTCATTATAAAGGAACAGTCTGTCACTGGGACTATATTTGAAGGATTTCCAGCTTTGTAGAATCTGCCAGAGCTTCTGCTCTACTGGCATATCTTTCAAGATGTCAGGGTCACCTTTCTAGAATGAGGCATCAGATTAGGACTTTGTGAAGGGATTGTGCCATTTTTTTACATTGGAAAAATTGGAAAAAAACTAACAAAGGTCAAACATTAGTGACAAAACCTGGATAATTCAGAAAAAATAAAAGTTTCATTTCTACCATACTTGCAAGCTACATTGTGCACTTATTTCAAAATATCACCTTTGTCTGAAACTTGTGATATCCCATTCAAACCGTGATTTATCACTGCCAGTGAGAACAAAATAACTAAATTATATGATGAAGAAGATTCTTTTCCCTAGCCCCTTTGGCACATCCCAGAGGGAACAATGGGAGGAAAAGCTACTCCTCAAACTGACTGCTAAGATTAAAGCGTGGGGGAAGGGAGAGTAGCTTGATCCTAGAGGTCACTAATGGTGAATGAAAAAAAAATCTAATGGATAGATATTCTCTGAGTTAAGACCATCAGTTCACTGACAGGAACTCAGATTTTCATTAGTTTTATATATAAGTATAAACTTTGAAAGAATAGAGCATTCCAAACACAATAACTTCAGTGAAATTTCAGGCAGGTTACTCAGTTATTCTGGGCTGTTATAAATATGATTTTGTCAGATGACTCATGAATATATAATGAATATATAGACTTGGGAGTTTGATTCTATGCCTTTATTGAAATCCAGCTCTTCGGAGTTTCTGGAGCTTCACAGATTTTCAGAATCACAGAATTTTAAAGATATCTGGGACATCAGTACCCACCCTATCCAATCCAAAGCTATAAAAGAATGACTAATAACACATACCCAAGAGTAGTCTTTGAAAACCACTACTGAAGTAGAACATGCAACCTCCTGATGTAACCCTTTCTACTTTGACATAACTTTGGTTTTTAAGAAACTTCCCACCCTCTACTCCAGCATCAAGGCTGTAATTGCCTCTTCACGCTAATTCTTCCCCTTAGAGTCAAAGAGAACAAGTTTAATCCTTCCTTCTCTTGAAAGTCTTTCAAATACTTTAAGAAAGCAATCATGTTCCCTGAACCTCTTCTTCTTAGGTTAAATATGCTCAGTTGATTTAATGTATTGTCGGGTGGCACAGACTGGAGATCATTCAGCCTTCTACTAGTTCTCATCTTGATGTCCTTCCAAAAAATGTGGTGCCCCAATTAAAACAAAAAGGCTCTAAGTGAGGACTGCTCAGAGAAGAGTCCAGTGGGACTATTCCTGAAGCCTATGCTACAAATAAAATCATTAGCCTATGGGCTGCCATACCTAACTGCTGACATATTGAACTTACAATTTACAAAAAAACAAAACAAATCCTTTTCAGTTAAATCTGTCTAACCATGTTTGTGTAAGCTGACTGAATCGAATGGACTTAAATGGGGACATAGCAGTAACTTGCATGAATTTATATCACCGTTCCTTGTACAGATGCAAAGAGAAGAAACTATGCAACCAATCAAAGTGCAAGAGGTTTTTTGGTTTTGGTTTTGGTTTGTGTATGGGGCCAACCTTTCCTATATGTAAGTAAGGCAACTGTCTATATATACACATATATATACATATATACGTATATACATATATACATATATATGTATATACGTATATATGTATATATGTATATAAAATATATATGTGTATATATACACACACACACACTACATGACTTCAGGATTGCAGAGAAGATTACCTTAACTTCACATACCTTCTCTGACCCTGCTTAAGGTTTTACCATTACAACTCATATTCTTCCATTTAAGACATTATTTTTTCTTCACATGTAAATATCCCTGGAAAGTGTAATAAGTTCAACTGTTATTCAATAATCAGTACGTGATTGAAGGCTTTAGTAAAAGATTTTCATAGAGCAAAAACACATAAATATTTTAGATGCTATATTGAAAAGATTTACTCATCATGGCCTGCTCATCTACCCAAATTCCTGTATAGCAGTTGCTAGGGATTTCTGACCTTCCATTTTCATTGTGTATATAGGTTCGACTTTTTAAAACCCCATACCTGAAACCTACAGATCTTATTGGAAGATCACAAAAGATCACTTTTGTAGAAAAATAATTAATTCCTTGCTTTGTCCTCTTTGCCTTCTGATATACTATACAGGGAAGACTAAGCAGTCTTCTTTTTAATCCAGTTAAATGTGCTATACATATACATTACAAATAAATGTATATAATAATACACATATATATGAGGACACAGAAATGAGTATTTCTATGTATCTTATTTCCCTTATAATTCCATATATGTTATTTTATTTATGAAAAACATTATTCTAAGAAAGAATACATTGGAGCAGACTACCATAATACAAAAAAGGTTAAGAATCCTAAATAGAATGAAGTTCCTCAATTCAGCTGGAAACATGGAGAGGATAGACAGTGATCAACTACTTCCACTCAAGTCAGGTCACTTGCTAATCCCTATTCCTGGCCCTTAGCTCCTTCTTCTGATATTTAGAAGAAATATCTTACATCCTTTATTCCATGCTTTTAGGGCTCTGAAGATTAGGGGAAGTTCCTCTCCCCACTCCCGTTTTACAGCATGTCAGGTTTGAGTCAAAGGGGTGGGGAAACTGCCTACACAAGCCAATCTCAGAGATCACTATTTTTCTGGTTGTACCCAAGTGAGGGAGGCAGCAAGGTATTTCAGAGAATACAGCATTGTCACAAAGACCTGAGTTCAAATCTGACCTCAGACACTCACCTTAGGCAACTCACTTATTTCTGTTTGCCTCAATCCATTGGAGAAAGAATTGTCAAAGCATTTCCCTAGCTTTACCAAGAAACCTCATGCACAGTACTGCCGTGTTAGGGTCCACAGTTCAGATATGACTAAACAACAGTAACCACCAAGGGAGGGAGCAAGTCATTCTGTCTCCCATTCTCAACAGTTTGATGGTAACTTGGTCCCAGTTGATAAGTAATGCTATTACCAAAGATAGTTAAGTAGGCAGACAAATTCTGAACAAAGAAGAAGATAAAACAAAGCTGGCAAGTGTAGCTGTGTTTTAGCTCAAATGCCACTTTCTCCATGGTTCCTATGCAGATGCCCCCAGAGAGAAGCAATCCCTGTTCGTAATACTTTGTCTTCATGCAAGGACATTTATCTCTCTTTGCCTTATGTAGTAGTCATTTCTATGCATATCTTATTTCTTCCATGAAATTGCAAACTCCTTGCAGACAGG
The DNA here is from genome assembly GCA_023548195.1 of Bettongia penicillata ogilbyi. Classification (NCBI taxonomy): domain Eukaryota; kingdom Metazoa; phylum Chordata; class Mammalia; order Diprotodontia; family Potoroidae; genus Bettongia; species Bettongia penicillata. The sequence continues at coordinate 34,845,453 of JAJHZJ010000470.1, read as the reverse complement.
AATCAAGTCTTATTCATCCTTTTCTTTCCCACAGTACAAAACAGTGATGCAAATGTGGTGGCACACAGTAAATGTTTATTGAATTGGACTGAATATAATATAGTCTGGGAGGAGGGGAATCAATTACTTAAAGAAAGTGCTGATAATACTTGGTAATAATAGTGCCCCTTTTCTAAATTCCATGGAAAGGATCATTGCCTAGTACGTAGCGCTTCACTGTCTTTCACTAAGAAGGATAAATTATTTTCTATCACCTGTTTATGCACTGCTCCTCTCCCATATGCACACATACCCAGACAATACATTATCAGTATCTGTGAGGTGTCTCTACTGAACTCTATTCAAGTGATTTCTCAACTCTTTGAGATGATTTTGGATCCTAACTTAAACCTATGTGGTATTACCTCTATTAAATGTCATTCAAGAATTTGATGAGCCTACTTCTCTACTATAGGGTGGCACAGGTATAGGCACTTCAAAATTATGGATAATTCAAATATAATTCTAGTCTTTAGAATGTGTTTTTAAAAATTACATTTGAGGTTCATAGTATTATACTGCAAGATTCATTTATTTTCGTGAATCCATGATTTCCTTGATGTGAATATTCTTTCCATCCATATAGAATATAATATTCTTAGCATGTGAAACTCTCAGAAGTAGGTCCACCAAAGTATTGTGGATATCTAAGACTTTTAACATTATGTTTGTACCAGTACTCTCACATGACTGATAGGAATATATTTTAGGATGTTTTGCTGGATTATATTGTTATGCCACTTCATGCATGTAAGTTCTCTTTGATAATGTTCCTCACAACCACCATACACTTTTCCATTGCCCAATTTTGATTCATTGGAGATAATGTTGTTTTATGATTCATAGCCATATAATATTACCAGAAGAATACTAGTATTAAAAAGAGAATTTTGCTTCAGAGAACAGTTTGAGATCATCAAAAACACTGTGAAGTTTTCCAAATGATTTTTTTAAAAAATTATCAAAGAACAATAAGCACAGTGGGATTTTATATTCTTTGTACTCCTCATTCTGTTATGTAGATATAATTATGTGGTCTCTTGCAAAAAATCATTTGTTCAAAGCCTGCCTATTCCTTTCTCATATAGATTTAAGATTCCTTCAACCACCTATGAATAATACTCAGCTCTTGTATAGAAAGTAGATGTATGGCATAGTGGTGATTTGGTTTCCTTTGAATTGCCATTTGAGATAGTAGGATTGTTATTTCTCTTTCTGACTATTCTGTACCTTCCCCTGTTCATGTATCTGGAGATCTGACCCCTCAAAGTGTCACTTCCACCATGGACTCCCATTTTTATTTTATTTGATCCAGATAGTCTTTCTGTCAATATCTTCTTTAGTGCCATTTCCAATTCCTTAAAAAGCATATCAGGAGTTGCTGTGTCAGAATCCAGATGTGGTGGTTCCACTGTCATAGATGGTTTCAAATTTTTTAATAGAAATGACATATTTGTTCCACATTTTTATCTTTTTTTCTATTGTTCTTGGCCAAGATGCATCTTGAGATGCTGTTAGGATTTGACTTCTTGTTTTTCAGTCATTTAGTTGTGTCTGACTCTTGGTGATCCCAGGGACCACAGCACGTCAAGCCCTTCTCTCCTCCAGGATCTCTCAAAGTCTGTTCAAGTTCATGTTCATTATTTCTAAGACACTATTTAGCCATCTCCTCCTCAGCAATCCTCTTTTCCTGCTGCCTTCAATCTTTCCCAACATCAGAGTCTTTTCCAGTGAGTCTTGTCTTCTCAGCATGTGGCCAAACAAGTAAGGTTTCAGATTCAGTATGTGACCTTCCAATGAGTAGCCTGAATTAATTTAATTATTGATTGGTTTGATCTCCTTGCTGTCCAAGGGACTCTCCAAAGTCTTCTCAACAGCACCACACTTCCAAAGCATCAATTCTGCAGCTTTCAGCTTTCCTTATTGTTCAAACTCTCACAGTCATCCAGTGCTACTGGAGAAACCATAGTTTTGACTATACAGACCTTTGTTGGCAAGGTGATGTCTCTTCTTTTTAGTATGCCGTCCAGATTTGCCACAACGCTCCTTCCAAGGAGCAAAGCGTTTGTTCATTTGTTTTTTAATTTCATGGCTACAGTTGCCATCTGTAGTGATCTTTGGGCCAAGGAATATAAAATCTGATGCTGCTTCCCTTTCTTTTCCCTCTGTTTGCCAGGAAGTGATGGGACCAGTTGCCATCATCTTGTTGTTTTTTTTTTTTTATCTTAAATTTCAAGTAAGCTTTTACACTCTTCTCTTTCACCCTCATCAAGAGGCTTCTTAATTCTTCACTTTCTGCCATCAGAGTGGTATTGTCTACATACCTGAGATTATTGATACTTTTCCCAGCAACCTTAATTCTGGTTTTTGATCCATCCCTTTCTCCTTTACCTCTTGTTTTCCTTCTTTCTCCAGCTATTCGTAAAGCATCATCAGACTGCTATTTCCCTTTCTTGCTTTTCTTTGGATCTTTTTGCTGTTTCTTGTACAATATTGCAAACCTCTATCCATTCAGGCACTCTACCTAGCAAATCTAATCCCTAAACCTATTTATCACCTCTACTTTATATTCATATTTATAAGGGATGTTATTTAGTCCATACCTATATGGTCTGATGGTTCTCTCCTCTGTTCTTCTATTTCGTTCTGGATTTTGCAATAAGAAACTCATTATCTGAACTACAGTCAGCTCCAGGTCCTGTTTTAGCTTACTCTATAGCGTTTCTTCACCCTTGGCTGCAAAGTATATAATCAAAATAATTTCTATATTGACCATATGGTGATGTTCATGTATAGGACTGCCTTTTGGATGGTGAAAAAGGATGTTTGCTATGAATGAAAAATGAGTTATCTTGATAAAACTCTATTAGTCTCTGTCCTGCTTCATTTGGTACTCCAAAGCTAAACTTTCATGTTACTCTAATTATCTTGTGATTTCCTGTGTTAGCATTCTAATCCTCTATGATGAACATGACACCATTTTTGGGGGGTGTTATTTCTAGAAGATATTGCAGGTCTTCATAGGACTGATCAACTTTGACTTCTTCAGCATCAGTGTTTAGAGCGTAGACTTGTTGAATAGTTTGTCTTGGATTCAAACAGGTATTATTATGTCATTTTTGAGATTATACACCAATACTGCTTTTCTCACTCTAAGGGCTTTTATTGACTATAAGGGCTCCTCTCTTTCTTCTATGGGATTCTTGCTCACAATAGTAAATGTAAAGATCACCTAAATTACATTCACCCATTTCCATCCAGTAAGTTCCCTGACATCTTTCTATATCCTATTTGACTACATCCAGCTTACCTTGGTTTATAGATTCCCCTCATCAGCAGACACATCTGCCGTTGAACTTCCTTTCAGCTTTGGCCTTGCTACTTTATTAGTAATAGAATTCTCCTCCCCTCTTTGAGAGCAATACATTGGCCACTTTCTAACCTGAGAATGTCATCTTTGGATGTCATCTCTTTGGTCATTTTAATACTGTCCATGGGGTTTTCTTGGCAAAGATACTGGAATGGTTTTCCATTTCCTTCTCCTCTTGTCATAACCCTCCCCTATGACCTGCCCATCTTGGATAACCCTGCATAGCATAGCTCATAGTTTCACTGAGCAATGAAAGTCCCTCTGCCACAATAAGGCTGTGATCTAATAGGTGTGGTTTGGCTTAATTATGGCTAATGCCAAACATTTTGCAGTTCAAGTTTTTTTTTTCTTTCATTCCTTTTAGTGATTCTATGACTTGGTGCTGCAGGTAATTTTGTAACATTTGAAGATAAAATTTTAGTATAAACTAGCATTTGGTCCTTAGTCACCATGACTCTGGCAGGAAGATCAAGAATGTATCATAGATTCAGAGGTAAAATGAACCTTAGAGGACATTAAATCTGACTTCTTCATTTTACCGATGAGGAAAATGAAGTTTTCACTGGGATTATGTAGCGAGTAGGTGTCTGAAGTTGGATCTGAGCCTAGATCTTCTTTATTTCAAGTCCAGTGCTCTATTTAGTCTACCCTTTTGCTCCATGTAAACTATTTATATGTAATGGCTGGTAGGCTCTTGTAGATGTGTTATTGTAACATTTAATTTTAAATTTATCCAAAGAAAGCTGATGATACAATGTCATTGCCTTTATGTGTTTACATATTTTTCAGCATCAATCATCATTTAAATAAATCAGGCTAAAGTAATTTTATGGTGTATCTCATTTTTATCATTTCTTCTAATAAGGTGTTAATTTTGATCAGAATGTTTAATGTCTGGAGATTTGAAGTTTTTTTCCAGTAGGTTAGCAACTAAGTGGTTAATTTTTTTGGCAACAGCAAACCATGAAATGAAGAAAAATATAAAATGGCTACCAGTCCTGTGAAATTTATCATATAAGAAAATAATAAAGCTATGCAGTGAGAATTCAAGAGGAACTGGAAACCTAATTTCTTCCCTCATCCCTCCTACTTAGTTTACCTTGCCTATTTATGTAATTCTCTAGAAAGAGTATCTCTTACTCTACTCCTGCTTCCCATATTATTATTAAAGCAATTACAGTTTTCTCCAAAGGGCAGATATAATTTGGGTTGCAGGTTAGAGGAGGGAGATTCTTGCCCTGCTTTTCACTGAAATCCATGAAATGGTCTTAAAACAGTCAATCAACACCTAGAGGGTAGTTTGTTTGATCTGGTTCAGGACCAAAATCTATGGAGATCTGAAGTCTATTATTATTTTTCAGCTGATAAGATTCCTGGTCAATGGAAAGAAATAATTATTCCCTACTCCAGGATCATCTATTTGAGTTATACCACAAAAAAGAGAAGCATCAGTACACCAAAATTTAGAAATGGGAGCTGGTTTATACCACAAAAGAACTCACTTCTGCGTATGAAAAAGCAGGAAAATACATTTTCCAGGAATACCAGAAAGAACGTCGCTCTTCATATTTTCCCAATGAATACTGAAAAAAGAAATCTAGCAGTAATATGTAAAGGTCAGATCATTTTATCACTGTCCTTTCAGAACTGGTAAATTGCATTAAGAAATACAGATGGCATCTGGAGGTTAAAATAGCAAGTTATTATTACCAAAAAGCCTTACAGGACATAGTTTGTGTTTTTGTCTTGCTGAAGAATGAATGTTAAAGGGATATGACATCTATTTTCCCCTCAGTTCTAAGTAATGCATTACTATGTATTATTACTAATACTTTTATTTTAGATCAATAACAATAAGAATGTAAAAGAATAAATTAATAAAGAAGCCAGTCTTAGACTAGTGATTAAGGGAAAGCAAATAGTTTAAAGGAAAATATTCCATCTATATTGCAAAGATTCACAGGTAAGTTATCCATAAGACTGGGAAATTCTAATGATCTCCTTACAGGTTTCTAAGACCATTCTATATGGAGCTAAATAATAAAAATCTGTCTGCTACTATTGTCACCTTAAAGCAGGTGTGAGTCACTTAGTACTTGGGGCCCCTCCTCAATAGCAGGAGTCAGTGATCATAGACAGAAGATATAGAGAATATGGAAATAATCAAGGAAGGAAAGAAAAAGTGAATTGAAACTGAGCATAGAAGACTGAGCAGGTCAACACCTTCAAGCTGAGCCTATGAATCCAGATCAGCAAAGGAAGACAGCCTTTGCAGCTGTCGCTGGCTATTAATCTTATTGGAGGAAGTCTCTTTAATTCAGGAATTGACTGCAGGAAGGGAGATTCCTCTGCTATCTAAAGAGCTGGCTAGGGTAAGGAAAGGCCTTTCACCCATCTGTATCTTGAAAAGTAGAAGCACTTCAGAAGTGTGTCTTCCTTGCTCATATCTGCCACCTAAGGTTTTAGGGAGACTACTCTCACAGCTTAGGGAGCTGACCTGAACAGCTTTACAGATTCCAGATTTAGGGATACCATTTTTATGCTTTAAAACTACCTCAGAGATGAGTGAGGGTAACCTCCTTTCATAGCTCTGCAGTCTCTTTCATCTAAAAGATATTAATACTGCTTCAGTGACTTGAGAGTGGCAGTCAGGAGTGATGTAGCTTTGCCCAGCAAGAAAGCAAAGACTCAGAAGAATAGCTGTGCCCAGCAAGTGCCAAGTGTTATAGACTGTTCCTTAAGATCAAGGACATCAGTGCTTTTGCATTCTAGATTTCTGAACTGTTCTTGGGCACGTGGGTTTCTACTCAATAGTCAGGTGGCATACTGGATAAAGTGCTGGGCCTGAAGTTGAATCAAACAAACAAAAACTGCTGAATTCAATTCTGTTCTCAGATGCTCACTAGCTGTTCTAACCTGAGTGAGTCACCTAATCTCTGTTTGTCTTAGTTTCTAAAATGAGGATAATACTATTAGGGGATAATGATAGCACCAATATTCCAGGTTTGTTGTGAGGATATACAGTAGGCACTTTATAAAGGCTTGTTTTCTTCCTCAATGCCAAGCTTCTGTAAGTTTGTGCTCATCTTCCCCCATGGAAACTTTGCTCATAGTGGGGAAATGGGACCCATGTTATTTTTTTTTCCTGGCTGTTGTCTTTTTTAAAAGGTTATTTTCAGTTTTCAATATTTACTTCCACAAAATGAATTTCAAACATTCTCCCCATCTCCCCACTTCCCCCACCCCAGAACAGCATGTATTCTGTCTACTTTTTCCTCCAATTTTCCCTCCCTTCTATCATCCTCCCCGCCATTCCCTTCCCTTCTATTTCTCTGTAGGGCAAGATAGATTTCTATACCTCTTTATCTATATATCTTATTTGCTAGTTGCATGTAAAAACAATTTTTAACATTCATTTTTAAAGTTTTGAGTTCCACATGCTCTCCCTTCTCCTTACCTCATCCACCCTCATTAAGAAGGCAAGCAATGTTACACTTTGTTATACGTTATACATGTAGTCATGCAAAACATGTCCATAACAGTCATGTAGTGAAAGAATATATTATTCCCTCTTGAAGTCAAATCCAATGAGAGTAAGGCTCACTTACTCAGTCTCACCTTCCCCTTCTTCCCCTCTATCATAAAAACTCTTGCCATTTTCATGTGAGATGATTTACTACATTCTACCTCTCACTTTCTCTTTCAAGTACATTCCTCTCAACACTTAATTTTCTTTTTAGATACCATCCCTTCATATTCAGCTCACCCTGTGCTCTCTGTCTCTGTTTCTATGTCTCTCTGTCTCTCTCTACATATATATGTATATACACACATACATACACATACACACACAAACATATATTCCCTCCAACTATCCTAACACTGAGAAAGGTCGCATGAGTTACAAATACCATCTTTCCATGTAGGAATGTAAACAGTTCAACTTTAATAAGTCCCTCATGGTTCTCTTTCCTGTTTAACGTTTCACGTACTAGATATTTGTCTTCCAGTATTACACCTAATATCTTCAGAGTGAGCTGCAGTTCATATGGCCACCAGCTGCCACCTTGATTTGACAGCATATTTGTAGGTTAAAGTTAACAAGCCAGCCCAGAGAGATCTTAGAGAGAAGCAATGTCACACCATGTCCATATTATACAAAACTTCAGGTGTCAGGAATTAAAACAAGAGCAACAGCAAACTTTTCCTCACACAGAAACTATACATGGGAAAGGCACAAAAGGCCAAAGTATCCTGAAAAATGCCAGGCTATGATGCTTGTCATTTTTTCTCTTCCAATTTTCTACAATGTCTCACTTTATGTTTTTCAACAAAATTATCATTTGAGTGTGCAGACTGGAATATCAGATTGTATATATACAATATATACAATATAATTGTATATATACAATATAATTGTATATATACAATATATACAATATATTATACAGTATATATACAATATATACAATATATTATAATAATATATATTATGTATATAATATATTATAATAATATATATTATGTATATATACGATATATACATATACAATATACTATATATACAATAATAATATATTATGTATATATACATATACAATATATACAATATACAATACATAATGTATATTATGTATATATACAATATATTATACAGTATATATACAATATAAAATATATAAACTCATGAAAGGGCATAAGAATTAATCAGAGGCAGACATACATATATAATCATTCGCAGACAAATGGACAATCATTTTCAGGCATTTCCATATAAAGACTCAAATATATAGCTACCCCTCACATAGATCCTAAGAGCAAGTATTGTGCAAGTAGAAAGAGCCCTGGACTTGGAACTGGGGTGGGGGTGGGGGAATCATCATTTGTATCCTCTCAGGTTCACACTAGTTTTGTGATCCATGGAAAGTCAATTAGCCTCTCTGTCCTCAGTTTCCTTAAATAAAAGAATTAGATTCCATGACCTTTATCCCTTCCAACTCTAAATCTGTGATCCTATAAACCATTTTAATGACACCAAAATAAAACAAAGAAGATCAGTAGACATGTGACCATAAAAAAAGAAAATGGTTGGAGACAGTTGTTGAGGTAATGAGAGGAGCAACCTAGCGTCCCAATTGAAGGTCCAGGTAAAGAGAAGTGGGAACAAAAATTCTAGGAGGAAATGAAAAGCAGAGATTTTTGTGGGTTAGAATGTCAGAGTGAAACCACAGCCCTAAAATGACCCTTCTCTAGCTCTTCTAGTATATTTTTGATGTATTTCACATTTTTTTTCACTGAAGAAAGCTCTTTTTCAATTGTAAAAACCCATGTAAATATAAGTTATTGTTTTATATAAATGTTAGCATTGCCTATCCATTTAGGCTGTAAGCTCCTTGAGGAAAGGGACTATATCTTATGTTTCTTTTGCATCCAAGCACAAGGACTACCATGGTTAATAATTTTTATTATAAGCATCTGCCTTATTAGTGATAACATTGGGAGTATTTTAAAACCTTGTTAAGTTAATAAAGAGGATATTAACAAATAGGTGGATTTTTTAAAATAGAAATGTAAGGTTCTTTAAGATAGGAGTTGTCTTTGCAGTTTATCTGAATAGCCCTAGCACCCAGCACAGTTCTCTGAACAAAGTAGGTATTTAATATACCTTTTTCAAATTATTAAGTTGCATTCTTCATATGCCACTATGATGCCAACAATCTCATCTCTCCTTTACGCAGGAGTTGTTTTTCTTTTAGTTATGAGTTTTTGCCTAGAATAATCAAGTTGTGGTAATGAGACCAAATATGTGGCTTTATTTACTAAGTAAAATTGTCTTTGTTTTCTTCTAGGAGAAGAGACTTTGTAGATTATCTAGTTCAACCCCATCATTTTATAGATACAGAAACAGGTCCAGAGATCACATGGATTAATACATGGCAAGATTAAGAATCAAATCCATATCCTCTGACTCCAAATTCACCTTTCCCTAGCACCATAGCCCAGGTCAGACATCATCCAAACTGGTCAGAAGGATTGATTGGTGAGTGTGGGAGTCAAACCAACAGGTACATCTGGTAGCCTCCTTGATGACCCCCATAAAGCAAGAGAAACTTCAACTAAGGCAGGTGAAATTCTGAGTTTTCCTGACTGCCTCTAAATGAGGCAATCTACTTAAATTGTTTTCATGTCAAAAGAAGACACTTTAAAAAGACATAAGGCTTTGTATGCCATAGTACACTGATGTTTTGGAAGGATTTCAGAATATTCAGGGAAGCAACATTAACCCCAAGGAAAAAAATTTGTTTCAGATTGCCAGATTTATTTAAAAATATGCTCAATATCTATCCAGTGATCTGAGAATGAAGGAACCCAGGAGTGAGCTTTTTAATTGCATGGATAGGTATAGACAGTCTAGTTGTAGCCAAGCCAATGCCATTGAAATGAGCATGTGTAGTGTCTAAATATTATTCTAAATGTTCTATTCTGCAATTTGAGTGAGCTTTTTTCCCAGAGATATTAATTTAGACAGATTCTAACATAATGATAAGGAGTGCTGAAGCGGGAGAGGAGATGAGCCAAACTATGAAAACAGAACAGGCCTATTTTACCAACAACTTGACACTCTCCTTTACAACAGGTTATTGAAAAACCATTATATAAGAGGACAGCTCAAGACAGAATTGTGTGGTTAACCAAAAAGAAAAATAAATTAATATCTAGACAACCCTATGTCTGTGCTCCTTTTACCCTCAATAATACACCATAAATTCACAAATCCCACGTCCTCATGCTATCTCACCGTTCCTTCAATTCAGATGTATTCTCGGAGAAAAGTTGATTACACTGTCTTGTACCAAAGTGTAAATGACTCTGGGAGAATAGACTCAAGCTTAAAGTTTTTGCTATAAAATCCCACTCTTCACTCCACCCCTCTGGAAAAACAGATAGTTCTTGATAGCATATGCATTATTTTTTCCCTCTGTGGAGTCTTGTCAAATTCACTTTCAAATGTGAAACAGCCAATAGAGAAGTCCCTTCTTTGCAGGATCTTGACTACTGAAATGATTCGTTGTCATATTGGGTGATGCAGGTTAATACTTATGTGTGGTTCCCCATATGGTATCAGAAAGACCTACGTTCAAATCCTGTCTCAACAATTACTCTGAAACCCTCAGCATACCAATTTAACCTCTCTCAGCATTTACATATCTGCAAAATGCCCAGCCGTCCCTCACTCAAATCAAAGTCAACTGTAAGTCATGTCATCATTTCCCTGATGTCATGGTCCTCTTCAACAGCAAAAGACAAACACAACCTGTTTGTAGACCAAGCTCCCTGAATGGGGACCCAGAGAGTTGGGCAACTCAGCTCTCCCTCTCCCTTCACCTCTCTCTCTCCACTAAATAGTAATTCTTTCTCTTTTTACCCAGAAACCCTGAGGGTCTTCCCTCCCAGTTTGATTTTTTTTTTTTTATTAAAGGGACTATCCCTTGAGTAACTACTTAAAGAAGCTTATTCATTGAATGGGTGTATCTCACTCAAAGTGAGAATGTGAAAAGACCTTAACCTGAAAGGACCAGGGTCTCACATTGCATCCTGGGCCATCTCCAGTCATCCTGATGAATATCAGGCCACTGTGGATCCAGATGGCTCAGGAGAAGAAAGTGGAGTTGGTGACCTTGCCCAGCCCTCCCTCACTCAAATCAAAGTCAACTGCAAGTCATGTCATCATCTCCCTGATGTCTTGGTCATCTTCAAAAAAGAAGGACAAACCCAACAACAAAAGATTCCTCCCAGGGCTATATGCATTTTAATAGACACTACAGCCTTAATCCCAAAAAGGCAAGTAAGTGTTCAGTGAACCTGGAGAAAAATATAATATGGTTTTGGATGAAGGTCCTGACTCTTACCTCAGAAATCACCTCTGCAAGGTGGCCAACTATTTCAAAAGCCAACTTTCATTGAAAGCAATGACTTCATTCCCTGGGGTCATCACTGGTCTTTAAGAAAATTAACTTAGGTAGTGTAGGGGATATATCTAAATCACCAGAAACAATAAGGTTTTAACAACTCTCCTTTCAAAGTGTTGCAAAAAAGCATCTTATTTCTTTTTGGAAGGGAAGATTAAGTGAGATGCTTTTGTTTGAGTCCTTTTGGTGCCACAAAAGCATTTCACCAGGCAGTGATGCTGATAAGGACAGGATCAGCAAACCTTGCTTCTATACATATTGTTAAAAATAATTTTTATTGAAGTATTTTGTTTTCCTAGTTTCTGTATTATCATTGTATGCCTGCAGGGGCAATTCTGTAAGTGATCACATTATTAACTTCATTTGAGTTAACATTGTTAATGTTGTTAATTGCTATAATATTTATATTTATTTTCCTCTTTACCATCACAAAGTTCTTTTCAAATATCATGTAAGCTAAACTTTCTAACAATTCTGTGAGGAAGACTGTGAATTATCCCCATCTTCTCGATAACAGCGGAATGATTGGAATCGTTGGAATCATGGTTAGTAGTTAATTGAATTGACCACATTTCTTAAGTCCTTCCAAATTGTTCATTTTTTACAAAGCTATTATTATTGTATAAATTGTTCTGGTTCTGCTCATCTAACTGTGCATCAGTTTGTACAAGTTTCCCTTGGTTTCTCTGAAACCATCCCTTTTATCATCCTTTACATCACAATAATATTTCATTATATTCATATACTATAATTAGCTTATTTATTCACTGATTGATGGATACTCCCTTAGTTTCCAGTTCTTTGTCCTCACAAAAAGAACTACAGAATGAGACATGTATTTTTGGACCTGAAAAATGCTTTGCCTGATTATGCTGGAGTTTTATTTATTTTGTTTTTGGCTCCAGTGGAGAGGGGATAAGAAAAAAAATTCTTGTTAATTAAGAAATATAAAATTTAGCTTAAAATATGTATGGATATTTGTATATTTAAATAGTCAAACATAATATTTAAAAAATAAATATGAGGGGATTTGGGGGGAAAGCTCAGTAAATGGGGATGATCAGGCAGGGTTTCTGATAGAAGATGGTACCTGACCAGAGTTTGGAAAGAATCAAAGAATTTTAAGACGCAAAACTAAGGAGGGAGAAAATTCCAGGCTTGGGGAACAGTCAATACAAAGGTGGAGAAATGTGAGATGGAAATGATATATGTGAATAACATCAAGAAGACAAGTTTGTCAGAACCAGAGAGTGCAAAAGGGGGAGAGAAAGAGGAAAAAGTCTTGATTTGATTGGAGGAAGAGACAGACTTTCTCTTCATGATAAACAGCTTCGCTACGTATGTCCTGGATCCCATTCTTTCCTATCTTCTCCAATAGATCAAGCATACTATCCTCTCCTCTCTCTCTCTCTCCCTCTATCTCCCTCTCTCTCTCTCCATATTTATATACATATTTATGTATATAAATACGTATATAGGTACATATATAATCTCGCTAACCACAAATCTCCAATGTATCGCCCTTCCCCATATCCTTAAAAAGAGCACACTCCATACTATCCTTATTCTCTATCATCCTCTATATCTCTTCTTTTCTTAGCCAGACTTAGTCTATACTTGGTATCTCTATTTTATTTTCTCACTCTGTTAAATCTTCTGTGAGATAATTTCTGACCTCATCATTCAACTGAAGCAGTTCTATTCAGTTATCTCTCAGTTGCCAATTCCATTGCAAAAAAGGCCATTACCTTTTTCTCAGTCTTCATATTCTTGACCTTTCTGCAGTATTTAGCACTGTTGATCACTCTCTTCTCCTTGATACTCTCTCCTTTCTGGGTTTTTGTGACACTGCTCTTTGTTGGGTCTCTTCTTACCTATCTGACAAGCCCTCATTGCTCCTTTGCTGGATTATCACCATGTCACATACCCTAACTTTGATCGTACAAACTTAAGGTCTACAGAGCCGTTGTGCTGACCTCATTGTTGTATGCCTATGAAACTTGGACAGACTACCAGTGCCATGCCAGGAAACTGAATTGCTCATTTGAATTGTCTTAGAAATATTCTGAGGATTAGCTGGCAGGATAAGGTACCAGACACTGAAGTTTTTACTCAAACTAAACTGCCAAGCATTCAAACTATGCTTCAGAGAGCACTCTGATGGGCTGGCCACGTTGTTCGAATGCAAAATGTATGCTTGCCAAAAAGACTATTTTATGGAGAACTCACACAGGGCAAGTGATCACATGGTGGTCAGAAGAAGCAATACAAGCATACTCTCCAAGTCTCTCTGAAGAACTTTGTAATTGATTGTGTGATATGGGAGACACTGGCACAGGACCTCTCAGCATGGTCTGCCCACATCAGAGAAGGTGCTGTGGTCTGTGAACAAAGCAGAATTGAAACAGCTCAAAGGAAATGCAGAATGCACAAATTTAGAGAAGCCACCCCAAAAATGACATGGACTATTTGTGCCTGATCTGTGGCAGAGCATTTTGAGCTCATAGTAGTCTAATCAGCCACAGCTGGACACATGGAATCTTGACTTTATCGTAGTGATGTCATTTTGGTCCTCTTGAGAACAAAGGACAACAACCACCCTTAAAGTTATCTTGAGCCTTCTTTTTCCATGTTCTCACTTAGTGACCTCATCCGCTTCCAAGGATTCGTTGTAATCTTCAGCTCTCCATGATGAATACTTTGACAGCAACCTCTATCACTTGCCAAATTCTTTTAATTTAATCTCTAGAACATCTATTACATCCATCCCTTTCTCTTTAATCACAGGGTTATCACCCTAGGTTAGTATTTTATCACCTCCCACCTGAACAATAGTCTCTTTGCCACTAGTCTCATCTTTCTCTAATCTATACTTTATTCAGCTGCCACAGTAATTTTCCCAAACCACAAGTTTATGACAGGTAAGTTGTGCTATGAATAGAGTGCTGGACCTAGAATCAGGAAGATTCAAATCCTACCTCAAACCCTTACTAGCTGTGTGAGCCCCAAGTCAGATTCTTCATCTATAACATGAGGATAAAAATAACAACACCACCTATCTCCCAGAATTGTGAAGATCAACTGAAATAATATTTTGTAAAGTGCTCTACAAACCTTAAAACGTTATATAATTACTGGTTATCATTTCAGAATTCTTATTCTTCAAAGTTCAGCAAAAAAGATACCTCTTCCTGAGTTCTTGATGAAGAGTCTTTCAGGGAAAAAATTACATAAATAACTACGTAAATGATCATAAATAATGATCGTAAACAACTTCACATGAGATTTGTAACCTGTGATATAGGAATCACTCAAGTCATACAGACTATACAACCCATCAATGACTACTTTACCAGTGTAATTCTTGTCAATGACCTCCCATAATTTCACCAGAAAACATCCAAGTGAACTGGATCTGCCACTCCAAGTCACAGGCTGGCCATCAGTTAACCTCCACTCTCTCCCACATGACTAATAGATTTTTAAAATTAGTCATCTTGGATGTAATTCTTCAAAATCATCTTTCTCATATCCAGCAGGTACCTCTACATTTTGTGTGACGTTCAGCTTTAATTCTTTAAAGATTAGAGTGTGCCGACTCACTGTTATACAATGTCACCAAAAGAATATTATTATTTGAAAGAGCACATAAGAAGACAAGATTAATGTCAAGGTTGTGAACCTGTATGACTAGAAGGATGATAGTACCCTTGATAGAAATAGGAAAGTCCAATAGAGAAGTAATTTGGCAGGGGTCGAGGAGAAAGAGTAAGTTGTGAATTAGAAATGTTAAGTTTAAGATACTTATGGGGAATTTGTTTGAAATATCCAATAGGTAGTTGAAAATGTATAATTAGAACTTAGGAGAGAAAGTAGGGTTGTGTATATAGATTTGGGAGTCTTTTGCATGGAGATGACAATTAGATCCATAGGAGCTGATGAAGTCACCAAAAAGCATGTAGAGGGAGAACAGAAAAACCCGGGACAGACAATGAAAGAGAAGCGAGGGCAGACATAGCAACAGATCAACAGAATAACATCATTTTGTAAATGGGATTGAGAAAACAAAGCATGGTATAATGTACCAAGGGCTCATTGAACTGTAAGTCAAAGGGAAATAGTGATCTAGAGAACTCCAAAGTCATGGGTACATGTGCATTGATAACCCAAGAAGATGTTGACTCATTTTCAATACTTAGAAGATGTAAAAATCAAGGAATGAAATACTACAGACCCCACAACTATTAAAAAGAAAACCTCATAGGCACTCAAGGAACTCACAGGATTTCCAAAACTTGGTCCCAAACTCAAGACTCTTATTCAAAATTCTATTTACTAGTCAAGAGGGAAAAGGACCTAGAAGGAAGACTCATGCTTCACAGAATATTTCCATTATTTATTCAGCCTTAGCTCTGGTGAGAAAAACACTTTCCACTATTTTGACACAAATTTTCTCTTAAAGTATCAGATATGTTCCTCAGATATGTATCAGATATATCCCTTAAAAATAAATCAAACCTATTTAAGAAACACTTCCCCAAGGTTTTGAAGTTATACCTAAAACAAAGGATTAAATATGACAATGGCATAGAAGATCAAAAACTACAAAGTAAGAACCTATATGGTACCACTGAAGCATATTTTTGTTGCTTGTGCTGAAATTGGCATCTTCTATTTAATCAGACTTTTGGAAGACTTTTTTTTTTCAAGAAGAGCTCATGTAAAATAAGAACAACTAAGACTTTTTTCATTTCAAAGTTGAAAGAGCAGGACCCTCAATCCCACAGTTATGAAGTTCTTTAAGGGAAACAATTAATATTTCTCTCTTTTTTTATATATCACACAATACAGCTTAACTATGCAAAGATTTTTTTCTAACTCTGTTAATTGAAGTACTACATTTCATCATCATTCTCCCATATCCTAACTGTAGCATGGTTAACTTCTAAAATGTTATGTGAATGAAACATGTGATCTGCTTACTTACTGAAGTGTGCTAAGTCTAGTAATGTCTAGTAAGGAACTCTGGATCATCCATCCAAGGACTAAAAAGCTGATTAAGGTTAGAACAACTCATTACCAGAAAATTGGTCACCAGGTAATAAACATTCTGTCCACAGCAACTAATGAAAGCAACTATAAAGGACATAAAATTATGATTATAAATTTAAAATTGGAAGGCACAATAGCGATCATCTAATTCAATCCTCCCATCTTAGAGATGAAAAAAAGAAGGCTCATAGAAGGAATTTGATTTGCCCAAAGTCATAAAGGTATTAAGTGCAGAGCCAGGAAGTAACTCCAGGTCCTCTTATGGTGAGAGGGCCTGTGATCTGCATCAGTGAAGAGAATATCCATGCTGATGTTACAAAATTTCTGAATAATAATAGCTTGCATTTATATCGAACTTTAAAGCTTGCAAAGTGCTTTACATGTCATCTCATTTGATCCTTACAACAAAGAGGTAATTGTGATTATTTTTCTCATTCTATTGATGGGGAAACTGAGAATGACCTAGGTTAAATGGCTTACCTTGGGTCATAGGGAGTAAGTCATAGGAAGGATTTGAACTCATATTTTCCTGACACCGAAAGACTATTCCAATAATATGGAAAGAGATGGTCCACAGCTCCAAATGCTATAAAGAAATACAAAAAAAAAAAAAAAAGAGGATTAAGAAAAAGTCATTGCATTCAATAAATGTATACTTGGCAACTTTTGGGAGAGTAGTTTCATTGAAATGTTGGGGTTAGAAGATTGAAAGGGGCCTAAAGATGACAGAAGGTAAAGAAGTAGAGGAATTGTTTTGTGAGAGCAAAGGGAGAAGCATTTTATAAACCTTAAAGCAGTATAAAAATACGAGCTTTCCTCCTTATTAATGCCTAGTGTACACCCCAGACTTGTCAGGAATTGCTTGCTTGAAGACTGTAGGCCCCACACCAGCCTTTATCTGTGCCTTCCAGCACCACCACTGGGTCTACTCAGATGGACTCTGAGTTATCAGTTACAACACAAGAAAAAGATCTAGGAGTCATTTAGACTGTTCTGTGAGGATTGTAGTTTAATGTACTACTGCAAATGATAAGGCCAACAAAATAGTGTGCATGCCCACGAAGGGTGTTGGAAAGGAAAACAGAAATGAAGTTTTGACAACCTGGTGAAGTATTTGGCTGCTAGGGAACAGTAACTAAAATTATCAAGGAAGGAAATGGATGTATGGAACTATAATGGACCAAAGAGAGCATAACTTTTCAATCTGGAAATAAAAATATAGAGGGAGAAATGAGCATACCTTATAAAATCATGAAAGCTATGGAAAGTGTAACAGACTCAGGCAGCAAATCCACAAAGATTAGAACTATGGCTCATCTTTTGGGATTTTAAGGCTGTCAGAAGACAGAAGGAAGTAATGACTCAATGAATCAGAAGCTTATGAAACCTCAGCCCAAGAAATAATACAGGAGTAGGCACTAAACCATAGTTTCTTTAATATAAGGAGCTTCTGAATGAGGAAACTATCTACTCATGCAAGTCAGCACCTTCTTTGTAATTTCTAGTTTCAGAGAGTTGTGTAGAGCACCAAGAGGCTCACTGGGGTATGCCTTCCTAATGTAGAGGCCAGCTCTCCATCAACTACACTATGCTGCTTCTGTGATGATATAGGATGGAAATACAAATAGGTTCAAAGCGACTAAGTTAAACTCATACAAAATAAATATATGCTAGGCTACTTTTATTATTTGTCCATCATTCTCAGAGAAGACCACAACATTAGGAAGAAGATGTCATGATCTGCAAGTGAATTGGGCAGCTGCTGTGTAAAATCACCAGCCTCACTCTCTCCTCCAGAGCCATCTGGATGACTAGAGATGGCCCTGGATGCCGTGGGAGGCATTTTCAATTGGCTTTTTAAGTTGAGGTCTTTCCTCAGGTTATCTGAGGCAATGCCTATTCAGTCATGAAGGCTAAGTAAAAAATGAGGCAAAGAATGACCTCTTTTATCTAGACAAAGGGAAAGGGAAAAAAAATCAATCTGGGAGGGGAAGAGTCTCAGGTTTTCTAGGCAAAACAGAAATAATTGCTATTTACACTCACTCAGAGCCCAAACCATGACCAAGGGAAGCTTGGGAGGAGACCTAATGTTGGCCAATCCATGACAGCTGGGTGGTTTGGGTTCAAAAGACACTGAAGATGGAAAGGGGTATATCCCTAGTCTCTTGAGGTTGCTTTTATTTATGACAACCCATTATATATTCTTTGGCATAACTACCAGAGAAAAATACTAGACTGGATGGCCCCATGAGACCTACCCGCACAGCTGTTTCAAGGATTCTCTGTAAGTGCTTATAGTAAAGGAAGCTCCAAGACACAGTCGGCGCCCTGAAGGGATTCATTCAAAGACACATTAATTAGCTTTTGCGGCCATTGCGAAGGAAATAGTACCCTTAAGGGACTTGTCTGCTTAGTAATCTCTCTTTTGCCCACGGATGATCATAAACCTTTCAGGAAATGAAAATTAGCTCTTTATCAGGGAAAGTTTGGAGTCCTTGATCTGGTCTTTTGGGTCTTCCTACTTTCTTTCTGTTAAAACTTTGCTCAGGGCAATGAAAAGAATTAGGTTTCCCATTCTCATTAGCCGCGGTCTCAGCCTAGTGACGTCACTTCCGTGGGCTTCCATTTTTTTTTCTCACTTGTAAAAGGAAGGTGAATCCCGGAAGCCAAGGGCCGGAAGTGGGGGGGCGGGGAGAGCGGGCTGCCTGGGGGAGGGGCAGGCACAACAACAAGGCCCCGACGCCTACTTCCTCCAGCCCTGGCGGGGCTCGTACTCGCGGAGGGAGCCCGGGAAAAGAAGATAACGCCTCAGACCCCGCCATGGCCGAGACCACGGCCGGGCGCAGCGAGCCACTGAGGGACGCCTCGGTCACCGTGACGGCCGAGCCCGTGAAGCGCGGCGGGGAGAGCCGCAGCCTGACCATCAAACTCCGGAAGCGGAAGCCGGACAAGAAGGTGGAGTGGTCCAGGGACACCGTGGACAACGAGCACCTGGGCCGCCTGTCCTCCAAGTGCTGCTGCATCTACAAGAAGCCTCGGGCCTTCGGCGAGAGCTCCACGGAGAGCGAAGACGAGCAGGACGAGAGCTGCGGCCACGCCCACTGCATCCGGGGCCACCGGAAGGCGCAGAGCAGCCCCAGCCCCGACGGACCCTCCGCCGCTCGGACCCCCGGGGCCGACCCCCCGCAGCCCCCGCCCGACCCCGCCAAGCCGTGAGCTTGCGCGGCCGCGCCTGAGTGTATCTGTGTCGCTACTTGGGGATTAAACCCACGCTTTGACCCTCCCCTTCCTGCCCCCCCAGTTCGCTGGAGGGAACGGGAGGGGAGGACACGCAAACATCCCGGAGTCCTGCCTTTGCTGCCGTTTCAGAGCCCAGGCTCCCAGCTCATCCCTCGTCCCCATCCCCTGCCCTGTTCTGGAGCACCCCATCCAGCCTTCTGTGCTCACTGCCAGTCCCATGGCCCGGGATCCGAATCCCCCCCGATCCTCCCAGAGCGGCCTTCCTTAGAAGCGCAGCGGGCCAAGACCCAGGGGCTCATTCCTGTCATGGCCAGCTGCCCAGCTGCCCTCCCAGCCTGGCTTGGAGCGCCTACTCCGGTGTAGGATCCTATCTCATGCATCAACTGGAAAGGGGTCCAAGTCACGTCTTAACTCTCATCAGGAGACCGGAAAGGCCCGCTCCTTGCAAAGAGGCAGACATCAGGCATTTCCCCCTCCCCATCCCTCTGCTAATACTGAAAATGTCATCAGAAAGGGTGATGGGTGGCCTCTCCCAATTTCCATGTCCTTTCTAGACCTTTTGACAAAGGAAGCTGAAATTCTTTTTCCCTGGGTTGGATTCCCTCAGTTTTCTAATTTTCCCATTGCAGAGGTTGGATCCAATATGTTACCGAGGGGAACCTAAGAAGGGATGGCGAGGGAGCAAAGAGTTTGGTGTTCATTCCACCTGCCTTACTCTCATATAAGTCCAGTAGAGCACCACCAGCAAACAGGCCCTTCCACTATGTTCTTCGACTCATCAGCTAAGGTCAACCAACTCCATCTCGGCACTGAGATTTCATTTATTGCTGCAGGTTCTCAAAATAAATAACCCAGCATTTAAAAAAAAAAATTAAGGTGTTCGACCAGATAAGAGTCCGTTCCACCTCTGACTTTCAGTGATTCTTTGAATATGGCAAATGGCATATTAAATACATTCCTTCATTTAATAAGCATCTATTAAGTTCTTTCTGTTTCTGGGGCACTGTGTTAGGTGTTGAGGATCCAAAAACCAAAAAAAAAAAAAAAAAGTGTGTGTTCAAGATTAAATTCTACTAGAGAAAGAAATGGAAGGCACGAGTTTGGTAATACCATGTAATGGCAAATACCTCCAAAGTACATATCCCACTCTGGTACTGCACCTGAGGATTATCTCTATCTGACTCACCTTTAGGCTTATGAGTATGACTAGAATGAGCCAGGTGAGCCAAACCATTCAAGGGAAGGAGTTCCTTTGGCTGGGAGTAACCGTAAGAGGTTTGGAGTGGTCCTAAGTTACCCTTCAACTGGAAACCAAATAATTTTGAATAGAACATGTCTGTTCCCTCTCTGTTCAGCAGGACAACAAATATCTGAATCTAACTTGAAGTAAAATCATGGTTTTCATTTTCTTTTATGAAGGCTCTAAATGATCACTTAAGATTGACCTAGAACCATAACTAGGGTGGGACAAGCATGACTTTACTTCTAGGGTGCCAGAATTTAGAAGACATTGATGACAGTTAGACTCCTTCCAAAGCAAAAATACAAATGAGCTTAGCACTTAGTTGGCAAAAATCTTAAAAATAGGAAGCTGCCAAATGGTGCATGATTTTACCACCTCCTTTCAAATGCCACTGCCAAAGCTCAAGTGATTTTCTTTTGGATATATGTCCACCCCCATCCCAATTGTATTTTGTCTTTTAAAAATTTGTTTGAGATTTATCTGCTGCTGGTTCTGGGGAGGGGGAGGGTTGACATTTTTCTCAGGTCCTAAAAATTCTGCCTACAGTTTTGTTTGAACTCAATTCATAATTACAAATAACTTTCTGTGGAGGCTAAAAGTGTTTTGGAGAAAATCTGTCACAGAAAGGGCATATGTGTGATTCACCAGTGGTTCATAAAGAAAAGCAAAGGTCCCTTGGGGTGGGAAGTCCATTCTTGTACTTACAAGCACCTCGGTTGCATCTGTGGTCATACAGGACTGCTTTCTAAAAGCCTTCCAGCATGTCTGCTATGCTAACAGAAGTCTGTAAAATGGGAGTCACAACTTTCAAGCCTCAATTTTTCATTTCTATGATGTTATATATCAGTATCAGTAGGAGTGGACCTTTCCAGTCTCCTGATCCTATCAGTAAGTAGTGTCATATTCTAGGATTTTTATGGCCTAGAATGAAGAATTAATGTCCTGTGGGGAATCTGCAGCAATCATATTCAATGTTCCATGTAGTCATTAGGTAACACACAATTACTTAAAATAACTATTAAATACCATTTGCTTAAAAATATTTGGGTAGCAATTGGAATACTTTTAATTTTATTATTTCTGGAGTAATCTTTTCATGCAATTTGGATTTCTTCTAATGGGAGGAGACACTTACAAATGAGCCTATCAAAATATCAGCTGCCTCTGGACAAGATGCAGTTCTAAAGCTTGTATCAGTAAACATCCCAGCATATACAGGAAAGCCTGTGTACAGGTTCTTAGATCGGCTTTTCTAAAAGGAAAGCAACTTCTGAGGGGTCAAAAATCTACTTTGATTACATTCACCAATAGAGAAAATACAAGCAGAGAAATAAAGACCAGTAGACAGACCAACTCTCTGACCATAACGTATATACATGGTTATGGAGAGAGCAGCACCAGCATCTGGGTTTTCAAAGCCTGGGGATTTCTCAACAGCTACCCAGAGTCTCATCTGGCACACAAAGGTTTTTCCAAAAAGTAAGCCTCAAAGCAAATCCTCATCTCAGAGTATGTATACACTTTTCAGAGCTGGAAGGTGTTAGGGTATCCCGGCCAGGCCCTCAGACCAACAGGCCTTATCTGACCAGCAGTGCCTGTTGGCCTTGGTGGAGGGAATTGTAAGCGGGGGTTGAGATGGTGAACAACTCCGTTTATTGAAACAGCAAGCAGTGCTTTTATCTCTTTCCCTACACTAGAGCCCTTAGTGAATCTATCAGCTAATAGTTTGCCCTAATAAGGAAATCCCTAGACTTTGTACCAGAACTGCCACATATGCCCTGGTTAGCAAAAACATCTGAGGTAATCATTGTTCTCCCAAATTCCAGGAAATAGCCTTGAGCAAACAGGGGCGGAACCCTTCCTCCCAGCACCATCTTGTTCATGCCTTACCAGTCTCCCCTCAGTTTACCTGAGCCGTGACCAGAAAATGCCATCCAAGAGTCCAGGGGTTGGCAATTCCCTTACAGAAAGGCATCATGACCCTGGTGAACTAGTGCCTCATTAGAAATTAACAAAATGTATGGGCCTTCCTACAAAACAAATCTCCTCTAACCAAGCTTCCCTTAATGGACAGGCCTGTTAATGGGCTAGGAAGATCTTTAACTCTCATTAACATAATTAACATTACAATGCTCAGATTTTCCCCCCACATATCTTTGGGAATGCTTATATTCTGTCATAAAGAAAATCTGTCAATTATTTTTCTCTATTCTCAGGAAACCAACAATGATGGAACACCTGCATTCTACTGTCTACATGCCTATGTTAGATTGTGCCATATTTCAATAATGATAATGGGGACAGCAATAATAAGAACTGACGTTTATATGTCACTTCAAATTTGAGAAAGTGCCTTTTTGAAGCACACATCAATCCTGAGAGGTGGGAACTACAGTTATTATCTTTCCCATTCTACACATGAGGAAACAGGTTTAGAGAAAGCAAGTGACTTGCCCATAATCCAATGGCAAGAAAAGTCTGAGAAAAGTTTTAAACCTAGGTATTCCTGGTTCCAAACCCAGTGTTCTATCCATTATTGAGAAACCAGAAAAATAAAATTAGGCACGGCACTAGGTAAAACAATTCTCCAAATTTATTTGGTCTTAGGTACCAAATTATAGAAGGGGTTAAAGACCAGCAGATTGTTCCAGATATGCCCTTGCTAATTTGGGGTGCACATTTAATTTTGAAAAAAAATAAGAATTTTTCTAGGGAAGTAATCTCCTCCATAATTTAATAGATCAGCTCATAGTTTGTTCCTCAAAGTGCTTGCCATTGTTTGACTGTTTTATTAAATATTAAGTCATCTTCTTGTTGTGAATTCTGCTTCTTCAAGGTGAATTGCCCTGTAGGCTTTCTTTCATTGGGAATCTCATTCAGTCTGGATGATCTTCATCCATTTTTATTCCCTATATACACCCACAATCTTCATGTCTATAAAGAACCATGACATATCTAATACTGTGAAAATTGATCAGAGTCAAATGTGTCTTTTTTTCTGTGTCTTTATTGAATTATTCAGTATGCTATCTACTCTGCGACTTACGGGAGACTGAAATTTTCGATACCCCAGTTCTAATCTGATGTAACACAGTTGATAAATCGAACTACACTGAGTTAAGAGAAGGCTTGTAAGCCATTTACACCAAATTCCACTAAGAATAGAACTGAAAACTAACAGGGTCATTCCTCATAAGATTCTTTGCAGGCCTGAGCTATTCCCATCAGATTTCCAAGGATTCTAGTTCAGGCAAGATTTGAATCAATGTCTTTTCGATAAGACGGATTAATTTGTTAGGTCTTTTGCTGACATAACTGAAATCTGCTTTCCCTAGAGAGATGCTATGCTTTTTGCTAAGTAATTTGGGGGAGAATTTCTGTGGTATTTCTTACTTAAAATGACAAATTCCTTTTAAAGAATCATGAATACAGAGTAGGCAGTAAGAATGTCATTCAAAATACACTAATATTTCATAAGGGGTTCACTTCTTCATTTTGCTCTGGTTGATAGGAATACTTCTAAGTAGTTTCTCAATTAGCCCACTACCCTCCTAAAGAGATGTCTTTTATTATTATATGCATCTCATGCTGAATTGCAGTAACATTAGAAAGTATATTAGAGTATGAGACAGTAGACCAGAGCTCTAATTTCTGTCTCAATTACAGTTAGCTATGTGATCCTAGCTGTAACAACAGTGCCTCAGTTTCCTCATCCAAATGGGGAAGATAATAACTAGCCAACCAAATCCATATCATTCTTGTGAATGTCCAAAAAGGAATACAATATCAAAGGAAGGTTGCTAAATAGAGTCAGGAGATATGGGTCCAAATTATGACTCTGAACATTTACTGATTGTCAGTCCTTGGACTATTAATCTAAGCCTTACTTTCCTCATCTGTAAAATAGAAGCAATACTAGCTCATAGGATGGTTATAAGGAAAATATTTTGAAAACCTTAAAGTGCTATTAAAATGTGAATTATATGTGTGATCAGTTAAGATCACATATAACATGCAAAATTCCTACATAAACGTAAGATAACCTGGCACCATGAGGGTTAAATTGTATCCATCCCTAAGAACCTGATTCAATAATGTGAAGAGGAGAGATTTGGACATTTAAATGGCAAATCAACAGGAAGGGCTTTGGCAGTAGGAGAAAAGAACCTGGCAGTATTTAATTATGATTTTTTTCAAGTTGGATTATATCTTACCAAGTTGCTTGGGTGTTATTCTCTGGTTTTCTCTTCCTACTAGAAGAAATTGGTGACATTTTTAAATGGCAGTTGATGTTGAAAAGACAAATGATGCCTGGGCACAGACAACAAAGCAGAGAGCTTCCCAAAACCAGTAACAGCATTTCTTAATAAAAGCAATTTCTCATCTCTAGCATGTTAAAAGTTTCTTTCCCTGAACCCAAAAGTGAATTGTCTCTTCCAAACAGCCGTGCATTTTTCTCTTTTAGCAAATAGTGAAAAACTGCCTGGGTGTGAAAGTCAAAAAATTTCTCAGCTCTTTCAGAACCATGAGACAACTCGTCAGTCACAATGATAGCTCAATTCACAAAGTGACACTCTTAAATCATGTAGGATGGGGGGAGGGAGGGAATATTATCTAAAGGATATAGAGACAAGAAAATAATAGGTCCCTTGAATATTTCAGAATAGAATGCCGGAGAGGACTCAATTTCAATGTCTTGTATTCTCCTTGTCTTGAAATTCTTTTTAAAAAGAATTTCTAAATTGCCTGGTGAAATAAATTCTGATAAATCTTCATATTAGTCAAGTAACGTCTGAAAAAAGTTGTTCTACTTCTAGGCTTCCTAGGATAGAAATATGGAAAAATATGCAGACAGATGATATATAGAGGGATATATCAGACAAAAAATACAGACTGAAGCAGTTTATCAAGTCAGAACCATAAAAACTTTTCCCAATCTTGGAAAAGTTTGTGGGGGGTTTTTGTTTGCTTAGTTTTATATTTATTGTTTTATCCATCCCTACTCTATTCTGGCTGGTTCCTTTTTGTATGCCTGGATTGAAATGGCCCGTTTTATTTGTAACACAAACTTTTATAAGGGAATATTTACTTCAGCAGTATAACCACAAATATATACAAATACAGTCTCCCAACACATGGAAAGTATAAGACTCTTCCACTCCCTATATACATATATGCACACACACACACACACACCACCACCACCATCTCACTTTCTGAAGAGGGGATAGAATACACTCCTAATTCCAAGTCTAAAACCCCTTAGACTTGACTCTCAGGCACTCTGGTTTCTCAGGGCCTTCATGCTAGGCTGCCTGGCTGTACCATCCTGCCTACAATCTTGGCACCATGGATGCCATGGCTCAGACTCCCAGGTGGGAGTCACCTCTGTCATCGGAATCTGAGGTGGACAAATGACACAGAACAGAAACAAACAACAGCAGACTAATTTTTTGGAGTCAGGGTATAATAGAGGTAGTAAAGGTAGCAGGGGATGGTAAGTCTTTTCTCAGTGGTTCAGTTCACAGCATCTATGCAGAGTGCTGGGCACAGCAGGTGAGAATTGTCAAAGTAAAGCAGAAAAAGATCATGACAGGAAGAGAGAGCAAATGGCTCTGTCTCACCAGTTTTCAAGAAGCAGGGAGTCAGTCAAAGGAGGCTTCCTTACCCACATGGCAGGGGAGGCAGTGAGCTTTATGTGAAACAAACAGGACATGCTAGAAAGGCCCCTCATGGGCCTCCGCATTAGGAATACTGGGCATAACCAAAGAAGCCCAGGTTACGTATTACTTTGTGTTTTTCACATTATAACTGGTCACTCCTTCCAAGGCACAGAGTATAGAGTTCAGTTGTAATGGATTAGTAGGACTATTGAATCTTCAAGACATGTCATCATCACATCACATCATTCCCCTCTTAGATGTATTTTTTGTCCCTACTGTGATGTACAGCAGCATAGAACTATGGACCTCATAGACAGGCATGACACACGGTTTCCCCCTCCCCTCTCAGCAGCAGTCAGGGTCTCTCTTTCCCTTTCTCCCTCTACCTCTCTCTCTCTCTCTCTCTCTCTCTCTCTCTCTCTCTCTCTCTCTCTCTCTCTCTCTCTCTCTCTCTCTCTCTCTCTCTCCATCTCTGTCTCTGTCTCTCTTTGTCTCTCTCTCTCTCTGTCTCTCTCTCTCTCTCTCTCTCCCTCTCTCCTTCTCTCTCTCTCTCTGTCTGTATGTGTATACACACACACACATACACACTTATACACATCATACAACCAAAACATGAAGAGGGGTCCGGGAAGGGTAGTACATTTGCACCATGAACCTCATAAGATAGAACAAGAATGAAAAACAGACCCTGCTCAACTATTTTCTCTTTCCTAAACCAGGTATGAGTGGAAACTTCCAAAGTTCATTTCTAGTATAGGATGCTAGCTGTGTTCTTTGAACAGTGTTGATCAAATATGAAGTTGAAACTTTTGCCTCACTATCAGGTTTCACCTACAATCTCTGATTTAGAGAATGTAAAGTAGAAACAAACAGAATCTCAATGGATTCTATCTTACTTTGAAACTAATAAGGCAGTTTCATGTATATAGGAGATTTGAATTTAACCAGTTAATGATGTTGAGGACAACTACTCAAGACTAAGGAAGCTAAACCCTCAATTAATTGAAGTGAGACCTCTCTCACAAATAAGTGACAGAGGGAACTGTGGTCCTCCTAGGACAGAGGTTCTTAACTTTTTCTGTGTTATGAATCTTTGGCAATTTGATGAATCCTATAGATTCCTCAATCTTATGTTCTTAAATGCATAAAATAAAATACATAGGATTACAAATAAGACCAATCATATTGGAATACAGTTATCTTTTTTTTTAAAGCTCATAGACCCCTATTAAAAACTAGAGACAAACCCAAATTCTTTGTCAAACAGTTCATTCCAGGTTCTTTGTCTAATTCAATGTGAACTACTTCTTAGCTGAATTTTTCTCTATCTCTCCCACCCCTTAAGATTCAAATCTTTTCATGTCTGTGTGGTCTTAGGGAAATCAATTAACCTTATTCCCTCTTATATGAAATAAGGGGTTTGAACTAGATGATTTCTAAGATTCTGTCCAGTTGTACATCTATGATTCCATGATTCTAAGGAAAAGTCAGACCATAGCATTTTTTCACTTGACATGGAATATCCTGGATCTGATCTAAAAAGAACTGTCAAAAAAAAAAAAAAGGCGAAATCTACTTCCAAGTTTTTGTGTCTGAGTTTGGAAAGAATCTTTAAATTTTTAATCATTCTCTGCCTTAGTTATTCAGTGGAGCAAGCTTACCTCAGGAGGAGAAGAAGGGGGGAATCTCCCAGTTCCTAAGTATGTTTGTGATTCCTGAAAGTTTCTATATTCATACTTAGAGGCATTTGGTTATAATAAAGTTCTTTGCAAAAATTCTTGTCCTAAATCAGTAGGATAAATGACAATATAGAGAGAGGCATCTCTGGCAAAGAGTAAAACTGAACAAACTGCCATGAGTCCAACAACTTTTTAAAAATAATAGTTTATTTCCTCCCCAATTACATGTTAAAATAATTTTTAACATTTGTGGGTTGTTGTTTTTTTTTTGAAGTTTTGAGTTCCAAATTCTATCCCTCCTTCCCCTCCTCCTTCCCTCAGACACTAAGCAATCCAATATGGATTATATATGTATAACATGAGCCAAACAACTTCAAGAAGTTGTTCACAGTTATAATAGTTATTAAAATATTCCGAAAGAAAAAGAATCTAGCCTCTTTAAAGAAGGGATAATGGATTAACCTGGAAGGAGATAACCCTGAATGAGTGCTAGGTAGGGTTTTTGTTAGGGGTGTGAATATGTCTCCTTTAAAGGTCAAAACCAATAAGAAAAGAGAAAAGGAAACAAGAAGAGATTGGAACTGAAGAAGATGGGGGGGAGATATGTAATGTATGTGATGTTATCAATTTTTTAAAATTAGTCATATGGTTCTAGCAAAAATGCAAAGACATTTGCAAACAAAACATTCTGAAATTAAAAACAAAACTCAAAATGTTAAAGCAAAAATATGATGAATGGAAATAATACCTAGGCATTTCCATTTCCCATCCATATGCCTTACCACTGGCTATCTCCTATGCCTAAAATAATTTCCCTCCATAGTTTTGTTTTTTAATATTCCTGCCTTCTTTCAAGATTCAGTTTAAATTCCACCTTCTGCAAGACACTTATCCTGGTCCTCCTAGTGGCAAGTGCCTTCCCCTACTGAGATTACCTTTCCTCTACTCTGTACTATCTTGTTATTTACTAGATATATAGTTATTTAAGTGTCTGCCAAATTGAAATGCAAGCTTTTGGAGGGCAAGGATTATTTTTGCCTTTTTTTTCTTTCTTTGAAAAATTTTGTTTTATTAATTTATTTGTTTTCAATTTTCTACAAACATTTCCATAAGTCTTAGATTTTCTCCCCTTCCTTACTCCATCGCTCCCCAAGATGGTATGCAATCTTATATGGGTTCTACATGGACATTCTTATTAAACACATTTTCACATTAGTCATATTTCATAGAAGAATTAAAATAAATGGGAGAAACCATGAGAAAAACCCAAACAAAGCAAAACATAATACAAGAGAAAATATTCTGCTTCATTCTGCATTCCTATTCTGCCCTTTTTTCTTATCCCCAGTACCTGACGCATGCTAAGAACTTAACAAGTGACAGGTAATCAAAGGGAAAATAAATGGTTATGAAATCTTACAACATTTACTGATGTTCTCAATTATGAAACTTATGGATGGTCAGCCATCACATCCTGTCCACTAACTTCCTTGTAAAATGATTAGTCAGGACAAAATAGATCTGAAATATATCTCTAAAAAGGAAATCAGCCTTGTGTTATCTGGTGCCATTAGTATGAAGCTTTTTTTTTTTAATTAAGATTTCATTTCAAAGGCTTTGTCACTTCGGAGAGGTTGAGAATCCCAGATCCATTATATCCAATTTCACTGTGGGATGTCACACTTAGATCTTTTTAAGTTCATTCATTTATTCAATGAACATTTATTATCTGAAAATGCTATTCGTTTCAGTAATGATCAAACAGTGCTGTATAATATAAATCTCCAATTTACTAATATGCTCTCATTGTTTCTAGGAATGATTATTCTATAGCACTTATTTTGTTGACCTTGGATTATAATCCTTCATATTTTTCATCTTCTATTTAAAAAAAAATTAGTAATTTCACTAAGACCCATTCCTTGATTATCAGAGGGAAATTTCTTAGGTATAGAGAAGAGGTCTGAGCCCCTGCACAGTCAGATGAGCAACATTTGGTTTCTTGACACATATCATTACCGATCATTCCTGAGCCATAGGTTCCCAAAGTAGGAGATAAAACCCTTTGGGGGCTCTGGAAGGATATAGGGGGCAGCTGTAGCCTCTGATGCAACTGGGAGCTATTGAATAAAAAAAAGGGGACAGTGGGAGCATAAGAAAAGAAGATAAGAATATCAACAAGACATCTGGGGAACAAGTTACCATACATGTCTTCCTAAAGACTAGTCAGCAGAGCGTACAGGTGCAAGTAAAAGGAACTTGGCTAGGAAACTAGCCACTGAAGTTGTATAGCTCGGTTACACCCAAGAGTCCGTTGTAGTTTCTCATCGCCTTTCTTCCTCATAGTCAGTCTCTTTTCTATTACAGGGTTGTGTTAGACAGTCCCACAATATTTTCTAGAATTGGTAACATTACCTTTTTTCTGAAAATAAACTATGAAACACAGCATAGGGTGAGAATATTTTTGCCATGAATCAGCATCCCATCCCAGCTCGTGTTTTCCTACCTATACAGTCCCACTATGTTGCCTGTTCTTCAATGCTAAAAGACTATAGATTTGTTTACTGACACATTCAAGAAGACTATAGGATCCTACAGAAGTTAATGTTCGTACAGATGGTGTGTCATAAAGACAGTTCAAATACCAATTATTTTTATCCTAAGCTGTTCAATTAGCCTCACCTCCTTGCCTCCATTCTCTTTATAAAAAGTATCTTCATTAATAATTGCATAGAAAAGATGAAAGATGAAAAATAGGACTTATATTTTTAAAGAATCTTTTTGTAAGCCTGAATAAGATATCAAATAAACTTGAAAATGTGCCTGAAGATTCTGGGGGTTTTCAAAGCTCACCCTCGGAGGGTACATCTGTATTCTTTCAGTGTAAGTCATTTTCCTTAAGGCAAAGCAAGTCTCTTTAAAACTGTCAGTTCTTTGGAGAAAAATATTTGCTTAATTTAAAATAAATTTATTAGTGTAATTAATAAACCACAGAAACCGTTGGCATTTCTATTTAATCAATCAAAAGGAAGTAGGTACAAATAAGCCCTCAGTCAATCTGAGAGGGTCAGAGGAGCTTTGGCTCATTGGATGAAAGATGATAATGTCACACATGAAATAACATGTGATGGGTTGAGGAGAATAAGTTATTCCTTCTGGAGCTACACATAAAAGTAGCAATTTTGTTTGGAGCTAGCTAATTTAGCCATGATCAGATCTAGTAGTAAAGGACTCCTGAGAACAAAATGGTGGAGTAGGGAGGGGAGAAGAAGGGGGAGAGGAAGAACAGAGAAGAATCACCTGCTCATCAGGTATTAATCTCATGAACCTGAAAAGGTCAGAAGATGTGCATTGACAGTGATAGCAATAACTAAGAGATTCAGTAGCATTGCCACTATAGCATCTGTCAATATGGCACCATCTGCATTGGGAGCTGAGAGACATACTGAAGACAATACAGATACACCAGAGTAAAGCGTTCCAAGACTACAGGGATAGTGATCTTCAGAGCTCAGCAGAGAGCTATGCCTAAGAGGAACTTCAGGAAGACTCCATGAAGAGAGAAAAGCACTTTTAGTAACCAGCAATTGTGTGTTTTCCTTTTAGCTACATGTATGCTCTAAGGTTGAGTTCATTCTCCCCAGAGAACTTGTGTGTGCAAGGAGAGAGTAAAGTTTGATTTAAGGAGTTAATTCTTTTCTTGAGACTGAGTTTTATTTTGCCCAGGCTGGAAGTCCAGTGGTCACTAGTGGGCCCAACCACACTGTTTTATTAGGATGGAAGCTTTGATCTTCTCCATTTATGATCTGGGCTGGTTTATCTCTTCTTATGTAGCCTGGCACACACTTACCAAGGTCCTGGTGAATCACCGTACTGGTGCCTGACAGTGCAGACACTGGTTCGGCTTTAACCTTGCTGCAGCTCAGAACTCCCCAACTCAAGCAATCTCAGCCTCCTTTTGTAGCAGGCTTATAGACATGTGCCACCCTACTCAGCCACTCTCTATTTTCTATTATAGTTATGTTGGTTTTTTTCTCAAGCATAACACATCTATCATTTGCTCTGAAAGTGAATCTGAAAAATAGATTCTAAAGAGTTGAAATGTGAGAGCTGCAGTCAGAGAGAGCCAAAGAAGCAAAAGTTTTTGGATTACACAATTCTAACATAAAAGTTGGAAATTCCTGTGGGATTTTTTTTAGCAGTATTGAGAACGTCTTTGTTAATTTCTAGTAATAATATTTGCAGTTAATTATACAAAGGAAAATAGAAGCAAATATTGAGCCAAATTCTTTTGTTTCCCCTTGCCTGTCACCTAGTTAGCTAGTTATGTAACGAAAGTTTAGTCACCTGGAGGCAACAGTAACTTTGTAATTACTGTAGTACTAGTGTAGTGGCTATAGTACAGTCACTGGTGTATAATATATGTGTCTTACAAATATCTGATGCTCACAGAGGAGATGGGAAAATCTTGAAGTTTTTTCTTATATGAACATAAGGTGCATTATGAATAATTTGCACAAAATTCTAAAGAATTAAATGACCCCCACCATTATACAATGTTAGAAATAGAAGGAAATTAAAGAAAATTATTTGGCAATTTTTACTTTCAAAGTACTTTCCATGTTTACAGTGATCCCATAAAAGAATGAAAATACTGTTTTTCCCATTATCATTCCTCTGACCCCCCTCAACTTGAAATTTTAGTTGAAATATCAAATGACTTGCCCCAAATCACACGTCTAATAAATATGAGAACCAAGAGGCAAACTCAGGCCTTTTGACTCAAAGCCAATGCTATTTTCTCTGCATCACACATTTAAGGCCCAAAGATATTAAATAACTTGAGAGAGATAATAAGATGGCAATCTCCTCTGGTATGATTAATCCCCTGTTGCTACAAGAGAAATATTAAGTAATACATATCTCTTGCACATATTCCCTTTTGGCCTTGGGAATTTCATTATTTTTGGATTATTGCTGTTTTATTTCATAATTACTTGAAGTGTGAGAGTACATGTAATCTAAATGTAATTGCCTTTAGATGTAATTTCCTAAATTATTTGACATCTACCAAAAGACATCCGGAAGTATTTCATCAATGTTTTCCTCTAAAAATTCTTCTCATTAATACCAACATATAATAAGTAAACATATGCCAATATTAAAAAAGACCCCAAAATATCCTTGAGAATTCAACAAATAAATTGTGGCATAACCACACCATCATTATAGACAAAACTTGCCTCACTATTTCCCACGCAGAACACTGATCCATAAAAATTCAGAAATAACTTTTTTTTAATAGATGGTATCATGTAAGATACTGAAAGTGTCTAAACTATATAGAATGAAAAGTTTTCAAAATATAGAGACTTAGAAGAAGAATTAAAACCATGAGGGGGTTCAGGTCATCATTGCCATTCTGTCGGTTATTGGAGTTTTCCTGAAGATACTTTTAGTGAATCTCTAGAAAAGTGGGAGAGAGAGAGAGAGAGAGAGAGAGAGAGAGAGAGAGAGAGAGAGAGAGAGAGAGAGAGAGAGAGAGAGAGAGAGAAAGGGAGGGAGGGAGGGAAAAAGAGATATGTTATTTCTAAGGAGTTTGGTTTTATTGATAAATACAGATATCTAAAGTGAATGATAAAGTCAGTGTAATATGAAGGAAGGCTCCAAGAATTTGGGACCATTTGATTACCTAGAGGTACATGACTTGGTGGTCAGAATTATGCAGCAAAAGTTCACTATCCTTCATAAATTTGTAAATGATACATCCTCACACTACATTCCTCAAAATGGGGTTCATAATTCAACAAATAACCAAACCATAGACACAGAATAAAGAGTTGCCTGTATTTTCCTGAAAAGAGCATCGATTAAATTAAATTATTTAGCATTTTTAAAATAACATTTTAAATAGATATCAACATACCAAATACTCATCTCCAAGCAATGTGGGATGAATAGCTACTGAAATATAGAGACCTAACAGAAGAAATGAAAATCAATGAATGTGAGAATTGGATGGAGCACATAGAATGTCCATTGTCTAGTTTGCAGTTGGAATTAGTCTGAATCTTCTTCCAGGGAAGCTATAGAAGTTGAGCTTATTATGTTTTATACATTTATTTAGTTCCAAAAATTATTTTATCCATAACAGTTTTTCCTTCCATTTAATTTTTATTTTATTTTTCTCAATTACTTGTAAACCGATTTTTAACATTCATTTAAAAAATTTTTTTGAGTTCCATATTCTCTCCTTCTCTCCTTTCCTTCCTTCAG
Organism: Bettongia penicillata ogilbyi; assembly: GCA_023548195.1. Classification (NCBI taxonomy): domain Eukaryota; kingdom Metazoa; phylum Chordata; class Mammalia; order Diprotodontia; family Potoroidae; genus Bettongia; species Bettongia penicillata. The sequence goes on along the minus strand of JAJHZJ010000470.1, from coordinate 34,810,921 downwards.
AAGGCAAGCAATATGATAAAGGCTGTATATGTGCAGTCATGCAAACCATTTCTATGTTAGCCATGTTGCAAAAGAAAATGCAGACCCCACCAAAAAAAAAAACTTAAAAATGTGTTTTAGTCTACATTGACTCCATCAGTTCTTTCTCTGTAGATTGATAGCGTGTCTTTTTTTCATCCTAAGTCCTTCAAAATTGCCTTGGATCATTCTATTGCTGAGAATAGCTAAGTCATTTACAATTAATCAATATACAATATTGCTGTTACTGTGTTCTGTGTTCTAGTTCTGCTCATTTCACTTTGCATCAGTTCATATAAGTCTTTCTAGGTTTCCTTGAAACCATCCTGCTCATCATTTCTTATAGGACAATAGTATTCCATCACAATCAAATCTCACAACTTGTTCAGCCATTTTCTAATCCTCTCAATTTCCACATCTTTGCCAACACAAAAAGGGCTGCTACAAATATTTTTATACAAATAGGTCCTTTACCTTTATTCTTTGATCTCTTTGGGTACAGACTCAGTAGTGCAATTGCTGGATCAAAGATTATACAGTTTTATAATCCTTTGGGCATAGTTCCAAACTGTTCTCTGGATTAGTTCAATCAGTTCATAACTCTACCAATATTACATAGGTTTCCCCATTTTCCACATCCCTACATGTGCTTTTTCCTTTCTGCTATATTAGCCAATATCTGATAGATCTTAGGTAGTATTACTTCAAAGTTGTTTTAATTTGCATTTCTCTTATCAATAGTGATTTAAAGCACTTTTTTTCATATACCTATAGATAGCTTTGATTTCTTCTTATGAAAACTGCCTCTTCATATTCTTTGACACATATTCTTAAGATCTGACTCAGTTCTCTATATATTTGAGAAATTAAGTCTTTATCAAAGAAACTTGATGTAAAAATTTTCCCTGACTCCATGTTTTCTTTCTACTCTTGGCTGCATTGTTTCTGTTTGTGCCAAACCTTTTTAATTTGATGTAATCAAAATTATCCATTTTACTTCCAGTGACAATCTCTGTCTCTTGCTTGGTCATAAATTCTTGTCTTATTCATAAATCTTACAGGTAAAATATTTTGTGCTCCCCAATTTCCTTATGACATCATCCTTTACGTATAAATCCATACCTATTTTGACCTTATCTCAGTACAGACCGTGTGATGTTAGTCTATAGCTAGTTTCTGCCAAACTGCTTTCTAGTCTTCCCTAATGAGTTCTTATCCAAAAATCTTGACTCTTTGGGTTTATCAAACACTAGATCACTATGGTCATTCACTACTCTATATTGTTTACTCAGTCTATTCCTCTGATCCATCACTCTATCTTTTAGCCAGTACCAGAGTGTTTTTATGATTTTTGTTGTATTTTTCAGTCATTTCGGTTGTATATGAATCTGTCACTCCACTCGGGGTTTTCTTGGTAAAGATACTAGGGTATTTTGCCATTTTCTTCTTCAGTTCATTTTAAAGATAAGGAACTGAGGCAAATCGGGTTAAGCAACTTGCCGGGTTATACAGCTAGTAAGTGTCTGAAGCCGGATTTGATTTCAGGAAGATTACTTCCTAATTTCAGTCCTGATGCTCTATCCACTGTATCACCTACCTGCCTGTTTTCATGACTGCTTTGTAATACTGTTTGAGATCTGGTGCTGCTAAGCCACCTTCCTTCACATTGTTTTCGTTGATTCCCTTGATATTCTCAATTTTTTGCTCTTCCAGATGAATTTGGTTTTTATTTTTTCTAGCTCTATAAAATATTTTTTGATAATTTGATTGGTCATGACACTGAATAAATTAATTTAGGTAGAATTGCAGTTTTTATTATATTGGTTTGACCTACCCATGAGCAATTAATATTTCTCCACTTGTTTAGAGCTGACTTTATTTACGTGGAAAATGTTTTGTAATTGTGTTTATATAGTTCTTTATATATAATAGTCTTTTAAAATACATATAAAAACAATCTTCTTTTGCTTATTCTGTAATAATTGAGATTGACAATAATATTTGTATAATGCCTTAAGGTTTACAAAATACTTTCCTTTAAATAACTGTGAAGTAAGTCATACAAGTTTTATCCTCCCTAATTAACAAATGAAGAAACAAAAGTTTCGAGATTTTAACACTGATGTGTCCATTGCGGTATAATCAGCAAGCATTTAAGTGCCTATAACTAGTGCATACTCAAAACCTTTTGACTTGAGGACCTATCTATTAAACCATGATAATATGCAATATATGAAAGAGCATTTTGTGTGTCTACATAAGAGTTAATTTGTGACATAGAAAGCATAAACTAGTAGTGGATAGTGTACTGAAATTATTTAGAAAGACCTAGGCTCAAATCACACCTCATGTACTTCCTAGCTATGTGATCCTTGATAGGCTATTTTATCTTTCTGTACCTCCGTTTCTCTCCTCTCTATGAGTTATCACTTCTGGACTTATTCTTTCAACTCTCACTTCCTCTCCCACAGATAGTTGGCTTCCCAGAAAGCGGTTAACTAGTTCTCCTCTCAAGATTCTAAGGGCAATTGTGAGAGAATGAGCTATTTCTCTGATCACTGATCACATTCCCCCATAAGTACATGGAGAGTCCAGGGCAAAGTGGGTTCAAGCTTGGACAGCACATATGGCAAAAGGGGTCACTCACAGTTTCCAGTTCCTGAAAGTCCTTCCCTTGTGGATGTCCTGATAGACTCCTGCAATCCTTGGTGTGTCCAGTTTGGCCTCCGTTCTCATAGCAAAAATTGCTATCAGTAACTGAATTTCCAAGAAGACTGGTGCTGATGACTAAGTCCAGACTGACCTTTTGAGTTCATAATGTCATCTTCTTTCCTACCTCTCAGAAGCTTGGTTTGCACTGCCCTTCCACTAGGCTGGACTACTGTTAGCATGGCTGGATTCTGAAATGGTTTGTTGTTTTTATCCAAATCTTACAGGAAGTGGCTGACTCTTTTCAACCAACCCCAAGACATTTCTGGGGAGACTCACCTATTTTCATTCAGTTCATACCAGATTGTATCTTTGATTGCTTGATTCTATAGGAGTCTATGTCTAATTATTCATAATAGTTTCCACCTTATATTGATTGTATAATTCAATCAGAATCATTTTCACCTAAGAAAGGTAAGTCTATAAAGTATCTTGTTAGTTATATTAGTTAGGATTGAGAGATATACAATATTTATCTTACATGTAAAATGAGAGGGTAGTCTCAATAGTCTCTAAGGTTCCTTCCAGTACTACATCTATGATTATGTGACTATTTATTTAGTTTCTTGCCTTGTCTCCATGGTCTAAAAACAACTTGATTCTTATTTTCTTCTTCTTCTTTCTCTTCCACTCTACAGTTAATAGAAATCGGAAGATGTACACATAAGACTAAAGGTCATTTTCATTTTTTTCTTTGTCTTAGGAATTGTCATGACCAATAGCAATATTGCCTAGGGGCCAACCTTCTGATGATGAGCTTTTCCATTAAATCAATTGAATAAGGAATAACATCCTAAAATTGTATGACTGGGAAAAAGTCTGGGCAATTATGGATAAGGTACAAGGAATAATAGATGGATATTTTGATTGGTGCACTGATACCTGTATAACATAAGAAGAAATTAAGGAAGTTCTCTAGAATATTGAGTATAGCCTCTGTGGGCAAAGTCATTCTTGATCCCGGCTTTTCCCCATGAGAATCACAAACTTAAAGAGTTATAACACTACTTGGGACTCCTTTAAAAGCAGTAAAACAATTGAGTTTATCAATTATTTACCAGAATATCATTAAACTAGCAAACTTCCAAATGAAGCATTTCCTCCCCTTACTCCCAAGGCCTTCCCCTCAAGGACCATGAAATATCCTAAGGACTGCCCCCCAGAAACTTGTGACTTGGGGAGATCTCTCCTTAAAAAAAAAAAAGAATTTATCTTCAGGTTGATTTACCTCATATTTTGTGCCTCTTGTCACAAGAATCAAAATTGGTAGTTAAAGCTCTCTTTATAGGAAAACATTCAACTATTTTCAAGTAATATTTATTAGATGCCTACTACGTGCCATGCACCGTGCTAAATGCTGATGATACAAATTAGAAGAAATGGCAGTCTCTGCCCTTAAGGAGCTTACGATCTAGTGAGGGACAACATACCAAAGGAAGCTAAAAAAGCAGGGGAACATGGTATTCAGTGGTGTCCAAGTCAAACAGAGCTATTGAGGGAAAAATGTCAGTCCTTCATTACAAAGAGGCCCAATGCCATCACAGTGTGATATCTTGACTTGCACATGAATTGGATTTAACTGAGGCAGAGCTGCACAAAGTCGACAGCCTCACTTTCTCTTCCAGAGTCATTGAAGTCCAGTGACAGAAGTCAAGAAAACTGTCTATGGCCCAGGATGCAGTGCATCACTGGTTTCTTCATCTTCCAAGCTCCAAGTCATCCTAATCTCTGTCTTGCCACTGGACCCAGATGACTCCATAAGAGAAAGTGAGGCTGGTGACTTTGCATAGCACCCCCCCCCCACTTAAATCCAATTCACTTGCAAGTCATGACATCACCTTCCTGATGTCATGGTCCTTTTCAAGAACAAAGGACAAACAACAACCTCTACGCACTCCACAGTGCCTGCTTTAGCCACCTGTATGGCCACTAGAACAAGCTGTTCTCAGCTGCCCCTTCTATTGGGGACAATCTTCACACTTGGGGCAGACATCCCCCTAAATAGCTGACAGGTTTAAGGTCTGTCGGTTACCCCAATCTGGTTTAGTCCATCTGCTGAGATGTTTTGTTTTGTTTTTGTTTTTTCTGGGCATGGTTGCTGCTCATGCTAAAACTTCTTGGAGCCACAGAGAATTGGTTGAAAGGTAGACACCAAAGGTGGATGAGCAGCCCTGAAGAGCCTCAGCAAGCTCTCACACCAGAGATGCCAGTCCTCCCTGAGCATCCCATACATCCCTGATCAAAAATGGAGCTAGCTGAAATATTGTGAGCCATCTATAAAGGAAAATCAACACTTAAATATTTAATGAATATCAGCATATGTAGCAACCCACTCGTCAGGCTACAGTTCCTCTTTATATTCCATATTCTTGCTCATGTTTTCCATTTTCTATCAGTAGCTTTGCTTATCTGGACTTCAAAAATGCTGTGCCCTGCCCAGGATAAGCTGATCACGAGAAATCTCTTCACTAAGCAGAATACTCAGTTTTTGATACCCCAGTACCTTTGCAATTCACCTTTAATTTCCTCTTCCCTCTGTTTAAAGGGCTGAAGTTTAATGCCTTGACTTCCTGCCTTTCAATAATATCCCCTCTAGAATGCTTCTTTTTCTTGCTAAGATCCCCAGTTTCTAAAAACTATCTTCCTGTGGATTGGTTTCAAGTCCTCTCTCCATTCAGTCATAGTCTCCTGGGAGGAGGGAGGCCTAGCTTCTCAAAGTTCTTCCTAGAATATGACACCCACAGACTGAAATGCACAGTTACAGATCTGATCTATAACGTAAGTCCAGACTCCCTCATTCCAAATACTATGTCTCAGATAGTAATGCCCAGCAGCCCATTAACTTTTTTGACCAGTATTTCACATTATTGATACCTTTGAAATGGAGATTCCTGGGGCTTCCCCACCCCCACCATGAAGTACTAGCCATGGATGTCTCCAACCGTATTTACTGGAATTATTTTTTTTAATACCAGAAGTGGAGTTTATCTTTTTTTCCTATTCAATTTTGTCTTATCAGATTTGACTTATTGTATCAGTTAGCAATGATATTTCTGAATCCCAACTCTATCATTTAGATTGTCAGTGACTGCTGTCATTTTCATGTCATCTGAAAATTTCATAATCATAGTTCTTGTCCCTTCATTCAATTCATTAATAAATGCTGAACATAATAGGACCAAGGTTGACATACTATATATCTGTTTATGAATCCTTTGGGTTTTGGGACAAACAGTCCCGAATCTACCTAATTATATTATCATAGTCTCAATATTTTGTCTATAAAGCTTGTGGGAGACTTTATAAAACTGAAATCTTAATTTTGAAATCTAATTGTACTCTATATCATTTTATTCATTTATAGAATTAACTCTAACAACAAAAAAGGAAAGGAAATTAGTGTGGTTCTAAATGAATCCATACTGACTAACTGTTTTCATAGCTTCACTGAGTATTCACAAACCAAAAAAAAATTATCTTTTTCAAAATTTTACTAGGAATTGACCACAATGTCACTGGTCTATAGTTTTCAGAACATACTATCACCTTTTAGAGCAATTGGATCCATCTTTCAGCTTCTCCAGCCCCATAGCACTCTTCTCATTCTCCAGTTTCTTAAAAAGTTATTCGGTGATGGGTGATTCAATCTCCTGCACTCCTCTAACTAAAATATCTCTTTGTGTACATGTATAAAATCTCCTAATTTAACATGTGACATATTGTAGAAAACACTATTACGTGATCTATTATATAAAATTTGTGCAAACCACAGATGATTTGAATACATTGAAAACACTGAGGAAGGTTAGATACTCTTACTTTCAAGTCTTGTGTCTCAGATTTCCCTGCTATTTAACCCTTTCAGCATTTGATTCTAGTCTACATTTTAAGTTATATTACTCCCCTTGGTGTCCAGTATACTAGTCCAATGTCACCATTTACTTTCTATCCCTAGTTCATGTCATTCCATTTTCTATCTCTCTGGTTTTACATAGCCTGTCTCCCATAACTAAAATGTACTTTGTTCATGCGTTTGTCTCTTAGAACTTGACTTCTATCAAAATTCTACTCAAATACCACCTCCTACATCAAACCTTTCTTTTCCCTCTCTATCCAGCAGCTAATGCCGCCCCCAAACAAATTATCTTGTATTAATTTTGTTTGTCATTTGGTTCCTCTAATAAACTACTCACCTTGAAAGCAAAGGATTCTTTGGGGTATTTTGTCTTGGTCTTTCCTGCATCCTGACCTACAACTTGGCATATACTAGCACAAGCTTAACAAATGCCTGTCCATTAATTGCCTTGGTTCTTTTGGATTTCCTGCAGTTTCAAAAGTTTCTGCTTGAGTATTTTCTGTGACTATGAATTCATTGTTTTTGCAAGATAATCCATTCCATTGCTCAGTGGCTCTAATTGTTGACCAATTCTTTTTTCATTTTGAACCTAAATCTGCCTTCTTTTAACTTAACAGTCATCAGTTCAATTAAGTCAACAGAGTGTCAAGTGAGATGATTTTCTACTGATTGTTCTGTCTTATCTGACCTTTTGAATAAGAATATCCTTCCATTGCTATGATCCATTCACATGTGACACTTCACTAAAGTTTAATAGGATCTAGTTATACCTCTGAGCCAATGCATGAATCTATTCCACTATAGTTTTCTGAAGCCTGAGATACTTTAGGATCTAAGAGGAGAATACAGAAGTAGGGATACTTATCACAGGAATACACACACACACACACACATGCACACATACACACAATGCACGCATGTACACATGCACATGCATACCTCCCTCTACAGAAGCAACAGCAGCTGCTGGGACGAAGAGGTATTTGAAGATCTGCAGGTGTATGTAGAAACGCTAGCAAATAGTATCAGAGCTGACATATGTTTGTTGGTCATTTGGGGAGACTGGCCTGAGAATTGTGGGCACAGCAGAATAGAAGGATAACTGGTGGCTGGAACATTGTTGGGAGTACATGGCAGGCATGGGTATGGAACTTGGGAGGAATGGCAAAGGGCTCAGTATGAGGGAAGATGTAGTGATCTGAAAATGAGAATGAAGGTGGCTCAGACCTTTAATAATTGCTCACTTCATGCTGCACTTATTTAAATATTATCTCATTGGATTCCCATAACAACCCTGGGAAGTAGGTGCTATTATTTTCCCCCATTTTACAAAGAGGAGATGAAGCACAGAGTTATTTTGTGACTTGCCCAGGGTTTAACATAGCTAATCAGAGTCTGGGTCAGGATTCAAACTCAAGTCTTATGGACTCCAAGTCCAACATTCTATCCATTATACCACCTAGCTGTCTAACTTGAGCAACTTAGGTGTATTTGGGTTGTTCACTGAAAAAGAGGATGATGGAGTAGCAATATCTGTAGTACATGGGGATTGTGATGTGACTTGGATGCAATACTCCCCACACAGCTTATGCTAAAATGGAGCAAATTTGTTTAAAGTTTATGAGATAAGATTTGACCTATAAGCTTAGGTGCAGATCTCATGGCACCCAAGTTGCCATCAGATTCAAGCAGATGTCTTTTTGGGGACAGATGAAACAATTTTTCTTTTGGTAGAGCATCCAGGATACCAGAAAGAGAGTCTTCCCAAGGCTAACTCTTGCTCATGACTCATTACCTACCTCTATCCCCAATACACATACTCTCTATTCCATCTTTCTGAAATTTGGTAAGCATAGTCATTAATGAATTAAAGGGTATTGTTCATTCAAGTTTCATGGAAAAATAAACATTTTTCAACTCTAAGTCTATTTCATGTTAAGACCTATTAAATAGTGAAAAAAAAAAAGTAGTTCAGTAATGGTAATGATAGAATAAACACAAGTAAAACAATTATGTTAATTAGATGGTAATGACTAAGAAACTTTTAAAAGAATGCCATTTTTTTCTATACACCTAAGAAGATTTAAAAGATAGTTCACATTCAGAATTGGGATTCACTGGGCTATCTTTCAAGCATTGCCACTAGCTAAATGTATGTCTTTAGGGCAAATAACATTTGTATGTCCCTGAATTAAGGAGAATGACACTCAACATTTCCTATTACCAATAGAAGTGATGAATTTCCTATTAATATAAAATCAGCACTATCATGGGGTGAGTGGGGCTTTGTCCTAGTTTGTCAACTTCCAAGGGATGTTTTTCCCCCATAGGGATAGGAATGGGAGCACTTCCTCCCTGTTAGGATTGCTGTCCCTTTAGTTCATTCATAATCTTCCAATACCTTGCATGGTACAATCTCCACTGGGCCTCCATCCCTGGGGTCTCTTCTGGTACCCCTTTTCTTGAGTTTACTTTCCCTCACCTGAAGATACATAGGGACAAAGGTTTGTTAGACTCTCTAAGGGGTAGGTCACCTCCTTTCTCATAGCATCTTCACCTAAACTTACAGCCCTTTTGTCTCACCTCCTCCCATGTCCAACTGATGGCCTCCATCTTAAAATATAGGACATTTCTATTTCCAGGGAGAACTTGAAACAGTTTCTGTTTCATAGATGAGCCACGAAGCATCAGAGAAAACTGTTTTCTTACAAGCTGAAAGCAATGAAAATGAAAAGACTTGTTGCTGCATCAAGTCATGAATGTCATGTGCTGTGTTTTTCTTGCAGTATGTGCCCAAATGGAAATCCCCCAAGGTTTCTTTCCAGAGACAGAGACTGAATTTGTACCCCCAACCTCTCACTAGACAGAGTTCTTGGAAGGAAAGCACTTTGTGTGCCCTTAAAACTCCAGAAATGGGCATGGCTATCATTCTCATCTGAAATGTCTCAATTTTAAATGGACTCTATATCATCCCTCCTTTGGTGCTTTATACTTTTTAAGGATTTTGTCCTCATTCCCGATATGTCATGCTCAGAAATAGTTACCTCTTCTCTCTCATCAGCAAGAAGGGAATAACTATAATAAAGCAGTTGTGTGTGTGGCAAAAACTATATTTAATTATTCTATCCTGACAAAACCCATGAAGCAACTGCTAACTATATTTTAGAAAAGAATTACCAAAGTTAATCTATATATCATTCATGTAAACATGCTCAGAGTATTTTTTCTGTTAGAAATTATGGGAGGAGGGATTGTAGATGCAAACTTGGAAGGGGAGAGGTCCAAAATTTTTGCAACAGTTTTATCTCTCATGGAAATTCATAACAAATGTCCATAAATATAGAATTGTATAAAGTATTTGGAAGGAAATGACAGTTGCTTTTGCAGAAAGAGGAGAAATGTGAGCTATTTCACACTGTGAAAGTTGTTCCTAGTAGTACAGCTATGCAGTAACCATGTAGATCCTCCCTGTCCCTCCATTACTCCATCATTGTAAATTAATCACTTTGGGAAGCTGCACTGACTACTAGAGTTGTTATTTGCTGAATAATCCACTGTCCCTTGATTACGAATGTGAAGCAATTTGGAAACTCCGTGCCCCTTGAATGCTTCTTCTATTTGATACTCATACCTTCTACTAATCCCCCAGGTGATAAGAAGCTGTAGGCTAAACTGAAAGGTAGAGCCCATCACCAAGTGAACAGCTCAAGTAAACCCAAAGAGAGGGAGAATTAAAACCATGACCTCATCCTTATTTAATAATATATACTAATCAGTTGAGTAATTCAGCAAGATAATATGGCAAAGACTATGTGAAATGCTTGAAAAGATAATGGAACTTCAGTATACAGAATCTAGTTTGGAATGGAGGGGAAATTTGGAGTAATAAGACCTGATTTACAAATCTGATCTTGCCACTTACTACCAGCTTGATTCTGGTTGTACTAGATGGCTTGACATCAATGTCCATCATCTATATCCATCATCATGAGTAATTGAAGAATTCAGTTCAGTGAACACTTCTAATTGCCATTTATGTAATAAAATCTCACTTTCTAAGAATGTACATGTGGGAAATAAAGGATGTGACTATATGGTATAACAGTGAGTATCTATTAAATCAATTAACCAAATTACTTAAATAGGTGCCAAGATGCCAGTTCCTAATATCTTAACAAGGTGAGAATATGCCCTTATTAAATCAATCAATCATAGGCTTAAAACCAAGTGTGACATGTTCTTAATTACTTTAAATGCCTTTGAAAGACATCAAAGGTACTAGAGTGATATTGCACAGAAAATGTAGTCAACCGGTTGAAGAAACTTGGTCATGCCCTGTGGGTATTTTATAAAATAACAAGCCAGTTCAGAATCAGGAGATTCAAGTAAGTTAAAGATAGGAGAGAGCAATACTCACCAAACCCCTAAGAAGGAATATTTGGGAAAATTACAGAAAATAAGAACCATGGCCTCCTCTCCATCACCACCCCATATACCCTGTCACCACCTTAACTAGAGGGGAAAACCTTGTGAATTTTGAGGGGTGGAGTACTTGTGATTTTCTATGGAGTAATAATCCTTGGAATAACTAGTAAAATATTTACATGAGTAGTGGAAGCCAAGGACAAATCCAAGATGCTGAGGAAAGGCAGCTTCAAGACTACAATTTGGACAACAGAAAAGTTATACTATGAGTAAGAGGGACTTCATGAGTATCCCACAAAGGGGAGAAAATGATTTTTAGCAACCCAGATCTCTGAGTTGCCCTTTGGCCACATATTCTTTAAGCAGGAGACCACATTCTCTGTTTTTATGAAAGGGTATCAGTAGTGTGAATTTTTAGTCTAACCCCTGTAATATCCCCAGAAAGTGGTCCCTTAGCTTCTATTTGAATATTTATAATATAATATTTATATTTCAATATTTATAATATAATATTTATAAAACCTATGTTTTACAAAACCTATAGTGACAGTCCATTTCATTTTTGTTCAACCTGGATTATTCTTATATTATTTTTATGCTATGTTCAAAATATACTTTATTGAATAAAAATTTGCTTCTCTGAAGAAAGAAAACCATCACTTTTTGCGGATGATATGATGGTGTACTTACAGAAACAGAATCAGCTAAAAAAAATTAATTGAAAATTAACAACTTGAGCAAAACAGGATATAAAATAAAGTCACATAAATCATCAGCATTTCTATATATTATCAAAAAAGTACAGCAACAAGAAATAGAAAGAGAGATCCATTTAAAATAACTAGACAATATAAAATACTTGGGAGTCTACCTGCCAAGACAAACCCAGGGAACTCTATGACCACATATACAAAACACTTTTCCCCCAAATAAAGTCAGATATTTGAATAATATCATTTCCTCATGCGGAGGCCAAGCCAATATAGCAAAAATGATAGTTTTACCTAAATTATTTACTTATGCAGTACCATGCCAATCAAATTACTAAAAAAATTATTTTATACAGTTAGAAAAAATAAATTGCATCTGGAAGAACAAATGAGCAAGAACATCAAGGAGACCAGTGGAGAAAAAAGTGATGGGAGGTAGCCTAGCCATACCACATCTCAAGATGAATTACAAAGTGATAGTCATCAAAGCAATCTGGTACTGGCTAAGAAACAGAGTGGTGGATCAATGGAATAGATTAGGTACACAGTATAGAGTAGTAAATGACTATAGTGATCTAGTGTTTGATAGACCCAAAGGCCCAAGATTTTGGAATAAGAACTCACTATTTAACAAAAATGCTGGGAAAACTAGAAAACAGTTTGACAGAAACTAGGTATCAACTAACATCTCACTTCATATACCCAGATAAGGTCAAAATAGGTAGACAATTTAGACATGGGTGATATCATAAACAAATTAGGGGACAATTGAAACATTTACCTGTCAGATCTATGGAGAAGGGAAGAATTTATGACAGAAGAAGAGACAGAGATAACTTTGGGAAGTGAAATGAATATTTTTGGTTACATTAAATTTTTAAAAAATGTTTGCATAAACAAAACCAGTATGGGCAACATAAGAGGGAAAGCAAAAAACAGAGGTGAGAGAGGGGGAAATTTTTATATCAGAATTCTCTGATAAAAACCTCATTTCTCAACTATATAGGAAACAGAAAAAAATTATGAGAATATGAGTCATTACCCAATTGATAAATGTTCAAAGGATATGAATAGACAGATTTCAGAAGAAATCAAAGCTATTTATAGTCATATGAAAAAATTCTCAAATCACTACTGATTAAAGAAATGCAAATTAACACAACTATGATGTACTACATCACACGTATCAGATTAACTAATATGACAGAAAAGGAAAATAACAAATGTTGGAGGGAATATGGGAAAATAGGGAAATTAACACACTATTGTTGGAGTTGTGAACTGATCCAGTAATTCTGAAAAGCAACTTGGAACATATATATATATATATATATATATATATATATATGCTATAACTTTTGACCTAGCAATACCACTGGTAGGTCTGTAACGCAAAGAGATCAAAGAAAAGAGGTAAAGGACCCATATGTACAAAAATGTAGCAGCTCTTTTAGCAGTGACAGAGACCTGGAAATTGAGAGGATGCCCATCAAGTGGGAAATGACTGAACAAGTTGTGGCATGTGATTATGATGAAACACTACTGCACTATAAGAAATGACAACCAAACTGACTTCAGAAAAACATAGAAAGACATATATGAACTGATGCAAAGTAAAATGAGTAGCCAGGAGAACACTGTACATGGTAACAATAATATTGTTTGATGATTATCTATTATCAGCAATACACTGATTCAAGATAATTCCAAATAATGATGAAAAACGTTATCTACCTCCTGAGAAAGAGCTGATAGAGTCTGAATGCAGATCAAATCTGATTTTTAAATCAATTTAAATAAAATAGTTATAAAAAATAAAAATTTAAATGTTTCAAATTTAAATAAATTTTCTTGGGTTTTTGTCCATTTTCTTTTGCAGTATGACTAATATGGAAATATGTTTTACACGACTGCACATATATAATCTATATCAAATTGCTGGCCTACTGAAGTGGGGAGATGGAGTAGAAGGGAAGGAGAGAATTTAGAACCGCAAATTTTTGTTAACATAAATTTATTTATTTAATTTTTTACATTCATTTTCACAAAATTTTGGGCTCCAAATTTTCTCCCCATTTGTCCCCTTTCCCCACCCCAATACACCAAGCATTCTAATTTCCCCTATCACCAATCTGCCCTCTCTTCTATCATCCCTCCTTTCCCTTGTCCCTATCTTCTCTTTTGTCCTGTAGGGCCAGATAACTTTCTATTCCCCATTACCTGTATTTCTTATTTCCTAGTAGCAAGAACAATACTAAACAGTTGTTCCTAAAACTTTGAGTTCCAAATTCTCCCCATCCCTCCCTCCCCACCCATTCCCTTTGGGAAGGCAGGCAATTCAGTATAGGCCATATCTGTGTAGTTTTGCAAATGATTTTGATAATAGTCGTGTTGTGTAAGACTAACTGAATTACCCTCCATCCTATCCTGCCCCTCATTGTTTCCATTCTGTCTTTTGATCCTGTCCCTCCCTGAGTGTTGACTTCAAATAGCTCCCTCCTCTCATTGCCCTCCCTTCCATCATCCCCCCCACCCTGCTTATCCCCTTCTCCCCCACTTTCCTGTATTGTAAGATAGGTTTTCATACCAAAAAGAGTGTGCATTTTATTCCTTTCTTTAGTCAAATGTGCTTCATGTTTTTTTCTCAGCTCTCCTCTTTTTCCCTCCACTAAAAAATCTCCTGCTTGCCTCTTCTATGAGAGATAATTTGCCCCATTCCATTTCACCCTCTCTCCTCCCAATACACTTCTCTTATACATTTACCTTAATTTCTTTTAAGATATGGTCCCATCCTATTCAATTCACTCTGTGCTCTCTGTCTCTGTGTGTGTGTGCATGTGTGTATGTGTGTGTGTAATCCCACCAACTACCCAGGTACTGAAAAGTTTCAAGAGTTACAAATATTGTCTTTCCAGGTAGGAATGTAAACAGTTCACCTTTGGTAAGTCCCTTATGACTTATCTTTGCTGTTTACTTTTTCTTCTTCTCATTCTTGTGTTTGAAAGTCAAATTTTCTTTTCAGCTCTGGTGTTTTCATCAAAAATGCTTGAAACTCCTCTATTTCATTGAAAGACCATTTTTCCCCTGAAGTATTATGCTCAGTTTTGCTGGGTAGGTGATTATACTCAGGTTGCTGGGTAGGTGATTCTTGGTTTTAGTCCTACTTCCTTTGACTTCTGGAATATCCTATTCCACGCCCTTTGATCCCTTAATGTAGAAGCTGCTAGATCTTGTGTTATCCTTATTGTATTTCTCCACAATACTAGAATTGTTTCTTTCTAGCTGCTTGCAATATTTTCTCCTTGACCTGGGAACTCTGAAATTTGGCCACAATGTTCCTAGGTATTTCTCTTTTTTGGATCTCTTTCAGATAGTGATTGGTGGATTCCTTGAATACTTATTTTGCCCTCTGGTTGTAGAATATCAGGGCAGTTTTCCTCGATAATTTCATGGAAGATGATGTCTAGGCTCTTTTTTGGATCATGGCTTTCAGGTAGTCCCATAATTTTTAAATTGTCTTTCCTGGATCTATTTTCCAGGTCAGTTGTTTTTCCAATGAGATATTTCACATTCTCTTCCATTTTTTCATTCTTTTGGTTTTGTTTTGTGATTTCTTGATTTCTCATAAAGTCATTAGCCTCCATCTGTTCCATTCTAATTTTGAGAGAACTATTTTCTTCAGTGAGCTTTTGAACCTCCTTTTCTATTTGGCTAATTCTGCTTTTGAAAGCATTCTTCTCTTCATTGGCTTTTTGAACCTCTTTTGCCAATTGAGTTAGCCTATTTTTCAAGATATTATTTTTCTCAGCATTTTTTTGGGTCTCCTTTAGCAAGGTAAAAACTGTTTTTCGTGCTTTTCTTGCATCTCTCTCATTTCTCTTCCCAGTTTTTCCTCCATATCTCTCACTTGATTTTCAAAATCCTTTTTGAGCTCTTCCATGGCCTGAGCCCATTGGATATCTATTTTGGATGTTTAGGATACAGAGGCCTTGACTTCTATGCCTTTCCTTGATGGTAAGTTTTGTTCTTCCTCATCAGAAAGGAAAGGAGGAAACATCTGTTCACCAAGAAAGTAACCTTCTATGGTCTTATTTTTCTTCCCTTTTCTGGGCATTTTCCCAGCCAGTTACTTAACTTCTGAGATTCCTCTCCACCCCCACCTCACCTCCTCACCTCTCGATCCGCCCAGCTAGTGCTTGGGGTCTGAGATTCAAATGCTGCTTCCCAGCCTCAGGGATTTCAGTGGGGGCAGGGCTGCTATTCAGGATAAGATTAAATTCATGTTCTCAGGTTGGGGCAGGGCCGCCTCACAGGGCTCAGTTCCCTTAGGGGGTTATGCAGAGACCTTCAGTAATAGATCTGAGCTCATGCCTGCTTTGGGAGCTCCTGTCCATTGTTCCCCCCCACAACCCCCTGCTGCTGCCTTCCGAGGGTCCTGAGTTATGGAGACACCCTGCTCCCCTCTCGGCCAGTCCAGAAGGCTCTCTCACTGACCTGTATTGCCTGTGGGTAGAGAGACCTGCGTGGCTGCTGGAGATTCCATCCCTGAAGTCTGTTCGGATCTGCTCCTCTAGAGGCTGCGCAGTCGGGGCAGGGCTGGGCTCTGCTCCGGTCTGGTGCGTGATGGACCTTTAGTGCCAGTTTTTCAGGGCTCTCTGGAACAGAAATCTCCTCCACTCCATTGCTGTGTGGCTTACACTGCTCCAGAATTTGTTGGGAGTTCCTCTTTACAGGTAATTATGGGCTGTGGGTTCAGAGCTAGCATATGTGAATCTTTCTACTCCACCATCTTGGCTCCATACTTCTAGAACCCCAAATTTTAAAAAACAAATGTTAAAAATTGTTTTACATATAACTGGAAAAAGTATAATATTAAAAAAAATTAAAGAAAGAAGAGAAAAACAGCATCTTTGCAACTCCCAGTCATTGATTCAACTTCTACCTTTTAGGGCCCAACAAACAAATCTAGTCCCTTTTTTACACAATTCTTTCAGAGAGCAATCATGTGCCTCTGAATCAATTCTTTCTATTGATTCTCATTGTGGCAAAGCTTCAAGTCCCCTCCTTACCCTGGTGAAACTTGGCTGGATTTATTCCAACTTGTCAATTCACTAAAATATGATGCTCAGAAAATAAACTCTTCAAGATGAGCTCTCAACAGGAGGGAATAAATGAGGACTCTAGCTACTGGTTATTCTGGCTACTATGCTTATTATACTGATGCTAGTTAATAATCATTTAACTTTTTTGGGTCCCCCTCTGACGTTATTGGCTCATATTGAGCTTACAGTACACTAAAACTCTAAGGCTTTTTCACTTGAGTTATCTAGACATATTTTATTCTTCTCCTCCTTGCCCCTTTCCTGTACTTACATTATTGATTTTTTGAGCCCAAGAGTCAGAGTTTACATTACCTATTTTTCATTTTGCCATGGAAGTAATTCAGAATTCTTGACGTAGACAAGTAAAGTAGAGTAAAAATTCACAGTAGAGTAAAAATTCTCATTAGGTACAATTTAGACTTGTATGGAACTGGTAACAGATGTTCTCCTGAGGACCAATCAAGGTAGGCTGAGAGAGAATTAATTATCATCAAATGATTTTTATTTGCCTCCAAGAATTCATTAAACCTGAGGCATGGGACTATTTGTATTCTTCAATACAAAGCCTATCACACTGATACTTTATGACTGAAATAAAAATAAAATACATCTGATGGGAGTCACTAATTATCCCAGACTATCAAGTTCTTTTTGGATCTTGATTCTGTGCTCCAAGGTATTTCCTCTTGCCCATTTGCATGTTCATTTAAGTTGCTGGTAAAATTTGGGAAATTCTATGGAATAAAAGAATAGCAGATTTGGACTCAGGGACCTGAGTTCAAAGAATAGTAGATTTGGACTCAGGGACCCAAATTGTCCAGTTTTAAAGGATTTCAGCTGTAGAAGAGAAAATTTCAACCAAGAATAGGTTTTCTAATGAAAGACATTTAGCATAAGATGTGGCTATCCAGCATTGAACATCTAGAATGCCAGTGAAGGCAGCTTCAAATCTGAGCTGGAATTGGGGGTTGAGAAAAGCTTTCAGCCACTCTTTCAGTGATAGTTCTTGGTAATGAATTGGTGTATTCTAACTGCCCTGCCTAACCAATTACTATTGCTTATTTCCCAGAAAAATGTCTTCAATGTCTGGGCTTTGGTTTTCTAATCTGTAAAATAGGGAGTTGTTCTAAATAAGTGATGTCAAACTCAGATAGAAAAGGGGGCCACAAAACCATTCATACAGATCCCTTTGGGTCGCATATTAACTTAGAAAACCACACATTATCAATGTTTTCTTATATTTTTTATAGATTTTGTTAAATATTTCCCAATTACATTTTAATTTGGTTAGGCATATTTGAGAGTGTTGTGGCCCACCTATGGCCCACAAGGCACATTTGATTCATCTGTACTGTGTTATTCCTCAGGTCCCTTCCAACTCTAAAATCCTATGTCTCATCCCCTTGGGGAAAAAAAAGGAGTCAAATAACAGATCCCACTGACATTATCCAAAGGTTAAAATCTGTCCATTAATCTCAGTTATTTGGATCTAGCCAGACATTCAACTAATTTTGAATCCACAAAATTGTACTATGACCTAATTCATATTTTTCCAACTCAAACAAAAGGATAGCATAAAAGATTTTTTCAAATGCCTTGTTGAAAATCTAGATAAACTATAGCAATTCAATGAGTGTTTTTTTAACCACCTACTGTGTACCCAGTTCTGTTCTGACTTGATGTTCAGTTGTGTCCAATGTGGCTCCATGGACCATAGTACAATAATATTGTCCATGGGGTTTTCTTGGCAATGATATTGGAGTGATTGGGCATTTCTTTATCCAGTGGATGAAGGCAAACAGAGGTTAAGTAACTTGTCCAGGGTCACATAGCTGGTCTGAAATCAGATTTGAACTCAGGTCTTCCTGACTCTGGGCACAGTGAGCCATCTAGCAGTCTCTATGCTGGATACTGAGATACAAAGGCAAAAAGACGATGGTCCTCTTCCCAGAGAGCTTATAGTCTATCAGAAAAAGTCTGAATTTTTGTGATCCTGTGGACCATAGTATGTTATGACATTCTGATATATTTTTAGCATTTTAATATGAAGATACTGGAGTGGTTTGGCATTTCCTTCACCTTTTGTCAGGACTCTCCACTATGACCTGTCCATCTTGGCTAACACTGCACCGTATAGTTTCATTGAGCTACACAAGGCCCTCAACCATGATGAAGCAGCAGTCCAGGAGAGGAATCACATGTACATCATACATGAACGTAGAAAATTAAATACAAGATATATAAAAGTACTTTCAGAGAGAAGGCACTAGGAAGTGGAAAGATCATGATAAGTATCCTATAGGAGATGGCACCTAAAGCAAACTTCGAAGGAAGTTTGGGATTCTAGTAATCAGAGGTGAAAAGTACATTATAAGCATAATGCCTTACAGTGGCATTAGTCTACTTTACTGTATCAATTTAGTAATCCTGTTTGAAAATAAAATGAAGTTAACCCAATATGATTTGTTTTTAACAGATATATCCTGGCTCATTAATCCTTTTCTAAAGGCAAATAAACTACATCCTTAAATTGTATTCTAGAACTTTAATAAAAACTTTGGCATTTGTGTAGCACTTTAAGATTTTCAAAGTGCTATATTCAAAATATTACCTCATTTGATCCTTCAACAACTCCAGGTGGTATTTACAACAATTATCCCCATCTTACAGATAAGGAAATTGAGGCAGAGAGGTTTAGTGACTTCTCCAGAGTCATACAGCTAGCTAGTAAATGTTCAAGGTCAGATTTGAAGTTAGATCATCCAGACTCCAGGTCCTCTGCTCTATCCACTTGTGCTACCTAACTGTTTCTAGGAAATAACATCAGCTCACTTATAGTGAAGCTTATACCTTCCTTTTTTAAAAATTTAGCCATCTTCAATGTTCTTGGAACTTTATCTTTCTCCAGAAATGACTGATGTGAAAAGTGTGGATTTGTGTAAAGCCAATCACAGCAGTACACCTGAGGACTGCTGCTGTGAATGATCCCAAGGATCTAATCAAATAGTATAATGAACTCTCTATTTATTCAGCCACAAACTAAACAATGTTCAATAAAGTAAAGCATAATATTCATAGCAACATCCTTCAGTAAAATATATCACTCAATACACACACATATACATATATATATCATAACTATATATATAATACATATATATATATACATAAAACAATAGCAACATCCTTAATTAATACCAAGTATCCAAATAAAGTCCTTTTTCAAAATACCACACCATCCATCTCTAGGTCAGGAATGTAGGTCTTACATTAGGTCTTACACTAGGTCTTACATTAGGAATGTAAGAACATTCTCCTTAATCAATACAGTGTCCAAGTAAAGTACTCTCTCATCTTGACTCAAGGCTGACTTCCAAAACCCATGGCTTCTCTTCCATGGGCCTACCACTCCCAGCTTTTGCCTGGGTTCACATGCAGGCAGCTCTCTGTTCCTGCTTCTTGGTTCATGGAGTTCATGAGGACTGTTCCGCTCCAAATTCTTCCTGTTTCTGTCTGATGGCAGGCTCCAGGAGCTTCTGCCTATAGCTTTTGTTATAGGAAAAGAAAGCTTAACAGGGCTATAACAATATTTATACACATTACCAGCAGCAGTGTCTCAATTCACTCATAAAGACCAACAAGATTTCTGTCTGAGGAGTTAACACAGATCAATAAACAGAGCACCAACATCACAAACATTCTTTATGCTAGGCCTCCCCACAAGCAAGCTCCCCTGGCCTGCTCATGGTCACTTCTCTCTCAGCTCTGCTTCTGACTGCTCTCTCTCTCCCATATATACTGTTTCTAATCAGAGACTCTTGACTAATTCAATCAAAGGCAAAACTCAATCAAAGTCACTTGACTGGCTAAAACTCAAACAGCAAAAGATCCTACTTTGCTTGCCCACAATTTGAAATGAAAAGTTGGAGGTGGTAGGCTTTGCCATATATGTGTCTTTAGATAAATTGCTTACACTCAAATTGACTTATATATAAAATAAGGGAGCTAGACAGGATCCTTCAGACCTTAAATCTATGGTTCTCAGAGAGATCGCTGATAATAAGTACATGACTATTCTTTCAGTATTCATGAATACAGTCAGTCTGGACTTAGCTGCTTGAACTCATTGAAGGCAACTATGTTCTTTCACACCATCTTCTAACTTATCTGGGTGTTTCACTGTTTGCTAAATACTTTTGTTCCACCCTTTTCAGTGATGTGGTATCATTCTCTAGGTGCAGAAAACAGAAGCAAATTGGGAATTGAATAGCTTTACCTTCCCTTTTCATCAGCTATCTTCCTATCAACATTAAGATTGGTACTATCCATTCTTTCTTTCTCCTATTTTTGCTAACCTAGAAACTTCTTTTGGGTGTTCTTAGAATCTTTTGAAAACCTAATTTTTGTTCTTGACTTAACCTTCCTGATGTTATTTTTATGTATAACAATTCTCTTCTATATTACGCCTTAGTTACCTATCTCTGCCTAAATCTTATGCCAAAATTTATCAGTGATTTTACTTTTTAGTCACATAGATCTCTTTAGACAATCCTTTTCTCTCACATGGAAATTATCTTCATTCTCATCTCCTGTTCTTGAGAGACTCCACACCTCTAAAGCCAACTTGATTTTTTAAGATTTATGGTTTCCTTCTTTTCTTTTACTGAAGAAAGTTAGTTGTTTGACACAAATTTGAGGAAAGTGGGAATACTTATTTTCATTTCGTGCAATCTCAGGAAGGCTACTTGGAAAAAATGGTATTTGAGAATAATTTTATCTAATGGAAGGGATTCAAGAAATGGATGAGGAAAGGCTATATAGAAAGAAATAAGACTAACATTAATTAATGGGACCTTACTCTATCTCCCCAAATTTCTTTCTCTCCAGTTCCCAATACAAATCTCCTGTTCCATTTAAGATGTTATTTTCACTAATCTCTGAACATACCAGTACTTATTCATGTCTTTGCCCAGCCATTCCCTCCAAATGTCCTCTGCCTCTGCTCTAAATAAAATCCATTCATCTTTCAAGTCCCACTTTCCCATACATCCTTGCCTGACTACCCCAGCCCTTATTAATTACCACTTTCTTTGTATTCCTATAATATTCAATCAGAAGTAAACAATGCAGAATTTATCATATGTGTTATTCTCTAATTTTAAAATATATTTCAGTCTTATTTCCTCAACTAGATTGCAAACTTTTCATAAGCAAATGACCATATATTATATTTTGAGAACCACTTTGATATTTTGGGAAGAAAATGAACTTAGATTCCAATGGCCTGAGTTTTGAATTCCAACCCAGCTACTTAGTAGCTGTGCAAATCACACTCAGGTAATGATAATGGTGGTAGTAGTAGTGGTGTGACCTCCTCTAAGTCTAACTTTTGTGTCCATAAAATGAGAATTAAATATACATATATATATATATATACACATATGCCTATATGTATACACATTTGTAATGTATATATGCTTTGTAACACCATTCATTCAACAAATATTAAATTTCCTTTATAAGTATTGCTTATTATTCATGGAAGGATAGTGAGCTAGTAGAAAGAGCATAGGATTTGGAGCCCAAGAATATGGGTTTATACACTTGTTCCTGCAAGTATGTAGGAAACCTTAGGCAAGTCATTTAAATTCCTTCATTCTTATTTTCTTTATACATGAAATTAGAGGGTTGGACTATGTGATCTTAAATGTCCCCTCTAGTTTTAATCTATGATGCAGTTAATATTCTCATATTTATTATTATGTTTTATTTTTATATTCATCTTTATATTCTAGAGGGTTATCAGTTTAGTGCTAGAAACTTAATACTTGACTGACAGATGAATTGATTGACTAAATGGATGCACAGTGGGAGGATCAATCTATCATTTAAACTACAAATATTCACTGAACATCTACTACATGCAAAGTACATGTTGAGTGCCAAAGATAAATACAGTAAGTTGAAGAATTAATTTATTGCATTAAAAGAAAATTTAGAATACAAAAATGTTTTTGTTGTAGCGAATGCCTAATATTGAAACAAGGAAGAGTTCAGAAAAAAGATAAAGAAACTTGTGACCTATAGCAGCCACAGAAGCTACCCAGGACATATGGTTGATAGGAGCTTGAGAAGAGGTTAGGATAAAAAGGACATTCTAGACAGAGGAAACCTCTTGAGCAAGGAAACAAAGAGGTAAATGTGAATGATAATGAACAGGCCACAAAAATTAGTCCTAATTGACTGAAGAACAGATTTGATGTAGTGAAGTAGTCAGAAATAAGGCCAAAGATCTGACTGGTTATTAGAGTGAAGTGCTTGACATAAAGTTCATTTCACAAAGCTGAGAGTAGAATATATGAAAATAATGTGGAGACAGCTGTAAGTGATTGGAGTACCACTGTTATCGTTAGTAGGAAATGGAAAGAAAGAGAGGAAAACAAAATGTCTTCTTGTCGGCATTACCAGCTCCTGTGCCTAATTAGAGACTTTTCTAAAAATGAAAAAATGGAAATTAACATTGGAGTCTGTAAAACACACAATACCTTTGACCAATTAGACAATCAGACTTACAAACAGTTTTTAAAATATTTTTGGTGTATATGTGTGTGTATCATATATATGTTTCTATATGGGAGGGCAATTGTATTTATATTAGCTCACTCCCATTTTCAGTGACCCATTTTTCTACAGTTTCCCCAGAGCAAAGATTAAAAACTGGTAGACTAACAATGCTGCTATTAAACTTTGAAGGATTGATTCATTTCTTTTCTCTACTTCTGTCTTAAGTTTCTTTTTTTAAATAAATGTCTTTTCAAATTAATGTGCTGTGAGTAGAATATACAATCAGAGACTTTTCTATTATTTACACATTGCTAAATATAGTTTGTCACAACACTAGCTAAAAATATTTCACATTCTCTCAATCACACCAAGAAGAAATACAACCTCATATTGAGTTATGTGCTTGGGGAATTTTATACTGTTCTAAAAATAAAGAAATACATTTTTATAGAAGCAAACAGCTCACTTTACATATTTCTACATACTCAGAAATAATAATAATAAAATGACTGTTTTTTACTATTAAATCCTGTCAAAGAGCTGACTCCATCTTTCTTAATAGAAGGTATGAAATGTCTATTATCAAAACATAAGATCAGTAGCAGAAGGTACAATTTTATGTTTATGTATTGTACGTAAAGCATTCAAGCTTGCAACACTGAAAACAAAACAAAAAACTACTAACAATGACAAGAAAACAGTATTTTAGCTGAAGAGCAAAAATTTTGTGCCAAAAAGTCCCCGGATTATAAAGAACAATTTATTATTGATTTAAAGATTGTCAAACACTGTGTCTGAGGTAGATTTTCTACCAAGTATTTACAAATAGACCTAGGTGAGAATCACACAGAATGGGAAATATATGTTTCATACATATGATTTAGTCATATAATGCAAACATATCAAATAAATTCAAGCTTAATAAGGACACTGGAATATTTGATAACAACAAAGAAATTGCTCATGTAGGATATGTGTATGTCTACTTGATTACATCTCAATGAAGTTTATAGTGAGGCAGGAATAGATATATCTGGAATTTTGCCTACTCCTCTCCAAGGAAGATTTTTATTCTGGCCAGTAGAGCAATGGGAGATTAGGATCAGTAGTTTCAGAGAGAGGATACTGAACTAGAATTTTATATATATATATATATATATATATATATGCTCTCCCCACCCCACCATAAATTTTGCTATCTGGAGGATTTTTTTAGGTTTAAACTGCTTTTTCTCATACTATCCCTTTATGGAAGAGAGGTACCCAACCTATATCCAAAGGCTCACCTCCTTTCCCATCAAATGCTGTTTACCCAAAGATTAACTGAATATGAATAAACCTCATTTATCCAAGTCAATAGCTAAAAGAAGTCAGGAAGTTACCTAGATTAAGATATACCAGATAATATACAGACTGAACCAATAATCTCACTGAGAATGAGAAATCTCAGCTCCACTGAGAGAATACCTGGTCTCACCCCAAGAGAAATTAATTGAAATTTTTAATGTGGCAAGCTGGACATCTGAGAGTTCCTTGAAGTCCCTAGTGAGGCAAGGATAAGGTTCCAACTCTTCTTTGTATCAGTTTCTTCTCAGAAGTCTATCTCTTCCTCCAAGCACCTCTCCCCAAAGTGGTCTGGAATCGCATATATCCTCTTTCAAAGTCAGAATCCAGAAAAGAGAAACTCTCTTCTCCTAAGCTCTGGGCATAGGCATGCCTTCACATAAGCATGGGAATGGCAATAGCCACACTCTCCACCAATGAGGAGTCACATGAAAATAATTAGGCTTGAGCTCTTATATACAAAAGAGAACAATGGCAGAATACTAACTTCTAGTAAGACATTCTAACTGAACTTCATCAAAAAAGATGAGAAGAATTAGATGACAATGGAGGTGGTGGTAGTGGTGGTGGTGATGGTGATGGTGGTGGTGGTGATGGTGATGGTGGTGGTGGTGATGGTGATGGTGATGGTGGTGGTGGTGGTGATGGTGATGGTGGTGGTGGTGGTGATGGTGATGGTGGTGGTGGTGATGGTGATGGTGGTGGTGGTGGTGGTGGTGGTGATGGTGGTGGTGGTAGTGATGGTGGTGGTGGTGATGGTGATGGTGATGGTGGTGGTGGTGGTAGTGATGGTGGTGATGGTGGTGATGGTGATGGTGATGGTGGTGGTGGTGATGGTGATGGTGGTGGTGATGGTGGTGATGGTGGTGGTGGTGGTGGTGATGGTGGTGGTGGTGATGGTGGTGGTGGTGATGGTGATGGTGGTGATGGTGATGGTGATGGTGGTGGTGGTGGTGGTGATGGTGGTGATGGTGATGGTGGTGGTGGTGGTGATGGTGGTGGTGGTGGTGATGGTGGTGATGGTGATGGTGGTGGTGGTGGTGATGGTGGTGGTGGTGGTGATGGTGGTGATGGTGATGGTGGTGGTGGTGGTGATGGTGGTGGTGGTGGTGATGGTGATGGTGGTGATGGTGATGGTGGTGGTGGTGGTGATGGTGATGGTGGTGGTGGTGGTGGTGGTGATGGTGATGGTGGTGGTGGTGGTGATGGTGATGGTGGTGGTGGTGGTGGTGGTAGTGGTGGTGGTGATGGTGATGGTGGTGGTGGTGATGGTGATGGTGATGGTGGTGGTGGTGGTGGTGGTGATGGTGATGGTGGTGGTGGTGGTGATGGTGATGGTGGTGGTGGTGATGGTGGTGATGGTGATGGTGGTGGTGGTGGTGATGGTGATGGTGGTGGTGGTGGTGATGGTGATGGTGGTGATGGTGATGGTGGTGGTGGTGGTGATGGTGATGGTGGTGGTGGTGGTGGTGGTGATGGTGATGGTGGTGGTGGTGGTGATGGTGATGGTGATGGTGGTGGTGGTGGTGATGGTGATGGTGGTGGTGGTGGTGATGGTGATGGTGGTGATGGTGATGGTGGTGGTGGTGGTGATGGTGATGGTGGTGGTGGTGGTGGTGGTGATGGTGATGGTGGTGGTGGTGGTGATGGTGATGGTGGTGGTGGTGGTGGTGGTAGTGGTGGTGGTGATGGTGATGGTGGTGGTGGTGGTGATGGTGATGGTGGTGGTGGTGATGGTGATGGTGATGGTGGTGGTGGTGGTGGTGGTGATGGTGATGGTGGTGGTGGTGGTGATGGTGATGGTGGTGGTGGTGATGGTGGTGATGGTGATGGTGGTGGTGGTGGTGATGGTGATGGTGGTGGTGGTGGTGATGGTGATGGTGGTGGTGGTGGTGATGGTGGTGGTGGTAATGGTGGTGATGGTAGTGGTGGTGGTGGTAGTTGTAAAACCTTCAAAGTATAGAGGGCTGGTCAAGGAGAAGTAAGATATGAAGATTAATTAACAGATTATCATGAATTAGAGTTCACATTTCAAGGTAATATAACTACCTTTCCAGGTATACATTTTATACATTTCTGAAGGCCTAAAGATGAAACAGCAACAACAGTTTAGCTAAATATGACACATTATACTGAAAAGTTGCTTTACTAACATTAAATTTTCATGTGATGTTTATTATCACATTTTAGGTTTGAATTTGAAAGACATTACAAATGTTTATTTTTTCTGAGGCACTTTACTAATTAGTGTGAAGTAGCATCATCTGAATGATAATGTCTTGACTATGGCCTTGAGATCCAAAATAACTAGGCTTCCAAAAATATAGTTAGATTAAAAAATATGTTTTCCATAAATTTATTCATTCTTTTGAAAATAAGATACAATATTAAAACCTCTAAGTGTAATTTTTGGAGATCTCTATTCTAGTCCCAATTCTACGACTAGCTTGCTATGTGACTGTCGGCAAATTGATTAGTCTTTTTCTGGGCATCAGTTTTCTCACTTGTAAAATGAATGACCCTTTAGGAGAATAGGATCATAAACTGCAGGTTTGAAGGGATCTTTGGAACCACCTGGTATGACTCCGTCAACTTAAAGATGAGGAAACAGGCAGGCCGCTAGAAAAAGCAATTCAAATATTGAGGAACTACAGTCAGGATCACACAGGACCTTGCAGCCTCTACATTAAAAGATCAGAGGGGTTGGAATATGATATTTTGTAAGGCAAAGGAGCTGGGACTCCAACCAAGGATCAATTACCCAGCAAAATTGGGCATAATATTTCAGGCAAGGAAATGGACATTTAATGAAATAAGGAATTTCCAGACCTCCTGATGAAAAGGCCAATAAAAAATTTGACCTTCAAACACAAGTTTGAAAATTTATCGTGGAGGGGAAGGGAGAACTAAAAGCATAAAGGGGCGCAAAGGGAATGGAGGAAAAGACACAAATAGTAACCATAACTGTGAATATGAATGGAAGTCATCCCATAAAATGGAGGTAGATAGCAGAATGGATTAAAAACCATAATCCAACAGTATGTTATTTACAAGAAACATATTTGAAACATGGGGATATACACAGGGTAAAGGTAAAAGGTTGGAGGAGAATATATTGGGCTTCAGCTGATATAAAGAAGCAGGGGTAGCAATCCTAATCTCAGATAAAGCAAAAGCAGAAATACATCTAATCAAAAGGGATAAGGAAGGAAACTATATCCTGCTAAAAGGCACCATAGATAACAAAGCAATATCATTACTAAACATATATGCTCCAAGTGGCATAACATCCAGATTCCTAGAGGAGAAGTTAAGGGAGTTATAGGAAGAGATAGACAGCAAAACTATACTAGTGGGGGAACTCAACCTCCACCTTTCTGAACCTGATAAATCTAACCTCAAAATAAACAAGAAAGAACTTAAGGAGGTAAATAAAACTCTGGATAAGATAGGTTTCTGGAGAAAATTGAATAAAGATAGAAAGAAATATACCTTTTTTCTCAGCAGTACATGGCACATGTATAGAACAATGAAACCTCACAATCTAGTGCAGAAAGGCACTAGATAGTCAATGCATCCTTCTCAGATCATAATGCAATAAAAACTACACATAATAAACGGCCATGGAAAGATAAACCCCAAATTAACTGGAAACTAAATAATCTAATCTGAAAGGAGTGGGTTAAAGAACCAATTATAGAAACAATCAACAACTTCATTCAAGAGGATGACAGTAATGAGACAACCTTCTAAAACTTATGGAATACTGCAAAAGCAGTTCTTAGGGGAAGTTTTATATAATTGAACACCTACCTGAATAAAATAGAGAAAGAGGAGATCAATGAATTGGGCACACAGCTAAAAAAGCTAGAAAAAGAACAAATTGAAAATCCCTAAGTAAATATCAAATTAGAAATATTGAAAGCCAAAGGAGAGATTAAAAAAATTGAAATTAAGAAAACTATTGAACTAATAAATAAAACTAAAAGTAGGTTTTATGAAAGAAACAAATAAAATTGACAAACCTTTGGTCAATTTCATTACAAAAAGAAAGAAGAAAACCAAATTACAAATATCAAAAATGAAAAGGATGAACTCACCTCCAACAGGGAGGAAATTAAAACAATAATTAGAAAGTACTCTGCCCAATTGTATGCCCATAAATTTGGCAATCTAAATGAGATGGATGAATATTTTAAAAGACATTAATTGCCCAGATTAATAGAAGAAATAAAACACTTAAATAACCCCATCTCAGGAAAAGAAATGGAATAAACCATCAATGAACTCCCCAGGAAAAAATATCCGGGTCAGATGGAATTACAAGTGAATTCTATCAAATGTTTAAAAAACAATTAATTCCAATACTGTATAGACTATTTGGGAAAATTGGTAAAGGAGTCCTACTAAATTCTTTTTTATGATACACATATGGTTCTGATAACTAAACCAGGAAGAGCCAAAACAGAGAAAGAAAATTATTTCTCTAATGAATTTAGATTTCTCTAATGAACATAGATGCAAAAATTGTAAATAAGATATTAGCAAAAGGAATACAGCAACTTATCACAAGAATAATATATTATGATCTGGTAGGATGCATAGGAATGCAGGGTTGGTTCAATATTAGGAAAGCTATCAGCATTATTGATCATATCAGCAACAAAACTAACAGAAACCACATGGTTATCTCAATAGATGCAGAAAAAACTTTTGACAAATGCAACACCCATTCCTACTGAAAACCCTAGAGAGTATAGGAATAAATAGAACTTTCCATAAAATAGTAGGCAGTATCTACCTAAAACCTTCAGCAAGCATTATATGCAATACAAATAAGCTAGAAGCATTTCCAATAAGATCAGAAGTGAAACAAGGAAGTCCATTATCACCACTGTTATTCAATATGGTATTAGAAATATTAGCTTTAACAATAAGAGAAGAAAAAGAAATTGAAGGAATTAGAATAGGCAAAGAAGAAATAAGTTATCAATCTTTGTAGATAACATGATGGTATACTTAAAGAATCTCAGAGAATCAAGTAGAAAACTACTTGAAAAAATAAACAACTTTGGCAAAGTTGCAGGTTGCAAAACAAACCCACATAAATCATCTCCATTTCTATATATTATTAACAAAGCCCAACAGCAAGAGATAGAAAGAGAAATCCCATTTAAAGCTATGGTAGACACTATAAAATATCTGGGAGTCTACCTGCCAAAACAAACCCTGGGACCATATGAACAGAATTGCAAAACACTTTTCACACAAATAAACTCAGATCTAAGTAAGTGGAAAAACAGTTGCTCGTGGATAGGTCAAGCTAATACAATAAAAATGACAGTTCTACCGATTTAATTTACTTATTCAGTGACATACCAATGAAACTACCAGATAATTATTTGATAGAGCTAGAAAAATAATATCAAAATTCATCTGGAAGAACAAAAAGTCCAGAATATCAAGGAAACTAATGAAAAGTAATTCTAAGGGAGGTGGTCTAGTCCTACCAGATCTCAAATTGTATTATACAGCAGCAATCATCAAAACCACTTGGTACTGGCTAAGAAACAGAGGGGTAGACCAGTGGAATAAATTAGGTACTCAAGTCATAGCAATCAGTGATAGCAATCTACTGTTTGATAAACTCAAGGACCCCAGCTTCTGGGATAAGAACTCACTGTATGACAAAAATTGCTGGGAAAACTGTATAACAGTATGGTGGAAATTGGGCGTAGAACACTACCTGTCACCATACACAAGAATAAAGTCCAAATGGATTCATCTTCTAGACATAGAGAGTGATACCATAAACAAATTAGGGAAGCAAAGAATAGGGTATTTGTCAGATTTATGGAGAATGGAGAAATTTGTGACCAAACAAGAAATAGAGAACATTATGAAGTGCAAAATGGATAATTTTGATTACATTAAATTGAGAAGGTTTTGCACAAACAAACCCAATGCAACCAAGATTAGGAAGGAAGCAGAAAACTGGGAAAGAAATTTTGTAACTAGTGTCTGATAAAGACCTCATTTATAAAATATATAGAGAACTGAGTCAAATGTACAAGAATACAAGTCATTCCTCAATTGATAAATGGTCAAAGAATATGAACAGGCAGTTTTCAGAGGAAGAAATTAAAACCATCTATAGTCATTTGAAAAAATGCTCTAAATCACTATTGATTAGAGAGATGCAAATCAAAACAACTCTGAGGCACCATAACATGAAAAAACAGGAAGATGAAAAATGTTGGAGAAGATGTAGGAGAGTTGGAACACTAATTCATTGTTAGTGGAGCTGTGAGCTGATCCGAGAAATTTGGAACTATACCTAATGGGCTACAAATAGGTGCATACCCTTTAACTCAGGAATATCACTTCTAGAGTTGTATTCCAAAGAAATCATTAAAAATGGGAAAGGGCCCCACATGTACAAAAATATTTATAGCAGCTCTCTTTGTGGTAGACAAGAACTGAAAATCAAGGGGATGCCCATCAAATGGAGAATGGCTAGACAAGTTGTGGTATATGAATGTAATGGAATACTATTGCGCTATAAGAAATGATGAACAGGAAGACTTCAGAAAGGCCAGGAAGAACTTAAATCAACTGATACTGAGTGAAAGGAGCAGAACCAGGAGAACTTTGTACACAGCAACAACCACAGTGTATGAGGACTGTTTCTGATAGACTTAGCCCTTCACAGAAATGCAAGGACCTAAAAAATTCCCAATGGACTCTTGAGACAACATCCCTTACATATCCAGTGAAAGAACTATGGAATTTGATCACAGAATGAAGCAAACCATTTTCTCTTGTGTTATGTTTTGTTTTATTTTATAGTTTCTCCCATTCATTTTAAATCTTCTATGCAACATGACTAAGGTGAAAATATATGTAATAAGAATGTAAACAAAAGAAAAAAAGATGGAGAAACAGAATTTTCAAGTAGTGATTTGTTCAAAGTCATACTACAGCAAATGACATGCATGAGATTTCTATCCAGGTCTATTGACTCAAACTCCAAGTCTCTTTCAGATGCCCCATAATGTATGCAACGTACTTTGCAAATTTTAGAGGACTATTCAAATGTCAGCAAGCCAACACACATTTATTCAATGCCAACATAATTGATTTCTTATTCTCCTCCTAGACCCTGAACTCCTTCTCAGAGGGGATCGTGTCAGATTAGACAGTCTCCATGGTAGCTATAAAATTCTTTGAGTTTCTTGTTACTAATTAATCAGAACTAATGAACTAACTATTATTAATTAGAACCAGTGCTCTAAAAGATTATAAACTTTTAAAAAACAATATTAAAAGAATATATATATAAGGTATAATGTCTTTTCTTTCTCTTTTCTTACTTCAAATCCTGAATTCTGAAATATGTTCATTGCATTCAATATCACATCCTAAAGTAAGTGATTTTTTAAAAGTTAAAAATTGTGCATCCTGAAAAGGGCAAGATTATTACAGTTACAAATTATTTTGATAATGTTTCCACTTCTTTAGCTGATTTGCACTGACCAAAATTGCTTTATTCTGAGTTCAATATTCAAAAGTTGTCAGAAAGATAATCAATTCTGCAGGAGAAAAGTAACTAATATTTAGGAAATGGAATGTTCTTAAAATTGAAAATTATTTTGGGTGAGAATTGAATTTTACTTTTTGTGGAACTTTTTATATAATATCTTTGAGGTTCTTGCTTTGCAGCTTACTTAGATGAAAAAGAACACTGGACTGGAAGTTAACAAAATGAAGTTCTATTATCAGTTATGTCACTAATAATATCTAGTTACCTGTGCAAGTTATTTGACCTTTCTGGGCTTCCTCAATTTAGGTCCCTGTAAAATTAGAGATGACTAAATGACTTCTAAAGAATTTTCTAATTCTAATATTCTACTCTATGAAATTATCTTGTAATTAAATTTTGGTGGCACCTTAGTAAGCCCTTCAAGGGGGTCCGAGATAATTAACTCCTCTAACACCTTTATATTTTTTCTAAATGTATAGTCTTTTGTGCCATAAGGGGAAAAAGCTTATCTGATCATGTTATTACATGGAAATGTGGGGCATCTTTGTGTTCATTTTAAAATATGTGTTCAAATAGAAAGGAGATATTCTAGGTGGTGAAATCTTCTAGATGTTCTTCTTTGCATATGCTATTACGACTAAACATGTGTTCTGAGGTTTACAAGGCCTCCATAATGAAATCCGTGATTACCTAAAAATAAATTTTCCCATCAATGCATGTAGAAAAATAATGGATGAAAAATATTTGCTGTTCAGACAACATTCAGTGAACAATCCATACAGTTAGTACATAGGCCTATATATCAAGAATATTATGTTGGACTGGGTCCGGAATCGAAAAAGAAGAAGATTGGAGTGGTCTCCATTGCATCTAGAAAATTGTAAAATGTTCTTACTAGTCCCAAGTTAATCTCAAATAGAAAACACATCTTTTAAACCCCCACATTCAAAAGTCAAATTTGTATGGTTAAGACACCTATGAACACTACAATCCCCAAAGAATCATTCATAGGTGACTCATAAGGCAATAAAAGACATGTCTATTGGGTCTTTGTAGGTAGTAGTATGTTTTTAATGATGAACTGTAGACAGGAAATGCTATGAAAAATATCATTCATGAAACATTATTAGAAAAAGAGGTTAACACAAATACTCTACTAGTGCCCAGAAAATGTCAAGAAGATCTATTGGAAGGTTTTTATCTTCCAAAGAAGACAAATCCTCTTTGGGAAATATGGACAAGAATCACACAAGTTGAGAAGATATAAGTGGACTGAAAAGAATCTGTTCTCATAGATCCAGTGAGACACTAGAAGAATTTATGAACTGAATACTATAAATTGTTTTATATGTTGAATGATAGCACTGTTGATAGTGATCACTGCCAGAGTACATAAGTAGCATCAAGTCTAAAGAGAAAAAATTAATCTCAGACATGAAGACTATCTCTGCCAAAGGAACTCACACATGTTGCTTTTGACATTGCTTACTAAAACATAGATACTCCATTCTGAAAGCAGTTGCCTACATGACCCTTTACAGTACCCAACATTTTTGCTATTCTTTGTCATCTAATTTTTAATCTGTGAGTTGGGGAGTAAAACTGTTGTCCATTTTATGGTTGAAAAAAACTAAAAGATATGAAAATGTTAAAGTGATTGCCCAAAGTCAAATGGTGGTAGAACCAAGGTGCGAACCACAAGACCAGCGCTCTTCCCACTTTACAATATCATCTCCCTGTAAACAGAGTTAGCTTGCTATTGTTCAAAGAATTCTGGATTAAGAATTAAGAAATTTGAACTCCATTCCTAGATCCTTCTCTCACACACTTCCAGTTGTTACTCAAGCATATCTAATATAGTGCTCTCTCTTATCTTATGTCTCTGTATTCATTTCAACTTAAAAAGGAAGATGAAGCTACCTATGAATACATATCTATCTATGTGATTGTAAATAACCTCATGATTTCATATTCCTGCTGATTCCTTTTAGAATATAAGAGAGTCAACAGAGGAACTGGATAGAAAGGTAAAGCCAACTGTGGAAAGAAGAGAGGAAAAAGCATGATTAATCAGCATGGAATGGCTAGGTGAATAACTGATTTTTTTTAAAAATTGAGTGGTTTGTTTTTTGATTGTGGGGAAAATTTTTGTAATTATGTGCACTTGAAATCAAAATATCCCCCTGAGGGGAAAGAAGAAATGATAGGAAAAGATTAATTACTATGTAGTTGTACTGGGGATCGCTGTCCAAGGTGAGCTCAGATGAGGGATGCAAACTGCAGGAGAGGTTGGAAGACTAATTATCAGGAAGACTAAAAAAATTTGCATTTTTATTGTTTCAGTAAAGTAAGTGGAATATTGATCTGTGAGTTTCAGCTGCAATAAGAATATTTTTAATATCAGCATCACAATCCCATTGTTTGCAAATAAATAAAAGCAAGAATCTCACTCCTTCCTTTAATAATTCTAGAAAGACATTTCTGTCTAATGTCTGGTCACATTGGTAACTGTGCTACCTTCAGTAAATTTCCTTATCAAGAAACTGCTCATGTCATTGGTCTTTTGTAGTAGAATATGAGAACAATTACTGTTTAGATTAGAAAAGTTATTAATGTCATACATGACCTATCTGAGAGGTAGAAAAGGGAAAATACATTGTTTACTTTTATCTCATGTTAGTAAAAGAGTATAAATGACATGTTATTAATTTTACATAATGGAAAATGTCTTATGCAATAAGTTGAAACTGCCACATACCCAGACACACAGTATATTATCATATGCCACTTGGACCTCATCTCAGGCATTTCAGATTGCAAGAATATGAAAAATATGCCGGCATCATAAAGACCTTTTTTATTTTTTCCTCTTATTAATCTTGGGTTTCTAATATAATCATTATGCAAAGCTTGTCTGGAAAAAGAAATAAATGCTGAAAGTACTTAGCCATCCAACAAGTAGAAGGATTTGAAATTCCCTTACCCTCTACCTAACATATCCAAAGATTTAGAGGATTCAGCAAGATGATATCTATATTAGTATCCTGTTTCCCAAGCAGGAATTTATGAATGCTGCCTCATAGCCATAGTCATCTAGATCACTCTTCAAGGTAAAGGATCATTTCTGCTTATTTTGCATCTCTTCGCCTATGCCTAATACAGCATGCTATTATAATAGCTAAGGCTTGCTTCATTTCAGTGTGCTGACACTTACTATGGCATTGCTGCTAGCCTCTAAGGTTCCAGTCAATCAAATGAGATCCACATTTGAGATAACCATCTGCAGAAACACTGTTATGCTATTATGAGATGTTTCAGTCTACCACAGTAACTCCTGATGTGGCCCACAAACCTCCCTAGGCAGTTACAGACCTATTGTAAGGGATACATACCTATGTTGTCATATTTGTACTTGTTTAGTTCCAACAAAAAGATAAGTGTGACAGTATAATAAGTAGTAAATGTAGGGAGAGGAACTGGACTGGAAGAGGAAGCTCTATTCCAATGCCAGTCAGCACCTTCTCTGCAACTTATTGTCTTAGACTGTTACCTAGTGTACTGAGAGGCCAAGTGACTTAACTTGCCTAGGGTCATGCAGCCAAAATGCATCAGTAGTGGGATTTGAACTGAGGTCTTCTTGTCTTTGAGGCTAGCTCTCTAATTCCCACACCAAGGTACCGGTCATAATAACTAAATAAACATACCCTCCATTAAATGAATAAATAATATATCTCACATTTTTAATATATGTAGATATCATGATTAATAGAATAAGTTTATTTAAAAGCTTTACTGAGTCCATAGCAGTTTTTTGTCATAATGAAGTTTCTTAATCAATAGATACTAATAGTATTACTGTAATGAAAGGGTCCCCTAAAACTGTGGATGTCAAAAAGAGCTCCTCATACTTGAAAATGTTGTGAACCACTGTACTCTTAAGCATATTCCTCCTTGGTATTCCTTTGATATAAAGCTAGAAAATTCCTCTCCCCCTCCTGCTCTTCTTATCCATAATTGAAAACCAGCAGTTTATTTAAGTAAAAATTCCTTCCCTGCTAGGCCTTCCCTTTTCTCTTCTCAGCTCTGTTTTTCCTCCAGATCCTACATTCCCTTACTCTTGAAATCCATTGTGCCTTCTGCAACTCTCACTCTATTATTAATAAACTGGCCTACATGCTAAATCTCTTTCCACATTTATTCTATCTCCTAGAACTTATGAAAGCCTGTCTTTATTCAGAAATCTCTTCAGCATTTGCAACTCTTGCTAATTCCAGTTGCTTCATATTTCATATTCTCTAACATTAAATAACCCTGGGAACCAGAAATTAGCACACTCTTTTCCCCTGCTGAGCCTTCCAGAATCTCTCTCTGCAAACATCACTAAGCAACCTTCCCTACTTTGAGGTTTACACTAGTCAGTTCTATCACCCCATAGTCTTTGACTCATAGTCCTCCTCTCCCCAAACCTGATCTTTTCCTTGGTGGATTCAGTAAACATGTTGATAACACAAATAATGGAGACTCAATTATTTAACAATTTCCATGATCTCTGTTTCCATCCTACCTTGGTCATCCACAGGCAAAATCACTCTTTAGACCTCACCATTACAAGAAACTACCCCACTTCTAAGAGATCTAATTCTTAAATAGCCCTTCACAATCCCTGAATGCTGTCCTTTTACCTCTCCCACTTCCTTAGTTCTCCTAAACTTGCTTAGATGACTTTATCATGACCTCCAGTCCCATAATTTCTCCTTGTTCTTTAGGGCCATAACTCCCATTTATGCTACACTTATCTCATTATAGAATCTTTACCGTACAGTTAACCTGTTCAGTAATGGATTGTTTGCCACCCTTGAACTCCTTTCCCTTTCACATTCTGTTGTTCAGAGCTAGCTCGTCCTTAATGCTGGATCACTCCTCCTGAGTGCCCCCTTCACTCCTACTTCTGATCTATTTCTAGAAGTCACAGAATCATGCAAAATTGTTCTACCACAAATTTATGTTGGATCTCAATTGGTCCCTCAATGCTGCTTGAAAATCCTCTTACAAATCCATGTCCAATTAATTTTCCATCACTCACTTGAGAGAGGCTATTTCAAAATGTAACTCTATTTTGTGCTGTAACTTGTTTTGTTTTGTATTCTGAGAAGTCTAAATCTGGCTGGGCAGAGCAATTTCAAATCAAAGAAGTCGCCAAGCATACCGACTTGTTTGGCCGATACATTTAAAGCACAGGATGGATTAACCATTTAGTAGTAAAAGCATCTATTCCACTAAGAAGTTATATCCATCAAGGACCTTTTATGGATAGTTCCTCAGACAGAGACAGGAAACTGAGTTGGTAGTCTTAGAGTTAGGAGTGACCCATGGGTTTTCCTCACTCATGAGTTTCCCTCCTAAGTTTCTTTAACAATGTGTCTGCTTTCCCCCAGATACTGAGCACACTGATGAGTATAGATGTTATGCTTGTGTTTCTACTGTAATATATCTGTTACTTCTGCATCTGCCTTATATGAACACCCATGACATCATTATTCTTGTTTTTATCTTATTATTACATAAATAAATAATGTTCAAGAACTATTGTGTCATCATTTTAAGTGACTGGCTTTGTGAAAATGGAAGCACACTGATGAGCACTCAAGAGAAAGAAGGGTCATTAGGGATGTTTTGGAATGTTTTGGGATGTTTTCCAATTAAGCAACTACTATGTCTCAAATATTATACTAGGTTCTGAGAATACAAAGACAAAAGTGAGAGAATTTCTCACTGAGATTTACATTCTACAAGAAAGATATTACATATCATGGATAAGTAAATAAAAGATACATATAAAATAAATGAAGAGTGATTGCAGGGGCACTAACAACTAGGGGATCTAGAAAAGCCTCTTAAAGAAGTTGGCACTTGAACTGAACCTTGAAGTAATCTGGGAGTTGTAAGAAGTAGAGGTAAAGAAAGAAAACATTCCAAGAATAAGGGATAGCCAGTGTTAAACTATGAAGATGGAAAATAGAAGGTTACATGTCACAATCATCAAGTAAACAAATTTGAGAGTGAAGAGTATGTGAAATCATACTGGGAAGATAGACTGGAACTATATTTTATCACAGATTTCATTGGGGAGCCACTGAAGCTTTTTTCTTGAGCAGTGGAGTGACATACATAGATTTTAGGAATATTAAATAAACATATTGATCTGGGAATCTGCATAAAGAGGATAAATGAAGTAATCAGAACTAAGGAAGTCACTGAGAGAATATAGAGAGAAGAAGAAAAGGTCTAAGACATAGCTCAGAGAAGAACCCTTGGAGAAAGAGTGAGACATGAATGTCTTTAATTCCACAGTGGAAAATGTGAAAGATCAGTTAGAGAGAAAAGAAAAAGAAATACAATGGAGCTGGCACAACAATTGAGAGGGGAAGAGAATTTAGAAGAAAGAGATGATCAATAGAAGCAAAAGCTATAGAGAGGTCTAGAAGAGGTCATTGGATTTTGCAATGAAGAAATCATTAACAAGTAGCTTCAGTAGAACGATAGAGACATAAGGAGATTGAAAGAAATTGAGTATAGGCAAGAGGTGAGGAAGTAGGGGCACCGATACAGACAGATATTTCTAGGAGTCTGTGAAACGGATACAAGATATAGGATGATTGCTTGAGGAGACACAGTCAAGTGAAGTTTTTGTTGTAGTTGCCAGGAGGGCGGTTTTGTTTTAAGATAGGCAGAATCTGGTAGCAAAGAAGAAGCTAGTGTTATTCAAATATGAAGCTTCTGAGTAGAATTGTTATTCCCTTTCCTTTATTAATCCAGAACCATGTTTTCCAAAATATTTATGTCACCAGTATTCAATGACAATTCAATTCAACAATAAAAATGTATTAAGCACTCACTGTGCGCAGAGTACTATGCTAGACATTAAAGTGAGATCATTTAAATAAGATAGGATCATTATTACATAGTGCAATGGTAACAACACAGGCAAAGTCAACAGACCTAGACTTGACCCTTGTCTCCAACATTTAATAAACTATGTGACCTGAGAAAGTTCCCTTAACTTCTCAAGTCTCAATTTTCTTACGTGCAAAATAAACTCTTAATAATTGAATGTCTTACCTCTCAGGGCTATTTTAAAGAAGGTGCTTCTTAAACTTTAGAGCACTGCTTAAATGGGAGTTCTACTGCTTTATATCTTTCTTGTTCTCCTTATCATTTGCCTTTCTCATCTCTGAGTACAGACAGAAACAGTCCAAGGACAAGTAGTCATTCTGTTATTATCCCTTTATACTTAATGTTCTGCATATCACAAGTGGATAAAATGACTTTTTGTACTTGAATAAAAATATTAGAATGTGAGCTCTTCTACGGTAAGCTCACCAAAAGCACCCTTGTTCTAACTCCAGTAGCAAATGGGATGATAAGGAGGATACGTACCTTATGTTCTCCCCTAAATGACTTTTCTTGTTTCTGGTTGTCTCTTCCACTTGAAAAAGTTTTCCATTCCTTATAACTTGAAATGTAGCATTTTACATAGCACATCTTTTTTTTGATGTTCCTAACTTTTTTTAATGCATCAATGATATATCTGTGTGATTATGGGTCACAGTTGGATCTATGAAAATAGTTCTGTTCCAGTACGGTATTTGATAGAAATATCCAGGATTATTTGAGGTCTGTATTTTATGGGGGTTTGTTCACTTCCAGTTATTATGAAAAATAGTGAGCTTCTGGTCTAAAGTTTTTACAAACCATCTATTTTACTTGCTGAGTCTTTGACAGGTACTAAATTTTTGCACCCTTCAGTAAAGTGTTACACAGCTTCCACTATTTCCTTGTGCAATCTACACTGATCACTAGGTTCAGGCTTCTTAAGGATTACCCTTTTGTAATTATAGGTGACAAAGAATGAGTTCAAAATTGTCACCAAAAATCCTTCCACTTTTATAAACAAATTCACATGACTCAGCCTCTTGTTATTAATATTCTTTGTGGATGTATTTTTGACTGAGTTCATGCAAATGTTTCCTATGGAGAAGTTTTTGATTCTGGTCTTAGATCTCAGTTACTTTATAGGTGCCATCTGGGGAAAAACAATTTTGGGGTATAATTTATAATTCTAATACCATATTGTCAGCTTTTTTTAGTTTTGCTGATTTAGCATTGTGATATCTGCTTATTCATAATTGTTCCTGTAATTTCTAAGTCATTTATCATGTGTTTTGAGAATGAATATCAGTCTTTTTGTTGGCAAAGAAATGTTCATTTTTTTTATAGATTGTAGGGTAATAAGTCCTACAGGTTTTTGTTATAATACCCTCCAAAATCATAGTGATATATTTTGCATTTTGGAAAGTATACAATTAAGACTGACATTGTATTAGACAGTTGTTAATTACTTTAAATATATTCTTCTACTTATATTTGTTTTAGGAAGTCAATATATTCAGCCATATTGTCTCCTTGATAGCAATATCCTTGATACGTTTTACTGCTTTGTTTCTGGTTAAGTCTCTTCTACTTGAAAAAGCTTTCCATTCCTTATAACTTGAAATGTAGTATTTTACATCATAGCACTTTTTTTAAAAAAATGTTCGTAAGAGTGGTGGAGTCAAGATGGTAGAGTAGAAGGATGGACCTGTAAAAGCTCTCCCCTCACAGTGCATAAAATACCTGTAAAAAATGACTCTAAACAAATTCTAGAGCAGCGAATCCACAACATGACAGAGTGAAAGAGATTTCCAGTCCAAGGCAGACCAGAAGACTGACAGGAAAGGTCTATTGCATCATCTAGGAGCAGAGTGCAGCCCAGGCTTGGCCACGTGGCGCAGCAGGGACAGGACCAGAGCAGGCTTCAGGGGGCGGAATCACAAGAAGCAGCTGCAGTTCCCAGATTACTCAACTCACAAACACCAAAGACAGCTTCAAAGGTCAGTGAGAAAGCTCTTTCACCTAAGTGAGAAGGGAACATGGTCTAGCCCTCATCCCTGGCAGTGGCAACATCCATTTTTGTATCCCTCAGCCTAAAGTCCCTGAGGAATTTGAGCTGCTGATCTGAGTTTCAGCCCTGAGTGGCCATCCTGGGATGAGGAGGAGTACTGGTGTAGTGGAGTTGGTGGAGGCTCTGGATAGGGAATCCTACTTACAGATCCTGGGCAGAAGAGTGCTTATGGTTACTCCCAGAACAAAGCACAGGCCAGGAAAGGAGTAAACTCCTCTCCCTTGATTCTGCCACCTTGGAGGAACTGAGAACGTACAGGTCCATAGAGTATACCCACCACCTGACAAAGGATTCAAAAGTCAAGCAACTCACTGGGGAAAATGCCCCAAAAAGGGAAAAAAATAAGATTATGGAAGGTTACTTTCCTGGTGAACAGGCATTCTCTCCCATCCTTTCAGATGAGGAAGAACAATGCATACCATCAGAGGAATACATAAAAGTCAAGGCTTCTGCACCCAAAACCACCAAAATAAATATGCAATGGGGTCAGGCCATGGAAGAGCTCAAAAAGGGATTTTGAAAATCAAGTAAGAGAGGTGGAGGAAAAAATGAAAAGATAAATGAGAACAATGCAAGAAAATCATGAAAAGCAAGTCAAGAGCTTGCTAAAGGAGACCCAAACAATACTGAAGAAAATAACACCTTTAAAAGTAAACTAACTCAAATGCAAAAGAGACCCAAAAATCCTGTGAGGAGAAGAATGTTTAAAAATTAGAATTAGCCAAATGGAAAAGAGGTTCAAAAACTTGCTGAAGAAAATAGTTCTTTAAAAATTAGAATAGAGCAGATGGAAT
Source organism: Bettongia penicillata ogilbyi (assembly GCA_023548195.1). NCBI lineage: Eukaryota > Metazoa > Chordata > Mammalia > Diprotodontia > Potoroidae > Bettongia > Bettongia penicillata. The sequence goes on along the minus strand of JAJHZJ010000470.1, from coordinate 34,768,855 downwards.
CTAATGACTTCATGAGAAACCAAGAAATTACAAAATAAAACCAAAAGAATGAAAAAAGTAGAAGACAATGGGAAATATCTCATTGGAAAAATAACTGTCCTGGAAAATAGATCCAGGAGAGACAATTTAAAAATTAAGCAACTATCTGAAAGTCATGATCAAAAAAAGAGCTTAGACATCATATTTCATGAAATGATCAAGGAAAACTGCTCTGATATTCTAGAACCAGAAGGTAAAATAAATATTGAAAGAATCCACTGATCACTTTCTGAAAGAGATCCAAAAAAACAACTCCTATGAATATTGTAACCAAATTCCAGAGTTCCCAGGTCAAGGAGAAAATATTGCAAGCAGCCAGAAAGAAACAATTTGTGTATTGTGGAAATATAATCAGGATGACACAAGATCCAGCAGCTTCTACATTAAGGGATCGAAGGGTTTGGAATATGATATTCCAAAAGCTAAAGAAACTAGGATTAAAATCAAGAATCACCTGGCCAGAAAAACTGAGTATAATACTTCAGGGGAAAAAAATGGCCATTTCAAATATTCAGATGAAAAGATCAGAACTGAATAGAAAATGTGACTTTCAAACACAAGAACCAAGTGAAGAATGAAAGGGCAAACAAGAAAGACAAATTATAAAGGATTTACCAAAGTGGAACTGTTTACATTCCTACATGGAAAGATAATATTTGTAACTCTTGAAACTTTTCTCAGTATTTGGATAGTTGTAGGGATTATACTCATATATATAGACAGAGGACACAAGATGAGTTGAATAGTAAGGGATGATATCTAAAAAAATAAAATTAAGGGGTGAGACAGGAATATATTGGGAATAGAAAGGGAGACATGGAATGGGGCAAATTGTCTCATAAAAGAGGCAAGAAAAAACTTTTTTCAGTGGAGGGGAAAAGTGGGAATATGAGCGGGAAAAAGTGAAACTCACTCACTGTGTCAAATTTGGCTTAAAGAGGGAATAACATGTACACTCAATTTGGTGTGACAACTTATCATACACTACAGGAAAGTAGGGGAGAAAGGAATAAGTGGGTATTGGGGGGATGATAGAAGGGAGGGCAAATGGGAAGAGGGAGCAATTAGAAGTAAACACTTTAGGGGAGGGAGAAGGTCAAAAGAGAGAATAGAATAAATGGGGGGCAGGATAGGATAGAGGGAAATATAGTTAGTCTTTCACAACATGACTATTATGGAAGTCTTTTGCAAAACTACACTATACAGCCTATTTTGAATTGCTGTCATTTTCAGTGGGGATGAGTGGGGAGGGAGGAAGGGAAAGAAGTTGGAACTCAAAGTTATAGATACAAATGTTGAGAAATGCTTTTTCATGCAACCAGGAAATAAGAAATACAGGTAAATGGGGTATAGAAATCTATCTTGCCCTACATGAAAAGAGAGAATATGAGGATAAGAGAAGGGAAGGATGTGATGGAAAGGAGGGCAGACTGGGGGAAGGGGTAATCAGAATGCATGGTGTTTTGGGGTGGAAGAGGGGAGAGATGATGAGAAAATTTGGAACTCAAAATCTTGTGGAAATGAATGTTGAAAACTAAAAATAAATAAATAAAAATTTAAACAAACAAAGTTATCTTTTTTTTTAATACATCAATACTATATCTGAGTGATTATGAGTCACAGTTTGGTCTATGCTTTGGTTTTATCCAAACCCATTGTGGCCTCTGGATTCAAGTTAGAAGCCTTCAGTCTTTATCTTTACCTGAGATAATTTAAAACGACACCTGATTATCATTAGATAAAATTCCATGAGATGAATAAACTATTTAATGTATTTTGGAGTTGCTATCACTACACAAAATACATAATAAACCATTTTAGTATGATACCTTCTTTAATTTGGAAACCTTAGTTTTATTTAGCAGAGATTGTAATGGATTTGAGTGGGAGAATCACAAGGGACTTAAGTTGCCTTCCTTTAAAAAATTCCATTATTTCACATCATTTGTTCTTGGTATTATATCAATGGCACATTTTAAACAGAATTTTCTCACAGTGACATAAAATACTCAAACATTCTTACTATACTTTGGTATATTTCATATTTATGTATTTGCAATGCATGAATAAGGCATGTGTGTGGGACTGAATCAAAGATTTTGCAGTAATCAATAAAGGCACCATAGTTGTTATGGTAATTTATGGCAGGTTGCTCAATAATTACCAAATAATAATAAATTGTTTCTAGCTCATGGATTTGGGTGTAGACCCTTTTGTTTCTCACTAAATTTGTTATTTTATTCTAAATATTATAGAATTTTTTTAGTAATATGTTCTCTGAATATATCAAAATATATAAACATATAATTGACCTAAATTTGGAGGAAGTCGCTGATGTTCTCATATTTGGGGTAATAGATATGAAATACCATCTGTTCAGAAAGGTGGAACTAGACTGACTTCGGAGAGGCAAATGGAAAAGTGTTTTGCTGGTGATTCTTATATTGAAGCTTTTGAACCAGTAATAATGATGGATTTTATCAGGCCCCATCACTTGTCAGTTTTGCAGTAAAAATTTTCCATCACCTCCCCAAATGTAACAGTTCAGTTATTAATTACAATAACATCTAAGCTTCCAGTTTAGTGTTTTATCCAACTTCCTTTTTTGTTATACCGACCATCTAGAGACTAAATTGAGGATCAGAATTTCCCACATTTTCCTTCTTCAGGAATTCTCTGTCTCCTCCTAAGGCTTTGCTTCTTAAACCCATATAGCAAAGTTTTAGATTGGTGGAGAGGTGTTTATCTCCTTCTTTGTACTGCTTTGACTATCACCTTAGCCTTTTTACTTCTGCTTTCTATTACTGATAAAGAGGACCAAGAAATTTTAATATACTTTTTTCCCCTTCCACATATTTCATTTTTGTTGCCTTTTATTGGGTTATGTATTATTAATATTTTCTGCCCTGAGTTCTAAGTAGACAGTGATCTTCCAATGACTTTCAATGGATCTTTAATAAGTTCTCTTCTGTAACTGTGGTGGTTGGTACTTGTTCTTAGGATTATTCCTTAATTAGTCTCACCTTTTTCCTCCACTGATTCTTACATAACAAGGGTCATCAAGTATAATCTTATGTGCAGATGCTAATATGTTGTAATTTCTTTAAATATTGTGGCAGCAAATGTGGTTGTTCCTGAGAGTAATAGCAAATACTAGCTTCAAAAAAATTACCTTTTCGGTATCATTGGTCTTCTTGTTGGAATCAGCCTGTTAATCTTAAAGGCTTTTCAAAGTATCTAAGTACGTCCATCTCCTTTTCAAAATCGTTGTACTCTGACATTATTTTTTTATGTTTCATTATTAATTAGAATTTCCTTAGTATATATTAAAGTGAAGATTTTTAATACCCTCAATTTTTTTAGCTTTCTTCTCAGATTTTAGCAGCTCTTCAATTTCATTCATATTCTATATAATCTAAGCTTAGGGAAGAAGTTATCCCTTATAAGTGCACTGAGCTTGCTAACAGTACATTGCTATGTGACTTTCACTTAAGGGGACCATGGACAGAATACAATAAAACCATTGCCCAATAAGATTTATTTTCAATTTTATTATGCTGTGCTGCTGGGATATAATGAAAGTATTCGTTTCTTTACTCTATTTCATGCCCACTTAGGTTTATCCATGGTTAACATGATCTGCACAAAACCATTTTCACCAGGTAGACTATTGGTATTTTGGTTTTGTTCCAATGTATTTTGCTTTTTATGGTAGCAGAACACAAAGCAACATCGTTCACTCTCAGGGTGATTATCAGGGTAGCTTCAAGTGGAGCCAAACTGCGACTCAAAGTCTTCAACTCTTAAGAGCAGGTCCATCACACTGACCAAAGTGCCCACACAGTCAGTGAAATTACTTAGAGCCCAAGTTAGCAGTATTTCAGGGTTTCTGCCAGAGTTCATGCATAGATATCATAATGGCCTTCGGGAATGTGAAATACCCACTATTCATCACACTACAGCATTTTCCTTGTTCACTATTTACTTCTTTTGCTGACAGCATTATAATGGTTTGGACTTGGATGGTTGTTTTTGTCATTGTTTGATGTTGTTTCTTATTGATGGTGTTGCTATGTCTCCTCTGTCTTATTCTCATGTTTTCTGACAAATTACAAATAGAAATGGATACATCACTGTCCTGTTATTCTTTCCTTTACATTTAATGTTCTTCAGGTTATTGCATTCTGTAGAATGAATAATTTTTGTAACTGAAAAAGCATAAAAAGAATATGAAACTCTTCTCTAGACTCATTGAAAGCATCTTTGGAATAACTCCAGCAGGACAAAGAACAAAAAAAAATGTATCTTTTTCTGTCTCCACAATTTTTTTTCTACAAGGTCTCTATATATTTTGAAAAAATTGAATTTCATGGGATTTGTAGGTTTTGAGGACTTGGCACCATTATATCTGTTAGAACATTGTTCTTAAGTTATAATAAATCAGTTCTATGTCCAGGTAGTTATAGGCAACTGTTAGTGATCCTGTGGTTCCAGTTTAGTTTATTTGACGAGTTCTCAAAGGTATTTTGAGGTTTGGATTTGCAATATGGAGATTTGTCATCTGTTGGTTTATAAAGGATAGTGAGTTTCTGTTTCTATATACAAGTCCATGATAGCCATTTTTAGTTGCTTCTTTTTTAACAAGATGCTGATTGAATTCATGTAGATACTTCCCATGGAAGACTTTTTGATGATAACTATGGTGATTGCTTTTGTTATTGTAATTATTGATGATGATCCAACAGAACAGAAAAGTGTTTACTGGGCTTCAGTACCCTGTAACCTATTACCAGTGATTTAGATACAGGAAATGGCATAAAAACACATGATCAAAGATATGGATGCATGACAACAAAAGAAGTGGATTGTTTGTGGGAATGGGGGGTGGGGCAGAATAAAAAATAGATACCATAAATGTTATATTGGCATCTACTTAATAGTAACAAAACCAAAACAAAAGGAAGTTCTTCAGCATATTTGTTTGATGTCCCACGCAGAGTTCATAGGAAGACATGAACAAGAATTATGAAGAATGAGAAAACATGGAGATGATGAGATTTCCAACAATGGATGGAAGGAGTCAGTATTCACACAGATTAGATCATGGATTCATTGAAATATTGATAGTGGTGTCAGTGATGATGATGGTGGTGATGATATTGAGATTTATTTTTTACCAGGGATACAATGAATTAAATGGCCTTAACTTCTCCCTAATTCTGAAGTAATAACTAATAGCATTTTCATATGACCTTCATCATTTTTCTTTGAAAAGATACATTCCAGGCAAGAGGATAATTTTGAAAATTGCTACCATCTGTGCTTTTTCAAGGAAACTATTCTAGAAGAAAAGAGGAGTTCTCATAATTTTAGTGTTAAGAATACTGTTTCAGTAACCCTTGGCTTTTGCATATTTAATTTATGCCTTATGACTCATTACAGTCATAAAATCACTCTTGATTCACACAGCCATCATAACTGACCTTTTTATCATTATATTCTTTAGCCTCTTTCATCAGACATCACTGCTGTGTGAATCTCTGGGGTAATGTATTCACAGATGTAGATCTTAAGAGTATTCTGAACAAATAGTATTTATTCTTCCATCGGAGGGTCTATCTCCTGTGATAGCTTCATCAGTTCTGTTACTCTGCAGACCAATCACTCTTGTCAGATTGCCCAGGGTGTGTAGACCCTTGTCTTAGTATTAAACATGATTCATGACTATAGGTTAAAATACACTTCATTTCAGGAACAAATTATCTGCCACCATAAACAGATGTTCAAGAAGCAGAGAAAAACATTTGCAAATATAAAGTGCCTGTACTACACAGATGATAACATTTAATTTTGCTTTCATTGAACCAATTTCCATTCTATTTTGGAAATATGTATCATTGAATCACAGAGCTAGAAAAGGACTTCCAGGTGTCATCTGGTTGAGCCCTAACCTATCAAAGACAAATGCTGGTCTGACCTATTTCAAAATTTCTCCAAGTTTCTTTTCTCTCTTCCAGGCTCAAGTAAAATTTTTAATTCCCTAGTACAATGCTATACGGTATTTGTTTGGATTCTAGTCTCCTTCCTTGCTCTAACATAGTGTTTTATTCTCCAAAGAGAAGTAATATTTGCTCTGAAAAGTCATCAACCATACTTGTAAGAGCCATTAACATCCTTCACCAATTCTTTCATCTGTTATCAATTTTCCTTCACTATCTGTTTGAAAGACTGTAGGAAAAAAAGTGTCCTTTTAAACTTTTTTTCTTGATTTGATTCAGTTTGGGATTGCTTGGGGATTTCCTCATATTTGAAATATATGTCCTGTAAATTCTATCTTCCTGTATGATTTGTTCCCACTCCTATTCTGAACTTTCACCATACTTTTAGTTACACATACTTGAAATCTCAGAGTCATCCTTAATTCCTCCTTTTCCCTCACTCTACATATCCGTTCAATGACTAAGTCTTGTCAATTCCACTTCCTTCACATCTCTGGCACCTTTCCCCATCTTTCCACTCACACAGTTGCCAGCCCCATTCAGGTCTTCATTGTCTACCAGCTAGACTGTTGCAATATGCACATAAGTGATCTCACATCTCTCTCCAATTCATTCTTTCTCATATCCCTGCTCTCTTACTCTCTTGCTCAACAAATTACACTTTCTCTAGGTTCATGTTTTTGAACCTGTTTCTTGGCATTTATGAAGCTCTTAACAACCTATCCCATTTACCTTTCCATGCTGATGGAGGAACTCTTCTTCACATAACTCTTTGTTCCTCCAGATAAACTGGCCAGCTAATTGATATTCACATATAACATTCTTTCTTCTAACTGTTCTTTGTACAATCCATAAATAAATATTTATAAAGTGGCTACTGTGTGCCATGCACTGTGCTAAGCACTATGGATACAAAAAGAGGCAAAAGACAAGTCCCCTACCTTCAAGAAGCTCACAGTCTAATGGGGGAAACAATAACAAAATAAATATCTACCAACAAGCTACCTACGGGATAAATGAATTATGAATAATTAAGATAGGGAAGTTTCTAAATTAAGAGGGGTTGGGAAATGCTCCCTACAGAAAATAAAAGCCTGTTCCCTTCTCACTTTTATTTCTTAGATTCCCTAGTTTCCTTCAAAGCTTAGCTCAAAAGCTGCTTCCTACATCACACCTTTCTTGATTCCCACTCCCTTAGCTGCCACTATCTGACCCTGAAACATACTTATTTTGTGTAGACATACATATGTGATGTTTTTCCCTCTAGAATGTAAGCCACATAAGGAAAGGGGTTGTTTAATTTCTGTCTTTGCATTCCCAATACCTAGCATAGTCCTTGGCATATAGTAAAGACTTAATAAGTGCTTGATTGGTCAATGAATGTGTGGATTTCAGTTTTGAACACTGAAATCGACATGGAGATTTCGAGGAGGCAGTTGGAGAGATAGGACTGTAGCTCAGTGGAGAAATTGGAAGTTGGATATGTAGATTTGAAATTAGCTATATAGAGGTGATAACTGAACTTATGAAAGTGGCTGAGGACAAAGCCTTGGGTTTTGCCACTTGTTACTGGGAGGGACTTCACTGATCTCTCAAAGGAGACTTAGAAGGAGTGTCCAGAAATATAGGAAAAGATCTATAAAAACCAAGAAAGGATAGTATACCTTAAACACACGTGATTAATAAACATTTATTGCATTAAATTGAAACGAAAGTTCATCATTGAAACAAAAGTTCATCATCATGTCCCATATCCCCTAGATAACATAAACATAAATAAAGGTAATATTGACATTAGAGAAGTATTACACATTAATTAAATCCCTTTTAGTGTTTTGAAAGCAAGTAATTTTTTAGCTTTTATAAAACTTTGTACATTGTTTTTATAGTAGCTCCAAAGAAGAGAGGAGAAAATATACATTCATCATTTTTCTTTTTATAGAAATGGGAAACTATGGATGTTAAAAATTGCATATACTATAAATCTTCATTGGGGCAGCTATTTGGTACAGTGGATAGAGTGCTAGGCCTGGAGTCAGGAAGATCTAAGTTCAAATCAAATATGTTTCTTGGATGTGGAAGCATAGATAGATATAGAACTACGGTAAAATCCTACATGGGTTAATGCTCTAAGTAGGAAATAATATTTACCAAAATGATTAATTCAGGTCAATCAAAAGTATTTGTTAAGTACTCCCCATGTGCCAAACCTTATACTAAAAGCCAAGGATACAAAGAAAGGAAAAAACAAAAACAAACCAACTTCTGCCCTCAAGTAGTATCCCAATAGGGGGAAGCAATATAAACTTAGAAGGTGTTGGTGGAGAGGGAGTAACCAGGAAAATAATCCCAAGAGGTAGAGATAAAGGGATACAACATTTCAGACATGGAAAAAATCCAGTGCAAAGGCAGAGATGGAAATGATGGGGGCACATCCTGTTTATGCTTAAGGAATTGCAATTAAGCTAATATGGGTGCATAGTAGAATTCATGGAGGGATGCAAAGTGTAAGGTATCTGGAAAGGTATGAAGGGACCAGGATGTGAAAGGTTTGAAATGACAAACAGAGGCAGAAGAGATACTTTGTCTTAGAAGTAATAGGGAGCTCTTGGAACTCAAAATGACATATAGTTAGAACTACTCTGAAAAAATCACTCTGGCAGCAGGATGGAGGATGGATTGGAGAGGGAGAGATTTGAGGCAGTCATCAATTATAAGATTATTTCAAAAGTGCAAAAGAAAGCTAATGAAGGCCTGAAGTAGGACGAGACTACCATGACACAGAGGTTGGAAGCCAGGGTGACTGGGAGAATGGTCGTACTCTCAGTGGTAAGTACAGAATGAAGTATAGAATGAGCAACAGAGAAGAGGGTCACAAAAGCTACAAAGGAAAGTTTCATAAATCTTTACATAAATTTTTATAAAATCTTCTAAAGGAAAGAGTGGTGGCAATATTGGAATCTACACAGAGATGAAGTGGGATGTAACTGCAGTCATTTACCCCTCTACAGATTCAATTCCATTTTGCTGTTGTTTTTAGAATAATGATTTCCTCTCTAAATGGAAAGGAACCTTCCTAGAATAACATCATCCCCTAATGTCTGTGATCATAAATGCACAGGTTAGAATTGGTATCATTTGTTTTTATAACATATTAATTTCCAAATATACCCTCTTTTTCTCCTACTGGAGAATCATCTGTTGTAATAAAAAGAAAAAATAGTGTTGAACAAAACTAACAAACCTATTAACTAAGACTTTGCTGTTCAGTCATTTCAGTCTCTCAGTGAACCCATTTGGGATTTCCTTAGTTAAGATCCTGGAGTGATTTGCCATTTCCTTCTCCAGCTCAACATATAGATGAGAAAACCAAGGCAAATAGAGTGAAGTGATTTGCCCAAAGTCACATAGCTAGTAAGTGTCTGAAGTTGGATTTGAACTCAGATCTTCCTGACTCCAGGTCCAGCACACTATCCACTGTACCAACTAGCTGCCCCAATGAAGATTTACAGTGTATGTAATTTTCAACATTCGTAGTTTTCCATCTCTATAAAAATAAAAAATCATGAATATATATATTTTCTTCTCTCTTCTTAGGAGCTATTACAAAAAGAACATACAAAGTTTTATGAAAGCTAAAACATTACTTCCTTTCAAAACACTGAAAGGGCTTTAATTAACGTGTTAATACTGCTTCTCTAATGTCAATCTTACCTTCATTTATGAGGCATTGTCTTTTACTTTTTACCCTGCCTGTCATGCTTTGATAACTTAGAGCTTTCTAGTATGTTATGTCAATCATATATTTGATCCCCTATCATCATTTACACCTATTTAAACACAACTGTTGTTCAGACCTAAAATCTCCTTGTCTTCATTTCCCATACTCTCCTTATATTAGAACTGACATATTCAAATTAATCTTGTGCTTTCTATTGTTTTCTTTCCCTCATGTCCACGTTAACTCCTCAGAATTAAAGTTATTGTATTTACAATCTTTAGGTTTTATATAGTTAATTTAGAAAACCCAGATTTGCTCAGAAGATCAGGTTTCTTCCCAGGTCATTAAGTACATCATACTTTTAGGACTATGTATTCTATTTACTTGGGGAATAGGTTTCATCCTGAACCTCTGTACCTTCTTATTGTCATCCTAACATAAAAAATGGGAAGGACATCACACTTGGAACCATAAGACCTTGGATCAAGTCATGACTCAAACGCTTTAGTCTGGAAACATGGAGAAGTAGTTTAACCTTTTTAAATTTATTTATCTGTAAAATGGAGATAATAATACTTTGCTCTACTTCACAGGGTTGTTGGGGGGCAAATAAACTAGGACAATTCCTTGTTTTTTAGGGTATCTTAAAGAAGGTGGTCTTTTAATACATGCTTATCATAACAGCAAGTGTCTTGATGAGGGTAGGTTAAGAATAGTAGGCAAAATCAGGTTTTGGAGATTATTCATGGAGGTCATAGATTCACTGAATCTTACTGTCATCTACTCTAACTTTCCAACCAATGCAATGATCCCCCTCTATGAAATCCCTAACAAGTGGCCGTTTTAGCCCCTGCTTGAATACTTCAGGGATGAGGAACTCACTGCTTCATGAGGAAGCCATGCCACTGTTACACAGCTTTAATTTTAGAATTCTTCATTATATGTAACAAAATGTAGCTTCCTACAATTTCTATTGTTAGGCACAACACAGAACAAGTCAACTCTTTAAAATATGTCACTAGTGAGGCAAAGACATGCACAAATTGACCACAGTGATTTCCTTCCTTGCCACATCCATTAAGAGATCAAAGGTTAAAGAAAGAATGGAGATTAGCCTGCTGTTGCTTTATGTTGAGAATCTGAACTATATAAAAAAAATTTTTTTAAAGAATTTAACCTATATTGTACTCTACTTTTCCCTTTACGCTTGAGAGGACAGTCACTGAATACATTCTCAAATTCAGAACTTTGCACACTCCTTTATTTTCTCCTTTGGTTTGATATAAACTCCCTTCTGGCATATAAACACTTTTTATATGATCACTGAAAAATGAATGAATCTTCTTTAAAGTTGATCTGACCAAGACTTTGCCAACAAGTACACCAACATCCACTTCACATTGTAGACTGAACATTACCACACCTGAGTCAGACTTTCTTTAAAGCTACCTAGCTGGAAAAATGCCTGGGAGCTACGGGGTATAGCAGAAAAAAGACAGTATTCAGGGTTGAAAATCTGGATTCAAATGTTGATGCTGGCATATATTATCTGTGTGACCTTGGGAAAGGTTAAATGCCTCCTAATGCATCTTACCTCTGTGGTTATCTGTAAAACAATGTTAAACTAAATGACATATAAAGTCTCTTCCAGTGCTAAAATCCCTAAGCCTGTGAACACTTAGCCTCCATACCAGCTATGGATAAAAGGCACTGGTGCCTCCGACTGGCTCAAGAAAGTCTGTTCTTCTGACTAGAAGAGAAAAAAGAAGAGCTGAGTTTATTGGTAGGATAGGAAAAGCACCATTCTCACTCCTGTGGGGAAAATAGGAGATGGAAATTCCCAGTGCTGTCAATCCTCTGCTTTAATGAGCATTAAATTCACTTTAAAAATCATAAAAGCAATCCACTTGAAATCTGAATGTAGCAAACCTAACACTTTGCTGTAAACAGGCTGCTCAGTTAATGCCATATTTAGTAATTACAGAAAAGGCATTTAGCTGTCAATTTTGCCCATGTTATTCAATTGAAGTATATTTGTATTTGTACTTTACACAAGAAACTGCATTCAAAAAAGTTAAAAGCAAAATAATGAAGCAAAATCAACACACACACACACATATACATATATATATATATACACAAAGAGAAAAAGATGTATGTATTTCAGCTACATTTTTATATCAAAGTTATATACTCAGAGGCTTTCAAAGCCATCTTAATCTGGGCTGCAAAGAATATGCTATTTTAAAAATATATATTTCTAGAAAGTAGGGACTTGCTTTACAACTAATTAAAATATAATAAAAGGCAAATGACTAGAAATTTACTTCTAGAAAAAAGCACTAAGGAGAAGTGTTTTTATTTAACAACATTTTAAGTATAATTACTCATGTAGGACTCTGTCTATTGAACTAAAATAATCAGTTACAAAAGAGTGCCCCGAGGATCCAAAAGAGTTAATGTTGTTTACAAAATTGCCAAATGACTCTCCTCTATCTGGAATAGCCATGGTATGAAAAGCTTTGGCAGGTGTAAGACAGCTTGAGCTGAGCTAAGTTACTATCCTGTGGGTGAGTAAGTAATACATGGGAACTTCCTTAGTCTACGGAATTTCATCCTGTCATTCAGACAATAAACATATATTAGCTACCCGCCATATGCCAGGTAACCTGCTAATCGCTAGGGATACAAAGAAAAGCAACACAGACTCCTCATTCTCAAAGACTCCAAAGTCTAATGGGGGAAACAACATATCAACATGCAAACAACTGTGTGAAAAAAAGATGTAGCTATAGATATGTATCTGGATAAGGAAATAGCAAACCACTCCAAGATTTTTGCCAAGAAAACCTCAAATGGGGTCATGAGAAGTCAAACATGACTGAAATGACTGAGCAACTGTATAAATATATATACATATACACATCATATATAATAAATCAGAAATAATTGACAGAGGAAAGACACTAAAATGTGATTATATTTGATATATAATTCTAGATTTAAAAACATTATAGAACTTTTTGATGGGCTTATAGTAAACTAGAAAGCCGTAAATCATAGTGTCAAATTTGTCACTTATCCTCCTTAAGGCTCTTGTTTGCAGAGAAGATGCCAAACTGGTAGAGAGGGTTTCCTTATCAGGCATTCCCTATACCAAGGGAATCACAGATCTAGTTCGAGACTCAATTAAACTAAGTCCATGTGAATAGTTGGCATGAGGAAGGAAAAGCAAAGCAATTACAGAGAACTAGACTTTAAGACAACTAGACCATCCAAAAATGAAAAGATGGGAAATAGGGATATGCAACAGAGGGAGATAGAGTGTGACCAGATGAGAATGAATGGTGTATAAGCTAACACAACCTCTGAATGGTAGAAGAAACCAGTACTTTAAAGGAGCCATAATTCCATAAATATAAGCACTCTGTGGACAGAGACCCAGTCCTACCATGTTTAATAGGGAAAATCTATCACCTGCTGGTCCATCCTTTAGTGAATCTCCTGATGGTTAACTGAGACTGATATTTACACAGCAGATGCACAGTCTGACACTAGGTCCACACTCTGGGTTTTCCTTTAAATGAAATTTACTTGTTTTCCATTTGCTTAAGCTTTGAGAACTCAAGATCCACACACTGGAGGAAATCTTTTTTTTTTTTCAGATGACAAAGATTAAGGAATTTGAAAACTGAGTAGTATATAATGTTGAGTTTTTTCTCTTCCTATGAAGCTCACTTCTATTTTATACTAGAACAGACTTGTGGAACAAACCATATAATTGAGAGAAAATATTACACTTATAAATGAAATATATTTGTTATATCAGTTATAAATATCCTAAATAAAGTTCACAGATTGAGGTTCTTAACCTGGGATCTATGTATAGAAAAATAGAGAGAAAAAAATAAATTGATATATGATCACTGTAATTCAGTATAATTGGTTTCCTTTATAAATCTATATATTTAATTTTTAATATTTAAGAACATTATTAAGAACATAGGTTTTGTGTCCATGACACACAAAAATATATGAAAAAGTCCTGTGTAAGGACAAATTCCTCCTTCTTACCTCTTTTAGCACTTCTAGAAAGCAGTTCCTTCCCAACATGAATAAACAGTACTCATACACTTAGCAACTATTTGACTTCACAAATGAACTTTTTAAAAACATAAATAAACAAAGAAAAGAGAAATGCCAGTACAATAATTCCTCAATGTCATGAAAACTTATTTTTATTTTAAGAAAACCCTTCATGGATTGAAATAGTTTAAATTCTGCTTTTTAAAACATTTTCCTGTTATGTATGATATGATTGGCATTCTCTCTGTTTTTGAAGTCTGTAAAGCATTTCTTGAAAAGAGGCTCCTTTATCTCTCAGACCATCTCTGGACAAGCTCTTCACAAAATTTTCAAACTGCAATACTGTCCCAAGCACCAGAAAACCTTTCTTTCTGCTTCAGAAATTTTAAAATGAGATGAACAAGACTTTCACAGCTTTTTGGCAAGTTGTCAGAAGGACCTGGCAGCCCTGCCTCTTAACAATGGGAGCTCCCTTGTTCCTTAGGCCTTGCTAATCAGCCTCAGAGAGAACATTTACAGATCCTGCCAACAGTTTAGGAAACCCTAAGGGGAGGGGAGGAGTGGAGGGAAAGACAATTCCTATATAACTATTCCCAATTTAAAAATAATCCATGATCATAGATCATAAACCCGGAGCACAAAGGCCCCTCATTTTACAGACAAGGAGAGTGAAGTCCAAAGAGGGGAGAGGATTTGTTCAAGGACACAGAGGTAGTAAGCATCAGAGGTATAGTTTGAACCCAGGTCACTTTATTCCAGAGCTGGTGTTCTTGCCCATTATCATTATTAATATTCCCAATATTATATATTAAAGGAAGTAATCACAAAGTAATGATGTTTCCTTGTGATTTCCTATGTGATGTCCAATGCATCAATAAGGAAAGGAAGTTTCCTAATAATTTACTAATTCAAGGGAAACATAGATAAAGTAAGTAGGGCATCCTTGGCCAATAGATTGACTTTCATTTGTTAATTCCTTGAACATTTATTAAGTGACTACTATTTGTCAGGCATTGTTCCAGACTATATGGGTACAAAAGCAAAACCTCTGCCCTTAAGAAACTTATGTTCTCATAGATATAGAATGACACAAATATAGGTATAGGGAGGGAGGGAGAGAAAGAGAGAGAGAGAAGAGAGAGAGGGAGATAAAGAGATAGAGAGTTTACAGATGGGGAAAAATGGTAGTTACTGTTTCTTTAACCCAGGAATACCCTCACCTTCCATGAACTGCCATCACTGAGACCTGGGATTTGCCATAATGCCAGGCACAAACAGAGACAAAGGGATCTGTCTACAGACTTCAATTGCCACTGGTTATAATTTTACATTATCTATCCTTCATTGCTGTATCTTTTGATGAGCCTCAATAAAGGTAGGATTTACTACTATTATCCCTGAAAATGTTTATTATAAACCAAAGCTGGAACCTCATATCCTTAAGAGCTGTACCAACTGGAAATTATAGGGGTATAGATTCTGGAGGGCATGAGATATCAAACAAAGGAGTCAACAGAAAGCTGCTGAAGATTTTTGAGAAAAAAGTGAAATAACCAGATTTATGCAAAAGGAGGATGAATATAGCAACACAAGTAGGAGAGAGAGAGAGAGAGAGAACAAGGTAAGGAGAAGAAAAAAAAAGCCCAAACCTGCAAGTGCCAGGAAAGTCAGGAGAGACCAGGAAACCAAGGGAGGAAATAGAATCAAGAAGGGAGTGAAGCAATTAAAGTATGGAATCCTTTCCCAACAACACCACTTATATTTAACAGGTGAGAATGTAGAGGATTGGGGCTCTTGTTTTTAATAAAATGCAAAATAAATTACCTAGTTCTAATATAAGAATTCTTGTCAATAATTCACATGATTTTGAGGTAATACCATAATTCTATCTTTAAATTTGAAAGGATATATAATGTTGTTTATTTATGTTATTATTGATCTGGTATTTGTAATAGAAAATTTCAAGTACATAAAATAGTCTATATCACAGAATGCACCAAAGTCAATGTAGTTAAAGTAAATGTGGAAATTGACTCAACAACACTAGTGAAGATCATAAAAGCATTCAAGTATATTATTTTCACTAAACCTAAATACTGAAGAAGCCTTTTAATCCAATCAATATCTGATCAAGAAACTCTTGTAACAAGTAATCATCTAGCCTTTGTCTGAAGAGTTCTAGTAAAGGGAAAGTCACTAGTCCTATTTTTGAAAAGCTGTCAGGACCAGTTTTTCCTTGTAGAATCCTAGTAACATGTACTCATTGCTCCTAGTTGTGCCCTTTGGGAACAAATAGAAGGACATTAATCTTACTCTTCCAAGTGATAGCCCTTCAAATATTTGAAAACATTTATTATGTCCCATCTGAATCTTCTTTTTCCTGGGATGTGTCCCCAGTTTCTCTAATCTGAGATTTATACAACATATTTTCTAACACATTCACTATGCTAATAACCATTTTTTGGACTTTCTGTAGCACATTAATAGATGGGGATAGATGTCTTTCAAATGAGGGAATTCCCTCTACCAATGTAGGTCAGAATCTCCTCTCTATAGTCTTAGAGACTTGCCTAGAAAGGTCTCTCTCCATTACATCAAGCTGTCTCTCAAATAAATAAATATCTCTGTATTTCCTAAAATGTGATATACAAAACTATATTGTCTGATCCCAGAATTATGCTGAATAACTCTGTCTCTTGATACTAAGAATATAGTATTTAATTTTTTTTAACTGTCACATTAAAATGTTGACTCAACAATCAATTAAGTCTACCAGATCTTTTTCACAAAAATTGTTATGTAGGAATTCCTTTCCCATCCTGTATTTGTGAGATCTAGTTTTAATGAAAGTGTAGATCTTCACATGTATTCCTAACAAGTTTTATTATGTCTGATTTTACTCTTCATTCTAACATATCAAAATCCTTTTCATCTGGATTTTAGACTAGCTATCACTTCAATTTTCATGCCATCTACAAACTGAACAAAATGTCAGGTCATTGCCAAAAATGTTGAACAACACAATGCCATCGACAAATTCCTAGGGCATTTCGCTTGTGACTTCATTCCAAGTTGACATCAATGCAGTGATTCTTAAAGATTAATGCTTATTTTGGGGGAGTCCAGGCATTCAGCCCACTCCAAACTCACTACCATCACTGTAGACATTAATTCTCCATGTTTTCTAGAAATATAATAAGAGAAATATTGACGAGTTTTATGAAATTTTTCCTGATCTAACAACATAGTTACCGTGTCAAAAAAAAAAAGAACTACAACTAGTATTGTGTGACATATTCTTGTTAAAGTCATACTACATCTCTTTCTAAATCCTCAGTTTGATGCTTGAATCTTGAAAAATATAGTCATCTTAACTACATATAAATACTCCATAACTCAACATTTCCTTCGGTTTCCCTTTGTTGATTCAAATTCAAATCCCTGTTCTGACAGTTCTTAGTTATTTGACATAGGCAAATTCATTAGGTTCTTTGGGTCTCAGACTTCTCATCTGAAAGAGGTATTTGCACTAACTTTATAAACATTAAGCTCTATACAAATACTAGATATTATTATAAACTGGAATCTTAAATCATACTTCAAAAGTTGAAAGGACCCTTAGACATCATCTCTTTACAGCCACTCTCCCCCCCCACCCCCACACAATTCAGTCAGTAAGTATGAATTGCCTATTAATGTGCCAGACATTATGCTAAGCACTTAAGACACAGAAGAAAGGCAGAAACAGTCCCAGCTCCAAGGAGCTCACACTTTGATGGGAGAGACATCATGCAAACAAGATATCCATTGGAGATCATTACAGAAGGAAAGTCCTGGTATTAAAGAGGGACCAGGAAAAGCTTCTTGTAGAAGATGGAATTTTAGCTAAGATTTGACAAAATGTAGGAATACCTTTTACTAAATCTCTGCAAATGAGACAGCCTTGGTCTCAAGAGCAGACATAATTAACACAGGGAATTGTGCTTTGTCTCAGGGCTCTCACATAGGTAGAGAAGGAGTAGGCGTAGAACCTTTTGTTTTGTGATCCTCTCTTGACTGACATTACCAAATGATACACCTATGTCCAGGCAGCCACCCCAGGGTCAATCACTATTCCACCAGCATTTACTAAGTATGGACCATATTCTAGGTACTGTGTGGGATTAATAAGAAAGTAAAAGGTTCTTACCTCAAGGATCTTACATCCTAATGGGAAAGGGGAGAAATGTAAATAAGCTATATAAGATATAAAAATCAAATACAAGATAACTTTGTGTAATGTTAACAAAAGTTAGAAGATCTTCCCTGCCCATTAATGAGCTCCAGGTGAAGGCCATTAAGTGAAGCTTGATTCAGGGAGGCTTGTTTTATGGGAAGTTCCAAACCTATTATTAACTGTTAATGAGGCCCTGGGTCACAAGAGTTGTGCCTTTGGCTCTGAAAAGTGTATATATGCTCCAAGGTGAGGTTTTGCTTTGGGGCTTACTCTTTGGAAGAAGGTGCGCGCGCACACTTGTGTGTGTGTGTGTGTGTGTGTGTGTGTGTGTGTGTGTGTGTGTGTGCAATGTGAATGAGATTAAACATCTTCCCCACCTATTAAGCACCTGCATATTAAGGGGAGTTTGATTAGGTGTGGAAGGCCCACCCCTGTTGTTAATGAGGCACTGGTTCTCAAGGGTTGTGATGCCCTCTGACTCTGAAAAGTACATAAATACTTTGAGGTGAGGTTTTACTTTGGGGCTTACCCATTGGAAGTATTTGTTTAGCCAAATGAGACTCTGGACTATGGCTAAGGAGCCCCCTGTCTTTGAAAACCCAGATGTTGATGCTTCTCTCTCTAGTAACTATATATGTAAGTTCAGACTGTTGGATATGTCTATCTGTGATGTATCCATTGCTTATGGTCAGACAGTTACAAGCCCTGTCTGCTGATCTTTATTTCTCTGCTGATATTTCTCTATTGGTGAATGTAAAGAAGATTGTTGACCCCGAAAAAGTTGCTTTCCTTGTAGAAAAGCAGATCTAAGAACCTGTGCTAGCAGGTCATCCTGGATGTGTCAGGGTGCTTGCTGCTACACTTTGGCAGGGAAGGAATTTTTCAGTGTGGGGAGAGAAAAGCAGGAAGTACCTTCTCTAGTAGACACAATTTAAGAAAAATCATTAAAGAAATCAGAAATTCTAATAGGTAGAGATGGGGGGGGGGGGCATCCCCAGGCACGAAGAATCAACGAACGGGTACAGAGAGGGAAAACAATATCATATGTGAGAAACAGCAATTAAACAAACCAGCATTGCTGGACCATAAAGCGCATCAAGAGACATAATATGTAAAGAGACTGCAAAGAGGGGCAGGTTCACAAAACCTTCAAAACCATACAAAGGACTTTATATTTGGTCATGGAGATTATCCATGATTGTCCAGGAACTCTTTGGAGTTCAATGATTAGAGAACCGTAAGCTCAAGCAAAGTGTTTTGTTGTTTTCTTTCAGGAGTATAGTTTTCCAGACTCATTGAAAACATCTGAAGGATTGATCTCCTTTGAACCCTGATAATTCATAGCTATGCTGAGCCAATCAGATACCAAGCACATAGATTTTCAAGCTTTTCAGCCATTTGGGAGCAATTCTTTGTTATATATACTGGGAGGCTGGTATTTTTCTTTGGGTGCTCACTCATGAGAAGGACCTTTTGATTCCCTGGATGAGACTCTGAGTAGCTGTTTGTTAAGAACCCCTCCCCCTACTACTCAGATATTGTTAGTACTCCCTCATCTAATGGTGTATGTAGGTGGTTGCATTCCTTTTGTTCATGCAGTTGGTGTCCTGTCCGTTAATCTTTATGCTAATTTCTCTCCTGTATTTTCTCTGTATTTTCTCCACATTCAAGAGACTGACCTTTCCCATGAACTAGTGAATGTAATTGAAGTAAGATTGTTGACCCCTTTAAAAGTTGTCTTTCCTTTAGCAAAGCAAATCAAAGAATCTGTGCTAGCAGGTCATCCTGGGTGTGATAGGGTGCTTGCTACTACAGGAGCATAGTGGTAAGGCAACATGATCAGAGACACCTGAGTTTAAGAAAATCATTTCCATCACTGCGTGAAGGAAGGAGTGAAGGGGGAAGGGACTTGAGGTGTAGCATATAATTAGAAGGCTGCTTTGATAATGCAAGTGAAATATTACAAGAACTTGAACTAGGGTGTTTCTGAGTGAGTAGAGAGAAAGGGACATGTATAAGAAATGTTGTGGACATAGAAATAAAAAAGATTTGGCCGTGTGAAATGAGAGTGAGAAGTCAAGGATGACACTTAGGTTGTAAACTAGAAGGAAGGTGATGCTCCTGAGAAATAGGGAAAATGTATCATCATTGCACCCAAATCCCAGAGTCTACTTCCCTCAATACAACCCTCATAGGGGTGAAAGACAGAGTCAAGTCAGTTCCTCAACCAATGTGACTATCTCCCCAGTCAGACTATCCCTTGTGTTACTGTTGTCACATACCCCTTTCTTAACTTTTTTTGCCCCAACAAGTTTTAAGAAAAAAGTCTAGTTTTAGGTCTAGTGAGAGAGCACTAGTTCTTAACATTAAGGTAAAATGTGTCTT
Organism: Bettongia penicillata ogilbyi; assembly: GCA_023548195.1. Classification (NCBI taxonomy): domain Eukaryota; kingdom Metazoa; phylum Chordata; class Mammalia; order Diprotodontia; family Potoroidae; genus Bettongia; species Bettongia penicillata. Next base: position 34,748,409 of record JAJHZJ010000470.1, on the reverse strand, counting down.
CCTATAATTTTCCAGTCTATAGTCACAATTCTGCCTTCTAACATGAAAAAAACATGCCTGCTTCCTCTTATTTCTGACAAATATCTAAAGCCCACAAATATGACTCCTTAGACTTTTCTTCTCCACATGGAAAATTCATAGTTCCTTCAACCGCTCTCAAATCTAGACGTGATCTGGTTTGTATTTTTTCATCTCAAACAGGGACATGCAAAACTAAAGTTTCCTCAGCTTCCCTTTCTATGTCAATCAGAAGTTGAGTTGTAGCTTTGGAGTAACCTTGTGTAATGGGTCAATATTTTGCACAGTGAAAAAATGATCAATTTTTCATAGATTCTCTTTATGGGTTGTCATCTACAAGTGCCGGCATCTTGTGGTCTTATTAGACCAATCTTCAAACAAAGAACTGCATATGTGTGATAGACGATATTGGCCAGTTTAGGTGTGACTAGATATTTCCCAATCATGCTTAACAGTTCCCCAGACTCTTTTGAGACTTGAGAGAAACTGAACAATGATTATAGTTTTGAAAGGCCTGGAAATTCAGTTAGAATTGAGCATGTAAGAACTTTGAGGAAGTTGAGAGACATTTTTGAAGATATTAATTACTTCTTCTCTGGTTTCCATAATTAGGTAACCCCCAATTTCCTTGATTGTAAATCAAAATCCCTAGCCTTCCTCGGTTTAAAAATATCTGCTTTGAGCCTGCTTCAGGTGCCCAATGGCACAATTTAATATTTGCTGAACATCATTCACCTGTCATATATTTGTATTGCCACTACTGACTTTTAGAAGCCCTTCAGATGAATTTCCACAAACACTTAAAACATATTCTATAAAGACTGAAGGCTGAGTTTTTCAACAGTCAACACATTTAAGCTAGATATCAGTATTCATCAGTGATAAAGCCTCCAGCCTTTTTCTTTCAGTATTTTCCCATTTCAAATAATAAGTGAGGCTAGGAAAAGGTAAAGAGAGAGTGGCTGGGGGTGATGTCTGGGAACGGAATCAGTAGTATGAGAACATCATCTTGAATAGGAACCTCACAATTTTGTGCTGAAACAGCTCTATAGTAGAAAGCGTAAATTCAAAGAATTGTACTGTTGGCCGCTTTAATGGTATGTATTTTCAAAAGTTCACTTTCCTTGAAAAGCAATAGCAGTATGCCACCCAACTTGTTCATCACAGAGCAGAGAAGGTTCAGCAGTATACTCAGTACAATAAATGCTGGACACAAAAACAGTACTAAAGGAAAAGCCAACTATAATTTGTTTATCAAATCATCTATTTCATCATATACTCAGTTGCCCTTCATATGCTGTATTGCCAGCATATTAGTTTATAATAGTATGCTATAGTAATTTTTATTATTGCTTTTGACTTTTACAACCACTCTTAACTAAGCTTTTGATCCCACTGCAAGGAGTAACAAAACTTAAAATTATTATTTTCTAGGGGTTATCATCAGTTGTCCTTTTTTTTTTTCTGTTAAATACCTGACAAAATAGACCATTAGAATAGACCATTAGAATAACCTGCAAACTTAGGCTGACAAGCCAGGAGAAGAAGGTCATTACCCATGCTGCTAATGTTTCTTCTACTTCCCTGGTATTGAGTCCTTACCACAGAAGAATCATAATTCTGTTTCCATATTCCATGTGATAAGTTCTACTTATTGAATTGGTCTCATTAGTCATTGAGCAATGACAGAATGATGATTGACCATTGAGGAATGATGAGGGAGCAGTTAGTAAAGAGGAGGGCTCAAGATCCTAGGATTCATTCAAGAGATTAAAAATATATTAATATATGAAAAGATCTTATCACATAAAATTACTCTTTGGTAATTTGAAATACTCAAGAGCATCTTTTGTATCTCTCTGTGCTACCAAAGAAAACCCTAGGCAACTGAACCCCTATAAGGAAATTCCCTTCTCTAGAACAGTGTGCTGGACCTGGAGTCAGGAAGACATGACATGAGCTTGGTCAAAAAAATCTGCATACTATTTGTGTGACCCTGAGCAAATCACTTCATTTCTGCTCAGTTTCAGCTTCCTTGACTCCAAAATGGGATGATAATAACAGCACTTACATCACAGAGTTGCTGTGAAAATCAAATGAGAGAGTATTTGTAAAGTGCCCACAGTAAATACTTAATAATTGCTTGTTTTCTTCTTTCCTCCTCATTTCTCAAGGACATAGAAGAATAATATATCTCAGACCCAGAAGGTACCTCGGAGTTTTTCTAGTATAACCTGTATCTGAGCATCTATCTCTATCTCCCAAGGTTGTTCATTATAATTTTGCATAACTGGTTTAGAGAGGTGTAGTGAAGCTGACGTTTGTGATCCTGGTCATCTACATTACTGGTGGGTAGGGGTCAAGGCTTAGATCCTTGTGAAAGCCATTCTGTGGAGGTCAATTTTCTAGGAACTCCAGTGAGGGAGAGTCCATCACCTCTTAAAATAACTAATTCTCTTATTTGGTCATTTTAATTAAGAAGTTTTCCATCATATCTAGTTTAAATTTGCCTTTTGCACCCACATACAGTGTTCCTAGTTCTACCCTGTGGTGCTAAGCAGAGCAAGAGAGGCAGTATGGTATAACTGTTGTTCAATCTATGGGCTCCAGAGCGCACTGAGTCTAAGGTTTTAGGGAAGAAAGAAAGGAAGAAATCTAGCCAGTAAACCCCAAGTTAGCTGGGCAACTTCTGACTATCAAAATTTACCTTCTTTTGGAGAGGAGAAGGAAGGGGAGAGGTTGACAGAGAAGATGAGCTGAGTTATCCAACTAGCTGGGTCCCCCTTCAGGCATCTTGGTCTACTCACAGGTTGTATTTGTTCTTTGTTTTCAAAGAGAACCATGTCATCAGAGTAATGATGACATGACTTGCGCTTGACTTTGTTTTGAGTGAGAAACGGCTGTGTAAGGTCACCAGCCTCACTTTCTCCTCCTGAGCCCTCTGGATCCAGTGAGCAATGGCCTTCCCAAAATCTGTCCGCAAGACAACAATCCACATATAAACAGCAAGACTATCCCTTCTGTGGTCCTAGATAATATGCCTCCCAATTCAGTCTAAGAGCTGCCAAGTCAGCTTTAATAGTTTACTAAAATCCCCTGATCTCATCCAGATAAAATGTTGTCAAGTCATACCTCTAACACCCGGTTTGTGAAATTAAAGTTTTGAACCCAAGTGCAAGATTTTACATTTACCCTACTTTATTGCATTTTATACTCAGTGTTCTATTTTGTCAGTATCCTTTTGCAAACTAATTTTGTCTTTTAATGTATTAGCTATTATACTTTTTAAAATTCACTATCCCAAACAGAACATCATAACTCTATTTTATATCTTCCAATTGTTTCCCAAATGCTTGACAAAAACGTAAACACAAAAATACTAAAGGTATTTGGATTTTGGACAGTGTATCTCTTGCCCAGGATGATTTAGGAAAACACATTACTTCTGATGGTCAGTTTCCCATAAATTCTAAACTCTGAGCATCATATCCCAAATGAGAAAGTCACTCCAAGAAGGCTTTAAGGGTGGTATAAGACAATTATATATTTAGATTTGTGCAACCCTTAAAAACACACTACATAGACTGAACAAGATTTGATGAATTCACCACTTCTGAGTCACCATACTAAAGCAAAGTTTTCATCCAAAAGCAGGGACTGTATAATCAGAACTGAAAATGTTTCCCTTCCCACTACCTTCTTAGGGAGGGCTTAGCTCTGGACATCCATCATAGCAACTGTCAAATAATTATTATTCTAGTCTCCTCAAAGCCAAACCCATCATGGATGCATTGGAATTAGAGACTTGGGAAAGGGCAGCAATGGCAAAATAGAAAAATACCAGCCCTTGTGATATACAGGAAGGACTTCATATCCCTTGAGAGCACTATAGTGGATGTGAAGGCCTTGGCAAGAACTCTGCAATGTTGTTAAATAGGCTCTGCCAATAACCACTGATTGAGTTAGCATCCTAGTGAATGTGATACAGCTCTTCCTAACAGTCAAAGAAATGGAGCAACATAGATTTCAGGCTCTCCCCATTTAATACCGTTTTAAGCAATCATAAATAAAAACTATTCTGATATATTAGGACTATAGGGCAAAATTAAGATAGAGGGAATCAATCAGCTAACTTCTTCAGAAAGAAATCTCAGAAAGAAATGTCCCAGAAATATCCTATTCAAAATCCAGAGTTCCCATGTCAAATAAGAATACTGTAAGAATGAAAAGTAGCTGTTCAAATACCAAGAACCACAGTGAGGCTCATTACAAAATCTGATAGTTTCTACTATAAAGAAAAAGCTATCTTGTAATAGATAGCTCTGAATAGAATAGAATAGAATACTCTGAAAATCAAAAGTTATACTCTTTCAAGCAAAATTGACTTAGCCTGAAAAATTGATTATAATCTGACTGGGGGAAGGGAGAGGGTAGGGAGAGAATGGAATATTATAGATTATTAGTCAAGAGTTTCTGACAAAAAGCCCAGAGCTGAGTAGAAACTTTAAAATACAAACACAAGAGTCAGGAGAAATCTAAGAATATAAATTTATTTGAGCAGTTCAAAGGGACTCGATGATGCTATAGTGCTAATATTCTAACAAGAGAAGAAATGTGTCCTTCAGAGAGTACTGAGTTAGGCAGGAAATATAGAGGACTCATGGGCAGATTGGTTCTGGTCTGAGAATTTTAAGAGAACAGGGGGTAAAAGAAATATGCTCACTAGTGCAGAAAGGAGGAAGGATAGGACCCAGATATTGTTTAGACAGACGTTATCTACATATTACATTTGAGAAAATTAAGGCTCAAATGTTAAGTGATTTACCCATAGTCACACAGCTAAAGTTGGAGGTAGAATTTGAAAACAGAACTTCCTGACTTCAAATCCATAATGTTATTCAGTGTGCTATGGCAGTATTTGGGAGCCTAGAACCAGGACTAAGATTTATCCAGCTCACCCCTTCACATGTGATACATACTTGGAAAATGTGATTTTTTTTTTCAATAGCAAAAAAAAAAAATCTGTTTTAGATTATGGGTCCAAGAAAGCAATATACAGAGTTGAGCTCTGTGCTGACATAAGAAAGATTCTGCCATATGTTGGAACTCTACTTTTTATACATCAGTGTCATGGAGTTTTCAAATGGCAGGTGGGCAGAGAGATGAGTGGAAAGACCATAGCAACAGCAACACTGCTGCCTGGTACATATGGCAAAGAGAGTCTCTTTATAGGGGAATAGTTACAAACCTGTCAGTAACAGCTTGCATTGAAAATATAGTCTGCCAGCTCTTCAGATATGTGACTTTTCTTCCTGATCTCAGGAGCTTGGGATGCTACAGGGGATACTGAGAAGAGACACAGGTGCTACTTTTTTCCCAGGAAAATTCCATTCTCATCTCCTACTGTGAGCTCTGTTGAAAGGGGCAAAACTTCAAAGAGTAGGAAAGTGATACTCTCCTCATACTCTGCCTCTGTCAGACCTCAACTGGACTTCTCTGCTTAGTTCTGGGCACCAACATCTATAAAGGACATTGATAAGCTAGAGTGTCCAGAAGGCATCCAGAGAGCCTTGTGTCCAGACAAAATGAAGACTGATTGGAGCAACTGAACATGTTTTGCCTACAGAAAAGACAACTCAGAGGGTGGGGAGGGGGGTAGATGTGAAAGCTCTTTCAAGTATTTGAAGGACTGTCATGTGGGAGAGATATTAAATTTGTTCAGTTTGACCCCAGAGTATATAACCAATTGTAACAAGCAGCTGTTGTCAAAAATAAAAATTATCAATTAAAGGCACCAGGAAATGGAATGGGTTGCCTGGAGAGGAGGATTCTCCTTCCTCGGAGGTCTTTAAGAAGAAACTGGAGGACCGCTTGTCAGGTATATTATAGTAAGGATTCCTGTCATGTATGGGTTGGGCTAGATGACTACTGAGGTAATTTCTACCTCTCACACTGTGATTCTGTGGTTGTTGGAGGGATGATAACTTGCTGTAATTCTGAGCAAGTGATTGCAGTTCCATAGGTGATAAGTAAGTAGCTTCAATAAATAGTTAGAACACTGTGGTAGGTAGTTTTGAGGACCTAGAAGCTGGCTTGGATACATGAGGGAGGAAGTGGTTGTGGTGAGAATGCCTTCCAGGTGTGTGTTCACATGATTGTACAAGATGAGGACAGAAGCTGCAACTTTTGATGCTATATGGATTGCTATGCTAAGCCTTCTTTCATACATGGCCATCGTAGCATATGCACAGGAGAACAGTGGATCAGTAGAATAGTGCAGAGAAGACAATGGGACCACTTAGTGATAAGTATGGCAATGGCACCTTATGATTTTGGATGTGGCTCATCTTTATGGCCAGTAGGCACCCCAAATACCTTATGGTACCTTGAGAACTCAGCAGAGTCAAAGTTACTTTAAGATTCACTTTTAAAAAATCCAGTAGGCTTTAGAAACATTTTGATCCCTTGACCATCCAAAATTTTCTCTTCAAAATGATCTATAGATTTTTTGAGATAAAAATAAGGGAGTTGGTGTGGTCTATTTGGTGGCTTCCTATTTTAAATAATTCTTTTTTGCCACCAGGTGCTAGGTTCCATTGTTTCTGTGCTGCTTAAAGATTGAAAATACCTTCATTGTCCTCTAAATTTGGTAGTCTATGCATCCTGCCTTAATTATAACTCTTGCTGGATCTAATCTGCCAGGAGAGCAGGGCTTATTTTTTTTATATAATCTTTTTATCTCTCTCAGTATAAAACACAGAAATGGGCACATAGTAGGTAGTAGGTAGTAGGTAAGAAATTTTTATAAAAAGAATCTATGGATAAATAGACATTCCAAAAACTCTAGGGAGTACCATGTACTCAAATATAGGTTTTCCAATCCCTTCTAGGGACTATCAACCTATGATATTTTATTTAATGATATTTTGATACTTTCATATTTATTTAATTATATTTTATTTAATCGATAATATATTAAAACAAACCCTGAGGAGGCTCTCCTAAAGCCAACGTATGCCCAAACGCTTTACCACCTTTGCCTACTCTTGATCCTAAAGATGGTATTTTCCCCTTTGGGGGTTCTAACTTGTTTTTGCCTGCTGAGTATTCATTGAAGTTTTTTTTCTCTTCAGATTGTTTTTTTGTCTTATTTAGCAAAAACCTTAGTGAAAAATCTTTGCCACATCAGAAAGGTTTTGGAGTTAGTTAAAGAAAGCTTATGAAGTTATCTAGCAATGAAACTATATATACTATATTCAAGAGACATCTTATTTTCTAAATGTAAAAACATCTATAGAAAATAATATTGCATGGAGTTTTTACTCAGCTATAAATACTTCAGTAACCTACTGGGATTCCATTTTGAGACAATCATCAACTTATATTTTTTTCACTCATTTATTTTTTTTTAAAGCTAATAAGTACCTGTGAGTTTAAAGTATTGTGCTAGGTTCTAGAATTGATAAAAGTTTAGATAACAATCTAGTAAAAGGAAGAAGAAATGCATGCAAAATAACTGTAATCGAGGTAATATCTAATATGCAAACTTTTTTAAAAAGTACGAAGAATAGGCTGCTGTGGTCTCTAGGTTAGAAGGGACATTGTTGATGTGGAGGGATCAGGAAGAGTATCATAGAGTAGGTAGCATTTCAGGTGGACTTTGAAAGCTATGTGGGAATTCCACCATCAAAAAGGGAAAGATAAGACATTCAAGGCATAAAGGCAAGGAAAAACAGGGTATATTGGTCCAGATTGACTGGAGCACAGAGGATATTGAAAGTACTATGAATAAAGACTAGAAAGCTAGAGAAGTACTAGATTATGTTGACCCTTGGGTATCACACAATGCATTGTGAACCTGCTAAGTAAAAGGAGCAGTGTTTTGCATAAGTCAGTTGGAATTATGAATGATGGATTGATTTCACAGAACAGTTGTCACAGGATCATAGTGCTAGAGGTGAAAAGTACCTCATCTAGTCTGACCTCTTATTCAAAACATGAGGAAAACAGATCTCAGAAGGTGACTTTCCTAAGATCACTAAATACGTAAGCAAGAATCAAAGTCAAGCTTCCAATCCAAGGCCTCCAACACCAGCGGTCTCACTCTTTCTGGGAATCTCTTACCGATAGCTCTATGATTTATCTACTCTGATCTCTAAGGAAGTCATTGCAATATTCCAGACAGGTGTTAGTGAGAACCTGTAATATAAGAAGAGAGAGAAAAGATGTTGTGAAAGATTAGGGTTACGTGTTGTTTGTCCTGATGCCATGATGTGCTAGTGAGCTGGACTGAAGGCAGGGCTGTGCAAAGTCACCAACCTCACTTTCTCCTCCTGGGCCATCTGGGTCCAGGGGCCAGATATAGATCGAGACGATTGGAGATGGTTCTATGAGAACAGTCATAGAAGATGGGAAGGAGCTAGGAGAAAAATAGAGAATAAGGATGAATAAGAGAGAAAGTCATTATGAATCAGTTCCTTAGAAAAAGTAGAGGAAGAGATGACATCAAATGTGTATGGAGAAGTTGGCCTTAGTGATAAATATCCATCCCTTATTTCTCAAAAAGTCTGTCTCTGAAACCAAAGGGCAGGAGAAAAGAGTGGGTGTTGTTGCTAAGAAGTTATGAGTATGGGAAGAGGAACTTTTCTCAGTTAAGTAGGAGACTGTGTGTCTGGTGGTGGGGGGAATGGGGGGTGGAAATGTAGTTTGGTGTTTGAGGAGAGTATTCCATAAAATAACTTCAGGTTTGTAGAATTCTATCTAAAAATGGTACATTAATTCTCAGTTTGGGGAAACTGATGCCCCAAAAAAAGTTAACATAGAGGAAAGTGTTAGGGTTTTAAATGAAGTTTTAATTCAAAGTTAGGTAGACAATAGAGACATCAACTTCTAATTCTAGAGCTGGAACAGGCTTCTTCATTTTACAGATGAGGAAAGTAGGATCCAGCAACTTCTTCAAAATCATTATGTTAGAAAACATCACTCGGGACTCAAACCTATGTCCCCTGATTCCGGAGCCAGAGTTTTTTCCCTCGTGTCCAATAATTGCAGATACAGTAGTATGGTACAATGGAAAAAGCTATGGATCTGCAGTCAGAAAAGCTGAGTTCAAATCCTGGTTTGTCTACTGTGTAACACTGGGCAAATCACTTCACATTCCTTAGGCGAAGCTGTTTCCTCCTCTGCAAAAAGTAGACCATTGGACTCCATGACCTCTAACGTCCTTTCTGGCTCTAAACTTATAGAATTCTAAATGCATAAATACGTAAATGTAATATACATACATATACACATGTACCACATTCAGTTTTAGGGAAAATAATATCAACCTTCCTTTTGTTCAGTATCATGTGTTCTGAGTGCTAAATTGGAAGACTTTTTGATTTTTAAAAAAACTGTTTTCATTTAGAATGCTCTTTGAAGTCCTCTGATCTTAAAATGTGATGGTGTAATAGACAACTAAAGAACAGTCTTCACAACTTCTCACAAATGTCTGGCATCATTAAGGCTGCTCAGTGGGAGAGCCCAAAGTGACATCTGGGTCCCAGTAGGAACAAACAGTTGCAGGCACCAAAACAGAAATGATAATTTCAAAAAAAGACAAATAGAATACTTCAATATATGTATTTCATTATACATCCCAATATCAATCATGTTTCTTCATGCCATTTGAAATACAAATTTGATGGCAGCATCAAGTTGGCAAATCTTGCTGAAAGCAAGACTTAAAGTTCCGTAATCTTCCTCATTAATCCATCTGTCCCACTACATTTTAGGCCTATTTGCCCTTGATCTTTCCTTATGGGAGAGAATCATTCTTTTTATTAATTTTATATATTTAAAATTCATTATCATTTCCATTTTAAGGCTTATTTAGGCCAAATAATCTCATATCTTTTATCCTTTATTCATTCTTTCCCTCCCTTACTTTACATTCCTTCCTTTTTCCCTGTGTCTCTCCTTTCCTTGAACAACATGGGAGACATTGCTGAGATGGAAAAAAGAAAGAAAAGTAGTAAGTAAAGGATAAACATCTTCCTTTCTTTTTAGATCCTAGTATCATTTCTCTATTATCATTAGCCTACTTGAGACTTACTTCAGAGATCTGTCATAAAATGAGTAGCCCCAAAGAAGATCCTAATCTCTTTTTTAGAGTTGACCAATACCCTACATAATTTCTCTAAATGTCTAGCATAGTATTTTCCTAAGGGAGTAACATCATATTATTAAAGAATATGACGTGTCTTTCACATATTTGCATAGAGATCCAAGAGGCCTTCCTCAGAGCTAGGCCTTAGACAAGTTCCAGGAATTTTATAAATTCCTCCCAGTGGAAATTCCCCCTAATGGAGAAATGCAGCAAAAGGAGGGATGAGAGTCAAAGATCTTGTCCTTTTTTGATGATCTTCTGGCAGATACATTAGAATTTAAGAGTATTTTCACCAGGATCTTTTAGTTAAACAATGGACTTTCCTTACATGTATGCAGAGTAAAAGGTTGTTTCCTAGCAGATACTGAGAGTCATAAAGCCGTACTATCAGAAGCTATCTCTCTAACTAAATGTGTAATTCCATCATTAAAAATGGATTCTTTCGGCTGGTGAGGCAATACAGTATACTTGGTCTCAGAGCCAGAAAGACCTGAGTCCAATGTCTCACCTCTGACTAGTCACATAGTCAGGATATGTCATACTTGGGCAAAGCAAGCCTACTAATAGCCTACCAATGTCTCTCCACAGGATGGAATTAGTCCTATTTTCCACAGGTGTAATTTTGTCCTGATTGTCCTGGACACAAAAATGCTCAGAATTATGGCAGAATAATGTGTTCAATTGAAATGGCTAGGTGAGCTCATTAGTTCAGTGTTTCCTCCATCAACACAGCTCATGATCCATCCATGCCTGCCCATTTTGTTCACCATTTCTTCATGCTGTCCTTAAAGTTCCCCTCTGAGTATTCACCCAGATGTGGAACAAAGAGAGTTCCTTTCTTCTGACATTACAAGAGTACATATGGAACACTCTTCACACCATTCCTCAATGACATTCTTTGCTCCTATTCTGATTTCCTCATTGGTTATGTGTTTCAGCCTGCTCACACCACTTGCACTTTGTGTGATGCTCATCTTTAACTTTGCAGAAGCAGTAGTATTCCGTGTTCTGCTACCCCATAAAAGCACCAACAGTAAAATGTTAAGTTTGAAAAGGTGGATCTCTGCTTTCATGGGAAGCTTGAAGTAATAAAAGAACTTAACATTTTCCAAAGGCAATCCTTCCAAAAACTCATTTCCTCCTTTTCAATTCTTGGTCAAAGCCAATGTCCATCTCTACTGTCTATCCCAGTTAAACGTATTATTGAATAAGCTCTATGGAATGTCTGTTAAGATGCACATTGAAATCAGGGAAGTAGACATTTTCATCTATTTGGTCTTTCTTGTGGTGATGGGTCAGACTTCTTGAGTGAATCTCTTCCAGGAGATTCTTCAGTATCTTGAGAGGTAATGCAATCAGTACAATATCAATAGCCAAAAAATGGAGATGGGGGAGGGATACTCACTTGGAGGACTTCATCATCCACAGTTGCTTTCAACCTGGACTCTGCTAGATCTCTTCAGTTCTAGTAACAAATATCTTTGATTAGCTTATGCTCCTCTTTTTTGAGCTGGGCTTTTATTCCAAGCCTCATCAAGCAGCGCCATTTCTGTTGCTTCATCCAACAAGGAATCCTAACTCTTGCTGTATAAATGGGAGACAACTAGCTGTAAAAGCACTCAAAAGGTGGTTTTTTTGTTTTACTGAATTAAATACTTTTTTTCATGATCAAAAATAATAAGCAGAAGGACATCATATTTACTACATCTTCAGTCAATCGTGAGATGATAAGGTTGTGATCCATTGTTGAATATCTTTTGTGAAAGCCTACCTGTTTCCTATTAATATCCTCATTGAGAATGTCCTTGATTTATATATGGATGACTCACAAAGATTTTTGTGTAGCTAGGAGAGTAGGCATATTGCTTTATTATTAATGTTCTCTCAGTCACCTTTATTTCCCAGATATTAACAAGGTTCTCTTGTTGTTTTCTGTTGTTGCCTCTTAAGTAACTTCCTATCCTTTAAATACCTTGAATGTCAATCCCTCAATGTCCTCATAATTGTATTGCCTCCAGCTCAGATCACCTCTGTATATGTTTGGTATAACCCAGCCATTTTTCCTGTCCTTGTTCTGTTTAGTGACATTCATACCTCTTCAGGAAGTATCTGGCTGAATCTTATATAGAAATGATGGCTCCATTATCCTCAATGGAGAAAACAGTTTCTTACTATTATGGCTTTTTTGCAAATCTTTTCCATTTTTTTTCTTTGTAGTTCTTCTGTTTTGATACTTAAATTCCCTTGAAATGATTATGAATAATTGAATATCTTCTTAGACTTCCTGTAAACCAGCTTTGTCTTACACAGTTTTTCTACATTTTATGAGACAGTACTGTTGATATTCATTCATCATCCTTTCTAAGATTTTATAGATAAGTTTATAGTCTGTCAGCATTGAAAATAGCAGCCATAACTCTGTTTGTTACATAATTAATGATAGCAATAATCAAAATTAACATTTGCTTTAAGGTTGGAAAAAAGCATTATACATGGTAACTCATTTGATTTCTTAATAACCTGTGAGATAGATGATATTGTCTCCATTTTATAGATGAAGAAAAATTATACTGAGTTTAAATGACTTGCCCAAGGTCATAAAGATAGTAAATGCCTGAAGTGGGATTTGAACCTAGGGCTTCCTTTAAGTCTATACCTCTATACTCTATATAGACTCTATAAGTCTATACACTCTATACCCTATCCCATTTGGCTCCTGTTTGTAGACTAAGACATTTTATGGCTTCTTTTGATCTTGTTTTGACAAATAATTTATGATGGTTAAACTTCTGGATGAAATTATTATAGTCAGTATTAGTGTCAAATCTGTTGCTCATAATGAATGGAGACATTCTTGTACCCTTCAAATGAGGAATATGAGGAACTCATAAAAACCTGGGAAGAATTGTATAAATGGATGTAGCAAGAAATAGTGAAATTTCTTTACATAATCCTTTGATGCTCGGCAGTTCTCAGGTCAGCCATGCTATCAGTGCCTATACAAAGATTCCCAAAGATGGGGACAAAAGCCAGAGTAATCAACAAAACTGGATGTCTCAAGTAACCACTCATGAGCTGTCTGAGCTTGAAGTTCTCACCTGTTTTGAGACCATATCAGTTGAAACTAACAAAATTTTCAGGAGTCAATTTTTCCTTTAAAATGATTACAAGCATTTTGCACTAATTCATCATCACATATTGTTTGGGTTTATAGACGTGGGTCACCGGTTCATTCAGAGTTTCTCACCATTTCTTTGGCTCCTTTCAGTCATGACCATGTTAGTCCTATCACCATTGTAACTCCCTCACTCAGTAAGATCATTCCTAAGTTAAACTAGCCATCTGGTGTTAGAATTCTGAACATTTCCTCCATGCCTACACAATTGCCACCTACCCTTTAATTTTATGCCAGGACTCATAATGAGGTATCCTTTTTGGGAAAGGTAAACACAGGCTATCTTGATTTGGTGTCAAACTGAATAAAAAATGATAAAAATTAAGTTAATTCCCAGGAAAGTTTGAGTCCTTTTTCTTCCTAGATAAATGTCCCTTTTGCAAGTTGAGCCTCCTTTGACCTGACTCAATTTATTTTTTAAATAATTCTGTTATTTTTATTAGTAACATCTAAACATTTAAAAACTTCACTAGGAACTTCAGATATGATAGTTGGAAGTGAAGGGGTGTCTTCAACCTGATGTCCTCATTAGTCTTTTGCTCTTTTTCCTTTCCTCCTCACCATCATCCTTCAAGGACAAAAAGGAATCATGAAGATGCAGCCTATTCAATCAAGTAATCATTATTTTTATATTAAGTGCCTACTATGTGCCAAGCATTGTGAAAGGTACTAGGGATACAAAGAGGAACCTAAAGAGTGTACGGGAAAGTCAGAAGATCAGACACCCAAAATGACAGTAGTGGTAGCAACAAGAGGTTTATGGATTGATAACAAATAGAAACCTTTTTAATACCAGCTGACAGAGCCACTGTTTAGTTCTCTCTCCCTCTGCCTCACTGAATTTCCACCCAAAGCCAAAAGTTCAGAAACTCATGACTGTCACTTCATATATGAATTAATTAACGAGTCAGACATTTATTATACAGTAAGCTCATGGAATTCACTATATGTAAATTACTGTGATAAATGCTTAGGCACTTCTAACACATAATAAAATAAGATAGTAACTGTTCTCGAGAAGCTCACAAACTAATGGAAGAGATAGCACATATGTAAAGTTTCAACCACCAATCAGATGGAAAGGTCCCATGATTCTTAGCGTGCAAGGGCAAATTAGGTGTTAATGCCTCTTTTTAATGTCATTTCCATTTATATAACCTATCAAGATATGATTAACTTCATCGGTGGAAAGCAATAATAAGTATGTAAAGGTAGCAAGAGATGAAATATAGGTGATTGACTTTAGAGATGACTGTGGATGCAGAAATGATAAATACATATCATAGACAGACAGCATATTTCATACCAAAAAAAAATCTGAGTGGACCAAATTGAAATGCTGATTCTCCCTCATAGTGGCTCAGTCAGTCAATAAACATTTATTAAGCTCCTACTATGTGCTAGGCACTGTGTTAAGTGCTGGGAATATAAATATGTAAAAGAAATATGGTCCCTGCCCTCAAGGAGTTTACAATCCAATAAGAGAAGACAGTATATAAAAAGAAGCTGAAAAGTTGTTGGGAACAGGGAGAGGTACCTAGCACAGGAACACGATGGAGTCCATTTCAGCAGAGTAAAGCTGGAGGCAAATGAAGTTAATTGGTTGTTCTGGGAGCCCTCTTTAAATGAAGACTTTAGGAGTTTTCCGGGCAGAAGGTCAAAGGGTATTGATAAGGTGTAAGTTCCAAATCTAATGGAATATTGCAGGGTTATGGGTTTCATAAGGATCAACTCTCCTGGGCCATGACAAAGTCCAGTCCAAAGGAGTACAGATGGTACCAAAGGAAAGGATGGTAGGAAAAAGGAAAAAATCCTGATGGTAGAATTGTAGGACCATAGGATTTAGAGGTGGAAGGTCAATAGACCATCTAGTCCAACTCTTTAATTTTGCAGATAAGAAAGCTGAGACACTTAATTTACTTATCTGTAAGAAGCAAATAATATTTGCTCTTCCTCTCTGCTATGAAGGCTGTTATTGTGAGGAAAGCCCTTGGGAAAAGCTTGAAGTAGGGATTGTCTTTCTTTTTTCCATATTTATTTTTCTTGTCCAGTCTTTTCAGCTATGTCTGACTCTTTGTGATCCTTTGTGGGCTTTCCTTAGCAAAGATACTGCAGTGGTTTGCCACTTCTTTCTCTAGCTCATTTTACAGATGAGGAAACTGAGGCAAACAAAGTTAAGCAACTTGTCCAAGGTCGCACAGCTAGTAAATGTCTGAGGCTGAATTTGAACTCAGAGAGATGAGTCTTCCTGATCAGGGCTGATACTCTATCTACTGTACCACCTAACTGCCCTGCATGTTTGTATCAACACCATTAATTGGATAAGTTATTGAAGTAGCTTCAAATTGTCCTGGGGTAAAATAAAGTAGAGCTGGTAGGATCTTTTTTTTTGGAAAGTGTAAATTATGAACTTAAAAGTCAGATAGCAGGGCACTTGGGATACTCAGATTTGCAAGTATTAATAAACACAACAGAAGGTTATTGGTAGAATAAGTTGAGGTTGCACAGGAGGAATTGGAGTTTTATCAGAGAGCCCTGGAAACAATCAGGAGAAACAGCCCCAAACTGCCCAGCAGACTTATAGACACCCAGATAACTAAGCTTTTTAAGCACTGGACCCTGCACAGACTCTGTTCCCCCTGTGGGGTTCTTAATCAGTTGGCTCAGCACTGCAGGCAGGAGTTACCAAGGAAAAGGCTAGGAAGTTGATCAGGCATGGATGAAGAAGCAAGCTTTCTTGACTAGTTAGTGTACCATATCTACAGAGAGCAGGAGGGAGCAAAGGAGGATAGAGAAATTCCTTTAACATGCTAACTCTTTTGGAAAAGAGGCTTTGGGATCTCAAAAGTGAGCTGGATATAGTAAAGCCAAGTGCTAATAAATTCTGGGCCATAAATGACATGGATTTCTCAGAACTTGATTAGGAAATAAGAAATGCCTCCCCACCAAGTGATGACACTGTAGCGGCGCTGGCAAATTCAAATAGAAATAGAGAACACTAATCCATACATAATGATCCCTCCCAGCTGTACATTGACTTAATTTTAAAATGTATTATTATCTATGTTTTATTGTATTTTTATTTATTTTGTTTTGTTGTTCAATTGTAGTCTTTTAGTGAAAAGTGTGTGGTTTTCTTGTCAGAGATAGTGGAGTGGTTTGCCATTTCATTCTCCGGCTCTTTTTTACAAATGGGGAAATTGAGGCAAAAAGGGTTGTGACTTGCCCAGAGTCACACAAATAGTCTGAAACAGTACTTGAACTCATGAAGATGAGTATCCCTGATTCTAAACCTAGTGCTCTATTAACTACATCATTTTGTTGAATACTTCCCAATTACATTTTATTTGGTTCAAGTCACTAGGGAGTATTGTATGCCATATGTTTAACACCTCTGAACTTGAACATGTGGTAACAGGGGAAAGCAAATATTTGGGGAAATGGGGTCTGGTAAACCCTGAATCATTCTACTTAGTCGGCAGGCAGAAGGTAGTAGAGCATAAATAGTACTGCAGGTAACTTGATAGGAATTTAGCTAGAGGGATGTATGGGTTACCATAGTTACAATATGACTTGTTTTTTTTCTTCTCCCATCTTTAATGGGACACAGGACACAAACCAGTGTATTCTACCCAAAAGGAACTACATCTTTAAGATTCAGACCACACACTTGGCACCTCCCTCAGGTCTGGGGGGCTGTGATATCTCCAGAGTACAGAGACTCACAGAATATATTTACTAAGGAGGAACAGAAAAGTTGCCAACCCACCAAGTTGATAATTATTCATTTGTTCTTTCTGTCATATCCCATCAGTACACTTTCAGTGGATTTATGAACTAAATTAGCAAAGGAATTAAATCTTGAAAGTACATATCCTGGAGAAGGTGAAAGACTTTAAAAATGTTTTTTCTGATATCTTTTACTTAGCATCACCTCATTTCTAAATACATCTCTTTGTCTTCCTCGACTCAATAAATCATCCCTCAAAGTAAGAAAAATAATAAAAAGAAAGAAGAAAGCAGTTCATAATAACTAATCAAAACATCAACCAAATCTTCCAGAATATTTAATGTTCCGTGCTTCTGAATATTAATTTCCCCAACTCTGCAAAGAGGGATGACAGTACATTTTCTCATCATTTCTCCAAGGCTAAACTTCCTCATTTTAGTTACATTCTTTTCAAATTCTTATTCTTGTGGTGGTTGTTTTCTATTCATATCATTGCGGTCATATAGATTATTTCCCTTACTGTGCATACTTCATTCTGTAGAAGTTTATATACACCTGCTTGTCTTTTTATGAGTTCTTCACATTCATCATATCTTAAGTCAAAATGGGTTTTATCCAGCCATTCCAGACAGCAACAATCCAAACAGAACAAAGGAGAACTGCAACCAAGTCAAATCAATAAAGACTTATTTGGGCCAAGCACTATGTTAAACTTGAAGATACGAAAGAAAGTTTGAAAAAAAAAGTCATTACTCTTAAGGAGCCCACGCTCTAATAGAGAAGAAAACAAGTAAAAAGCTACACACAAATATGATACATACATAGAGATCATCAGCACAGGGAAGGAGCTAGCGGGAGAGGGAAGCAGAATTTTAGCTAAGGCTTGAAAGAACACACAACTATCCCCAATGGGAATCAATACAATGGAAACAACAGGATATTTGTTCAAAACTGTTACTTTCTGTTTCTCATTTCAGACAACCTGGAGAGGGTTCAAAAAACTCTAATTCATGGGAAACTGGGTTTATAGAGGGAAAGTAACCTTGTGAAAATTAAGACTGATAAGTGGAAGCTGGCTTCTTGTATTACAGTTTGACACTGAATAGCAGGTCACGCTTTGGGAGTTGATAACTAATAATACTTATCCTGTCTTCCTCTGATATCTACTGGATGATCTCTTCTCTGGCAGGATTCATCTATGAATCCCCAACACCATTCCTTGGAAGACAAAGGGTTGCTTCCTCTTCAAATATACTGCTCCCACCTCTTTGGCCAAAATATCATATTTATTCCAAGTATTCAGTGATCTTTCTTCTCTTTCTCCCTACTGTAATACTCTTCCACATACTCACCTCCTCCTCTGCAGAGGTAAGAATTCTTTTCTACCCCTTCATATCTTTTTTCTTCCATATTCTTCCCATTAAAGCACATTTTCCATTTCATAAAGAAACACTTTTTCTCTCATAATCTGCACAGTAGCAAGAGATTCCTTTCCCTTCTCATCTAGGTGCCTGAACTTGGAACAGAGATAGCTGGAAAAAGGGGTAATTGAGTTCTGCTTTGGGTCTATCACAGATAATTTGGAAAGAAGACTATCAGTCCATTATGATTAGAAGAGGATCCTGTCTATATTTTTTCAACATTTCATGGCAAATGTTTCTTTTTAGATGAGTGATTTTGTTAATAAATCACTATGTCAGGAAAGAAAAGGAACCAACAAACATAATTTACATATTTAAAAGAGAATTATTGAAGGATATTCTTTATGAATGAGATCATAAATGCACTGAAAGCGGAGGATTTTGACTGTTTTCAAGGGGTACAGCAGCAAAGACGACTTCCTAACTCTGTTTTTATAGAGGAAGGCACCTCTGACGCATTAGTGATGTTTCATCAGTTTTCCTCAATTAACGGTGAATCTAAGGCACTGAAACAAAGTTGATACCTTTTATGTCTGGTCTCAGACCTATGGATTGAGATCTTTAGAACTGTAGTTGGCTGGGGTTGGGGTTAGGGAAGGGAGGGAGTGAAAGAGGGAGGAAAGGGTCGTCTGACTTTGTAAATGCCTTGGCTCTGTTCTCACATAGGTTGGGACCTGCTTCTCATTGTCTTGTTTGAATTTTATCTAAGTTTCCCAGAGCCCAGATGATCATTTTTCTGCCAAAATGATCAATTAGCTCATTAGAGACATCATGGAAAAATGAAGAACACGGAATTGAGTTTGTTTTTAGACTAAATTTCTGACATAACTCTTTATGCTCCTGAGCATTGACTCCTTAGCAGACTCTAAAACATGCTGTAGTTTAGAGAATCATGTAAAGATTCACTCAGGACTTTTCGTTTAGTATTTCTTATACTAGAGTATCATTTCTATGAACGTGAAATCTACAAACATATGTACACATTGTCTTGCCACTGGACTTTGATGACTGGAGAAGAGAGTACACAGCTCTGCCTTACTTAAATTCAATTAGCACTCAAGTCAAGACATCACCCTTGGGATGTCATCGATCCTCTTCCAGAACAAAAGATGAGTGACAACATTTTATAGCTAGAGATTTCATATTTGGGATATGCTTCTAGAAAAGATTAAGGGGAATTCACCTGCCCCTTCCAATAACATCACAGCCAAAGTGGTAAAGAACTGGAATTTTCAGGGATCTCCATCAATTAAGAAATGGCTAAACAAGTTGTATTATATGATTGTAATGGAATACTACTGTGATATAAGAAATGATGAGATCAGTGATCTTAGTAAAACATGGAAAGACGCATATAGAATGAAGTGAGTTAACCAAGAGAACACTATGTAGTAACAGCTTTATTGTTTTAAGAATAACATTGAGTGAAAAAGTCATTTTGTCTGTTATAAATGTCCAAATTAACTATAGAGGACATATGAAGAAAGACACTATCTGCATCCAGAGAAAACTGATAAATAGAAGTTTGTATAGAATGTGTGTGTATGTGTGTGTATGAAGGAGGGAAGGGAAAAAAGAAAAAAAGAAACTTATATAATAATTTTAGCATACATTTAAAAGGGATAGCAAGTTGTATATAATAGATTTGCAGTTTCATGTGCAATCTTTTTTTATTATACTATGTCATGGAAATGCTCGTCTTATTCTATAAATTAAAAATAAAATATATAAATGTGGGAAAATGTGGAACTAGAAGACAAGTCTTTGAATTGCTATGTATCACATTTGCAATGTAATGGGTACATAACCAAATCCACCAGAAATAACACAATACATAGGACATCTAGACAGTTTCCTAGGTTATTACCTGCCCTTTCCTTAATATAAACTGACTCAGTTGATGATACTCTTTGTGGAGATTTCAGATTTTCCCTGCTCCTTTTTATAAATCAAAAAGCAATGTATTCTCCCTTCCCTTTTCTCTTCTTTACCCCACTTCTTGTGAGGGGTTTGGAGAGTATTGGGGAGTTTGATCTCTCTAGATTTCTTTTCAGGCTTCTGAGTTTCTGGGCTTTTCTGGAAAACATGTAGTTTTGCTTAAGAACAGCTCTCATTCATTTCTGTCTCAAAATCTCAGTGTTAAGTGAAATAAATCATAATGTACAATTTAGTATTTAGTTTTTAATTACTTTTCTCAAAAAGTAATCATTATATTTGTAAACAGTCTAACCCAATTGTGACATGATATTGTAAGAAAAATCTTGTACATAAACTTTAAAGTGGTTGTGATTTAAGAAAAATTTGCTTTCCTCAATCACTTTCTGGTAGTATACTTCAGAGACACAGTAGCATTCTGTTCAGATGTCATGGGAAAGAGATAGGCAGAGAGAGAGAGAGAGAGAGAGAGAGAGAGAGAGAGAGAGAGAGAGAGAGAGAGAAAGAGAGAGAGATCCCAAGGAACAAAGCAAGTTTGACACAATAAGAAGGACAGATTGAGTGGCAGAAAAGGCATGGTATGGACTGCCTCTTCAGGAAGACCTACATCCCCAGGTCTTAAACTGACATTGCTGTGCAATCATTAATCATTATCTAGCTTAGAAATTTGATGTCATATAAAGTAGGGCTGATGAGACAATTTGATATAATGAATATAGAGTTCTTCTCAAAGTGGGGGGTGACCTGAGTTCAAAAACCACCTCTGACATATATTGGCTGTGTCACCCTGTGTAAATCACTTAACTTCTCAGTTCTCTGGGTAACTCACTAAGAGCATTGTCTCAAAGAAAGTACTGACCTTCATCACCTCACACCTGGACAATTGCTATAGTCTGCTTGTCGTTCTCCCTATCCCAAGTCCCTCCCCAATCTAGTCCCTCCTCCATTCAGCTATCAAAGTGATTTTCCTAAAGCACAGATCTGACCATGACACTCCTACTACTCATTAAATTCTTATGGCTCCCTATTACTTCGAGGATCAAATATAAAATACTCTTTGGAGTATTCAAAGCCCTTCAGAACCTGTTACCTGTTTCCAATCTTCTTATTCCTTATACTCCACCCCCATTGTCTGTCTGTCTGTCTGTCTGTCTGTCTCTCTCTCTCTCTCTCTCTCTCTGTCTTTCTTATCCAAAGACACTGACCTCCTTGTTATTCCTCAAACAATACATTCTATCTGTATACTCCAAACATTTCATAATGTTTCAGGCAGGCTACTCCACATACCTGAAATGCACTGCCTCCTGGCTTCTTTCAAGTCTGAATAAATATCCCACTTTCTACAAGAAGTCTTTCATGGTCCTTCTTAATTCTAATATCTTTCCTCTGTTGATTATTTCCAGTTTATCTTGTATACATCTTATCTCTCCTCCTGGACAGCAGGAACTGTCTTTTTACCTTTCTTTGAATTTTCATCATTTGGAACAATGTCTGGCATATTGTAGGCATTTAATAAGTGTTTATTAACCAGCTGACCTGAACTGGAGAAGGGAGTTTCCTCACCTAAGAATTACCTATTGCCATTAAATCACAGGTCAAGTTCCTAGCTCTAGCTAGTCTTGGACAATTCCCCTGATATTCCCCATATCATTATGAAAGCCTAGTCCTCCCTCCAAATTCCTATAATAATCAAAAGGATTATAGACCCATCTATATTTAAGTATGAGAAGGTTATGAAAGGCAGCATGCTGTCCATTTTAAACAATGCAAAGGGCACTAGTTCTAACAGCCTGAAAAATAAAAGCATAGATCTAAGGAGAAGAATGGGAATTGATAGACAATTGGACTGCATTCACCAGCATTTTCTACCAAAAGCACTCAGACTAAGATTGTTTTGCCTCAGATGAGGGACATACTTTAAGAAAGGAATACTGCCTTAATTCTTCTGAGCAACGCAATGATCTAAGACAATTCCAAAAAATCGTGATGAAAAATGCATCCACGTCCAGAGAAAGAGTTATGGAGTCAGAATGCAGATCAAAGCATACTGTTTTCTCTTTTTGTTCTTTTTTCTTTCTCATGTTTTTTTTTTTCTTTTTGTTCTGATTCTTATTTTACAACATGACTAATGTGGGAATATATTTAATATGATTGCACATATATGGTCTGTATCAGATTGCATCTTGGGAGGGAATTTAGAGGCCAAAATTTTATAAAAGTGGGTGTTTAAAACTAAAAATAAATCAATATTTTTTAACAAAAGAAAGGAATAATGCTGCCAATGGATATGAAGATGAAGCTACACAGCTGGGACTGGACCCTTATGAGTTGAGGAGGATAAAGTATTTAGGTCTTCCTAAAGAACTGCAGTCATTACTGATATATGGACATCCAACTGTGCAACCTCTAGATATATTCATAATACAGTATGTGGGAGGATGAGAGCAAGTGTCAGATGGAGTCAATGAATAAGTCTGCAGGGAGCCTTGTAGAAGTTTGATGTTGCTGGTCAACAGGTTTCCTCATGATTCCTTCTGCATTTGTTCTCATGTTTCTGACTACTGACATGAAGGAAACAGCCAGGAGCCTGGGTGGCATGACTGCTTTCCATGATCAAGCCCTGTGACATTCCTGGAAAAAGACACAGAGTACATGGCATGAGGACGTGATTGGTGATATCTCATAGCTTCTGCCTAGAGCCACATGTAATCTTCAGTAACTGAGCTCTGTACCCTGCCAGTCAACATCTTAAGTGTTTATTGTGTGCATTTTCCTAGGCACTGAGAGTAAAAACAAACTAAAGCAACCTCTACATTCAAGGAGTTTACATTCTCTGTCCCTAGGGGATATGAGCATTAGAATATGAGGTGGGGGAAAGGGGGTTGAATTCAATTATATTTACATATTAATCAGCTAAAGAGAAGATCATTCATGTGACTATAGTCTGTAACTTGCCTGAGATTTAGTGGTAGTTCACTTAATTGCTGAACTTTTTTCCCTTCTAAAAATTGTATTTCTGTTCTTTTTGGTGCAGTGTTTAGAAGCTCATTCCAAAGATATAGCTCTAAGTTATTTGGATGCGATCTCTGCAGATGGATATGAATATAGACTATCAGTCACATACAAACATCTGCCTGTGTTCCACCTGGCAGCAGAGATATGTTGGGGACATTTGAAATAATGGTATCTTTGGTAACCACAGAGAATGGCTCTGCACTGTTTCAGAGTTAGGCTCTGTGTGTGCGTGTATGTGTGTGTGTGTGTGTGTGTGTGTGTGTGTGTGTGTGTGTGTGTGTGTGTGTGTTTCCTCAATTGCTTGTTTCCTACCGTATTTATCTCTTCTCTTAAGCAGGTTGAATCTCCATTGAATCAGTTAAGTATTTTTGGAACGTCCAGAGATAAATGATAGGAACAGAAACTAGGAGAAAGAAGTGAAAGGTTGTCCACTTACCATTTCTCTCTGGATTTCTGCTGACCTTCTGTGGTTTTTGTGTATTTTGAGCCTTGTGTTTTATTTTGAGTTGCTGTAATGATGATGCCCATTTGCTTTTGCTAGGGCAAGCAGAAGAAATTATAGCTAGCGTATGAGCTGGGACTAAATCCAAGACTCATTTCCTTTGTGTGCCTGGATTCAGGTATGATAACAACTCCCAGCGTTAAAACTTAATAAGGTTTACAAATCACTTTCTTCTCAGTAAACCTGGGAGGCTATTGTTGCCTCACATTGTCCAGATATTATTTTGCTGTTTTTACAAGTGAAGAAACTGAAGTACAGAAATGAAATGATTTGCCTAAGGTCACCGCACTATTAAGTGCTAGGATTTGGACTTGCGTTCAATTCCTCTCACTCTAAGTCCAGTGCTCTCTACACTATACCATACTGACTCTTATCCTGAACATAACTACTATGAACAAGTCACTGCCTCTGAATTCCTGATCGAGGTGTCTATTTTCAAGTTGCTGGGTGAGAAATGGTGGAATGTATTGAGAAAAACATTGGACTTGGGGTCCTGGGTTCTAGTCCTAAATCTTACATTAACAAACTGTGTGATATTACCTAATTTATTTTTTAACATTTATGAAACATCTTCCTTATGTGAAATATTTAATATCCATGGAATGAAATCTTTACATCTGGGCAATGAAGGGACTATATAATCATTAAAATCACTCCTAACTCTAAAATTCTGTGATTCCATCCCTATTAATAGATAGTTGGGTAGATCTGTAATTTCATCTATTTATGTGTTCCCTTATCTAATGCATCCCGATGCTCCGTTGTTCTGTGATACTTCTCCATAACTTTTCAATTTCACTGGAAAATTTTCTTCTATTTTAATATATCAAGAGTGCTTAAGTACCACTTGGGCTGTCTCACTGTCATTTGTCATTCATGGTCCTTTTAATTCAAGCTTCTTAATGACATCTCTTATGCTTCCTCTTCCATACAAAATGGTTATGTTATTAGCCTGTATATACTCACCATATTGAGTTATCTATAATTGTAACTTTTCTAAAATCATGCTGATGTATGATTTGCAGCCCTATAGGGTAATTGGCAGAATATTGGTGCACAAGAGTTGTGTTTTCCCCCTGCTTGTGAGCAAGAGAGTGTTGACTTCAGAATAATTGAAAGTGCTGTACAACTTTCCAAATGAAAATCAATCGAAATCCATTTGATCCTTTTTTACTTATTCCATACACAGTTTATTTTCCTTCATCTGCAATTTTCCAAGATATACACCATGATGAACAATTTTATGTTCTTCTTATCCAACTACATGTCATAATTTCTTTTTGTTCAACTACATGTTATAATTTTTCATCCACTTTTCCTTTTTACCATGATTGTTCAATATGTCTTATTGTAGATTTAGTTAAGGAGTGTTCCAGGGCTCAGTGCAACTGAGTATCAACTGGGAATAAAATATTAATAGAACATTAATTCATACAGGAAATCTTCCTTTTGTATAGATATAGAAGGTTTTGTAGGCAGACATATTAGTGAAACAGCTTCCTGTTTGATACCTTGCAAAGTATCTTTACTTAACGTATCATTGAATACAATTATCTCTATAACTGTGTCTGCCCCAGAGTCACATGATTTTGATGCATAATTAGAAGTACACTAGATGAGGCAAGTCTTTCAGACTACTTTTTTTCTACGTCAATTTTTTTCAGCTGAATAATGAACAAGTTCTTTTTTTTATATACTTCTCAGTCTTGAATATAAAGACATGAGCCAATGGAATAAAAATAACATGTAAAAGCCTATCTATTCCCTTGTTGTGTTTTCATCAAGGATGACTTCAATGTGTGCATAGACCATTCTAATAAGTAGAAGGAAATACATAAAAATACATTGTAGACATCTAGTTGGTCTTTGTGCATATATTCTTTATTGTCTTTTAAAAAAATTCATCTGTTATCTTTTACATTTACCACTCTCATTTGAGATATACAGAGAAGAGATCTCAAAGTACCTTTAAAATTGTGTTGCCTTCAGCATGTACTTATTTTTAGAAGTACTTTTTCAGATATGACAGCTCCATCTGAGTTCTACATTTTAAAATATTAAACTACATAAGATTATGTTCTCATCAATAAGAGGCAAGTTGGGCCCCAAACATATTTAGTCCAGGTTTTGATTTATAGATTGTTTATATGTAAAGGTTAGAATGAGCTCAAGTTTAAAAGCTATATATTTCAAAAGTTTGCAAAATAATAGTTTACAAAACATTTGACCGTTGAAAATTTGAATTTGGACTTCATGGAATCAAGATGGTGGAGTAAGCAGTAAAGTCATTCTCACTCTCCCTTGCTGACCTTAAAAAACACAGAAAATACTACCCCAGGAAAAATCCTGGATGAGTAGAGTGAGCAGAAAGATGGGGCACAGCAGTTTTTAGCTCATGAAGCTAGGGGGATTATCAGGAAAGGTCCCTCTTGGTGGCCAAAGGGGAACAATATAGGACAGGAGATATCTTGGCAAGCCAGCGACAAGCCCTATCTCAGCAAACCAGTGGGAGATCCTGAGCTCCAGAGTGGTAGAGCAGGCAAGTG
Organism: Bettongia penicillata ogilbyi; assembly: GCA_023548195.1. Classification (NCBI taxonomy): domain Eukaryota; kingdom Metazoa; phylum Chordata; class Mammalia; order Diprotodontia; family Potoroidae; genus Bettongia; species Bettongia penicillata. Next base: position 34,721,917 of record JAJHZJ010000470.1, on the reverse strand, counting down.
GCAACACCAGGATTTCCACAGGCCTTCACACCAACAGGAAGACACCAGTATGGAGAACTACCCCTTAGGCAGATGGGTGTCCACCAGCAGCTGAGCCTACCTGTGCTCTAGTCCTGATAAGGAAGTGACCTCCAGAATCCAGACCACTCCCACTCCCACACCTCAGCCCAAGAGCTTCAGTGTAACCCAGGGAAAATGCAGTAAAACCCCACATGACATCTTTACACACCAGCCACCACCACCAGGTAAGCTACAACCTCTAGCTGTCAGAACCTGAGACCCCAGCGCACAAGAAAGGAGAGGTGGTGGTTTGAAGGGAGGGAAGAAGTAGTAAGAGAAAAAGGGAAAGAAAAGGGAGAAAGTTGAAAGAAGGGAGGGAAGATTGAGGTAGACTGTAGCTGACAGCCTGAGTCCCTACATGACTCGGTGATGTGGTGAAGAAGAAAGACACAGGAGGTGGGAGATGATAGACCAACTCCGTTTATTGATCTGAGGGTCTTGGGTATTTAGAGACAGAAACTGCAAACCTATGTGACATTCTGCTTGTCTCCCGCCTAGTGATTTAATCAGTCTTATCTTAAAGACTGTGAGCCTAGAGGGCATCCATTTTACATATCCCTTGTTTCCTATAATTCTCTTGTTTGTCTCGCAACAACATCTGGGGGGCATGGAGAGCCATTCCAGATGATAATGAGCACAGTCTCAAAGAACAGTTTCCCCGAAGGTCTATCCTGATCTTGTCCACCACACTCCACCCTGGCCCTCAACAGTAGACAGTGGTCAAAAGAAAATTTGAGCTTGCTGGAGATTCTGCATGATGCCTGTATGACCGTTGAAACCGACATGCTCGCTTAAAAATCCTAATTTAACAGTTCACCAAAAAGAGACTATGCAAACTGATTTTTTAAAAAAGTCACCATCCTTTATTATAAAAATAATAGTCATTAACTTCATATTTAAGATATCTAGTTGCTTTTTTAAAAGATAAGAGCTTGAGAAATGACTAGTTAGCCAGTCTCTAGTCCTTGTAAATAAAATGTAGAAAATAACTTCATTAGAACCAAAATAATATGGAGAAAGTCACACTCGAAATTAGTCTCTGTGCTTGCAGTCTCATCAAAAATGTGGCTAAGGTCTTCTGAAAAAATAAATTTGGACCATTTTTATCTAAAATTCTCCAGTGTAAAAAAAAATCATTATAATGATTGTAATTTGTTTCCCTCTATCTCACTGATGGGCAGAATGGCATAGTGAAGAAAGAGCTTTTTTTTGGAACTTTGGAAGGATTTTTAGATGGAAGAATGGTTACATTTGTTCTGTTTGGCTCCAGAGGGAAGAACAAAGAGAAATGTATGGGCAGAGCAAAGAAGCAAAGTTAAGGTTGATCTGGGGGGAAATTTCTTAATAATTAGAACTGCCCCAGAATGGAACGGGTTATGTCAGAAGGGCTCCCTCTCAAGCGAGAGACAGACAACCATATACACTGTAAAGAGGATTCCTTTTTCAAATAGCAGACCAGCTTAAAAATGACTGCTGAAGTCCTTTCCAAATTTGAAATTCTATGTTTCTGATGTGTCAAATGAGATAAGAACTTTGTACACATTACCTCACAAAGCTGTTGTGAATCAAGAATTTTTTGAACTGTGGTATAAATATATTAAAGATATATGTAAATTATGAATATAAATGTGTGACTATATTTTAGTGAACTTGGGATGATTCCTTCTTAAAGCAGCATAGCTATGAATACTTTTGTAAAGCAAAAGATTCTTTTTCATGTATCTGTATCTAATTGATCTGTTTTATAAGTGTTCAATTTTGCAAGAGGGTAAAAAGGCCATTCTTAGAATAAATAAGTCATTTTAAACCATTTCCAAATCCAAGAAAAATCACAAACTTGTTTTGATTTCAAAACTCCTGGTCAAGTTTTCATTTCTCCCAGTTTTCATTTTCAATTGTTTAAGTATAAATCAGCTCAACATACTTAAGTTCTAGAAAACAGGGGCTTTTCTATTCCCCCTGTCTCATTGTCACGATTCTTAACTCTTATTGAACATACTTCTTGGATTTGGATTTCATTTGTAGAAATAGCCTAAAGCAGAGTTTCTGGAAAAGTTCTAGCACTGCTTGATATATGATTATCCCTTTTTCGTAGCTTTCCATAGATTATAGCTCCAAGTTGATATCTCTGGATGCATGGAAGACAATTTGGGATCACAAGCGGTCATAGTAACAATTATTCAAAGCAATCTTTATCATTTAAGTGAACAAAATATTTAATCTAAATCCCCTGAATTTTGTGTTTGTCCTTCATTGTCGAAGAAGACCATGCCATCAGATAAATAATGACATGACTTGCTCTTGACTTTTGTTTTTGAGTGAGGGAGGGCTGTGCATGTCACCAGTCTCACTTCCCCTCCAGAGCCATCTGACTCTAGTGACCAGATATTTATCAGGATGACTGGAGATACCCCAGGATGAGGCAATTAGGGTTAAGTGACTTGTCCAAGGTCACACAGCTAGTGAATGTCAAGTGTGTGAGATGAGATTTGAACTCAGGCCCTCCTGGATTAATATTTGATTGGAAAAATTTATGAGAGAAGGACAAGAAAAGTGTGCTTCTTTGTATTTTGTATTACTTGTATGAAAGTGTATTTTTTTTGTATGCAAAAAAAGTACTAGAAGCACTTGAGGAGGATGTACAAGTTGGTGGACTCTGCTGGCATTCCAGACACCATGACAAAGGGCCCTTTTCCCCTTTTCACATGTGTAAATGTTTCCTTTTTTGCCATCAGTGAAACTTTCTATATGTTTATATTTAAGACATTACTTTGACTATTTTTTAGAAAAAGGTAGACTATCTAAGATAGTGCATCTGAGAACATAAAAGTGAACTAGTATAGCTCCTTAGGGTCTAATAAGATTAGCAAAAACAAAAACAGTGGTAATAAAAGTCTTAAAATGCTATATAAAAGTTGGTTGTTAATAATGTTGTTTTATTAACAAGAAAAAATGGCATATAATATAGGTAAGTAGAAAGTCTAGACACAAGGAGATTAGGAAAGAATATTTCAATAGCCCAAGCATAAGATAATAATGACAGAACTAATCTTCCTTTCCCCCCTACAGTATTCTGATAGTTTCTACATAAACTGTATCAGATACTAAAAATGCTTTCCATGTAGGTGTTCAGCCTCTGCTTCTATGTATGTAATACAGCTGTCCCTTTCCATGTTATTTTTAAGAACCATAAAAATATGACCAAACCAGCTCAGTTTAGGTGGGAAAAGTAAATTTTACTTTTCATTTTTCATTTTCCTCATTAATAAAACATCTTCCCTCAAAGATGGTTCCCTAGTGTAGGATTGTACAGAGAAATTACAGAATCTCAGAGTTGGAAAGGACCTCAGAAATAGTTCAGTATAGCCCAATCTTGGAGGCACAGATCAATCCTCTCCATGACATCCTTGACAAGAAGCTATACAACCCCCTTCTAAATATGTCCATTGCAGCAGAACTGCTTCATAAGCCATCTCAAACCATTTTAGAGGGTTCCCACCATAAGGAATTCCCATCATAAAAAAATCTGCTTTTGTATAATTTCTAACCATTAGTTAGATTTCTGCCTCTGGAGCCACACAGAATAAGCATAGAATTTATACAATAACACTGTAGAGACAACTTTGAAAGCTCTACATCATCATCAGTCTCCAAAAATTAGTCATTCAGCCTCTGACTCAATACCTCCAGTGAAGAGATACCCACTAAATTTTAGAGCAACTCATTCTATTTGCAGATACTTCTAATTTTTTAGGAAGTTTTTTCTTTACATTTACCTGAAATCTGTTTCTCTGTATCTTCTACCTATTTTTTGCTAAACAAAATAAGGGTAGTAATGCTTCTTCTTTTAATGTATTGACAGTCTGTTTCATGAGTCAGTCAACAAGCCTACAAAAACAAAAAAGCTTTCTAACAGACAAATCATCTCACAACCACCCCCTATAAAATACAGGTGTTTATTGATTAGTACTAGAGAGATATGTCTTTTATATCCGACAATGTAGCACTAAAGTTAACCATTTTGTCAGAGTAGTATTGCCTCTCAATTTCAACCTTAAGTTTTAGTTGTTATATATATTATTCTTTTAGTTCTCATTTTTTTCTCTTTCTTCACTTCATACAAACACTTTGTTTCTTTGTATCCTTAATACTTGTTTTTTATACCTCAAAAATATTCAGTTGCACTTATATGCCATAATTTCTTGAGGGGCAGCTGGGTGGCACAATGAATAGAGTGCTGCACCCAGAATCAGAAAGATTCATCTTCCTGAGTTCAAATCTGGCCTCAGATAGTTACTAGCTGTGTAACCCTGGGCAAGTCACTTAACCTTGTTGGCCTTAGTTTCCTCATCTGTAAAATGAACTAGAGAAGGAAATGGAAAACCACTCCTTACCTTTGCTAAGGAAACCCAAAATGGGATCATGAAGAGTCAGGCACAACTGAAAACAACTGAACAAGAAAATCACAATTATTTAAGCCAGTCCCCCAAACACTGGGCACTTCTTTTAGCCCCAGGTTTTTTTTTGTTTGTTTTCACAAATAATATTGTTACAATCATTTTGTACATGGGGACTTTTTTTGCTGTCAGTAGCTACTTTGAGGTGTACACAGTGGTAGAATCACTGTGCCAAAAGGTATAAACAATTTAATAACTTTTCGTGCATATCTCCAAACTGTTTTCCAGGATGCTGAAACTAATTCACAGCTCTATCATCAGTAAATTAGTGTTTTGCTTTCTTATGTACTGTCTATTAATGAGTTTCCCCATATTTTCTCATCTTTGCTAGCTTGTTGAGTATAAGCTGATGCCTTGAGACTAATTTTCATTTCTCTGATTATTGGTAATTTTGAATATTTATATATTATTCATAGTTTGTATAACACTAACCAACCTAACCGTTACTGCCTAAAGACCAGGTATGTTACATCTCACCACCATATCAGGGTTCTCTGGTACTCCTAAGGGACTCGGGGTATCTTGACTCTGCAAATGGCTCCAGCTCCTCTGATGGTGTTTTCTCAAGAGTAGAGGGTGATCTCCAATTTTGGATTCACTCCAATTCCATTGAGCCACTAAACACTCAGATTAGCGTGTACGAAGGAGTATTTACTTCAAAAAGTATAATCACAAATAGAAAAACTCCACAACACATCAGAGGCCTCCTCCCTACTCTCCGTACCACCTCAGTCTAGAGGGGAGGGAGAGAGAAAGAACTGATTAGGTTCTTAGCTTAGATCAGTTCCTATAGAGTACAGTCCTAGTTCCAAGTCCAAAACTCTTCTTTGACTGAAGAAAACCTGGCTTCTCCCCTGTCTGGCTATACTATCCTGCCTGGAATCCTGACTCAAAGGTCACCACAGTTCCAACTCCCAGAGTCTCCGACGTCACTGTCTATATCTGAAACCTGATAAGGGAAAATGAAATAAAACAGAAACAAAAATCCTAGGCCAAGAGAAACCAACCCAAGAGGTAAAAACTGAGCATAGTAAGGAACTCCTTCTCTATTCAAAGGTTCAGTTCAGGTGACCTTTCTGTGGGGTGAATTGTGATTTTTACCTTCTGTGTATAGCAGAAAAGAGAGCCATGCAGGAAAAAAGCTAGAAAGATTGACTCTCCCTGTCTTGCTAGTTTTAAAGACACAGTCTTTCCACTTACCAAGCAAATCAAAGGAGGCCACCCAGACCTACGGGTAGAGAGCACAATGAAATTCCATGTGGGGAGGTCTGGTCACGCTCAGGCAGGTCTCCCTGCATTTGTATTTCTTATTTTGATATTTGTTTGTTCATATCCTTAGGTAATGTTACGTCTCTGTGTTATGCCACTGTTTTGGAAACTTTAGATATTAAGTGACCCTGGACAAGTCAATTTAACTCTTTCAGTCCTAGTTTCCTCACAGCACCTACCTATTGTTATGAGTATTATACAACATTTAAATAGAGGGAAGAGTACTGGATCTGGAGTAAGGAAAGTACAAATTTTAATTCTGCCTCCATTCCCTCATTTGCAAAATGAAGATGATATTAACATCTACATTTGTGTGTATGTGTATGTGCATATGTGTGTGTATAATCACACATACATATCTTATTTGACTTTTGCAAAATCTTCTAAGATAGGGCCACCTATACATATATTACACACACACACACACACACACACACATATATATATATTTATGTGGGTGAATATATAAACATATACATGTATATATACATATATGAGAACTTTGTTTTATTGCATTTAGTAGATACTATATTTTTTTTTTTACACGTAGAAGGTTGGTGGCAACCCTGCATGAAGCAAATAATGGGCACCATTTTTCCAACAGCATTCACTCACATCTTGCCTCCGTGTCACATTTTGGTATCCTTGTAATATTTCAAACATTTTCATTATTATACCTGTTATGATCATCTGTGACCAGTGATTTTGGGTATTACTCCTGTAATTATTTTGGGGCACCAAGAATCTTGCCTATATAAAGCTGTGATGCATGTTGCATTCACTTCACCAAATGGCCAATTCCCCATCTCTCTCCCTCTCCTCTGGATTCCCTATTCCCTTGACACAGCAATATTGAAATCAGGTCAGTTAATAACATTACAATGTCCTTTGAGTGTTCAAAGTGAAAAAAAAAGGAGTCAATCGTGGCAAACTTCATTTATGTCTTATTTTAAGAAATTGCCACAACCACGTCAGCCTTCAGCAACCACCACAACCTCATCAATCAAGCAGCCATCAACACTGAGGCAAGACCCTCTACCAGCAAAAAGTGACTCCCTGAAGGCTCAGATGATGGTTAGCACTTTTAGCAATAAAGCATTTTTTAATTAAGGCATGTGCATTGTCTTGTTTTTGTTTTAGAAATGATATTATTGCACACTTAGTAGTCTGCTGTATAGTGAAAGCATAACTTTTATATGCACTGGGAAGCCAGAAAATTTATGGAACTTGTTTTATTGGAATATTCCCTTTACTGTGGTGTTCTGAAACCAAATCTACAATATTTTCAAGGTATGCCTGTGTGTGTGTGTGTGTGTGTGTGTGTAAAATCACTGTTATCATATCACTTTGTGAACATTAAAGCTCTAAGGAAATGTTAGCTGACTTCTCCATTAGAAGGTAAGTTCCTCTATGAGAAGGATGTTTCATTCTTTGTATTTATATCCTGAGTGCCTGTTACAGTGCCAGGCACATACAAGGTGTCAACGAAATAAATTTTTGTATTATATATTTATGTATATTTGTAAATGCATATATAATATACATACATATATGTATATTCACACATATATACACATACAAGTGTTATATATATGGGATGTTTCAGAACACCTTACCTATGGATGGGACACTTTAAATTATGATGCCACACTTTTCAGAGCTATTTAGAGAAAATATTTTCTCTGTCTATATTTTTTCTCCTAATTCTGGTTGAATTGATTTTATTTTTGGAAACTTTTAATTTTATATAGTCAAGATTGCCTAGCCTGCCTGGTTATGAATTATTTCCCCTATTCATAATTAAGAATTTTAATTCTTTCTATGATATTACTTTGTGTTTGACTTTTTCACATTTGGATCAGTTATTCATTTGAAACTTATTATGGAACTATATGGAGCTAAACCTATTTTTTCCAGGTTGTTCTGCAGCATAATGATGGATTCAGAGTCAGAGGACCTTAACTGAATCCTTGCTTTGCCAGTTACCCTATGAGTGACATTGGTCAAGACATTAAAATTTCATTAACCTCAGTTTGTTCATCTATAAAAAGAGGACATTGGACCAGATGACACTAAAAGTCTCTTCCATATCTCAATCTCCAGTCCTTTGTTGTCCAGTGTTCCATGTAGTTCTTTGTCAATAAACTGTCCCCTTCCTAGTAACTTATGTTTTTGAGTTCATCAGCAATGCTTGGCAGGTTTGTTTCTAGGTCCTGCATATCTAGTCTCTTCTATTCACCTACTTCAACTTGTTTGTAATCCAGTACAAGATGGTTTTGATATTTACGACTTTGAAGTATAGTTTGTAATCACAAAGTACCAAGCTCCTCCCTGCCTTCCTATTTTCCCCCTTGGTATCCTTTAGTTTTTATTCTAAATTAACTTTATTGTGATTTTGTTTAATTCTAGAAAATAATCTTTTGGTAATTTGAATGGCATAGCAATAAAAATGCTTGTTAATTTGAGTAGTATTATATTTTTTAATGTCACCATTTTAACTGTGTGACATGGGAGACACTGGCAAAGAACCACTCAACATGGGCTGCCTACATCAAAGAAGGCACTCTGCTCTATGAGTGAAGTCAATATGACAAAAAAGGAAAATGTTGGATGTTGGAGGGGATGTAGGAAAACTGGGACACTAACGTACTATTGGTGGAGTTGTGAACTGTTCCAACCATTCTGGAGAACAATTTGAAAATGCCCAAAGGGCAACCAAACTATGTATATACCCTTTGATCCAGCAATATCACTGCTAGGTCTATATCCCAATGACATCCAAAGAAAAGGGGGAAAGGACCTATTTAGACAGAAATATTTATAACAGCTTCTTTAGTGATGGCTAGGAATTAGAAATCCAAGTGATGCTCATTAATTGGGGAATGGCTAAACAAGCTATAGTATATGCTTATAATGGAATATTATTGTGCTATAAAAAATGACAAATAGGATAATTTCAGAAAAACCTGGAAAGACTTAAATGAACTAACTCACAGTGAAGTAAACAGAACCAGGAACATGCTATACACAGTAACAGCAATATAACTGTGCTATTCTCAGCAATATAGAAAGAACTGGTATTGACTGGATACAGACTGAAGTATGCTATTTTTCACTTTCTTTTATTTGACTCTTCCTGTATAAAATGACTAACGTGGAAATGTTTTACATAATTACACATGTATAACCTACATCTGATTGCTTGCCATTTAAAGGAGGGGAGGGAGGAAGGGTAAAATTTGGAATGCAAAACTTTAAATAAAAATGTTAAAAAAGAATTTTAAAAAGAATCAGTAGCTCAGAAGAAATCTGAGGTGTGCAAATTTAGAGACATCTCCACTCAAAATGTTCATATGGACTATTTTTGCCCAACGAATCATAGAATATTCATACTGGTCTGATCAAGTCACTGTACTTTGACTCCAACATAGTAATATCATTTTAATCCTCTTTGAGATGGACAAGCAACCAAGCAACTATGTCATCATGTCTTATTAGTGAATATTCCTCCAATTACTTAGGAACTTTAAAATTTTTTGTTTAAAAAAGTTAGGTAATTGTATTTATATGAACCATGTATATGTCTACTTAAGCTAATCCTTAGGGATAGTATGCTTGTTTAATTCTAAACTGAATTTCTCCCACTACGTTGTACTGCTAGTATTTTGTGTATTTTGTACCCTACTACTTTACTAATGCTATTGTCTCATTCATGGCTACTGATTCTCTAAACTATTATATCATCTGAAAATGAAAATAATTTTGTTTTTATCCTTATGCTTCTCATACTTTTAAACAAAAATCAAATGCTGTATCTAGGTGAATGCTGCTTCTGCCCATATCATTCCATTATCTTTACTGCCTAAATAAACCCTTTTGTTGTTTAATCATTACAATTGTTTCTGATGCTTCATGACACAATTTAGGATTTTCTTGGCAAAGATACTGGAGTAGGCTGCCATTTCCTACTCCAGCTCATTTTACAAATGAGGAAACTGAGGCAAATAAGGTTAAGTGATTTTCCCAAAGTCACACAGCTAATAAGTGCCTGAGACCTGATTTGAACCAAGGAAGATGAATCTTCCTGACTCCAGGCCCAGTACTCTATCCACTGTACCACTTAGGCCCTTTTTAAGCTCTGTTTATTCCATGAAGCCTTTTTCAAATATACCAACCCCCAATGAGCTCTCCTTTTTTCTGAGTTTCTCTTTCATTAATAGTATCAGGTCACATCACACTTGATCATGTGCTATTTTCCATCCTCCCATGCTGTCTGTTTATGGAACAGGAAGCAGGCCTTCAGATATCAGCCACTGGAATACAGAATGTTATGACATTGCCAGGAGGTACAGTGCTTCTAAGATTTAACTAATACTTTGCTATACACTTTGTCATCCCCTTCTATAAAAGAATAACCAGTACCCAGAGATCTTGACAACTAAGAAGAATGTGTATATGTTTGTATGTATGTGTATGTACATGCATGCACATGTGGATACATATGAAGGGGGAGGGAGAAAGAGAAAGCAAGAGAGAGAAGGGGAGAAAGAGAGAAAGGGAGGGAGGGAGAGAGAGTTTAAATCAATTACATGGAGGAATACAGTGAATCCTCACTTTTTGTGGGGGTAATATTCCTAGAAAATTGCACAAAAGTGAAAAACTTGAATGTTGATACATTGAACCTATGGGAAATAGTAGATTAATGGGTTAGGCTCCTGTAACTACCAAAACCTGCAATCTTTCTCTAAAAATTGCTGAAATACACTTTTCTGCATAAAATTCTTTATAACAAAGTATTAATTATAATAATATTCACTTTTCCTAACGTAGTAATCATATGAAATAACTCAGAAAATGCCGGATACAAAATAAAATTGATAACATTCAAAACATTTTTTCTCATTGGTAATTCCCCAGAATTCTGTGAGCTTTTGTGCTAGCATCTCAATTTTGTGAAAAAAATCATTTCAGATGATACTTTCTTTTCATAATACATGAAATGTACAGTACCATAAATACTTTATTCCTTTTTGTGGATTTAGCAAATCATTGAACTATTAACACCAAACTTCTGAAGGACATCAGCTGTAGATATTCCTGCAAGAAGTTTATCTAACACTTTTTATTTTCTCACTAAGCTACATCACTGACTTTTTATACTTGGGCTTAAGGACCAAAGGACATGCATTATGTTTTGGGGGAATAATTGCAATGCAAAACTTGAGATTTAAAGACGAACAAGGAAAATATGTAATGAATGCACAAGAAGAGCTTAACTCTACAATGGTAGAGTGAACAAGGCCAGTGAAACATCTAGTAGTGTGCCAGCCACTCCACAAACTTGTGTATATTATGTGTCTCATCTTTTTTTTTTTTCTCTACTACACATAGCTGGGGATGTTCAGACTTGTTAGTGTAAAGGAAAAATGAGGTTACTAAAGAAATCATACAAACACTTGAAGTCAAAAAAATTAAATGCATGAATGTTGGCAATTGTACTTCATATTTCTTTTCTTTGTTTCCCTAGCTCCTAGCACAGTGTCTGGCATATAGTGGTTAATAAATATGTATTTGATTGATTGAAACATGTTTCCCTCATAATAACAATTATACCAAAATTACTTAAATAGCTCCACTGGAGGAGAAGTCAATTCTCATGTACTACAGTTAAGAGATTAGAGGGAGTATAGTTCATTTTTATTTGAAATATTATGAAAATTCATTTATAAATAGTAAATCTGCAGCAGTCATTATCCAGATCATTGCCTCAAGTCTATGCTTCATGATGAAAATACAGTCCTGGCACATATATCATATTTTCTTAGATGTTGTAATGTGTTTGCCTCTGCAGCTTGGTTGAAAGAAAAAAAGACTAAATTTGGTTTTGAACCAAGGAAATAAAAGTACTTGGAAGAATTTGTAAGAATATGCACCTATCAGTTAGAGTGCTGGATCTGGAGTCAGGAAGACCTGAGTTGAAATCCAACCTCAGATACTTATTAGCCATGTGACCCTGGGCAAGTCAGTTAACCCTTTTTGCCTCAGTTTCCTCATCTGTAAAATGAGCTAAAGAAGGAAATGGTCAACCCTTGTAATACCATTGCCAAGAAAACCCCAAATGGCATCACAAAGAGTAGGACATGACTAAAATAACTGAACATGAACAGTTACCTACAAAATAATTTTTAAAATTTTTGACATCTTTTCCCATCATAAAAAGTATGGGGAAAGAGACACACACAGAGAGAGTATTTAAGTGCATATATACTGTTGAGTTTAACAGACAGGATAGATTTACAGGGGAAAAGACTGCCTGGGAGACTCCAGGGGACCAAATACCATATCCCAGAAAACCACACATATTACAGGTGATTAGAGTTCCCCAGCTGCAGAGAAAGATACAGGTTGACAACTGGTCAAATTATCGATGGCACACCACCAAATGTCTCCCAGCTGAAACTCTGATCATGCATTCAGTATGCTGTCTCTCACCAGTAAATAGCACATTGCTTTTATTTAAAACATCTTTGTGACAGCAGGAGAAAAAAAGATTCTGTTTTCCTTTGCCCCTGAAGAAAACTGCAGAGACATTTTGCTAAAAGCTTATATGCAGCCCTCATTTTGAAGAAGCTTATCATTTCTGAATGTAAGCTAACTTTGCATAATGTGGCCCTTGCTGTATACGACATTTTCTTTTCCTCAGAGATGTTCTTCAGATGCCTGAGACAGTCTACAAATATCTTAGGCATTGTCAAAAGGAAACAGTCCTGCCTTTCAAGAAGAGGCATGCACTGCCATGATATACTGGTTAGAATGCTCCTCTGGAGTCAGAAAGCCAGGGTTATATTTTCGTTCTGTCACCAGCTTTCTGTGTACTTGTGCAAACAACTGAACCCATAGATAAGGTTGAATACCAGATTGATTTTAAGGGCTCTGAAAGCCTTACAGCTGAAAGGTAAAATACATGAATGCTTTTGCTGAAGCCTTGGGAACAACAAAGAAAATCTTTTCAGAGATTCTAGAATCGGAATCTGACATTTGGGCACATGATGGGTCAGTGTTTTAATAAAGGAACCTGTAATTTAGCCGTTCAGACAATCTTTCCCCATCTCCCCTGAGTGTACGATGGCTTTATGCAGTTTTTATTTATTTTTGCTACTGTGCTGATTAGTCACTAATCAATTCTGGGGTTCAAGAGCTATAACAGAAGAACTCAATGCAAAGGTGTTTTCAAAGAGCTTTGAGGAGCTGATCGAGGATTACTCTCACCCTACTACTACTCAGACCAATTCGTCTGGCTTATTCCTTACCTATTTTTTGTTTCATTTTTCTTTGACAAGCACACAGAAACATCCCTCATCTTGGGCCATTTTGCTCCATAAACAGAATTAGGAGCTGTTTCTAGTAATCTGAAACCTAAAGGGCATATGGGGGGTGGGGCAGGGAATAACCTTCTTTTGTACAAAAGTGGTGACGAAACAATCCCTTTTGAACTATAAGTAGGAAGTAGAGACACAGTGTATCGATAAAGAAACAGAATGTTGCTCATGTCGATTGGGTGGATAGCTGTTGTTTCCATAATGGCACATGGTATAAAGACTAGTGCTGAACTTGGAACCAGGAACACCTGGGTTCAGATCTTGCCTTTGACCCTTACTAGACGTGTGATCAGGGCAGCAAGGTGGTGGCAGTGGATAGAGTGCCCTTGGCATGGTGAAGATTAGTACGCAATAAGGTATATAAGGAACTTTGCAAATTTTAAAGACTATAGAATTATTTTCATTTCACAAAGTGAAAAAATTAATGCTGGACATAAACTATTTGATATGATTTTCATTGCAATATCCAATATACTTTATAAAATTCCATACAGTAAAGGGGTGATAAAAACAGAAATACGTAAGACCTTTCTTTGTCTCTGTCTTTATCCTGACATATACCATCTCCTGGCAATGTGAGAAAATAACGTAACTACCCCAATTCTCATTTTAGCCTTTCTAGTATGGTTCAACACATTGAAGACAATACTAATCTTCTACACTATGGATAGTCTAGAAATAACACAGATCAGCAGGGCCTCCTTGAAAACTTTTCCCCTTTATATAGTTTGTTATATATGACTTTTGGGAAGAGAAATTAGGAAATATATTTTTATAAAGGAAAGATATAAATATTTTAGAGGAAGCAATGTAGAAAATTGGATTTCAAATCTAAAGGCTCTAAGAAAATTCAGCAAAGATTTTACTATCAAATCACTATAGAAAATTTTAAAATGATGAAGTAGATATCAACCATTACATGATAACCCTGGGAAGAAATAAGGAAAATATCTTTAGGATCAATTCTTCATACATGCTTGGTAATTTAGAATATTTCAGGCAATTGGTATCAATCTCACTACAACATTATGAATTTAGGAAAGTAAAAATATATGCTGTGCCATGCTGTCTGCTTAACCTTTGGAAAGGAAAAGAAAAGAAAGTGCTACAAATTTAATGCTAATTAATAAAAAGAGTGGGGTTGTGTTATATATACTATACAAAATAAAGCAATTCATGAGTATCTTGGATTACAAAGCAAAATTAACCAACGTGATCTGAAACCTGGAGGACCCAGTGGAAGATACCATTGAACATAAACCTTCAAGGGTAGAGGTACATTATCAATCATCTAATTCAAACCTTTTTACAGATGTAGAAACTGGACCAGAAATTATAAATGACTCATCCAAAGCCACATAAGTAATATGTAGCAGAGGTGAGACTCAAAACTAGGCCTTTTGTTTTGTGTATTTGTCTTTCATTGCCAAAGAAGACCATGCCATCAGAGAAATAATGACATGATTTGCACTTGACTTTGTTTTGAGTGAGAGAGGGCCTCACTTCTCCTCCAGAGCCATCTGACTCCAGTGACCAGGTATTCATCAGGATGACTGGAGAATGAGGCAGTTGGGGTTAAGTGACTTGCCCAAGGTCACATAGCTAGTGAGTGTCACGTGTCTAAGGTGATATCTGAACTCAGGTCCTCCTGACTCCTGCACTAGTACTCTATCCACTGCACCACCTAGGTGCCCTCCAGGCCTTTTGTTTTAACTTTGAAGTCAATGACCACACTATATGTGTTTATCACACACATACACACACACACATACTATACCACAGCTAATGTGAAAGTAGCTAAATAAGGGCCAGTTTGAGAAGGAAGATGATGGTGTCCACGCTGAGCTTTCGGATTTGTTAGCACTAGTAAGCAGAAATGTCTTATAAGCAGTAGGAACGTTATAATGGGAAAATGGATAAAATACCAATGCTAGGGATATTGTGAAATCTTCTTGTAAATTGTAGGTGAAATCTTCAGGAAGGGATTCCCTTAAGTGGCCGTACTGAAAGAGAAGGCCAGGAAGTCAGCTTCGGAAAACTCCAAAAGGTGGGAAGAAAGAAAATCCCAGTGGAAATTGTTCAGCGTGGAATGGAAAAGGACCAAAGCATTAAAGTCGAGGGAGTGGAACATTTAAAGAAAGAAGGGTCTGCCATTAATGTCAGCATAACAAGTTAAAGTTTTTTAAACTAAAAATCATTGGATTTAGCCAAAAGTATGTTAGTAATTCAATAATTTTATGTAGAGGGATCCAGATCTCAGAGGCATAAGGAGGTAACTTTCCCCAGTGCTGCAATTCAACCCCTTCTTTTCTCACCCTACTGCCCATCTGCTCCAATCATTGATTGTTGAAATATTGTACTCATCCTTCAAAGGTCAAATCAAAATTTATCTCCTTCACTATGCTTTCCCTGATCCTCCAGGGAAGAATGATTACTTTTTCTTCCTCAGACCTTGCATAACACTTTATACCTGTTTGTGGTTTCCATTATCATGATGTACGATTCTGTTTAATAATTATTTATAAATATATGTATATGTATGTACATATACATTGTATTTCTAATATTAGATTCTAAGCTTAATAAAGGTAAGGGCTATCTCTTATTTATATTTGTGTTTCCATAGGCACTTTACAAGTAGTAACCACTTAACTAATTGATGAAGGAATGAATCCATCCATCCATTCATCCATTCTAGCCATATATAGGCAGATGTCAAAAATGATTCAAGAATTTTCGCTACAGTGGTTCAAACACTAATTCATTTCATCCAAATCCCCTCAACAGTGTTTTCAACAGACATTAGTTCATATAATGTTATAAAACAGATGCAATAAAAGCCCATTATTAAATGTTCTACTCATCGCATGGATTTCATTGAACTCTTAGTTAAATCATGTTCTCATAGGGATGTATGATTGCTTCTCTAACTTATTTTTGCATATAGATACCAAAAAGTATACTGTTCATTGAATTTATCTTTTTTTTGTCCATTCCTAATCCTATAATAGGAATGCACAATTGCCCTCTGAATCAGGAACCCTGACCCTTTGAATAGTCTTTTTCTACAAAAGTATAGATCCCCTTGACACCAGTTCACTCTAGTCCTGTCTTATTCATGTCTCGCCATGGATTAGTCCTCTTGAATGATTTTCTTTCTTCCCTTTAGTTAATTTGCTTGACCTTCCTGATTCCCTGGCCAGTGATTGCCACCACACATGGCCCTCCATTGCACAAGCTGTGAAGAGAAATAAGGTCACCCCAAAGCCCCCAAATAATAATACAAAAACATTCATGGAATTAGAAGCAGAAATATCACACAAATAAAGGTAGGAATATAGTGTGCGTAGATTTTATACTTTACATGTGGTAGCTAGGACTTAAGTTATAACCTAAAGGAGGAAAAGCCAGTGGTTTAAAAGATGGAAAAGCACAGAATTCATCTGCCACCTCTTTTGTACTCTTAAGAATTATTTTGTCAGTTAAAATGAGGGAAAAAAATTACACTCTTGTGGATTCTCTGGGTGCCCAATTTTCTGAGACAAATATACAACTATTTCCAATTTCTAAGCTACTAGACTTCTAAATGCCTTGTTTGGCACATCTTGTTTGGTACAGGAACATTCAAAGTACATTATGGACCTGCAACTCTTAGGCCTTATATCATTTCTCTGCTGACATTACAATTTTGATTGCCCATCAAGAAGGAGCTCACCAATCTTGTCTTTTTTGTAGCATAGGAGGAAGAAAGGGGAAGGAGCCTAGATGGGACCCTAGATGGGATCGGATGACAACTTTGATTAAATGTCTTGAAATGCCATTGATTAGGGTCCTGAGATAGTAGGTTAATTCAGCTTGCAAGAGCAATTCAATTAAAAGTAGGAATTGCTAGCATTCCCCATATATTTCTATTGACATTGAAGCAATCTTCATTTTAGGTCATGGGGATGAAAATGGATCTTTCATATTGTTACCTCTATAACTGTGGAAACTGGTAGCATCTATCCTGAAATAATATCTTATTGGCTACCTGCCTGTCTGTCATGGACTGACTATTTCTTAAGATTGTGCTGCTATACTTTATAGTGTGTGTATGCATGTATACATATATGCTTATATGTGTCTATGTATGTATCGTATGTGTATGTGTGTGTGTGTATATATATATAGAGAGAGAGAGAGGCATATATAGACATACACACATGTTGGCAGAATCGATTTGGAGAAAGGGCTCAGTTTTGTTTCCTTTTATTGATCCATGTTTCACAGATCCCAAAATACTCTGTACAAAAGGAACAAAATTTCCCAGTCCAATAGGACTCAATGCGTACAACTTTTCTAAGTTTTATTTTGTCATGTTTTAGGAAAGGAAAGATAAGATTTTTACTCTATATAGACTTAAGTAGGGACAGCATCATATGAGAGCTGTTCAAACTTTTAAAATCCTAAGCAAGGATGCAATAGTTACTCAATGATTTTCCTCAAAAATTTTGTGCTTATAGAAAAATAATATTAAATTGTTATGGGAGGAGAGGTGGCAAGATGAACTTTAATTAGCAATATCTTAGCAATAACTTTTCTTCATTATTTAAAAAAATTAATGCTAGATCCCTTAGTTGTCAACAATCAATTTATATGGTGCAGAAATCCATGTCATGCTGAGTTGTTTGAAAGATGTTATTATCTGCTGAAATCAGCTATGAAAATGATTGCTTCAGTAGTTTGAAAAGTTAATAAAGTTTAGTGTTATGGAAATCTATGTGTATGGATGACTGCACACACACACATACACACTTAAAGTTTTTCAAGTAATGAACAATCAGGAGATGTCATCCAAATTCCAAATAAAAAGCATTAATATCCTTTTCACTAGCATTTGTTAAATGCCTATTGGGTGCATTACTCTAGGCTAGGATTCTGGGAATAGGATGACAAAATGAAAACAGTCCCTATCTTCTTGACAGAAGGCTTGAGGAAATTAACCAGATTTTAACCATTTCTACTTAAGTGGAAAAATTTAATCTATTTCACAAATTTTCTTACAGATTGAACTCAAAGTAATGATGTCACAGAAAATTTAATTCATCATTATTATTTCTAAAAATATCTTTTGTAATGAAGATAACCCCTTTGATAAAAATAAATTAAATCAAAGAGAAAGTTTTAGAGTGTCATTTCCACAGGAAAATGTTAAATTCTGACTTTCAAACAACAAGTATTTATTTAGCTTCTACTTTGGATGGGAGGTATGCTAGACATTGGAAATAGAGGCATATATTCTGCTAGACTAAAGTTGTTACAGAGATGACAAACTGCAAAGTAAAAAAAAATAAAAAATAAACTACCCGAAGTATCCAAGGATAGAAGAGTAGCGTTTACTTAAGTAATTATTGTTGCTCTATTTTGAAGTTGAGGAACACTAATGAAAAACCTGGACTAAGATCCTTTAATATAGACTTTCTCAGACAGAACCTCATGCAAACCACTCTTTCATGGAACTCAAAATGTTAGAGCGCTTGTATTTCCCCAGTGCACAAGATATTTGCCAACAGAGCCCTGGGCAAGAGAAATTTATACATTACCTTCTAGATTGGAAGAAAGGGGATCTTGAGTTGGGTCTGCTGGACCAGAGGCAAGTTCATTTCAAAATGGCAGTGACCAAATAGGACTGTATAATCAGGAAGAGTTTAAACTAGTTTTCCCATAGATGCTTTGCTGGTGTACAGTTCTCCTTCTGGGGCAAGTGAGGGAAATATTATTCCTTCCAACTCCTATCTCTGAAATCTTGGAAGATTTGAAAGAGTCTTGAGAGAGAATGGGAACAGAACAAGTTTCATCTTTATGGACTCCTATTTAAATTGATAATCCATTTACATTTATAACTCCAAACCCAAAGTCCATTGGTATGAGGCTCTGCCCTTATTGGTAGAGATGAATGCCCTGCCCTGCATGGGAAATGGAGAGAGAAGAGCCCTTCAGTCTTTTCTGAGTTCTCTTCAAGCTTCAAGTTGCTTCAGAAACTTCTGGTTTCCATCTTCAAGAGAGAAGATAGACAAGGTCAACCGCACTCTAGGCTGGGGCAGGAAAAGACCATGGGGAGATGTGAGAAGAGCTGGCAGCTTCCATCATATCCCTAGCCTCATTTTGCTATACCAGAAACTTCAGGGAACTTCCCCTTGGATGATATCTAGGACTGTCTGTCTCTTGAGTTGAGTCATCTTACTCCCAATGGCAGAACTCCTTTACTCTCATCGTCTGATTTTTATTCCCCTGTGTATATTTTCTTTGATTTCTGTTTTGCTATTTGGATGAACCCATTTATCTGTGTGTTCATTGTGGAACTGGTATTCATTGGGAAGAGTCAGTATATATAAGACTTGGGGTCCTGCTTCCTCTAATAATGAAATAGTAATTGGAAGTTAGCTTGAACCTAAACACCACACCCCCTAGCCTCACTAGATTTAAGGCAACAGGTAAATGTGATTCTAGCTCAGTGCTCCCTTTCTCTCTTTCTCTGAGGTAAGGAAATGGGCTAAACTTCTGGCCACAGCCCTGCTTCCTCCCTTCTTTGGAGAGCGAGGCTGGGGGAGAGACGAGGGATGGCAGTTCTGCCTCCCTTTGAATTGCACAAACCCCTACTCTATAATGGGGGAAAAACTCTCATAACACCTTGGGGGTTCATCACACATGGAAGGTGTCTCCACAAACTATCACCACTGATGATGGGAGAAAAGAACATTGCTTTCAGAACTCAGGCCATATTACTTTTTATAGACACCTGATCCTGTATATGACTATACAAATAAATAATGAGCTTGTTTTGTTTCATGTTTGGTAAGGTTTGGAGTACCAAAGTTCACCAGGAAACATGGAGAACACAAGAAAATAAAAGTAAAGGGAGCTGTCTTTATTGTGGGGGCATACAATGAAGGATCTTGTCAGAAGGAATAGAAGCAGGTCAGGTCCACTGGGATCTAGTGAAAGGGGCAACCTGCTGGGGCCTTGAGTGGAATTGGGCACCCATAACTGCTGAAAGCTGGCGGATTTTTATACAGTTTTCTAATCTAAGTCACGTATTATGAGAAAGAAGCAGGGAGCCTGGACCTGGGGACTGGTGCTGATTCATGCTGGAGGGTCAAGGAGAGAGATTACTAGGAAATTAGCAAATGATTGATATTTGAACTCCCAATCAGCAGAAAGGGGCTTCTAGCCATTACTGCTGGTTTTCCTTTGAGCTTCTTTCCTCAAAATTTTTTTTTGTTTTAGTGGAGTGGAAAAGTTACATAATCATATAGAACAACTTGTTCAGCCATTCCCATCTTATGGGAATCCCCTCAATTTCTAATTCTTTGCTATAGATATTTTTGTACAAACAGGTCCTTTTCATTTGATATCTTGTATTTATGGCTCTGTAAAACGGTATGCAAAGTTTTGGGCATAGTTCCAAATTGTTCTCTAGAATGGTTTCACCAGTTCACAACTCTACCAACCATTCATTGGTGTATCTATTTTCCCTCATCTCTTCCATCGTTTGTCAAGTCTGATAGGTGTAAGGTGGTACCTCAAAGCTGTTTTACCTTGCATTTTCCAGTCAACAGTGATTGAGAGCATTTTTTCATATGACTATAGATTAAGTTTATATCTTCTTCTGGTAAAGGACTACCTGTTCATATTCCTTGTCAAGGAACTTATATACTGTAAGTAAGACATTCTATTATATATATATATATATATATATATATATATATATATATATATATATGGATGTAGATACAGAATAAATTCAAGGTAGTATAGGGAGGGAGAGAGCACTAGCAGTTAAAGTCATCAGAAAGTAAGGCTGCAAACAGAAGATGCTTTAGTTAAGTTTTGAAGAAAGTTAGCTATGCTTTGAGGTGGAGTTGAGAAGGGGGCTGGGGATAAGGAATATCCAGAGCAATCTGACAGAACCATAGAGTTCAAGTAAAGGAATAGTTTGTAATAAGGCTATAGAAATAGACAGAGGAAAGGCTCTGAATTCCTTTAAGGAAAACAGATCTTTACAGTAAGTTTTTCTAATAAAGTTGACCATTTCTAAGATATGAAGTGATTGATTCAAATATATAAGATTAAGATCCATTTCCCAATAGAAAAATGATCAGGGTATGAACTAAAAATTTTCAAAGGAAGAATTTTCAAAGGAATAAATTCATGACTATCAATAGCCATGTAAGAATGCTCCAGCTTACTTAATTGGAGAAAAATCAAATTAAAGCCACTCTGAGATTCAACCTCACACCCATCAGATTGATAAGGATAACCAAAAAAAAAGAAAGAAAACAAGCGCATGAATGTACAAATGATGGGGCTGTGAATTGGTTCAACCATTCTGTATTGAAATTTGGAGCTATGCTCAAAAAGTGACTCAACTATGTAAACTCTTTTATCCACAGATATTAATGCTAAGTTTATACCCTATAGGGGTCAAAGGAAAAGGAAAAGGATCTATTTGTACAAAAATATTTATAGCAACTCTTTCTGTAGTAGCAAAGAATTAAAAATAAAAAGATTTCCATCAATTTAGATATGGCTGAACAAATTATGTTATATGAATGAAATAACAAAAAAGTCAGTTCCAGAGAAATCTGGAAACACTTATATGACCTACAGAGTGAAGTGAGAAGAGCAGGAGAACAGTTTGCCTAACAACATTATAAAGATAAACAACTTTGAAAGAGTTCTTATCAATGTAGTAACCAACTCTGATTCATGAGAGCCTATGATGAGACACACTGCTGATGTATCAGAGAGGTCAAAATAAGATATGGATATATTTGAATGTGACGGAGGTAATAATTTGTCTTTCTCGACTATGCAATGTGTTACAAGGTTTTGTTTTGTTTTTTCAATGAGAGCGGTGAGTTGGAAAGGAAAGAAATAAATTATCAGTAATTGAAACAAAAAAATGAAATAGAAATTTAAAAACAAAGCCAAACAGAAGAGTTCACATTTTATAATCATGGCTGGATCTCTCACCAAGCTTTCTTTAAACTGGAGGGGGTTCCCCTCTCCACTGCTTCTCATTGTTTTATTAGGCACACCGCATATAATCCTATATGATCCTTCTTAAAATTTTACAATCAAGTTTGTATTCTAACCTGGTATTGCCTTTGGCTGTCATCTTTCTCTGCCAGGAAGCAATTCAAGTATTTACTTCTAAGACGCTTTTCAGACTCTTGATCTTGTTATATTAATTGGTTTACATCAAACTACATGAAATTATTTTAGCCTGTGTCAATTCTGTCTGGCCATTACCCATTCTTTTCATTATAAATAAATTATGTGAATACTGTATGGTTGTTCAAATGTCATTTCTTTTATTCTACTTGTTATTTTTTAGATTTGTGCTCATTTTATCTTTTCTTTAAGAAAATACTCAAGATTTATAGATGTAAAAATTCTCTGTAATCAACAAATCTTTGATCTCTATTCCTGATGAAAATTCTCCAGTATTTACCTATTCC
This sequence comes from Bettongia penicillata ogilbyi, assembly GCA_023548195.1. Classification (NCBI taxonomy): domain Eukaryota; kingdom Metazoa; phylum Chordata; class Mammalia; order Diprotodontia; family Potoroidae; genus Bettongia; species Bettongia penicillata. The sequence continues at coordinate 34,699,249 of JAJHZJ010000470.1, read as the reverse complement.
CACTTTTAAATTGGAATCACTATTAAGGTGTATGTTGATTTTTATCTAGACTTTTTCTATAATTTTTATATAAATGCTCTGTGAAAGAAAATTTAATTATTTTCATGATGATCTTTTTAAATGTATTTTGAAAAGGTTTATCACAAATACTGCAATATCTGATGACCTGAGATTGTTTTTCTTGATCTATTTAAAACTAACTTTCCCAATTCCTGTTATCTGCCTCTCTAAGGAGAACCAGCAGTGCCTCCTTCCACGTACCCACAACATGTTTCTTTCTTCTGATTTCATTTATAATGCAAATATCAAAATGAATATAATTCACTTCCTCCCATATTGTGTCTTTTTGTCAGTCACTGGACACTAGAAGATCAACAATTAAATTAAAGCTTACCGATTATCTACAAAAGGTATGATCATCAGAATTCTCCTTCCTTTTTTTGCCGCTCTGACACAATCATTACAGAAGCGGAAGAAAGCTAAGAAGGGCTGAGGACCTTACTGTATTTCTCTTTGTTTCCTGGGTTACCTGGAGCAAGTAATTCAATAAATGGCCAACCTACTAGAGAGGAGCCACTCCACACTTAGCTAGGCAAGACCTCAGAAAGCAAATTCAATCTTTGGTTAGCACTGTTACTTTCAAATATGGTAGAGCCTAATAAAATTTATATTCCACTGACACTGCCTTTGAGGGAAAGAAAAAGGGTCTCCTTCAAGCCAACAGGATGCAATATATGAGATGAACATCATCCTTTAATGTTGATAATAACAAACTTGGCTATAAACACAGAGTCCAGTGCTACAGCCACCCTACAAAGTCTCTAAACAAGGTGCTAATAAGTGCTTAGCACATTTAGAGATACCTGCTGGGTTTGATGCTTTTAAAATGAAGTTATAACTATATGAAATTTCAGCAGGCTCTGTGGGTTGCCAGGAATTAGAAAAATTTATAACATCAGTGCTTGTAGTCTGGTTAATTACTTACCTTTACATTAAATAATAGAATCATGAATGCTTAGAATTGTAGAGTTGTTTTGACCTCAGAAATCATGGAGTTTAACTATTCACCTAAAGTCCCATTAACCTGATCGCTGGCCTCTGTTTAAACATTTCCAAAGACAAGGTACTCACTGGGTCACAGTACATCCCATTCCTTTTTGGGATACTTCTAATTCTTGAAATTAAAACTCTTTCTTATACTTAAGCAAGATTTGCCTTCCACTATGGTTCCAATGATAAGCCCTAGATCTGCTCTCTGGATCTTTAAAGAAATAGCACCAATCCCCTTTTCCACATGACTGTGCCCTTCAAATAAACTGCAACTTGCTAAGTAATTTAATTTAATTTCTAATTAATTTCCTAATTTCCCTCAATCAATCCATTCTATTTGCAACTTTTTTTCCAGTCTTTACAAAACAGGGGAAAAAACGGCATCGCATACACAACACAGCACAGACAAAATAGGCTTATTTTAGGAGTCCAAAACTGCTGGAGTATTTGTCGTTATAAACTGAGAATACATAACAGATATGAGGCAAAAAAGTTTGTTACCAACATAACACTATTAGCACCACTGCAATGTGAAGATTTTTTCCGGCACTTTTCCCCTTTCATTGACTATTATGGAGGAAGGGCAGTATGATATGCAAACTAAAATGATATCCCCACCTAGTGGCTAGAGAAGGCTTAGGGATAGGATAGAGAAGAGTGCCATCAAAACCAGTATTGTAAATGTTCCCTTTCTTAACATGGAGATTGAGTGATCTCCCTCAGTGGAGTCAGTCCTGGGCAGCCCTATCAGAGCTTGTCTTCAGAGTCCATTCACTCAGTTTCAATCTCACCTGCATCTCTTTCCTCAGCAGCTCGCTAATAAAGTAGAAAGAGTCTGATATAGCTTCTAGTTCCACTGAATTATCGAATCTCAGAGTTTAATGACTGACTTGTGTCTAAACAAGAATCCCCACTGAGTGATCACTCAACCTTCCTCCCAGAACCGAACCCAGTGCTCCAAACATGGTCCCACCTCAGCAAAACACAGGAGGATAAGCATGGCCCTTATTCAGAAACTATGCCCCTCTTGCTGTAGCCTAAGACTAAGACTAAAGTAGGGTTTTTTGTTGGTGGTTTGTCTTTGTTTTTTACTACTATGCCACACTTATGATTCAAACTGGGTTTGGAATCCACTGAAATCCTCAGACTTCTTTTTTTTAAAAAAACACGAGTTCTTTTCTAGCCACATCTTCCTTGTCCTGGACTTGTGAACTTGATCTCTGGAAATCACACGGAGGATTTCACATTTATCTCTATCAAATGTTTCCTTTTTATTCTGTATATTATTTTGGCTTTGTCAAGGTCTTTTTAGATCCTGATTCACTATCCAAATTCTTTTTTTTTTCATTATGCATCTCTTAACTGTCTTTCTGGCCTAAACACAGAACCCTTAGCGCTGAGACTGTGATTCACAAAATCATGTCAGATCCTGCCCAGCAGGGCATCACCGTGACTCATCTCTTGCTCTGAGCAATTCTGAATTGTCTTTCCACCTATGAATCCTTATCTGGTCAAGGTCCTTAGCACTGACCTCCTGTCTTCCTTCAGAACTCTAAATATTATCTTTAGATATTGGGAGACAAGACCCCTTCTACTTCCTGACTCCCAGAGTTTTCTCAAGGGCAGACTGGAAACCATTACCTCCCGATATTCCACCGCTCTTTCTGGCTGGATGGTAGGCTTCCTGGCTCTTCACAGAACACATTACTATTTGCAATGAGGTTTGGGCCTCTAGGCACAACTTTGAAAGTATAATCAGTGCCTTCTTGAACAGAACTTTCTCTAACCACTGATCCATACAACGCCTTTTTGAGCTTCATTAATGACTTCCATTTCCTCACCTCTTGGCTTTTTCCCAGGCCATAATGCCCACACCACACTTTCCTCTTTTTCCTATCTTGACACTTTAGTGAAGTAACTTAACTCCTCATTAATCTGTATTCTCAAATCCTTTGCCCCTTTGTCCTCTTGTCAGTCACACCTTGTCAAACCCCAGTCCTGAATTTCTCCACTTCCTTAACGAATCATAGTGAATGGAGTGGAAGGAAATTATGAAACCAAACTGATTAAGTCCACCTAACCTAGTTAGGCGCTAATGGCAGCAAGGCAAATATTCTACTCTACCCAAATGATTTGCTAGCCCACTTTACACAATATCTATTCCAAACCTCCTTATCTTTCCTCAATCCTTCCCAATCTTCTTAGCTAAGGACACTGCTTTGTATTCACTAAAAATATTGAGATTATTCAGTAGTACTCCTCATATCATATCATTCGAACATCTTTCTCCACTATCTTCTTTGCTCAAATATCAAATGAAAAGTTGGGCTTTGTCTTTGTCAAGACCAGCTTCTTTATATAAACCTTTCACCCCATCCCTTCTCTACTTCTCCAGCAAATTGTTCACTTTCTCTCTTCCTCTTTCCTTCTTTTCTTCTGTTTCTTCTTCCCTCTTACTCCATGCTTTCCCCACCCATTCCCTGCATCACCACCACCACCACCACTGCCATCACCACCACCACCACTGCCATAACCACCACCACCACCACTGCCATCACCACCACCACCACCACTGCCATCACCACCACCACCACCACCACTGCCATCACCACCACCACCATCATCTACAAACCCTTTGTTCCTTCCCTACTGACCACAAACATGACCATGTCTCATCCATCCTTTAAAAAAAATCCTTATTTGATTCTACCATCCCTATATCTCTATTGTCTTATATCTGTTTTCTCCTTCTGGCTAAACTCCTTATTCTCTACTCAGTTCCACTACTGCTTCACCTCTTACTTTCTCCTAAACCCTCTACAATCTCACTTGCAACTTATTTATTCAACTGAGGCTGCTCTCTCTAAAGCCATCAATGATCTTAACTGCCAGATCTAATGACCTTTATTCAGTCCTCATCCTTCTTGACTGCTCCGCAGCTTTAAACACTGTGTTTAACCACTCCTGCATGTTTTCTTTTTTTTAAGGTTTTATGAAATCGCTATGTCTTGGTTCTCTTATGTATCTGACCACTCCTTCTAAGTCTCCATTGCTGGTTATTCATCCATGTCATGTTCACTAGCCATGTATATTCTCCAAGGCTTTGTCCTAAGACTTCTTCTCTTCTACTCTATGCAATTACCCTTGGAAATCTCATCAGCTCTCAGGAGTTCAGTTGTCATCTCTATGAAGATGATTCCCATATCCTTATATCTAGCCCTAATCTTTCTCCTAAGCTATAGTCAGTCATCATCACTTGCTGCCTTTTATATATCTCCCATAGTCCTCTCAAACTTAACATGTCCAAAAGAGAGCCCTCTCTTTTTCCAAACTTCCTCTAATCCTCACAGATATTCTCAGCACTTCCTTCCTACCTAGTATATTCAATTCATTGCCAAATCTTACTACGTCTGTCTTCACAATATCTCTCATACGCCCCCTTCTTTTTACTCACACAACTGACACCCCAGTTCAGATCCTCATCAATTCATCAGGTCTGGTTTGCTACAATAGGAAACAGTTTCCATGTTTTCTGTGTATCCCCACTCCAAACTATCAGTCCCTGGGCTGCCAATGTGACTTGGTTTGATTTGTCACATCCCCATCACATACCTCCAGTCCCACCTACCCACCTTCAATGAGCTAAATAGCTCTGTTACCTCAGGGATCAAACAGAAAATCCTATTTTTCAGGCAACACAACCCCTTCTAACTTTCCCAGGCTTCTTACGCCTTAACCTCTACAATACAGGTTACGTTGCAATATGTGTTTTTCCTCACGTGACACTACCTTCCATCTCTGTACTTTTGCACATATATGCAGTTCTCTGTTTCTTCACCTACACCTTAATTTCCCTGGATTCCTTCAAGATGGATTTCAAATCCCACTTTCTGCAGAAAGCCTTTTCTAATCTAGTCAAAAAGTTTTTCCTAGTGCTTTCCCCTGTAAGATTTCCTGCCATCTACTCTATATGTGTTATATATATATATATAATTTTATCCAATATCACATACTATTATGCATATATGTGTATATACACATGTACATACATGTTTCCTTCTCCACTAGAAAGTATGTTCCTTGAGGGCAGGGATTTTTTTTGCCTTTCTTTATGGCCAAGTGCTTAGTACAGTTCCTTTCTTCTCACAGTGTTTCATATGGTTCCTGGACCATAGGGCTTATAGGCTAATTGGATTAACACTTACCACCTGTTTGACACTGGGCAAGGGTTTTATTTTCTTAGATACTCAGTGGCATCCTCTGTAAAATGTTCCAGTGATAGAGTTGTTGAGCAGATTCAATCAAATGCTATACATAAGTATTCTTTTACAAATACTTTCCAACTGTAAAATTACAATTATAGGGATAAAATAAAGGTAATTTCTGTGAAAATAAAAATTTTTTGGAGCCAAGTTTTCAGTAAAAGTAACCAAATCTGTATTGTAAACTCTTTGAAGGCAGGGGACTTATTTGATCTTTATATTCCTCCTAACACCTAGCACCCTGCCTTGCATGTAGTAGGTGCTTAATATATACTTATTAGCATTGTTAAAGATGTATCTTGAGATTTTCACGTTAAAATCTTAAAACAAAAGATTTGAAGTGCCTCTTGACCCATAATAGAACATAATTTAGGTTTTGGTAGTAGGTAGAAGGACAAAGATGGTTAAAGAGTTTCCCTTGGAGTCACAAAAATAAAAACAAAAACGGGTTCAAGCCTTACCTCTGACCCATCTTGACTGTGTAAGGAAAAAACTTCTTTCTATCAGAGGAAGAAGTTTCCCCACTGAGAGTTCCCCATATTATGTAGTCACACATCCAAACCAATACAATATATCCAGTTGACTATATAAATTAAAACTGATCTATATATATTCTATACAGTTTTTGAACAGTTTCTGCAACAATATCAACATATCATGCCTAGCATAAAACAGAAAAGCCATCACCAGGACTGAGATTCAGAGATTCAGACTAGATACAAGGCCTGAAGCGATAAGCAATGCAGTCTGCTACCCAACTCACCCAGACTGCATATGTCTAGGTAATGAATAATAATGCCTTGCCCAGTCAATTGCTACATGGTGAATGAATGAAAAAAGCATCTGTTAAATGCTTACTATGGGCAAAGGACTCTGCTAAGCACTGGGAATACAAATAGGAAAGTCCAGACGGTCACTGTTCTCAAGGAGTCCACATTCTAATAGGGGATACGATTAGGAAAAGGGAAATGCTGCTATAAGATGCACTATCAGAACACTCCAAAGTAGGATTTTTTAAAATATAGGAGTAGGGGGAAAGACCAGCAGTAAGCAGATCATTTATTAGATAGGAGTCAAAATGGGATAATTATTTGAACAAGAGCTTTGAGAAGCATGTCAGCTTCAATCTGGGGTGGCATCACCTTGGTCAGGGTACAAGACAACCATGTTGAAAATAACTCACTGTCATCAGCCTTGGCTCATGGTAAATTGGTTTGTTTTTTTTTCAGTTTGACTAGGTTATGTAGGCCTTACATAAATGCAGTGTTATATAGTTAAAAATCCTGCCATTTGTGACTGCTTACTATTGGGTTGTCTTATATGTGTGAGCAGTGTGGAAAGGACTGGCAGTGTCTTCAGATGCACACATAGCACCTAGGGCTAGTGATCCCCTCTGGGACTGTCTTCTGCAAATATAAAGGACAATCTTAGAGACTCCTGATTTTGATTCAATATTGCTGTGAGCACAAAATTTTGTGGCTTTCCCTCTCATGTTGTGGAAGGAACAGACTCAATGTAAAATCTCTATTTATAGATTCAGGAAAGGATCTCAAGCCATGTAAAGCTGCAAAATCAGGAAATCCATATTTAACATTATGAATATTTAAATGTGATCAGAACTTCAAAGCCTGCTGAAACTGAAGTGGTAATAGCACAAGGCTACTAACCCTTAAGTGATGAGAATCATTGCCATGGTAACTCCAAGGCTGACTCATTCATAGATAATTCCTTAAATTCCCCATGTGAAAGAAATTGCTTGAGGATTTTTAAGATCTTACCAAAATGCATACATACATCTGGAGAAGGGGAAAATAAATCAGTACAGAATATAGCCTTCACCCAAAGGCAGGTCCTCGGTCTTTTTGTATGTGAGCTGTTCTTTTCTCAGATTCCTCACTACAGCCTAAGGGAAATGGCACAAAGAGGGCAAAAGGGGTGAAAGACAGCTAACTCCTAGCTGAAAAATACAAGTTATAATGCATCTCCTAAAAAAGAGCCTAAAGGCTGCTACTGTCAAAGGTTGCTTATGGCTTTGCCCTGTCCTTGTATCTCCACTAATTTTCTGACTGAAGGCTCCATTTTCCAAGATGTTCCAATATGAGATACGAAAATATTTGGATAACCAGGTCCAGATGAAATTTGGGAGAGGAAAAATACACATACAGGATGTACCCAAAGTCTTAATGAGATTTTGAGCTTTCATAGTCTAAGACTAAACCGAGACTCTTGGAATACCCTGTATTGGAGTCAATACCCCCAATAAAATCACATATACACTTTATTTTCTTTGTTTTCCACTTTGATTTTCTTTTGAAAAGATACCTTTAGCAATCAAGAGGACAACAATAGCTACCAAGTCATAGCCTCCCTCTGCATGATTTTATAGAATCTGTAAGAGAATCATCTAAATACATATTAAAGAAATCCATAATGAGAATATGAGAAGGGAACCAGGAATATTTTTATTTTTTATTCATGCTTTTTAATATATTATTGTCACTTCCCAATACCTCCCCCTCCCACAGAATCCATTCTTTAGAATGGCATAAAACCCAATTAATCAAAGCAAACCAAAAGTATATACAATGTTCTTCCATACAGCCATTTTTTAATTATTAAAGGCTATATCTTTGTAGACCCCCAGGTTCCTAAAAGATGCAAAGGATTTCAAGATCTTATTGGCTTATATGGCTTATTGATATTTTAAGTTTTAGACTCCTCAGAGCAAAGCACAGAGTTCAAGTATCTTCTTAATAAAGTATCTCCCATGATTATGTTGATATCATACAATATTCCTTGATAAAGGCAACCAGAAAAATAACTTTGTCCAATGATCCTCTGATTATTATTAAGCAAGGTACAATACAAGGATATGTAGACATGGACGCTAAACAATGGTGTTTATGACTCTCGTTGAAGATGTCCTGTTAATATAAATGGACGTTATAGTTGATGAGGATCTCCAGGTGTTTTGGTTTGCAGCTACTTTGTTGATTGAACACTGTAGGCCTTCCTCAGTGAGACCATCCCTGACCAAGAGGTTGGTACATCTATCAACACAGGAAGATATGTTGTCTAAATGATGATGCTAGGGATGCTTTATGGCAGGAAATGAACAGAAGTCTCATAGAATGAAAGGAGTTTGATAATGGATTTTATCTTGTACCACTGGAAGAAGTACGCACATCACTGAACTCACAGAACCAAAGTCTACCTGTGTAGTCACGCCCATAATCGCAACAGAGAAGTAAGTTATCATTGCATAAACCAGCAAGCCAGTACAAGCAAAATATTTACCAACCGCTCGGTTGCAGCTGCCCTGAATTACAGCTTCCAAGCAGTGATTGGGAAGGTAAGCATGAGACAGCATCATGATCATGGAGACCCACTGGTATTTATTAGACTACATAAGTCACTATGTCAAGACAGGATATGAAAAAACATCACCATTTGCATTTTTCGTACATTTTTCATGCTTTACTTTGTATTATTGTCAGGGGTGAGCTGAAACCAGCTCAGATTGGCCCCTGAGAGTAATTGTAAAATTTTCAGTGTGAGCATTTAAACCTCAGGAACCAGCAAATGCTCGAGATCAGGGTCTGATTTTTTTGTTTTGTTGGCTGTTTAGACTCAAGATATGGAAAAATGGTAATGATGTAAACTAAGCTTAAAGGTATATTATGCATTTTTGGATAGCCAGTTGTTAAACATCCACTAGCTATTGTCATTTTTGCATGAATCATATTTTCCTAGAGACTATAAATTTAGGGGACACCTTGTTTAAATTTCACATCACCCCTGACACCTGGTCCAGTGTTCTGCATACAGGAGATCTCTAAAACTTGTCTGCTAAATTAAATAGTTGTCCTGTGATACTTTTGCCCCATTTGTGAGTTGGAAGTTTCTCTGTGGACACTTTCTGCCTATGTCACACAATGGAAAGTGAATCCTGACCATGTGTGTCCCAAGAGAGTGGGGTCTCTGTGTGCTTTTGAAGGGGGCTGCTAACAGGACCTGAGTTGATTCAATTCAGCCAATATTTATTAAGTGCCGACTATGTACAAGGTCTTACATTAAGTGCTATAGTCAGTTACAATAATGGATGTTAAGTGCCCACAGTGATGGAGTGGACCCTAAGTTTGTGCATGCGTTACCAGTGCCTCTACAGCTACTTGTCTCTCATACCTAAAACATAGAATTTTAGGGGAAGCAGTCCCTAACAGGGACAGATGTTTACATTTTCCTAAGGATGTGTTCTCAAAGTCCAGGAGGAGTAGAAAAAGATAAAAAGAAGAAATGTTATTGATAAAATGTGAGCAGAACCAAGGCAAGTATTTTAGGCTAAATAGAACTTTCCACGAATAATGATTTGGGACTTTTTTGAAAATTCAAGGCTTTCTATGGGACTTGTTCAATAATTATATCCAAAATTTATTCAAAAAATGTTTATGGGTAAAGAACTAAACTAAGCAGATGGTTCAGATCATAAATAATTCAGTCTGTTTGTTTCTCTCCTTTGGCATTCATGTCCTTTGATAATTTTACTGGTCATTAGCACCTCTATAAAATGAGCAGCTTGGGGTAGGCACAGTATGAATTTGTAGGGAATTCAGTCATCACCACTGATTTTTCTCCATCAATGCTCTTCATCCTGAGAGTGAGAACAGAAAAAGCAGACAGTGAGCATCACTCAGTACTGGGTGCTGAAGTGGAAAAGGTTGAAGTTCAAGAGCATTACAGAAATGGCTAGATCCAGCCTGACTAGGGAGGCAAGTCAAGCCAACACAGGTGGTGAGTGAATAGGAAAGACTGGAATCTGTGTATGAAAAAGGGATTTTTTAGAATTATCTGAGAGAAATAAAGACAGAAGTGCAGATATCTAACTCTGCCAATACTGTGTGACTTGATGTGAGTCCCTTGTCTCACAGCCCCAGTTTCCTTATCTGTACATTGAGGGGCTTAGACTATATTATCTTGAGGTTCTTTTTCATTTTTATGATTTTCCAAGATGTTCTGTTTTCTTTCAATTATTCTAAGTAACCAAACTGACTCAGGTCTTGACTTCTGCTCTCTGCCCTTTCCAACCCCTGGCTGATTCCTTCTAAATATTCCATGTAGATAGAAAGTGAATCCTTATTCTAGCCTACTCAGTAACAACCATTTCAAAGACTTTCTATTCACATGTCAATGTCCCCATCTTTGTCCTCTGTACTTTTATGAGTACTGCTCTCTTTACTGAAAATATGGAGACCATCAGATGTAATACAACTTCCTTCCCCTCTTCTTTCAAAATATCTGCATCTTCACTCTCCTCCCTTCACTCCTATTTCTGAGGATAACGGGTCCTTCCTTGAGTGACCAAACTTTCTCCCTTAATTCTTAATTCTAAGTCCTTCTGCCTCTTGAAAGACCTTGCCCCATCAATTATCTTGACCACCTATGTGTCTTGTATCTTCAGTCTCTTACTCTCATCCTGGCATGTTCTCTGCCTATACAACGTTTAGTTCAATCTAAACAAAGCAAAACAAAAAACAATACCTTCAAGCCATCATTCTCTATAGTTTCTTTCCTTCCATTTCCATGTCTGGGAAGAGAAGGCTGCAATTTCTACCTTCTCTGTCTTGCCACATACCTGTTACTTAACCCCTTGCAATGTGGCTTCACCCCCCCTTACCCACCACTACCAATCTACTAAAATCATTCTTAGAAATCACCATGACCTTTACAGTAGGGAATAATTATATTGTTTGCTTATAAATTAGTTGAAAATGTTCAGATTCCTTCTCCAACTTGCTCTCTACGTGAGAGTTACATCTTCACATGTTGGGTTTTATGTTTGTTGCTGTTGAGATTTCTTTTCCCCAGGAATTACCTTCTCTTTTCCAGGCTTTCCCACTAGAAAGGGGGCAAGTATGGCTAGCTTCTTCTGTTCATTTCTCAGATGCCCTGTGCCAAGCACAGCAGAGGGATAATTTCATTTTGTAAATAGGATAAATCCCCAAGCCCAGAGCACAGGTTTAATTATTCTCCACCCTGTGAAAGCTAACTTCTGTGAAAAAGCCAAGGTAGATCAATGTATTTCTACTTAGGGACTGGGGAGCATAATATGTACACATATATTTGTGTGTGTGTATTTTATTAAAATATACATATTTTATTAAAACATTTTTATTTAATACATATATGTATGCGTGTACATATACATGCAAACATATATGTATATATTTTATATATATATATATATATATACATCCCTTCAGAATGGGTGGAGAGTGAGATGGGGGATTGAATCACTTGGCCATTGGGCTAGTAGTCCTCGCTACTACCATATATTCCTAGTCATCTATACATAGTACCCCTCATGACCCCCCCCCAGGAACCAGGACTCTAGACACAGTGGAAATGCATTGTTATTGAGTTTGGTGCTGCTGAATAATACCAAACACTATATATTCTTAAAATATATCTTGACTCACCGTGAAATGTTCTGCCCTGTGCAGACATGACCCTTGTAACAACTCAAAATGAGTGTGGACTGGCTTATAGATCATGCTAAGAAACCTCCTGGTCCCTAAATATAGTCTTTGGTCAGGGTCCATCTTAGTCCATTTCTCTATTTGAAGCATTTGCCTAATGTAGAGTCAAGAAGCCTTGGGTGCAAATCTTTCATTTGCCTCTGACTATGTGATCATAATCAGGTCATTTCACCTCTGACCTTTTCCTCATCTGTAAAATTGGAGCAGTAATACCTACCTAAGTGTTGTGAGACTCCAATGAAATAGTCTATGTGAAGTGCTTGGTAAACTTTAAAGCACTATCCATATTCTTCAGCTCCTGATTACTACTATGGACCTCATTTTCCTAATAATAGCAACAATGAAAATGCCAGCTCAAAATCTTAAAGTTGTCTTTGAGTCACCTCCCTGCCTTATCCTCTAATATCCATCCTGTTTCAATGTCAGTCATCCAGGAATCAAGTGGAACTAGTATGTTTGCTCAGTCAGGCATGTGGAGAGATGGGCTATCATCACCCGAGCATGGGTAAAAATCCCTCTCTGTGTCTGAGTTGGAATCTCTTTGGTTGTTGCTGATCAATAGTGTCTTACTCTTTGTGACCCCATTTGGGGTTTTCCTGAAAGAAGTACATTTTAAACATGAAGGAACTGAGGCAAGCAGGATTAAGCAATTTGCCCAGGGTCCCACAGCTAGTTAGTATCTGAGGCTTATAAAGATGAATTTTCCTGACTCCAGGTCTAGGCCTCTATCCACTATGCCACCCAGCTGCTCTGGATTCCTCCTTACCCAAGAACCAACTGCTCTGAAACTCACTGCCACATGTAGAGGTTACATCTTACCCTACCCTTATTTCACTGCAAAGATGTGACTCTTCACCTGTCCAAGGTTAATACTTCTTTGTCTGCCTTTAATACAATCCACTTCCATATTCTTCCTTCTCATTGCCACCTCTTATGGTGCTAACTTCTATCAAATCCTAGCTTAATTGCTTCTTTCTATATATACCTTCAGCTTCTCCTGCTCCCTAGGTGATAATGACCCCCTAAAATTATCTCCTATTTACTTTTATATGTATTTTGTATTTATTCTTGTCTTTTGCTTTTAATTTCTCCATATCTTTCTTCTCTGCTGCCTACAAATATGCACAAGACTCCTCATCCTTTAAATAAAAACCTCAAAATCTGTCACCACATCCCAGTATTTTACTTTATCTCCTCTCCTGTTTACAGCCAGAATCACAGAAAAAGTAATTTATAATCAATGCTTCAGTTTCTTCTGTTTCCATTAACTTCTCAACCCCTTAGAATTGGTATTATAACTCCACTATTCAACAGAAACTATTCTTTCTAAGGTTACCAATGATATCTCTTAATTGCTTAATCTTATCTCCTTTGATTATATATTCAGTCTACTAAGTATGGAAATTCAAAAAGATTCAGTTCCCTTGATTTGTTTCTATGCAAATAATTTCTAAACCTGCCCATAGAGTTGTAGTAGGTGAAAGATGAAATAACTGAGGAAACCAAGATTCAGACTTCCAAGCATTTCAATTTATTAAGCAATGCATGCCAACTGCCTAACAAATTGGGACCCATAGCTTTCCTCAGTTTTGGTACTACACCCTGAATACGGGCAGAGATAGACTTGTATACATTAAAAATAATTAATCAAATAAGACTAATTAAAAGAAGACAATTAACCAGGATACAATATTAGGTAATCTGATTTTTAATTGGAGGAAAGATGAGGGACCTTACAAGTTGCGAGAAACAGTAAACTAGTACAATTCCTTGAAATCAGGAAAGGAGATGACCCACTCCCCAAAATGTCTGTATTTAATCAAAGGAACATGGAGAGGATAATTGAATGATCAATGTGGGGCCATTTTTCAGATAAGACATGAGTTGCTTGAGATGTATAATTATGGGAAAACTCCTTACAGCCATCTCCAGATCTAACTGAGTTTCTGATCAGCATGATCTAGGTCCTTAGTTGAGGGTCTCTGTGCAATAAGTAGAAGTGTTCCAGCTTTCCAGCCACACAGGCCTAGGTTCACACATTATAATTACCTGTTTTTTCCCAATTCCCATAATTGAATAAAGTTTTCTCACAAGAGAAAATTTAGACTAGATGCATAATTGAATAGAAAGGGAACTGAACTAACTCCAGAAATAAGTCACAAGGTAGAATCCGAACGGTTCACTCAGTTCCCACAATTAACCACTTGCTGTCCTAATTCCCTCCGTTCCCTCACAACCCCACTTTCTTCTCTCCTGAATTCCGATCCCATATCATCAATTACCAGCTAGATATCTACACCTTGCTGTACCTCTGGTATCTCAGTTTCACGCATTACAATCAGAATTCACTATCTTTCTACCTGATCCTTCTCCAAACTTTCACTTTTCTCTTGACAGTACCACAATCATTCAATTCACACTTAAGAATATATCCTTCAATGTTCCCTCTCCTTCACCCCAAACATTTCTAATCAGTTACAGAGAGTTACGGATTCTTTGCATCATCTCTCACATTTCTTTCTTTCTATACATTCCTTTAGCAACTATATTAATATATTACCATTTGACTGTATAATAGTCTCTTTCTGTTCCTTCTGCCAATCTACCACCTCTCTGTTAACTTTCTGGTCTTTCTTTTTTAAGTTGTATTGATATGCTTTGTCTTTGCACTATATTTACAGATTACCCCCATATGAGAAGTCTCTTATAACAATGTAAAACAATTAAGTAAAATTAATTATATAGTGACTTCATCTGAAAGTACATTGAGCATTTCACATATGTAGTACGCTCCATTTAGTGAACAAAATACAGCAAAGAAGATCAAGAAAAATCAGTCAGGTAGGGAGAGAACCAGGAGAAAGCAGTGCCATAAAAACCTAAAGAGAAGAGAATATCAAGGTGATCCACAGTGGCAAAGACTGTAGAAATGTCAAGAAGAGTGAGGACTGAGAAAAGGCCATTGAATTTGGCAATTATGAGATAATTAGGAACTGGAGAGAGCAATTGTGATGAGGTAGGCTAGTAAAGAGTTAAGAAGAGAGTGAGAGGAGACAAAGCACACCTGTTATATTTGGCCTTCTCAAGGTAGAAGCTTAATAAATGTGTGGATTGGAGTTCTATTGATTTTACCTTCAAATCTCTCTCAGTCATCTGTTCCGGCATCCTCTCCTCTGGACAACTACAGTAGTCTTTTAAGTAGTTTCTGCATTTTCAATGATGCTTCTAAGTACCGTTGTCAGATTGAATTTCATAAGAGGAAGATGTTATCTTGCCCTTCCCATGCAAAAATTTTCATTAACAGCTGAATGAAGTCCAGGCTTCACAGACCAGCATTCAAAGCCCCCTGCAACATGACACCAAGGCTATTGCTATAACCTACTTACTCCCTGACATAGACTATGTACCCTAGCAACACTGGACTATTCTCTATTTCTCAAACATGTTCTGCATCTCTTACCATTTTTGTCTCTTTTGATGGTATTCTCTCTCTCTTCCTAGAATGTCTATCCTCTGCTTCCCACACTATTGTAATCCTATCCATCCTTGAACACTCATCTCTCACGCTTAAATCCCTGGTCAGTTATGTGAAGCAGAGTGGGAATATTGATACTATTGTATGACCCTATTTGTATTAATTCTTAAAATGTGTAGATCTCAACATCTACCACACCAGGGAGGACTGAGAGCCTATGGACCATGGACTCTGAAATGTAGAAGTAAACCATAGCTAAGAACTTGGAAAACTCTCCAGTGTTCTTACACTTTAGGGTCCATTGTCAATATTAACATCAAGGTTAGGATGCATATTAGTGGCTGGATAAGGTAGGAAGAGGCCATAGGTATTTAACTAAAAGAGAAAAGGTCAAACTATGTAATATGTGGAAACAGACCCAAAAATGACTAGTGGGGTCCCAAGGCTTCCTTAAGTTATGAGAAGAATGATGACTTCACCATCAGGAGACAATTCACTCAGGAAGACCTAACTGGTAGAATTTTCTTCAAATGGAAGCAGAGAACTGCTTTCAGGTCTTTTCCAGTTCCAAATCTTCAGACCTAACTCTAGGAAAGGCAAGAGAAGAAGCAATTTCCCTAAGAGCCTGATAGGATAAATTTCTGGGTAAAAGTACAGTAACAATGTGAAAAATTGGGATCCAGGCCTGGAGGCCACATGTGGCCCTTTGACTGAATCCAAACTTCACAGAAGAAATCGCCTTCTCTGTGGCCTTGAGGTCACAGGTTCCCCACCCTTGGTTTAGACAATCTCAGTGAAGAAAGTTGACTTAATTCCCAAGGCTCTAGAGAGTGTCCAAGTGTCAGGTCTCTGATACTACCTCATCTTTTCAAAGAGTACCAAAAAACAGAAGTTATCTGCCCAGGGTCTTTTATCAACCTGTAGAGAAACCATTTGGATAAATGTGCAGGACCTCAGATTTTTTTAAAGTTTTGGGGGACTTAGGATAATGACATAAGCAAGATAGAATGAAGACAAATTTTTATATTTTTCAGCCTTATAACATGAACAACTCCTCCAAACAAAATGTATCTACCTCTCCCAGGAATGCTTCTGTTCATAGGCAAGCTAAGCTGAAAACTCCCTTGCTTCTGCATTTTTTAAAAATTTTGTGTTTCGACCCTATTGCCATTTTGGAGTTCTTTACAGCAGGGGGACCACATTAGCAACTAGTACTAAAAATTAATGAGGTTTTGTCTGGGACTCATAAAATGCCTTGGCATGCCTTTGAATATGAAAGCTTTGCCACAGGAACAAATCCCATTTTATTCCCTGAATTCTTTGAGGATTATAATGCACCAAAAATGTTGGCTTTCCCATGGCTAAGATCTGAAGCATCATCCACACTGATGATGTACAATTGACTGCATTTAGCATTCCGAGAGGGAAAAAGGATGTCAACAACGCATGGACAAGAGATCTCCCAAGCAGTGTGACAGCTTTCATTAACATCACCAGCTGATGAAGTGAAGTTCATGTATAAAACATCAGAGAACACTAGAAAGTCTATGCCAGGGCTGAATGCAAATGATAAATGGGCAACAAGGGATAGGAAGGCAGAAGTCTGCTCTAAGCAAGTGATGACAGCAGTGGCCAAAGAGTCAGGTGTTTCAAAGGGTATGTTATCTGCATACTGAAAATTCAGGTATTTTTAAAAGTGTTTTATCTGTTTCAAATGGTTCCTAAATAACCTAAAAAAAGTTAGTGGCTCTCTCTACCAGAGAGTGACTGAGATATGGGATGGAATCCATTTTATTATATTAAGGCAAGTTACTGTGTCTTCCTTAGCAAGGTCCCCAAAAGAAATTCAGTAAAAAAGTAATTTTTCTGGCTTTCTGGGCCTACCACATCTCACAACTTTATACTTCATCCACCTGCAAGTCCCAACACACACACACACAGCTCAGCACATTTCCTCTCTCACTGATCATTGCCACTATCTCATCCTCCTTGTCTCAGGTTCTACCATCATGTTTAGCCTAGTGACAAGGGATTGAGACCTTTTTCCCTTTTCCCTTTGCAATATTCTTGTAAAACAATATTCAGCAATTTTTTTGGTTAAATATTTTTGCTCCTAAGAATTAATAACAACCTCACATGATAAAGTTCCTTAAGATTTATAAGTCAAACATGCATTTTATTAAGTTACCTACAACAAACCAGGTACTGTTCTAGATGCTGGGGATACAAAGAAAGGCAAGAATCATCCATACTCTCGAGGAGCTCACAATCTGACAGGAAAGACAACATACAAACAGCTATGTCCAGACAAGACATATACAGGATGAACTGGGTGTTTTCTCAGAGAAAAAAACTACTAATATTAGAGAGGACCGACAACACCTCCTGCAGAAAGCAAGATTTGAACTGAGAAGAAACCAGGAAAACTAGAATGAAGAGGAAAAGCATGCTAAGCATGAGAAAAAGCCAGGGAAAATGGGAAGTCTCAGGAGATGGAGTACTGTGTTCCAGGAACAGCAAGGAAACCAGGGTTATTGGATCATGGACTCCATGAAAGGGAGGACAATGTAAGAAGCCTGGAAAGGGAGGAAGGGGCCAGATTATCAAGAACTTTAAAAGCCAAATAGATGATTTTATATTTAATCCTGGAGGCAAGAGGGAGCCACTGGAGTTTACTGAATGGAGTGGGGAGCAAAGGGAGGGATGAGTGACATAGCCAGACCCATACTTTAAGAAGATAAGAACTAGCTAGTAAGAATAGCTAACATTTACATAGTACTTACTATGTGCCAGGTACCATGCTAAGTGCTTTACAATTACTATCTCACTTGATCCCTACCACAACCCTGGGAGGGAGGTGCTTTTCTTATCCCCATTTTCCAGAGGTAGAAATTGAGGAAAAGAGAGGTTAAGTGACTTACCCCGGTTCATACAGTTAGTACATATTTGAGGTCATGTTTGAACCCGGGTCTTCCTGACTCCAGACCTGGCCTTCTATTCACTGCACCATATGACTGACTGGAGAATGGACTAGACCTGTAGTAGGAGATAGAATAAGTATTATTCTCATTTCATAGGGTTCCTATTATCTAAATGGAAATCTTATCACCCAAGTATTATTATCCACTAGGAGAAGAAACTTAAGCTGACGGTTATATGACATGTCCAAGGTCACACAGTGAGTAAGTAGGACAGCTGGAATTTAAAATCTTATCCCCTGATTCTAAACACATTCACTTTTTACTGTCCCACTACAAGATAGCAGATTATAACTTTTAAAAAAGACCATTTTTTGTAGTTTATAGAGATTTCATCACCTATTTTTATTTATATATACCTGAAATTAGGTCTTGTTCTTTCCCTTTTGCCTGACTTTCTTTTTCTAGGTTGTGTGTGTGTGTGTGTGTGTGTGTGTGTATTATAGGACACCTTCCTCTCTTTGGCAGTTTTGCTAAATCCTTCCCAGATGAATTATTTATAAATTCATAATTTGAGGAAATGCTGAATTTCAGATGGAGGTTAGTGAAAATAAAGACACAATTTTTGTATCCATCAAAGTTCATAGAACCCCTGAAATATATCCGTAGACCCTGGGTTAAGAACTCTTTTCCTAAACCTTATTCCCAGGGTCTATCAGTCCAGTATTCCTATCTAGGTTAAATGTTAGATCAACTTTTAGATTTCTAGGTGATAGACATTGACGCAGTAAGGCTACTAAGTGTCTCAGCAGCCTTGCTGGCTCAGAAAAATATATCAAGCTCTCTCAAAGGATATGGTCTTCTAGCCTTTGACCCAGGTGAGGTAACTCAGGCTGTCAACAGTATCATTTCTTGGTCATCTCTATGTCCCAACCCATGCCCTAGAAATCCTTCTTCTGGGCCTATAAGGACCTCATGTCACATTGCTCATCCTGTATTCCCTCACTATTGACCTATGGAATGCCTTTCTCGGCCCCCTGACTCCTTAGACCAGAAGACCCTTCCCTATCTAACCAAAATTTCTCCTCTGGAGTATCTGGCTGTAAGAACCTTGCAGATTTCTCTCCTCTCAACATCCCTGTTCCACTTCATGAATCGTTGGTTTATTACTCCAAAGTAAATTCAGTGGTGGATTATAATGTCACCCCATTCCCTTTATGGGAAATTTGGTTTCTCCATCTTCTTGCTCTCTACTAGAATATGTGTTCAGTCCTCTCTGAAGGCTGTGTGGTCTCAGGCATCACCGCTCTGCCGTTCCCTGAGCCTGTCTCCAAAGGCTGTTCCTTGCAGGGCTATTCCCAAAGACTAACTTTGTTTTCACTTCCTCTTTTGACCCGAAACCTTTCCGCTGACCTTTCCTAGCTCCCAGATTGTTGGCAGAGCTTGGATAATTATTACAAGATACACTCATGGGGCTGTTTAACCATTCTACCCGCAATATTAGTTCTTTTATAAAGAAAAACTTGCCTGAATAACTAAAAACAAGCACAAACTATAAGCTAGTAAGATAGCAATGCTATTTGTTCTTTCCTACTATTTAATGCATGAGTTTAAAAGCATTTATTAAGCACTTACACGTACCAAATAACTGTACTAAGTGTTGAGACTACATGTAGGAAAGCAAGGCAAAACCTGCTCTCAAAACTTCACTTTCTAATAGGGACAGAACATATACAGAAAGGTTCAGCAACAGGGCAGATGGAAAGGTCCAATTATACTTAATGTGTGGCAACAGAACAGAGAGTATTGCATTTTTTTCAGTGCTATTTCTATTGATCCAAACATATCCAGATCTATGGCTGAATCAAAAAACAGTGCCAAAGATTTTGACATAAATGTGTTAAAACCCTTTCTTCTGGGTCTTTAGAGGCAATGGCTACTTAGCAAATAGGATTTACAACCTTGTAGGAATTATTTCCCAGGACAGTCTTAGAGATCAGACTGGAAGTTGGACCAGTGGCCTGGGAAGGTCTGCTCTTTCCAAGGTCCTGAACTGCCTCTATCTGAGTCTTGGGGGAGGTGATGGTCAGTGTAGTAGTGGTAGCCCTTCTGGCTCTCCCAGAGGGTTTCCTCAAGAATTACTGTCTGAGCTCTCTTGATGCAGGAATCGTGACCTAAAGGGCTTTACCATTTCCTCCAGGAGTCTAGGTTGCATCCACCTAAGTCATGGTGTGGTAGTTTGTCCTACCTGGCATATATTACTTACTCTCACATTATGTGGGTTCCTTTGCTACTTGGGCTGACTGATTGACTTGCCTGTCCTTCAGTGGCAGTTGAGAAGTAGTGTTGACCATAGCAGCTACGACCCTGGACAGTGTCTGTGAGACCTGGCAGGAAGCAGGGCTGGTGGCCTGAGTCACTGCCATTCTAAGCTCATAGGTGAAGGGTCCTGGGTTTATCTCCACTAGGGCCCAAGAGGAGGCAATGGCATTGATCTGATCAGCCTCACACGCAGTTCCTTCTACCTCATTAATTCATAAGCATTTCCTTTGGGAGGATTATCTTCCCTCTATTTTGGCAAATTGTCTACTGAGTGGGTAGACCACATTAGGCTAAGTAATTGTGATAGGATTCAAAGTATAAGCAGTATCTCAGCTTTGCTGCTTTCTCTGTGCTGACATTGCCAAGAGATATACTAGAGAGGTTGAGTTAATCAAGGTCCTGATCCTCTCCTGAAAGTTTTCTTTCTTCAAGGATAAGCTTATTAAGTAGGGGTGTGGGGGAGGTGGAAGTAGAGGGAAAGAAGTAGGGCTTCTGACATGTCAGTAATGTCTGCTTTTCAGAGGTTGGTGTTCTTGTAAAACTAATATTTCAAAAGATTCTTCCTCCATCTCTCTCACACAAGCTTCACTTTCAGTGTTGCCCTCCCCATCAATCAGGCGGTATTGTGAAATACATTAAGACCTCTTCCAACTTTGACCCCTTGCAAATTAAAAGACTCAAGTCAGGGTAAAATGACCTTGATGAGCCAGAAAAATATATCAGGCTCCCTTAAACTCAGTGGCCTTTGATGGGGTTGGCTGGGCTTCATTGTTTCCTCCCACAGCTTAACTCCCTTCATAAGGTAACATAGTGTTCACTGGTTGCCATGGAAACAGCATTCTAAGCTACCATGTGGGTCAGTTCTTAGCAGTTCAAAACGAGTACTGTAGGCACCACTGAATTCCCTCTGTACCATTAAGCTCATTAGTTCATCTGATTTTATTTCTGATTTAGAAATTAGGGAAAAGGGGAACAGTCATTTTCTTCGGACTCTTAATTCAGCTCAGCAAGCATTTATTAAGTACCTCCTAGATGGTATGCATCATGCTAGGCACTAGGCAAACAAAGACAAAAATTAATAATTAAAAGGAAAACACTCTCCTGGGAAAGAAAACAACATATACAAAAATCAATACCAAAAGAAGATACAAAGTAAATACTATGTAGCAGGGCAGGGCAGAGTGCTATAGTGCTATAGAGTCCTAACAGCTGATGGAATCAGGAAAGGTTAGATGGGGAAATTGGCAATGAAGCTAGGGATGTAAGGAAAGGAGAAAATCCTAAGAGGACAAGTCTATACAAAAGCATGCAGGAGGAAGATGAAATTTTGCATATGGGAAACAGCAAGTTGGTATTGATAACTTCAGCTGGAATATAAGGGAGGGAGATCAAAGTAAAATTATTCATTTTATGCTTGAGCCAGATTGTCAAAAACTCTGAATGCCTAATTGGAGAGTCTTTATTTTATCCTAGAGGCAATAGAAAGCCAGTGAAGCTTCTTGAGCAAAAGAGTGATGAAATCGAACTGCTGCTTTAGAAATATCAATTTGATGACTGTACAGAAAATGGATTGGAGAGGGCAAAGACTGGAGGAAGGTCAACCCATTAAGAGGCTATTGAAATAGTCAAAGTGAGAGGTGGAGAGAGACTGAACTCTTAAAAATAATACCATGTAGTGTGTACACAGATGACAATGAAGTTTATGAATCATTTCTACAAGAGCCAACAATCCCAAATTTCACCTTCAAGTGAGAGCTTTCTAGAATGGCTTGCTCTCTTAGGTAGAGACCAGGTCATACTTTGTGACTATCAGAAGCTGCTCTGAAGAAAACAGAAGGAGCGTGTTTAAAGCCTTCCTGTGTGTAATAGTGAATTGAGCGCTGGTATTTGTGGAAACGTCATTGTGATGTTTCAGTTAGTGTCATATGGGCTTTTTCTATTGAAATTCTCTTCACAGAAAATATAAAATTTAGTTAATAGGTTGTCTAAACTTTACCACTGCTATCATCTACCACAATTAAAATTCCATCCAGCAGGGAACAGACTAATAAACAGCCCTATTAGTTACGATGATGCAACAAACTCCTTGGCAGACTTATCAGAGAATGGGACTTTTCTGGACATCAAAATATACTCATTAAGTGAAAACTTTTCTGTGTAGTAAACACAGATGACCAAATTTTATATGTTAGGATATGCTCAATAATAAAGCTTGAGTTACTTCCAAATCTACCTCCATGATTTTAGAATCAAATCAACTATTAAACATAATTTCATCCTTTTTTGATTCATAAGACAGGTAAGGCCTCAGTCATCACTAAATATAGAATTTCAATTTAATTCAGCTTTTAATAAGTGTGTCTATCATATGAAGAACACAGTGCTACTATTTATGTGCACTTTGGTGGCAAAGGGAATCCTATTTTTCAAGCTTCAGAGTTCCATGGTTGCTTAAAATCTGTATTAAAAAGCCCTATACGTTATTGTAGATCTCTCATAAACTATTGAATTATAAAACTGGAAGAGACTCCAGAAATTAACACATTTTTTAAAAGAGCTCTTCTTCAAATTGTCACTCAACTTTTTATTTAATTATTACGTTCAATTTGACTCTAGAAATAACCTATTTTAATCATTTCACTGCCCATCCTTGAATAGACATAGGTGCTCTGATGCTTCAGAAAAGCCATCGTAACTTTCATTGCCTCCAGAATAGGTTCTATTGAACACAATTCTTTCTTTCATTTGACAAACATATATAAGCACCTACTCTGTGCATAGCACTGTCCTAGGTGCTGGGAGAGAGTAAAAACTAAAATAACACGTGCTGCTTATGGAGTTTATAGTTTAGTAGTGAATGGCCCCAACATTGGAGTTTCAGGTTATGAGTCTTAAAAATGTTATTGCACCCATAGAATTATATTTAGGACAGAGAAAGACCTTATGGATCATGTAGTTTTACTCACTTACATTACAGATAAGGCAACTGAAGGGCGAGGAAGTTTAATAATTTGTCCAGAGTCATGCAGGTAAGAGCCAGAGCTGGGACTCAAGTCCAGATCCTGATAATTCTAGCTCCCTAAGCGCATACTGTTATAATTATTTGATATAATACAAATTGAGTTTAGATGGTAAATTTGGTCCCTGATTTCCTTTACAGGTATCTCCCTCTTGAGAGATCTCTGTGGCATAGGAACACTCAAAAATACTTCAACTACAAATTCTCAAATCTGCTTCCAGGAATTCAGATACAGATTGCTAGCTCCCTTAGGTCAAGGACCTCCAGCACTATCTCCCCGTATACGTAGCACAATATCTTTTATTTTTCAGCAACTGATAAAATGTTTATTTAGTTGAATGATACGGAATAGAATGAGGTTGATTTCTTCTTGGTTTAGAACCAATAGAGTGTGTTTGTTGTGTTTTTTTTCTTTGTTTTGGAAATTTGGCCTTACTCTATCTCAGCCAGGTTGGAAACACGGTATAAGCCTATCCCACTACTGACCAGCATGGGAGTTTTCACCTAATACATTTCTGACCTGGGCCAATTCATTCCTCTGTAGGCAGCTTGGCCACTCCATATCCCACCTCAGCCCACTGCAACTCAGAAATCTCATGCTCAAGTAATTGAGCAGCCTCAGTTTCCCCAGGAACAGAAATTACAAGCATGTGCCATAGTGTCTGGCTCAATACCAAGTAGTTCTAAAATAGCACTACCCACTGGATATAATTCCAAAATCATTCCTTTTCAGGACAAAGGACAAACTAATGGGAGATCTGCCATGTATGCATTATTAATAAGGCAACAGTAACAATTGGAAAAGACCGAGAAAAAGCAATTATGTTCCTTGAGGCACAATACCAAGTGGTACAGTGATGACCCCCTTAATATATATGGACAAAAGCATTGGTCAGGAGGGCAAAGAAAATATATTAGCTGGAAAAGATGTTACACATCATGGTAAAAGACTAAACACATAGCCAGCACATGATAGGTAGCACAGTTCTAGACACACCAAGATAAAAAATTAGAAATTAACCAACCTAGAGGGTATGATGATGAATTCATGCTGCAGATGTACTTAATGGTGACACTGTTACTCAGAGAATCCATTTAAACAGGAAAGCCCATTAGAAAACAGATGTTGAGTGGTTTATTTCAATTACAATTTAATTGGGTTTATTTATCAGTCTATTTTTTGCACTAAACCTTTATATTCATGAGATACAAGATATGGTTCTTCATTGTCTTCTAAAAAATGCTTACTCTTTGTCATCTAGAGTCTTTGAATTGAGTCCAGTGTATTGAGGGCAGCTAGGTGGCACAGTGGATAGAGTACTGGGCCTGGAATGAGGAACATTCATCTTTGTAACTGCAGACACTTACTAGCTATGTGACCCTGGGCAAGTCACTTAACCCTGTTTCCCTCAATTTCTCATATGTAAAATGAACTGGAGAAGGAAATGGCAAACCACTCCAGGTTCCCTGCCAAGAAAATGACAAATGGGGTCATGAAAAGTTGGACACATCTCAAAAACAACTTAATAACAGTATTGTATTTAGGGAAAAACCCCAGAATGGGAATCAGGAAAGCTGATTATAACCTAGGCTTTGTCACTGGGCTGTGACCTGGACAAGTCACTGCATTCCTTTAGGCAACTGATTGCTCATCAGTAAAATGAACAAGATGATCTCTAAGACTTCTTTCATCTCTAATATTCCATGAGTTTATTGGGAAATGTTCTGACAGGATAAAAATTTTATCCTTCCTGACTCAAAAACAAAATTACCCTTTCCTTTTCAAAACAATGCTAGACCCACAGCCAGGGAGACCCAAGTAAAAATCCCACTTCTTTGGGATTCTGGGCATGTCACTTAACCTCAGTCCTAAGCTCATATTTTAGTTTCCTCAATTAGAAAATGGAGGTGGGGAGTGGGTAATAATAGTACCTACCTTACTTGGTTGTTGTGAGAATAAAATGAAACATTTATAAAGTGTCTTGCAAAACTTAAGCTAGCCATTATTATTTTTCTCCCGCTCCCTCCCAGAGACTCATTATAAAATTAAATCAAATATATATTAATTATATAATTATAAAATTATAAAATCAAATAAAAACAAAGTAGTAAAGGTAACCAATACTTGAACCAAGTCTAAGAGTATATGCAATTTTCCTCACAGTCTTCCACTTCTGCAAAGAAAGGAGGAAGGTACTTTTTCTCAATTTTTCTTGAGCGACTTTTGTCATTTTAATTACCAAGCACTCAGTTTCAATAATTTTTGTTGATCTTTCCATTCACATTGTTATAGTCATTGTATACCTTGTTTTTATGGGTCTGATTTCTTTGCGTCAGTTTAAATGTCTTCTCATGTTTCCTTGGATTATTTATATTCCGTTTCATGAGTAGCTAGGTGGTATGGTATATAGAATGTTGGACAGGAAGTCAGCAAGACCTAAGTTCAAATATAGCTTCTGACACTTATTGTGTGACCCTGGGAAAGTCACTTGAGTTCTGTCTGCCTCAGTTTATTCATTTGCAAAATAAGGGAAATAATAGTATATACCTCCCAAGGCTATTGTAAGGATCAATTGAGGTAACTATGTAAAGAGTTTTATATGCCTTAAATATATAAATGCTCTTCATTAGTGTCATCATTATTATTATTTTGGCACAGTGATATTCCACTACATTCATGTTTAGCTATTCCTTAATCAATGTACATCTATTTAATTTCCAGTTTTTTGCCACTAAAAAAAAAGGAGTTGCTGTAAATATTTTCACGTATGCCAGACCTTTCTTCTTTTCTTTGACCTAATTGAGGTATATACTTAGCAGAGGGATCTTTGGGTCCAAGAGTAGGTCCAGTTTAGTCACTTTCTTAGCATAATGTCGAGTTATTTTACAGAATGTTGTGTCAATTCATAAAAATGCCAACAGTACATTAAGGAACCTATCTTGCCATGACCCTTCCAATGCTGACTAGCCCCATCTTTTTGTCATCTTTACCAATTTGCTAATTTACTATACATATATGCACATATAATTGAACTAACTTATTAAGGAAGAGTTGAGAAGATAAACACTCATGTCATTAAGAGCTTTCTCATAGAATATTTGGACTGGGATAGTGCTAGGAGAAGTATTTTAATAATATTTTTTTTTCCTCAATTACATGTCAAGATAGATTTTAACATTCATTTCTACAAGATTTTAAGGTCCAAACTTTTCTTCTTCCCCTCCCCTCTTTCTAAATCGGTAAACAATTTCTATAGGTTATACATGTGCTGTCATATAAAACATTTCCATATTAGTCACAGTTGTGAAAGAAGAAACAGACCAAAAGGAAAAAAAAACACACAAAAAAAGAATAAATTAAGTGAAAGAAGCATGCTTTGATCTGCATTCAGAGTCCATCAGTTCTTTGTCTGGATGTGGATAGAATTTTCCTTTGTTCCTTGGGTCATCGTGTTGCTGAGAACAGCTGAGTCAATCATAGCTGATCATGCTGTATACAATGCTGCTGATACTATGTACAATGTTTTCCTGGTTCTGCTCATCTCACTTTGCGGCAGTTTGTACAAGTCTTTCCAGGTTTTTCTGAAATGTTCCTGTTCATCATTTCTGATTGCACAATTACATTCATATACCATGGCTTGTTCAGCTTTTCCCCCACTGATGAGCATCTTCTCAATTTCCAATATTTTGCTACCACAAAAAAGGGCTGTTGTAAATATTTTTGTACATGTAGGTCCTTTTCCTTTTTTATGGTCTTTTTGGGATACAGATCTAGTTGTGGTATTGCTGGATCAAAGGGTATTGCACAATTTGATTGCCCTTTGGGTATAGTTTCAAATTACTCTTGAGAATGGATGGATCAGTTCACAACTCCACCAAAAATGGATTAGTGTCCCAATTTTCCCACATCCTTGACAACATTTATCATTTTTCTTTTTTGTCATATTAGCAAATCTGATAGGTATCAAGTAGTAGTTCAGACTTGTTTTAATTTTCATTTCTCTAATCAGAAGCTTTTTAGAGCACTTCTCATATGCCCATAAATAGCTTTTTCTTCACCTGAAAACTACATGTTCATATCCTTTGACTATCAATTGGGGGATGGTTTGCATTTTTATAAATTTTACTCAGTTCTCTATATATTTGAGAAATGAGACCTTTGTCAGAGATACTTGCTGTAAAGGTTGTTTTCAAGATTTCTGTTTTCCTTCTAATCTTGGTTGCATTGGTTTTCTTTGCATAAAATCTTTTTAATTTAATATAATCAAAATGTTCTATTTTACACTGCATAATGCTCTCTATCTTTGATTTGTTCGTGAACCTGTAACTCACTTAACATCTCCTTTAAGAATCTGGATTCTATACCACTTAGTGGACATTTGTTTAGTATTGGTATTACTTAATTGTCTATGGCACTTTTTAGCAAGATGTAACTTCTTTCCTTATCTTTTTTAATTAGGTCTATTTTTGTTTTTGCTTTTCTGAGATCAGGTTTGCTACCCTGCTTTTTTTTAATTTTAGCTGAAGCACAAAGATTCTGCTCCAGTCTCTTATCTTTGTTCTGTGTGTGTCTCTCTATTTGCAGTGTGTTTCTTGTACATGTCCTACATGTAGGATTTTAGTTTTTGATCCACTATGCTATCCACTTTCATTTTATGGGAGAGTTCATCCCATTCACATTCACATTTATGATTACTAATTGTGTATTTCCCCTCTATCCTATTTTTTTCTTCTCTAAGTCTTCTCTCTCCTTTAACCCTTTCCCTCCTCAACAACATTTTGGTTCTGTCTACCACCTCTCCTGGTCCACTCTTTCTTCGGTCAGCCCCCACCCTTTATTTAACCTCTTCTTCTTCTTCTGTCCTATAGCATAAGTAAGATTGCTACAATCAACTAATTGTGTTTATGACTCCTACTTTGAGTCAATACTGATGAGATTAAGGTTCAAGTGATGCCCATGGTCACACTCCTATCTTTCCTTCCACTGTAATAGGTTTTTTGTGCCTCTTCATGTGAAATAATTTACTCCATTCTGCCTCCCCTTTCCTTTTGTAGCCAATGTACTCCTCTTTCTCATCCCTTAATTGTTTTTATATCATTCCCTCAAATTCACCTTATATCCATACCCTCTCCATATATTCCTTCTAGCTGTACTATTAGTGGTGCAGTTTTAAGAATTAAAAGTATCATCTTCCCTTGTAGGGATATAAACAGTTCCACTCCATTGAATTATGTTTGTTTTTCCTTTTTTACCTTTTTTGGCTTCTCTTGGGCCTTGATATTGGAGATCACTTTTTTGATTCAATTCTGATCTTCTTATGAAAGCTTGAAATCCTTCTATTTTGTGGATTGACCATTTTTTCCCTTTAAGTATTATGCTTAATTGCACCAGGTAAGTGTGTAGCAGATGGCCCATGTCCCTACACGGCTCGGTGATGTATCTGAAGAAAAGAGTCACAGGTGGTGGGAAAAGATAGACCAATTCCTTTTATTGGTCCGAGGGTTAGGGTTTATATAGACAGAATCTGCAAGTCTACATGACATTCTGCTCATCTCCTGTCCCAGTGATTTGGCCAGTCTTGTTGTCTTTAAAGGCTATTAGCCTAGAGGACATCTATTTTACCTATCCCTTGTTTTCTGTAGCTCCCACATTTGTCTCATGGAGACAGCAACATCTGGGGGGCATGGAGAGCCATTCCGGATGATAACAAGCACAGTCTCAAAGAACAGTTTCCCCGAAGGTCTTTCCTGATCTTGTCAACAGCACTCCACCCTGGCCTTCAACATAAGTGATTTTTGGTTGTAGTCCTAGCTCCTTTGCCTTCTAGAATATCATGTTCCATGACCTTTGATTCTTTAATGTTGCAGCTGCTAAGTCTTGTGTAATCCTGATTGTGGCTCCCTGATATTTGGACTGTTTCTTTCTGGCTACTTGTAGTATTTGTTCCTGTGTAATCCTGATTATAACTCCCCAATATCTGAATTGTTTCTTTCTGGTCACTGCAAGTATTTTTGCCTTGACCTGATAGTTCTGTAATTTGACTATAAAGTTCCTTGGACTTTTTATTTGGGGATCTTTTTCTTGTGGTTATTGGTGGATTATTTCCATGCCTATTTGCCCTCTGGTTCCAGAATGTCAGGACAGTTTTTCTTGCTAATTTCTTGAAAGATGTCATCCAGACTGTCCTTTTGATTATGACTTTCATGTAGTCCAGTGATTCTGACATTTTCTGTCATGGATCTTTTCTCCAGGTCAGTTGTTTTCTCAGTGAGGCATTTTATATTTTCTTCTATTTTCATTGTTTTGAATTGAGCCTTGATGTCTCATGAGTCATTATCTTCTACTTGGCCAATTCTAACTTTGAAGGAGTTATTTTCTTCAGTTAGTTTTTGTATTTCCTTTTCTATTTAGCCAATTGTACTTTTTAAGCAGTTATTTTCTTTTTCTAAACTGTCAACTCATTTTTCACAATTCTCTTGTATCACCCTCATTTTTTTTCCCAATTTTTATTCTCCCTCTTTTATATGATTTTAAGTTCCTTTTTTAGCTCTTCAATGAGTTCTTTATGGCCTTGAGATCATTTCCCATTTTTCTGTGGGATTTTGCTCATAAGAGTTTTGATATTGTTGTCCTCTTCTGAGTTTGTATCTTGATTTTTCTTGTCACCATGATAACTTTCTATGGTCAGATAATTTTTGTTGTTTTTTGCTTATCTTTCTTGGCCTTTTTCTTTTCTTTTAAACCTGAGCTCTGCTCATGGGGTGGAAGGGTCGCTGTCTCCGACTTCTTGTGCCAGGGCACTGATGTTGCCCTGAGGCCCACAGGGGACCCTGATATCTAGTTCTACACTGAGGGGCTGGGGTACAGCTGGCACTGCTGGAGACCATAGGGGTCCCACAATTTACCTGGTGCTAAGCCAGGGTGCTAGTGCTCTTGTCTGGTATATGTTGAGGTCAGTGGAGTATTTCTGCATGTCCCTTAAAATACATGGCAATCTGGACACTGTCAGCTATCTGTTTGCACAGGGCCTTGCTGAAGCATGTGGCAGGGCCCAGCACTGGTGGCAGCCTGTTTGCTTAGGCATCTCTAGAGTTGGTAGCTGCTTGCTTGTCCAGGGTGATGCTGAAGCACATGGAGTTCTGAGAGCTAGCGGTTGTCCATTTAGCAGCTGCTATTTGCTTGGTGCTGTGCTAAGTGCTGGGGATATAAAGAAAGGTAAATAAAAAAATATTCCCTGCTCTCATGGATGCTCATAGTGTCTAATTGTGGAGACAACATGAGAACAACTACATACATACAAACAAGATGTATCCAAGACAAATTGGGATGGTCTCAGAGGAAATGGAGCTATGACTGAGGAGGACTTGGGACTTCTTACAGAAGATGGTACTTAAAGGAAGCCAGGAAGAGGGACCATGCTCTAAGCATAGGGGACAGGCAGTGGAAATACTTCAGGTGCTGAAGAGCATTGTATATGAGGAAGAGCAAGGAGGCCAGTGTCACATAGAGTATATGAAGGTGAGGAAGGTGTAAGGAGACCAGAATGGTTGGAAGGGGCCAGGTTATCAGGGACTTTAAAATCTAAACATCTAAAATCTTCTGTAGGCTATGCGAAATGCTGGGTTGACTTTGTAACTATAATTCAACTCTGTACATAAATATGTTTTCCTTTAAATTACTGAATAAAAAAAAGCACTTAAATGGCTTTTGAATTGTAAGAAGCAGCCTGTTTTTATTCCATAAAAGGAATCTAAAACTTAGATGCTATCTTCCTTCCAGAAAGCAAAGTTTTGTATAATATTACTATTTCACTGGAATCTTTTAACATTTTTTTGAGTCTAAATTGCATCTACTCTTTCTGCCTTTCACTGAATGCAAACAATTTGCTATCTTTTATCCTCCTTTTCATATAATGAGTCAGACTCTCCCCATGCCTAAGTCAGACAGTTTGACAAATTGCATGAACTCCAGACCATTTAATACATTTCTGCTCCAGTGTATTATAGAATACCTTATTGTCTGACAGCCTTCTCGGAGCTTCCTAAAGCATCTAACTTATTTTCAGAAAATGGATTGCACATGGGGAATATTAGACTTGATTTCTGTAAATCCTAGCAGCAGAAAAATAATTTTCACAATTTACATCAAAAAGTAAACACATGTATATTCATCCCCTCTCATGATGTTTTTTAGATGGAAAAATAAATCTTATCTAACCAAGCTAGGCTAAGCCCATTTTAATAAATATCTAAGTAAATGACCATAAAAATCTTTATTTTCAATCCTGAAACAACATCCACCCAAGAATTAATATATAGATAGGGACTGTTCCTATGATATCCTGAGCATAGGGAGAATCCAATAAGGAAATTCCTCTACCAGTGAAGGTTAGTGTCTTCTCTTTAATTTACTGTTTTAGAGGGTTTACAGGAATTCCAGGAGCTTAAGTTGTTTGCCCATAGCTTCATGGCAAGACTGTGTATGGTAACACTTGAACCAAGTCCAAGACCAAGTCTCTAACTACTGTACCCTGATGCCTCTATATATTTTGCTATCATTGATAAAAAAAATTAACATCATGAAATCACTTTGTTGAAAAAATAATCTTTTTTAAAATATCATAAGTAGTTTTTAAAATACATAAATCACATAATCCTTTCATACCCCATACCCTTCTTCAATCTTTCCTCAAAGGATTATTGTATCAAACAGTAGAAAATTTTAGTAGAGCCCTTTGGAAGTTGTGTATTCCCTGGGTTTATGTGAATATATGTTGGTGATGTTATATATTCTGTCTCAGTGCAAATGCTATAGCTAAATTGTATCTCATTTTATAGATTCATTCTCTCATGTTTCTCTTCTATCTCCTCTAAAAATGTAGATCAGAGAAACTAATTCCTCATGGCTCAGTGATTTGTTCTCTCCCTCTGTGCACAAAACAGTAAGCACCTGGTTTATGGAAACATTTATGGGAATTGCAGTCCCAAGAGATCTTTGTCCCACCTCATTTCACTTCAAAATGTTATGTGCTGGCTTAAAAAAAAGTTTCACTGCCCTCCCTCCTATTATAAATGGCATTAAATTATTGTTTTAATTTAAAGCCACAAGGTGATATTTATTCATTGTTAAAAAACAGCATGAGGTTCTGTTGTGAATTGTGTAAAACAAAGATGGCACAATTCACTTAGAAACTTCCATATCTCTATGGAAAGCACAACTGTCTCCAGAGAAAGGATTAATGTGACACACAACTTACTCATCTCTACATTATTGCATTTTCCCCATTTCACTCTCTTTGTCTACCACAAAGCTATCATTTTAATTATTACTATTTACTATTACAACATTATTGCTGCCATCATAATTCTCTCTATTTCATACTTCTTTATTCCCCCATCACACATTAAAATACTTTTTTACTGTGAAAAATTGGAGAGAAACAATTCACTATTTAGTCTCATTTTGAGGAAATCCTTGTTAGCACTAATGATAATTTGGGCAAGCTAATGGGAATTTAATGCAAGTCCTGAAATTTATACTGCATTGTTGATTGTGCTGAACACTGAGGCCTGGATTCTAAGGCAAAACCTGGAGCCAAAAGCTCTAGGTCCTTAACACAGCTGTAGTTCTCCTTTCTGGCTCTGTTAGAAATGGCACCACATTTAGAATGGGTCAGAAAGAATTGGCTTTTTAACCACTGTCAATAGAATCATAGAAGGCCAGAATTGAAAAGGGACCTCAAAGCACTGGTCTAGTCCCAAACCCATGGGACCACTACTACATATAAAGCTTTGTGCTAGCCAGTATGCCTACAGTATATCCATAACTATTTTAATACCTAAAACACCTTTGAATTTCTTAATGAAGTTACTCTCTCTGCCCATGCAACTTGCAATCTACCTACTCTGTAGCAGATGGTCTTTATGAGTTTCAGTGACCAAAAAGAAAAGTATCACCTGGTGGCTAATCTTCTGGAAATTAGCTTTTTACAACCTACCTAGTTCAATATTTGGATGAGGCACACAGTCTCTTGCTGAAGATGTTTCCAGTTTGATAGGGCTTCCCAGGACTTGTGCTTTGCTAAAATATCTTTTGAGAACCTAAAGTAACTTGCATGCCAAGATGAGACATCAGGATAGGATTTTGGTGAAGGTTCTAATAATATAAGTATGATAATAGTTGGCATTTATATAGCCCTTTAGAATTTTATAACTATAGGTGGAACCATAGATTACAACAAATGGGGAAGTTTTGAATGCTGTGGATACATTGGTAGTGTACTTTCCAGGGATACACACATTGACAATGAGGTTGATGCACACATTGCCAGAGCTAGCTCAGTGTTTGGGAGGCTCCAAAGAAAAGTTTGGGAGAGAAGAGGTATTAGACTGACTACCAAACTGAAGGTCTACAGAGCCATTGTGCTGACCTCATTGTTCTATGCCTGTGAAACATGGACAGTCTACCAGCACCATGCCAGGAAACTGAATCACTTCCATTTGAACTGTCTTAGGAAGATTCTAAAGATTACCTGGCAGAATAAGGTGCAAGATACTGAGGTCTTTACTTGAACTAAACTGCCAAGCATTCAAACTATACTTCAAAGCATACAATTCCAATGGGCTTGCCACATTGTTTGAATGCAAAACGTACTTGCCAAAAAGACTATTTTATGGAGAACTCTCATGGGGTAGGCCATCACATCGTGGTCAGAAGAAGCAATCCAAGGACACTCTCAAAGTGTCTCTTAAGAACTTTGGAATTGATTGCGTGACATGGGTGACACTGGCACAGGACCGCTCAGTATTGGAGTACCCACATCAGAGAAGGTGCTGTGGTCTACAAACAAAGCAGAATTGAAAGAACTCAAAGAAGATACAGGATGCGCAAATTTAGAGTATCCGCCTCAAATGTTCCCATGGGCTACTTGTGCCCAATCTGTTGTAAAGCATTCTGAGCTTGTATTGGTCTGATCAGCCATAGTAGGACACAGTGAAACTTCACTTTATCGTAGTGATGTCTTCAAGAATGAAGGACGACAACCAATAACCAAGGATTTACAAAGTGTATTCTGTGTTTTCTCATTGCATCCTCAACATCACTGGAACATAGGTGCTACTATCATCCCCATTTTATCAGTGATGAAAATGAGGCTAAGAGACTAAGTGACTTGCCCAGTATCACACAGCTAATAAAGCTCTAAGGCAGGATTCAAACTCAGGTCCTTCTGACTCTTAAGTCCAATGCTCTAGTTCAGAGGGGTTGAACTCCAACCTATAATCTGCAATAGGTCAGGGATTATAGAGGCTGGTAGAGAAGAATAAGACAATCTAGGGAGTAGGAATAAGAAAAAACAACAGCACTTGTAGAGTTTGTCTTTTCCTTTTCTGTCCTCTTTCCCCTAGCTGCCACTTGTCCCCAACCTGGAGTGGCTCAAGAGAGGAATATGATCAAGAATTAACTTAGGAAGGAACAGTAGAAAAATACAAATGGGAAATTCCTATGGATTATTCTGAGATGCCCACTTGTACATACAGAACTTGCATATTGCTTTTGTAATGCCAGTATCTTTCCCTTTACATATGCCAACTGTATATGATTAATTGTAGAGCCAAATTTTTAACTCAATTATTCCTTCCTAATCTCAGTTGTGTACTGATGCCGACTTCATATCTATACCTTGTCAAAGTTCCACGAATCTAGAATGAAAATTCAGGAGATACGGTCAAGAGAGATCTGTCTATAAAAACAATCCTTTGAAGGAACTAGGAAATGTTTAGTCTAAAGAAGACAAGATTGGGAGTGGAGAGAGAGGAAGGCATGATCATTGTTTGTCATCAAGTATATGAAGGAAGAGAATGTGTCAAAAGCATTAGATTTTTTCTATTTATCCAAAAGAATAGAATTCAGCCAGATAGGTAGGTGTAGACAGACAAGTCTATTCATGTTCTAAGAAAAAAACATTATCATGAGAAACAGACTTTCAATTGTTAGTGGGGTTGCCATTACTCAATCTCTGAGTTGAAGCTGAATAAACACTCTTCTGGGATATTTGAGGATTGCTGTTCAGATATAAACATGAGGTCCATTCTTAACCCTGGAATTTTGTGATGCTTATAATAAAAACGATAAAATATGTTCAATTTGGACATGATATTGATTGTTTTCCCATTCTCTATTCTAGTTAGTACTTCCTTTGACTTCAAACCTTAAAATACCATTTAATACATTTAACTCTATAAAAGGTAAGTATTTCCCTATCCTTTTATGTATTTGACTAATGTGTTTAGATTGTATACCTTAAACATAGGGAGTAAAAGGGAAGGGGGAGATCTTTATATCTCAGTTTTATATTACAATATTTTTTTTAGAATTTCCTACATGACTTTTGGATTTCTTCATGGTCTCAAGAATCTCATCATTCTGCAAGATCATATCAACCCTAAAGTTCACATTTCCTCAGTACTTCCATAGGAATGTAAGGCCCCTCTCTCCTGATTAGAGGCAATTGAGGGTGTGCTGTGGAGAGCTACTCCTAGGTCCTCAATTTACAGGCGTGTCCAGGTAGTCATTTCTTCATTTCCCACCTAGATTCACTCCTGTGAACTTCATCATGCCGCTTCATTGGGTACCCACCAACACACACTTTTCAGCTTTTTTTATATATCGTTTTTCTCCCATCTCCAGCCACATCCCTGAGAGCAAGGACTATCTTTTGCCTTTCTTTATAACCCCAGTGCCTACCACAGTACCTGGCACAGAGGAGACACTAATGCATTTTTATTGACTGACTAAGCTATGTGAGGGCATACATTAGTTCTGGATAATTCTTTACCATAGCACCCAAAACAATGCCAAGAACAATGAAGCTCATTTAAAAATTCTCTTTGACTATGATATGAGAAGTCAATTAAAAAGGTTTTTTTTTTTTGTTCTCTCTGTTTTTCACAGGACTATACACTTACAATGTATTTTCAGCAGTCATGGAAAGACAAAAGACTGTCTTATTCTGGAATCCCACTAAATCTCACTCTGGACAACAGGGTAGCGGACCAGCTCTGGGTGCCAGACACATACTTCCTGAATGACAAGAAATCATTTGTGCATGGGGTTACAGTGAAGAATCGGATGATCCGCCTGCATCCCGATGGAACAGTCCTTTATGGATTACGGTATGGGACTGCGGCTTTTATTTTTCCTGTATCTTAAAACATGTGGGGTTTTTTGTCTTTTGTGTGGGAGGAAGGGCTACATCACTTTATCATGAAAATTCTAATGATGACTAGAAAATCTTAATTGGACAACTTAAGCTTAATATAGCTATGTCCATTTTTAACACCCTCCCACACTGCATCAAAGGTAACTGAACTTTAATCCTGGTGTTTAAAACAAATGTTATGTTAAGCAAAACTATCTTTGTCAAGCAGATTTCACATCCAGATTGTCCATAAAGTTTAACTTTTCTTTCAAGATTTATCAACTTGATTATCTCAGAGCCACCTGGGTAGAAATGGTTTCTTGGTGTGACAAGTTACTGCATAATCGGCACAGATTTTATGCTAAACTTTTTCACAAAAAGTGGGGTGTGACCCTTATGTGAAGCTTTTAAAAAATTGTGCCAATATTACTTGTCTTTTAGTTTCCACCAGTATCATACTAACTTTTCACTCACTAAAAATGGTCTTTCTATAGTTCTGTTTCCATGCTGTTCAGCCAACAAAATTGCTTTCAGCTTGAAGCCCACAGAACAGTTTTTATATTTACTCAAAATCAGAATGAAATTCTTCTCACTTAATATATCACTGCCAGACAAACTATACAGTTTAGCTAGTGGAGAAGAGGCATGTCTTACCATATCACATGGTTTACTCTTGGTAGCTTAACCTGCCAACCTGCTCGCCTTGAGATTATGATTCTTCATTGGGTTGAGTAACAATACCATTAGTACTGCAGCAATCTAAACAAACCACACAAGTCAGCTTTCAGAAATGTACTGACAATGTGCATGCACTGAGAATTCTAGGCTCACAGCTTGGAATGCATGAGCGATAAATGCATATCTATATGCCACTGGTGAATATATTGCTGCTCTGTTTACCTTTTAAGCGATATGATGAACAGAAATATACCATGCAACAATTATCCAATGAAAGGTTATAAACCAGCTTTTGGACTAGGAAAAAACCAGAGTTTGATGATTATGTAGTGGTGATGATTGTGTGGTGAAATATGATAATTACCTGTGAAAGGGAATTACAAGAGGAAATTGGGAAACATTCTATTGGAAGAAATGAACATGTTTTCTGGTGAGTTTGAACAACACAATGACAATACTGTTTTCGAGACTATCATAGGATCTAAAATTTGGGAAGGATACTTCTGGTATTTATTCCTACCCCCTTAATTTATGGATGATGAAATTAAAGCGTAGAGAAGTGAATGGAACTTGCCTAAGTCGATGATGCTAACAATTGGTAAAAGTATAGAATGCAGATTTCCTGGCTCCTAAATGACTATTTGGAATAATAGGATAACAGATTTTTAGGACCTGAAGAAACTTTAAAAATCATTTAGCTTATATATACCCCATTTCTTAGATGAGAAAACTAAAGTTGAGGAGGAAATGACTTGCCCAAAGTCAAATAATGACAGAATCCTGTGAATCACAGTTCAGTGCTCTTTCTTTTTACTATTCTGCCTCCCTAAGAATGAATAAACACAAGAAAGTTGAGTTTTCATCTCTGAATGTCAAATTCTAATTTTTAGCCTGATTTAAGAAATTATGACAAATGTAACAAATTTTACATGAGATCAAACTGATACAACTAATAATTCACCAATAATTTACGAATGAGTACACTGTATGTCTTCTACATCTCTTTGATACTTTGATAAATGCCTTCTTTCACTAATGTGGGCAATCCTCCTAATTGTGCACTTGGAAACTCATCCATGCCTTCTTGTCTTCATTAGTTGTCTAGAATCAAGTCAGTGAGCATTTAAGTGCTTGCTGTGAGTTAGTCATTGGGCTAAGAGCTAGAAATACAAATACAAGTGGAAAGTCAGTCCCTGTTCTCAAAGAGCTTACATTCTAATGTGAAAAGCAATCACAAAAAAAGGAAGCTGAAAATGGAAGTGAGGAAGGAGAACTCAAGTTGAGGCATGGGTGGAGAAAGTGCCAGAAGATCATGGTAGAGCAAGTCCAGTAGCCCAGAAAGATGGTTGCTGTTCATCCTTCTTCATACCTGAAGAGGACAGATGACATCATAATGTTGGGGTCGAGGGACAGTATGTTTGACTGTGGCTGATGACTCTGATACAAGGTCAGGAGGTTCTACCACAGGTTGGGTACAAATAGTCTGCTTGAACATTTAGGATGGAGATGTTTCTAGATTCGCACATTTCATGTTTCCTTTGTGCTACTGTAATTTTGCTTTCCTGATGAAGCCCAGTGTTTTCTTTTGATGTGGATACACGATAAAGATATGGCTGACCTGGATATTTAACTTAAAATGGAGGCTGTGGAAGGAGCCTGCCAAACAGAGAAAGGGGCAACAGGTTGGAGATTATATACCTAATGTATTGGAGGCCTTCCTCTAGGTCTTTTAACAGTTCCTTGGGACTCATACAGCATTCAGATTATCCATTCCTCACTCTTGCCATATGACTGGTCCAGCTCATTCTCTGATCATACATTTCTCTCATGATGGATTTTATTCTACTTAGTATGCACTAGTCATCTTTGGTTATATGCTATTATCTATTTATATCCACTATAAATCCTCATTTGTAAAATTAGGATATTAACTAGATGACCTTTTAAAAAACTCTCAAATTCTATGTCTATGATCTTATACTTGAGTGTGACTGGGATAAATAATCTTTATTTTCACTCTTTTGTTACCCTAGGCTAATTGTGAGTGCTTAATGTAATTGGTTATGTTAAAAATCTTAAAAAGATCATGACATAAATAAAAATTTCAGAACAGAAGTGGACAGTCAAACATAATCTACTAATGTTCTAATCAATAAAGGATATTAGCCATGGTATGCATATAACTCACTGGTCATTACTTTTCTATGTGTGAAACCTTTATGACAAACAACAGCAATCTAAACTTCCTGGCTATGTTTTTATTTATTTGTAAATCTCCGTCTCTGTGAGCACACTAACAGTAGCTTGGGAAAGTCATTTTACTGAACATCCAAGTAAAGAAAATACCTACTTTTCCACTTATGCTGATTAAGATGCAACCAAAGACTCATAAGCTAAAGAGCATTTGACATTCAATCAGGGAAATGCACACACCAGAGTCCCAAAGTTTGGTATCATGAATATTTCTCATCAACATTGAAATTTCCTGCATGGGGGCTATGATATAAATCTGAACACCAAGCTAATAGCGTTTCTCCATCAAAGTGTACTGCATGATCCTGCTAGTTTGAATTCAATCAACAGAACTGGTCTTACAACGTCTGTGGCATCATCGTTTTCTGATGGAAGTGGTGTAGGTAAGACTGGACACAAGAGTTGTGGGATCTCCATGGTTCATTGCACAGCTCAAGCCTGCCATCTACATATTCTATATCCTGCTGACCTGTAAGGTCTCCAGTCTATTTTATGAAGCTCATCTCACAAATTTATAAATTTGTCAAACCTGGGAGAGACTGTGGAATTCATATATTCTGAGCTCCTCATTGTACAAATAAGGAAACAGAGGCACAAGTGGTTAGGTGAAAGTTCATCAGATTAGCCAATGGCGGTGCAGAGACTAAAACCTGAGTTCACTTGATTCTTTTCCATCTTCATCTCATCACAACATTGACTTGCTTTTCTCCATAGGCTTTAACTCATAGGAGAAACTGGATATTCTCCATGTGATGTTGCCAGAGGTTCGTGCTTTTAGCTGAGGTTGGTAATTTATACCCAGCTACTAGAATGGAGGGAGTATGGCTTAATGGAAATAGTATGGGATGTGGTCCTGAATCCTGCCTCTGCTACTGTCAGCCTCTGTGACTTCAAACATATTATTCAACTTTCTGAGTCCTAGTTTTCTCTTCTGTAAAACAAGGAAAATGTAATAAATGATTTCTAAATTCCCTCACAATTGTAAATCCACGATTTTTCTTGACATTCCCTCTCCCACTGTAGTTCAATTCTATTTGTTTCACCACACACAGAGGTCCCATGTGTTTTCCATGTAAACAGATATGACCATCTCACTTGACATTTGCTAGGCTGTCCTTCCCAATGGAATTATTTCCCAAATGAATCACTTGATAGTTTTTAGAAATGTGTTGGTACTTCAATTGTTTCCCCACCACCACCAATATATTCCAACAAAGTACTAGGACAGCATAAACAAATAACCCAGGATATATTAATGACAAGTACTTAAGAGGGGAAAATAAGCTTAGCTAGAACTATGTTACAAGAATATTGCAAGGGCTGCACATTAAGAAGGCCAATGCTCTTTTAGACATGTGGCATTTGAAAAGACCAAGGTTCCAAGAAACAGGGTTGCATTTGTTAACCAATGAAAGTCTAGAATAATGCTAGAAGGACACTGTATGTCAGGACAAAGATATTTCATTTCCTAAGATGTAACATTTGCCAGCTTCACAAATAGTACAATAGGCTATTACTTCTTAGGGGATGTTTTTGAAAATTGCTTTACATGGCCATCACTAAGTTCATGAAGTGTGAGCCAGTCATAGTGTTAATACATAATAGCGTCTTTCATACAGGAATTGAAGGTTATAGCTCTCCTTTAGCCAAACGCCACCACGTCAATGAAACTGATCATTTTGTCCCTTCTTGTAAATCCAGCCTCTTCCTATAAGGCCATATCATTATGTCCCTTTGAACACTAGAGAGACCAGGAGGATTTTCCTAATGTACTTGAAAGCTATTTTGGCCAGGTAGTACATAAACATAAGCATATGGTGGCAGACTAAGTTAAATTTTTGCTGTTTTCAAATTCAGTAAGAACAGAGTGACACATTTCCTTGTATTAATCCAGAAGAATGAAACCAATAGCTTTTTAATCTTGTGAACTACATCCAATTTAATTCTGTAAGGGAGAATTGATGCGTTATTCCCATGTACTACCTTATGAATATCATTAATTTTTGGTATGATGCTTAGTGGAAACTGAGACTCTAATCTGAACCAGGTACCTGAGCGGAAAACATCTCAGGCAGAAGAGGTTCTTTCCTCCTATGGTTAATAGTGGTGCTTCTCTTCCTGCTACTGTCATTACTGCTTTGCTACAATAAGGCAGCCAGAGAGTTCAGTCTTAGAATAACTACATATGTTGGAGCCTTCATTCGGATTATATTAGCAAAGCAAAATGAAGAAGTCCTCTATTTTCCACATAAATAAGAAACTACATAGAGATTTTCCTGTGTTAAATGTATTTCTTTCCCTCAAGGATTGTACTATTAACCTCATTTGCATAGTTATCTTTCTTTTAAAGCACTTAAGGTATATCATGCAACAGATTCTGAACGTCTTTAAGCCAGGAGGCTGGTGGCATTATATGTGGTCAGTTAAATATTGGCAGAAAATCCTTCTTAGAGAGTAATTTGTCAGTGACTTCTTCAATTTTCCCATTACTTTTTCTCCTCTTTTTGAACTCTCACTTCTTCCTTTCTTATACATTATAATGGGTTTTTTTTTCCCTTCTCTCATCCTCCCACAAGAGCAGAGTCCTAGGCAAAAAGGCCTTGAGGGACCTTTGGAACTTTAACAGTGGATAATATAACTTTTTAGTCTGTCATTATTTTTTGT
The DNA here is from genome assembly GCA_023548195.1 of Bettongia penicillata ogilbyi. Taxonomy (NCBI): domain Eukaryota; kingdom Metazoa; phylum Chordata; class Mammalia; order Diprotodontia; family Potoroidae; genus Bettongia; species Bettongia penicillata. Next base: position 34,656,873 of record JAJHZJ010000470.1, on the reverse strand, counting down.
AGTATTGTAAGACTTTCATAATCAAAGTGTTCATTTCTTTTTTTTTTTTAATCTCATCCTTGCTGGAATTTCAATGGTTAATCCCCCAACTGATTGGAACAGAATCTTTAATCTACTGCATTTCCATCTTGGGATGGTTTTCTCCTCTTTAACTAGCTTATTAACTAGCTTATTAGACCCACTATTCCTGGGAGCTCACCATCTTCATGACAGTCTTGATGCAGACACCCCATTGGCTTTAACTCTTCTGCTCAGAATTCCTGAGTTCTAGTGATCAACCAGTCTCAGACTGCTTTATAGGTGTGTACCACTATACCCAACCACAATATTCATTTTTATACTCCAATAAATTCAACCAAATGAACATTTCAAGCATCTACTGTGTGTAATAAACTAACAGACATTAGGACACAGATAAAGTTGAAAAGTCGACCCTGTAGCAGACCCTGATCTTCTACTGGGGTATATAACAAGGAAACAGACAAGTAAATAAAGATAATTTGAAGAGAGAAAGAGAGGAGAGGAGAGAGAGAGAGAGAGAGAGAGAGAGAGAGAGAGAGAGAGAGAGAGAGAGAGAGAAAGAGGGAGGGAGACAGAAAGAGACAGAGAGAGAGAGAGAGAGAGAGAGAGAGAGAGAGAGAGAGAGAGAGAGAGGGAGAGGGAGAGAGAGAGAGAGAGAGGGAGAGAGAGAGAGAGAGAGAGAGAGAGCGAGAGCGAGCAGAGTGTAGCCAGAAGGGAAGTTACCTGTAAATAAGAAGGAACTGAAGATGTGAAAAAGATGACTTAAATCTTGCCTGCTTTAAGTGCATTTCCTTTTGTTGAGTAACCTACAAACTTGAAGAATACTTGATAGCTGACTATCCCACAATTAATCATTTATGTGTGCATAAATGATGATAGTTTAACGTTTCTTCAAACTAATCCATTCCAGTTCCTTGAACCTTTTTCATGTGACCTATCCCTGTAATCCAGCACCTCCACACATTATTAAAATGTGGTGAACAAAACAAGATCCATTTTCCTCTGTATCAAATGAAGGGCATAGTGTGGTAGCACTGCTTTCTGACCCTCGCACACAAAAGTTCGTAGTTTCCCTGACATATCATTGAAGTTGGTATCCTATATGAAAAGGGATACAGAATCTAACTTGTTTGGTCTATATTTTCCTTTAAATACATGAAGTCTATTGTGCACATGTATACTTATATGCAAATATGTACATGTATACATTAACACATGTATGTATATGCACACATCCATATAGCACTGAAGTCTACTATTCATTTTCAGTAAGAATTGGATACAAAAGTTGATCATGACACTAAAATTTTTATTTAGTTGGATTAAGACATTTCAAGGGTCAAAGCAATTGAGTACTTTTTCTTGTTAAGATTTATTCTACAGTCCACAGAGAGACAAATCTGCTAAAAATAGATCTCTCCATGAACAGCAATTTCATCTATAATTGTCATTATAGAAGTGGAAATGATTACAGATGGAAACAGAGCATACCTTGGTTAACCTCCACCAGACTGGTGAAATATTAATAACTTAGCATTCATTTGCACCACATTTTTTAGTGTTCATTCCAACTTAAGGTAGAATGAATAGGAGAGTCAATGACTGTGATCCAGAGATAGTTTATTTTTATATTTCTTAACTTTGTAATATGATATATGTGTTACATATATATGCTTATATCAGCTTGTCAGGGTTGCCTTAATTTTTTTTCTACCCATATCCTCAGCATCTGGAATGATGCCTGCAAAATCATTAGGTCCTTAATAAATACCTATTGATTGAACAGCAAAGTCACTGTGCCCAATTCTTTTTTTTAAATTGAATTGTTTTGTTTGTACATTATATTGACATATTACTCCCATTTTATGAGACTTCTCTTTAGCAAAGGAATTACATAAAATTAATAATACTGTGACTTCATCTAAAAGTGCATGCAATAGTCTATACTTGTCTAATTTTTTAAGTTAACAGAAATCTATTTTCTTTCCATTCCATTCACACCCCATCAAAAAATAAATCACTTATAGCAAAAGTATACTCAAGCAAAGTAAGTGCCCTTCTTAGCCGTATATATGTATATATAACATATATGTGTGTGTGCGTGAAAATATACATATACAACATATATGTGTGTATTAATATATGCATATACAACATTTATGTGTGAATATATGCATATACATGCTATCATCCATGACAAAGAGGTAGAGTATTTAGTGTGCAGAATGACATGTGTGTATGTAATTGTCAACTCCAAATCCTTCACCTCTCCACCATGGATGATAGTATATTTCATCATTATTCCTCTAGAATAAAGAAGGGTTATTACGTTGATATTCAAAAGAAATCAGACAAAGAAGAAAAAGTTTTATCTGTACAAAAATAGCAGTTCTCTTTTTTCATGGAAAAAACTGGAAACTAAGAAAACTTCTATCAATTGAGGAATGGCTCAGTAATTTGTGGTTTATGACAGTATTCACTGATGCAGTCAGAGAAGGGTTCAGAGACCCCTAAAGGACCAGAGTACCGGACAGGGCTGTCTGGAATGAATTTACAAACTCAAGCAATGTTTAAGTCAAGTTGGCAAAAGTTTCTTGTTATGCTTTTTAGCAGGCAAATGTTCTTAAGAAACTATACAGTTTCTTAAGGGGTACAGTTAAAGTTTATATAGGATAAACTGTAGTCAAACATGTGCCAACTATGCTGATTCAAGGCAGGATTAGGGAGTGGTTAAGGAGGGGTCAATTTTTAAAGCAATGTGCAATTTTTGTGTCTACCGTATGGGCATTTTACCCAGAGTTCACCAGGAAAAGCCCAAGGATTGAGACATAGGGAAATGTAGTTTTTAGGCCCCCAAAGTCACTAAGTCAACTAGTGGTCAGGCTGAGTGAGGACTGTCCAGGCTGCCACCCATCAACGTCTTGTTTGCCAAGATAGATGTAGAGAGTATACATATGTCTAAAGCCTAAGGTAAACATGATGAGAATCCAAGATATATATAATGAGGTAGGGAGTTGGTATTAGGTAATCCAGCGGAATTCTTACAGGTACAGTTTACAGGTATTTGCCAGGAGCTGACTCATGAGTACAGTGTCCTTGGGCTGGGGAGAAGCTGCCAGGGATGGTGTTCTGAGGCTAGGGAAAAATGTGATTTTGAAACTGGGGTCCAAGCACAGACACCCAGGCACCTCATCATTCACTGCTGTGCTCCAAGAAATAAGGAAGGGGGTTATTTCAAAAAAGACATAGAGGAAGGGCAGCTAGGTGGTATAATGGAGAGCGCACTTGCCCTGAAGTTCCAATTTGACCTCAGACACTTGACACTTAGTAACTTTGTGACCCTGGGTAAGTCACAACCCCAATTTCCTCACCAAAACAACAGCAACAACAACAAAGAAACATATAGGAGAAGATTCTGGGAAGATGGTGGAGTAGGTTAGAAAACTTGCAGCTCTCCACATTTCCTCCACAAAAAAAAAAAAAAAAAGAGACTGCCTCAAAGCAGCAGAAATAAACACTGGGTAAAGCAGTCACCCTCCTAAGACAATTTGAGGAAACCTAGGGAAGACTGGACCTCCAGGGGCATAGTGCAAACACCCCCATGCAGGCCCTCTGTAGAATCAACAACACAAGCCCTGGGGGCAGCCTTAGAAGCTTTCATCTCCCAGACTATGTCTGAGGGCTGTGTAGAAAGCTGAAGGACCTGGGGAGCTGCGCCAAGCACAGCTGTGCTGAGCAGATGCCTCTTGGGCTGTGGACTGCAGGGAGGAGGAGCTAGCACACACCTGGTGAGGGCAGCAGTGGAGGCTCTGGGCACTTGCTGGAGAGTATATATATCCATGGGTAATTGTAGCCATCTTTAGGGTTGTGGAGGGGGGAAAGAGGAGAACAAAATAAAGTAAAAAGTACACAGCAGAGAACAAAGAAAATCGAGAAGCAAAGAAAAGCTGGATAGCTTTGAAAACAATGTATAGCATTTATTGTATAGGTTTTCTTGAAATGAAAATTTATTGTTTTATGTTGAATCCTCTCTTATGGTCTACTATGTACATGGCAATGTTTTTTTCCTCTTTGTATGAGGGACAGAAACCCTTATCAATGAATCAGAGACTTAGAGATATTAGCAAAAAGAATAGTTCATTTGTACGTGTTCGTCCTTCATTGTCAAAGACCATGCCATCAGAGAAATGATGACATGACTTGCACTTGACTTTGTTTTGAGTGAGGGAGGGCTGTGCAGGTCACCAGCCTCACTTCTCCTCCAGAGCCATCTGAATCCAGTGACCCGATATTCATCAGGATGACTGGAGATGACCCAGGATGAGGCAAGTTGGGGTTAAGTGACTTGCCCAAGGTCAGGAGTGAGTGCCAAGTGTCTGAGGTGAGATGTGAACTCTGGTCCTCCTGACTCCTGTACTGGTGCTCTATCTACTGCACAATCTAGTTTGGTGACTTTTTATTGACTTTCTCAAGAAAGTGCTCCCTCAGAGCACCCAAAAGATGGCTCCAAAGGTGTGTTCAACTCAGCAGATTATATAGGCCCTAGCCACAATTCCCCCCTCCCTAACCCTTTTCCTCAGGGCTCATTGGTGCAAGCCCTGAGGGTATAATCTATTTGTGGCAATCTACCCCAGCAACAGGGAACAAAGACAGTTTCACAAATCTGTCCGGAGACAGGCAGGTGTTGTTCCTCCCTGCTATGTGCCTAAAAACAAGGGGGGAAAGTCCATTCTAACTGTTCATTCATTGTCTAATATATATTGAAAAGTCCTTCTTGGTGGTATTTATTTTATATTCATGAAAGTGTCCTACATTGGATTGAATATGTGAACAAAAAAATCACAGGATATCTCTATTGTCCTTCTAAGAAAGATCCTGTTTCATGTCATTCCTTAGAGGGCCATTGTCATTTAGTCAAAAAGAGCAAAGCAAGGTGGTAAGTAGAGGCCATTATCTAGATAATTCTGAATTAAACAAAAAAGCTTGCTCTTGCTTTCCTTTTTTAAATAAGATTTAGATTTGATTCAATAAAATTCAGCTAATAATTAGTAAGCATCTACTTTGGGTTAGGTACTAGGTATTGGGGAAAATAAAAAGACAAGAGAGAGAGAGAGAGACAGCGAGAAAGAGAGAGAGAGACAGAGAGAGAGAAAGGAGAGCAGAGGAAATGGAGAGGAGAGGAGAGGAGAGGAGAGGAGAGGAGAGGAGAGGAGAGGAGAGGAGAGAAGAGGAAATGGAGAGAGAGAGAGAGAGAGGGGAGAGGAGAGGAAATGGAAACACAGAGAGAGAGAGAGGAGAGGAGAGGAAATGGAGACAGAGAGAGAGAGAGACAGAGAGAGGAGAGGAGAAGAAATGAAGAGAGAGAGAGAGAGAGAGAGAGAGAGAGAGAGAGAGAGAGAGAGAATGAGACAGAGAGAGGGAATGAGAACACAGCAGTGAGGAAAGTACCCCCCACCTCAATGCTACTCCTATACCTAGATCTAACCCATGCCTCAAAGGACCTAAGGTCTTACTATTAATGTCATAGCATAGGTAAGTTTATAAAGGGTGTTCTCTCTCTCTCTCTCTCTCTCTCTCTCTCTCTCTCTCTCTCTCTCTCTCTCTCTCTCTCTCTGTTTCTCTCTCTCTCTCTCTCTCTCTCTCCCTCTCCATATATGTATAAATATATATACATATATATATACATACACATAGGTCTATATATAGACACATACATATATATGTGCATATGTGCATGTATCTATAAAGTGAATGTTCTTGTGTGTGTGTGTGTATACTGGCCCCTCCTCCACAGGAGCTGCTGCCCATGATGAGATCTGTGAAGGCTGGATTGGAAGCGGGTCTTGTGATCTGTCCTCTCCCAAAGTACCAGTGCTAATCTTCCCTTTGGTCTCAGTTGGTCAGCATTTATTCCTGGTGGTGGTAAGGAAGATGAGTCATTGACAATTCAACAAATATCTACTGAGTACCTATGTATTCAAAGCACAACTATTACTGATTGATGGAAGGAGTGGTGGTGCAGATCAAGAAAAGATATATATCCAAGAGGAAGGGGCATTTTAATATTGAGTTTGAACAGATATGCACAGGAATTCAACAGAATGAGATACGTAGGAAAAGCATTCCAAACCTAGGAACAATGTAAATAAAGGCACAGATAGATGAGAAAACCAAGGACATGTATAGAACATAGCAGTGTGAAGGGCAGGGTAATGGGGTTAGCTTAGTTTGATTAGCTAAAGGATTCAGTGTAGAGAGGAGCCGGCCATGCTTGATAAAAGAAGGTGATGCCTTACTGTGAAGGCCTTGAATGCCACAATTAGAATTTTTATATTAATTCAGGAAGCAATTGTAACACCAATGCAATACCCATAAGTAGCAACCATGAATATGCATGTGTATTTCCAGGATAAATTTGCAAAATATAAATAACTCTGTTCCTCAAAAGCAAAACTAAAATATTTATTCAGATACCAGAAAGTCAGTTCCAGCATGGTAACAAAGAAGTTTATACACATCACTAATCCAAGGAGCACCGACACCCCCAAGTCACCCTATGTTAGGCCTCCCCACAAACAAGCTCCCCTAGGCAAAATTCCTCCCTCTCTCACTCATGCTAGCTGCTCCGCCTCAGTTCTGCCTCCTTCTCTGCCTCACTCTCACCTCCTGCTCTGCCCTTCCTGCTCCACCTGTTTGGCAAGCTCCTCTCACCATGCCATGTGAGGCAGGCTCCATGTGACTCAGGCTGCATCACAGCAGTCAGCTGGGTCTGAGGTCAAAGCAGGTTACATAGGCCTATTAATGGGCAGGAAAGATCTTTCCATTCCATTAACATTACAGTAATAAGGAACCTTGATCCGGATAGAAACACATGATCCAATCTATCCATTAGGAAGATTACTCTGGAGACTGCATATGTGAAGTATGCATTGGAATGATGAGAGAATAAAAATTAATTGTACTTCTCGGGTACACACCACATATGCTTTTTCCTTAATAATTCTTTATTTTTCACATCTCTCTACTAGACTGAAGACTCTTTGAGAGCAAAGACTTGTCTTAGGTAACATTTTCCCCCCCAAATTCAGTACCTAACACATTGTTCGAATGCAATTAGAAGAGTCTGGGTGAGTAGTAATAGTAGTTTATGATGATAAAGAGAAAAGGATAAAAATGACAGACATAGAAGGTATTTCAGAGTTTGGCAGAACTTGTAAACAATTAAGACATAAGAAGTGAGAAAGTCAACGATAACACCACTGGGTGAATGGGGGGGAAGAGGAAAGGCAGAATGGTGCCACTGAAAGAAACAATAAACTGAGATAGAAGGAAAGGATTTGGAGAAAAGAAAATAAGCTACGTAGTGGACACATTGAATTTGATGTGGCAGGGGACATGCAGGTGGAATTGTCCGATAGGTAGTCAGAGATGTCTTTGGGTCTCTATGATTCAGATTAGCTGTCTCTATAGATTGAACTTCCTGGAAAATTGCTCATATCTCCACGTGATTTTTCCTGTATAGATGCAACCAGTGACTTCCTTCAGAGTGTTCAGTCAAAAAATAAAAAGGGTCAGACAGACCTCCCTAGTCTCATGATTAGGTATTCGGTGCAAAATGTCAAGTGGATTGCAGAAAATGAACGTGTAGCTAAGGTAGACTTTGTAGATTATGACTTGCTGATAATGACAAATACATCCTGTTAAATTTAACCTGTTGCTTTAAATGGAAGGAAGAGAAAATGGGTTAGCCATCAAGAAAGCAGCTTGCTTGCTTTCCAATAGAGTCATTTTTCACAACTTGCTAAAGGGTACCTCTTTGTTATTCTTCTCTCTACAGGTAACTTCCTTTGGAAATTACCTCAGTGGAATTTAGAGAAATCTATTTGAAACATTCTCATGGAAAGTGGGTGCAATTTTTTACTTCACAAGGATTTATAAGAAAAACATCCCTTTCACCAATTGTTTACATATGGAAACATTTACAATGAACTGGTGCTTAGAGATGCTTGTAAATATACTTTCATCTATTCAGATGCCTTTTGCCAGTCAACTATGGAAGATTTCTTCCTCACAATTGAATGATTAGTTAAACAGTTATGAATTTGCCCCAATATTGTGCATCATCTTTTACATCTATTTAAGAGACATGATCCTGAACCTAAATGGAAAAATCTTTAAATTTGCAGTCAGAAGACCTGGGTACAAATCCTGCCTCAACTGGACAAGTCACACAACCTGTCTCTGACCTTCAGTTTTCTCAATTATAAAATGGGGATACTAGCACCTGTCCAGCATGCCTTCTAGCAATTGTGATGATGGAATGTTATAACACCTAAAGCACTTTCTAAACTGAAAAAGATTATATAAATATTAGCTATTGCTATTAAATCTACACAAGAAAAGACTAGACAAAGTGAAATATATATATGAAGAAATGTTTCCCTCTTCTCTAAATTATGTAGTTTACTGTTTGTCTTTTTTGTGGAAAAATACCAAATGTAAAAACATCAGGAAACATTTGAATTATGAAAAAAATCTATTCCCCCACATCTCAGAGAAATATTATGACCTATAGAGTTCAGTTTTATTATTTAAAATGGCCCATCTGTCTAGTACTTTCTAAGAAGACACATATTGCATTTATGAGTTTCAAAAATAACTTTCTCCTACTGTTCACTCAACTCAATCCCCTAAATAGTCCCAGTTTTCATGAAATTAGCCCCTACTTTTCTTTTCACACTTGGAAGGACCCGTCAGTCAACAAGCATTTATTAATCGATCAATAAGCATGTATTAAGTACCAATTATGTGTCAGGCACTGTCTATGGTGCTGGACCAAGGGAATAATAAATTCCATTCACTATGCCCTCTCATACACACTATGGACCATCCAGATAGTCTAGTTCCTTCTAAATGATTTCCCATGTCATGCCTTTTTTGCTATATATAGGCTATTGGTCCCCAGAGTGGAGACCTCATTCCAGGAAGGGCTAGTGCTCTGAGGGTACAAAGAATAAACAGAAGCGATCCTCGTCCTGGAGAAGCTCATATTCTAAAAGGGGAAATAAAGGTGTACCTGTGTATTCACCTATAACGTACCCAGAAATAGGTACAGAAAAAAGCATACAAAGTAGTTCTAAGACAGCCTTAAGGTGGTTTGAGGGAGGCAAGGTGGAAGTAAGGCACTGGCAGTTAGTGGAACAAAATGACCTCCTGCAGAATGTGGCATTTGAGTTGAATCAATGGATTATAAGAAGTAAGCATGAGAAGAGAGACTCTTCTGGGCACAGGAGACAGTCAGTACAGAAGTACAGAGATGGGGGAAAGAGGGTCATGTGAGAGACAGTAGATAGGCCTGTATGTCTGGACCACAGAGTGCAAGAAATGAAATAATATGGAAAATGAGTGGAAAGATGGAAAAGGTCAGGCTGTAATGAGCCAATCAAAGTTATTTATATTTGATCCTACAGGTAATAGAGAGCCACTGGATTTTACCAAGTGGGAGAGAGTGACATGGTTAGAACTACACTTCAGAGAAATGATTTTGTTAGCTGTGTGAACAAAACTCTGTTTTAAATTCTTTCAATCCATTTTCTAAATTCTTATTTCCTTCCCATCATATTATCTTTCAAAACAGTCCTCCTTTCCTGGCGTGTTATGATGTTAGAGGTTATCTATGCCACGGAGGGCAAGCCCTGGCAAAACCTATAAAACCATAAATATTTTGAATGTGAACCTGGTGATGGACTATGCATGTGCCATACAAGGCCCAGACTAGCTATGTTCAAAGAGACTTCTTAAGGAAATGATGAGCACAAGAAGGTGATGATTTATTTCAGCTACAGCAACTCATGAAACCACCTACTAGACAATAAATAGGTTGCAATATGGTTCAACAGAGGGTGTTACTCACACCACTGAAATCACGTATCCTTGATTTATGGAGGATTAGAAATGTATGTCAGAATAAGTAGCCTACTTGGAGTTAGCATAATGGACTTTCAGCAGACACTGACAAATTAATAAACTCAAAAGTAACTGTCAAAGCATCAATATGTTTTTTAAAAGACAGTAAACAGAACTTTCAAAAGGCCTTATCATTCATATAGAAAGAGATCGATATAGCTATAGACATATACATACAAAAATATATATATACACATAGATATACAGATAAAGTAAATTAATAACCTTAGCTAAATCATATTTTGGATAAATAATGACATCGTGATTAATATAATTTATGTCATCTCACAGTTTCTAGAGCATAAAACTGGAATGGGCCTTATATCATCTAGTAAATTTTTACTAGGAAATGTGGAAACTGTGGCCCAGAGAGGCTAAAAATAGTGTCAGGATAAAAAGTAGAATTTGAATTTTATTAATAGAAATAATACTGTTTAATAATTAGAGGATTTTTACAGCACTTATTGGTTTAAAAAGCACTTTCTCACAACAATCCTCTAAGAGATGTAATGCAAGGATTACATAAAATGATATAATATTTGTGACTTAGCACAATGCCTGGCGCATAGTAGGCACCATGTGAATGCTTATTCTATTCCTTCACCCTTCCCTTCCCATTTTACAGATGAGTAACTTAAGGCTTAGAGCCTTTAATTAATTTCACCAGTGTTCCATACCTAGTAAATATCAGGGTCAGAAGCCATCAGTGCCCATCTAAAGCATTTTGTGAAGAAAGTAAAAATGAGTTTATAATAGGTCTCATTGACGTTGTGCTATGTAAAGTTTGTATTTTCCTCACAGTCCTGTGAGATAAGCAATATGTAGTGTGATTTTCCCCACTTTACAGAAGAGAAAATGTGTCTGAGAGAGATGAATTGAACTCACTGTGATGAAAGGATGGCTCACATTTCAGATCACATTGTAATATCGAGTTGACATTCATATAGCGCTTTATGGTTGATAAAGTACTTTACATAAAATATTTTCTTTAGCCCTCACAACAACTCTATGAAATAGGTATTCAATGTATTATTATTTCTAGTTTGCAGGCTCCAACTGAGCAAAGTTGTGACTTCTCTATGGCCACATAGCTAGTAAGTGTCAGAGGATTAAGTCAGATTTTGAACTTAGATGATATGATTCCATCTTTTGTGTAGATTTTTTCCCCCCACTTGTCAGTGCTGCCTCTCAGGGGAAAAAAAACTTTGTATAATTCCTGCCATCTTATTTTCTTTTTTTTTCTCTGTTCAGGGACACCAACTTATGGCAAAAGAGGCTTCTCTAAACTGAATGTGTTCAGTGTTTATCAGGAAAGATAAATTTAAATTAAAAGAAAAGCCATCTGAGATCACTTTCTGGGATGGAGGGAGGGAAAGCAATGGCTAATCAGCATAGGAGTGTTTCCTTCTTATTCTTTTTAATACCTTTCTTCTGGGGCATCTAGGTAGTGCCATGGCGCATGGAGTGCCAGGACTGAAGTCAGGAAAACTCATTTTCATGAGTTCAAATCTGGTCCCAGATACTTACTAGCTGTGTGACCTAGAGTAAATCAGTTAGACCTGTTTCCTAGTTATCTCATCTGTAAAATGAGCTGGAGAAAGAAATGGCAAACTGCTCTGGTATCTTTGCCAAGAAAACCCCAAATGGGGTCACAAAGAGTTAGTCGTGACTGAAACAACAGAACAATAATTTCTTCCTTCTATTTTTCCTTGGCTTTTATATCTCTTCCTCCTCCTCCCTCCATTCCCCACCACCCCTCTGCCCAACTGAGTGATAGTAATGAACTGGATACTGTCAGAATGCTACTAACTGAAGTTTTTTCATTTAGATGAAAGATACTAAAGTTCCTCATCTGAAACTTAAGAGAAAAAGAAATCCTAAGACAAATGTAACCATTCTGTCAGATCCTCTTCATGTAACATTGAGGCCAAGGTACATTTAGGGAAATGCATCACATCTTTGACTAATCACCCTCCTCCTGTCCTGAAAATATGGAACTTATCTGGATGACACTAAAACCAGCATATTTGGATGAACTCACCTTGCAAGCACCTAGTCCACAAGGTCAAAGGAATAAAAATTATAGGTCAAAGACAAGAAAAATGGACACCCATAGAAAGCAGTCCTTCTGCAGAAATATGTTTAGCCTTAAATGCTTACATTATTAAACTTTGTAGGACTTCCAGAAGGTAAAGGTGCAACTTCTTGGAATGGAGTGACCTACTTCAATCCTCCCCTGTGCCGTACCAGTAATGCTAGCCTCCTGAAAACTGCACAGTCTATTGCAGGATGTATTGGCTATTTCTTCCATGATCAATCTTAAAGAAGCTTCCAGAAATTCCCACCAGGTAGTATCAAGTCCTCTTGCAATTTTTTAGTACCCTCCACATCCTTCTGCCTGTGGTTCTCCATAGCTCCCAAGAGGTGGTGGTTAATTCCTTTCCCAGAGGACAAACCTCTTTGCTCTCATTGGTCTGTCTCTGTAATGCAAAGAAGAATATTTCAGTATTTCCTTGTCATAAGAGATGGGTTCTTTATGCATATAGCTCCAGCAGTGCCAGCCCAGGACCCTGCCCTCTGAAGTTACTTTGCCATTCCCACCAAAGTGTAGTCTCACATAGGTTTGCCTTAAAGTCAGAAACCCTTCCAAGTTAATTTTATCAGTGGCACAAGGTGGGACCAGTTAAGTTCATAGACTGATGTTCTCCTTCCTTCAATTTCAGGATCATGTATTTCTCAGGGGCCTAGAACCTTGACAAAACAGACCCAATATCTACCCAGTTGTCCCACAATGCTACAAAAGTTCTACTACTTTCAATTATGGGTGGTTATTAAAACTACCTAAGAATGTCCCCCCTAACTCTGCCCTCATCATTACCACACTCTGGGAAGAAAAAAATACAGTTTCTGAATATCTGATTTATAAATCATCCCTCTTTTAAGTAGGGCTCATTTAGTGCACCATTTTACTATGCATTTATAGGATTTGCCAAAGGGAATCTAATATGCAATAAACTTTGTCAGTGAGTACCGTGTAATTATGCACTCTATTATTGAACTAAGCGATGCTTGTTTTGATGAGTTAGTTTTATCATTAATTATGGTCATTCCCTTCACAAATGCAGATATAAAGTTATCTATATTTTCTCATCTTACGTATAACTCTTATCCTGTCATTCCATTAGTCCTCCATAGAATACTTGTCTAATGAAATAGAGAGCTTTCCCTTTTATTTCACCTTTATAATACATGACCAACCTCCCCCCATTTCTGATCATATATGTCTTTTGATGTCTTTTGTTGTACTTCTGTATGGAAGTCTTCACTGGGAATATGCTCCAGCTTGCCTATAGCCATTCTTGCTCTTTTAGGTCACCTGCAATTTTGATTCTTCAAAGATTATGATGTTCCATGATTTGTAAGTCTATAGAATACCACTGACAGAATACTAGTGTTTAATGAGTCCATGTACACCATGAGACCATTGAAAGTACCAAACAGTTTTCTAAATGGAATCCATCCCACATTTTTTTCCTACTCAATCTGGTTCCACTTATTGTTCATCTGTAATGTTTACCAACACTAAATATCTATCAGATGTATGCCATCATCTGACTAATGATTTTTCCTCATCCATTTGGCTTTTCAATACAAAGAAACTGATTGGCACATACCCCATTAACTGTAAAAATCTTCTAACTGGTCTCTTTCCACTTTTTTGAATACTAATAGCATTTACTGATTCATTGGCATAAATTGCTATATTGATTATTTCATGCCCCTGGTCAACAATTTAATACATAAAATCTAAAAGTTTTTTTTTTCTGAAGCTTTGAATAAAAACCCTCATAATTTGGTGCTATTATATATTAGAGTGACAAAAAATCTATATTTAGATAGAATCTTAAAGCTAGAATAATTTACCAACATTGCTTCATTTAATCCTTCTAACAATACTACAAGGTAGGCAATGAAGGTATTATTGGCCCCCTGCTACAGATTTAATCAGAGGGTCCAAATAATTTGCTGAAGATCACGTCATAATTAGCAGAACAAATCTTAGAACACAGATTTTCTGACACTAAATCCAGTACTCGTTTCATTGAACTGCACTTCAGATATTTATATCTTCAAGGATTGAAAGACAGATCTAATTTTTTGAGACAGCCAAAATCCATTTCAAGTGAGCTCTGACAAATAATGTAGATGACATGGCTTTTGATAAAAAATGACATGGCACCATAAAGTAATGAGACAAATTTCATTTGGCTTGTACAAGGGTTCCAAATGCAATTCTAAACAAAGAGTTCCAAAAATATTTACAGTAATGGTAGTACTATTGGATACAAGTGACTATGAAAGAGAAGGGTATGGATTTGAATGGATGAGCTCTGGAATATTAGTGAAATTTTTGTTTCATTATTTTAAAATCGTGCCTCTGATGTATGAGCTGCTGCTTTGGGGATTAAACTAATATTGTTCTATGTCAACTGTAGAATGACAGATTATTTTTGATGCTATCTCTTCCCAGCCCTCAAGAATGTTGATGTTCCAAGGTTTATTCAAACATTGCAGGGAAATGACATTCTGTTCTATACTCTGGGTTTTTTGAGTCATTGGATTACTAGAACCAAGGGAGAATGAGGCCATTATCTCAGTTCAGGAAACACTATTTTAGCACATTATTTTCAAGTATTATGTACCTTAGTCTTTTGTGCTACTTGATAATTCTGTACCAAAGAAACTGTATGTGCTGAAAATAATAAAAAAAAGTAATTTTATTCACCTTGAATTAAAAAGGCAACAAGCAGTGCCCCCATTTTTAGAGGAAAAAAAAGATAAAGAGTTTCCTAAGATCAGCGTCTTTTCTTTTATCTGAAAATGCATATGCCATAGATCAGATGCCAACTGATTTGGCTTTTGCTAAGAAGCTTAAGAAAATGAGGTACTGTGACTGAATTCTGCATTTGAAGAGGAAGGAATCAGAGTATAATAGCCGATAACTTTGTTCTTCTTTCCACTTTTGTGTTATTCAGGTTATATTGAAATCCTTGTTATCAGGAAATGGCAAAAGGTTAAAATTTTACTATTTAGTGGCTGAATATGATGAGCCACCATACTCCAAATTTATCCATTTTCTAAAAGAAAAAAAGCACATGTATTTTAGCGTCTTCGAAGTATGAAAAGAGGCCAATATAATCATTAGCTTATTGTAGAAGAGGCAGTATGGGAGAGCTTGGATCCAGGGTGCTTATTATTTCCTATATGACCTTGGATAAGTAGCTTAACTTCTCTGGGCCTCAGTCACCACATTTGCACAATGAAGATGTTGAACTAGAAAATCTCTGATATCCCTCCCATCTCTAAAGATTCTGACTCATTTAATTCCTTTTTCACCCACTCTGATCCCTGCAGTGTCTGTCAGTCAACAAACACATTATTAAGCGCCTGTCCTGTATCTGACACTGTGCTAAGCACTCTTATGCAAAGATGGAAAAAAAAAATCATCCACTCTGACCTCAAAGAGCTTAATTCTATTAAGCTAGTCACCTAGATGGAGTACTAGCAGGTACAACTTATATGCAGCCACATTGGTTCTAGAGAGAGTGTCATCACTTGCCTTTAGTAAATACAGAAAAATGAATAAGAAAAAAGCTACACAAACATCCATTCCCTTGAATACTCTGGCTCACCTCCTTTTTGTCTTTCCCCTCTCTTTTTCTGTTTATGATGAACACAGTATTTGAAAATATAGTCAAACAGTCCTAGTCTCCAAAGCACCAGGTGATTTCCACTGTGGCTTTTGAGACAACTTTGTATGTAAGTTCCTGCATTCCAGTCCAAAATTGGAGGTTAGATGGTACCTGCACCATTCCCTCTAACCCTGGCTGTAATCTTCTTTCTTCCCTTCTTCCTAAAGGCTTTAGGAGCTATGTTGATTTTTCCCATTGCTACAAGAGTAAATATTGGAGTGCTAAAGCTGATAATCCTGAATGTACCCAGTCGTGTTGTCTATATGCCAATCACTGTAGATTAAGAATTCTTAACTTGAGGTCCATATATAGATTTCAAGAGTTCCCAAAATACAAATGGGGAGAAATGGCATATTTTCACTAAACTCTATGTGAAATTTAGCATTTCCTTCAATTATGAATATAGGCAACAAACAATTATTATGAGAAGGGGTTTATAGGTTTCATCTTAGTGGAAAAAGGGGTCCATGACAGAAAATAATATAAGATTTACACAGTTTACACAGTTGCTCCTGTTAGGCTAATCCATGGGCCACCCTAGTTAAATGATATGAGGAGTTAAAAATTACCTGAAATCCCTGGATCATTTAAATATCCTGGTTGCCTGGTTTTACCACTTGCCTCCTAAGAGGTCTTATTAAGATTGTGGAGATTTTTGCCATGCTCCTTATATAAAACCATAAATCTCTTTAAGAGTAATGAACAGAAGGAAAAGAAAGCCTTTACCTTTGTGAAAAACCTAGAGGTAAAGCCTCTTTTTCCACTCATCTAACTTCATCCATCACCTAGCAACAGAGAAGAGATGTTTTTGGTAACTAAATCTCTCATGTCTCACTAGCTTCACACAGTGAATCTAAAGATGTAAAAATTATGTCTGACACTCTCATACCTATTGCCCTACACTCCTTGGGACTACAAAGGAAGTGTACTGATGGACTTTTAACATTAAAAATGTAGATTCTTTAAAACTGGATTAAACCCATCACCTCTATTAGAATATGTTGTGGTAGCTGCATTATATATAATGATTACATTTGAATTATATATACATAAATATGCATATATCATAATGTCATTCCAAATCAAAACCTGTTCTTTCCCAAAACACATTAGAACAGTGGCTACCCACAGTTAAGAACCTTAAAATCATTTTGTAGTCACCAATATCCTTCAGTTAATGGAAAAGATGGATGTATTCCAAACAAATCTTCTACAAAATAATCTTTTCTTGGGTGGTTTTTTTCAATGACTTGCTCTATAGAACCATAAATGGGTTCTGTGGAGGATTTGGTCCTTTTGATTTTTAATAAGATAGTAAGACTAGGACAAACCTTTCATAATCTCACATTAAGAGTATTTTATGATAAAGAATAATCAAAATTTTAACAAACATGTTGTGTTATACTCGATCCATAAAATAAAACCACTGGGAAATAAACCACAATATAGAAAATGTGGTAGTATGGTCATTTGCTTGTATTCATCATGATCTGTATAGATTAAGCAGTTTTTGCACCAGGTTCTAATTTCTTTAACTACTTGTGTTTTTGTGTCAGAAGTTATTAATTTATTTCTAGGGGTATTCCAGTCATTTAAACCTTCTATTCACTTTCTAGACTTTCCCATTCAGTAATACATGTATGGATGAGAAAAGATAGAAATACATCCAAAAAAAAGTTTAATATCTTCTTAGCAAATGACTCAAGCTAGAATCTGCTGAGACAGGAAGCCAGACCCAACAACTATTTTAGTTTGACATTGCTCAGTAAAATAATTGATTACATCTGTTAATTTTTACTAAGTTGATAATTTATTCAACTGAAGACTTTTGTATCCATTGGAGGCTGTTGGCCCAACTCAATGTACACTAGTTAATGTACTAAATCTTAATGATGGAGAGTCATAAGCTCATTATATGACTTCATCAGTCAGCAACACAAGCAATAAGAGGGCATGTTGCTTCTCAGCAAGAGCAGTAGGGATGTGATTCCCCACACCCTTGCATCCATAAATTTATTTTTTGTTTTTGCCTCAAGGGAATTTGTGACAATTCATTCACTTATCCAGTTAAAATTTTTGTTTAATAATTTTTTGCTAAATCAAATATGGACCTAGGAAGATAGAAATTGGACCCATGATTTTATTGGTATAAAGAACTTCCAGATAAAGAGACTTCCTGTAGCTGTACAGATCAGCACCTTCTCAGAAACTTAGTCTTAGAAGGTGTTTAGAATACAAAATAGGTTAAAGTGAATTATCCAGAGTCACCCAGTCAGTATGTGTCAGATCAGGATTTGAACTGGAAGTCTCCTTATTTTAAGGCTATCTCCCCAACCCACTCCACTATGTTGATTCTCAAGTGAAATCCACTTTAATGTATTTATTGTTGGTAAAGTGAAATGTATCAATACTAGCACTTTGAAAATTTCAAGCTATTATAGTCCTAAAACATCTTCAGTTAAGAGAACAAAAGGTTTTCTGATTGAAGTAAAGTTTGTTTATATTTTGAAAGCCATCTCATAAATATCCAAACCTGAAAGCAAGTAACTCATCATCCATTATGGTATATCTTATTTCTTTATGAATCTTAGGTAAAAACTGACACAGTAGTGCCTAATAACTCAGAAACCTTATATTTTGTCCTATCAAAAGATCCATCTGCATCAAGAGGCAAGAATTTAGTTTGGTCAACTTCTAGTTAAGCTTGTATCATCTTCCCCTTAGACTTACCAAGTCAACACTCCTAGGATGAAATAGAGTATTTACAAGATGCAGCTGCTCTGACTTTCCTGACAATGATGTACATAATTAGGGAGTCCCAGGTGCTTAGGAGCTCAGGAATTTTTTTACGGTCTCAGCCAGAAAGAAAAAGATGGTAATGCCCAACCCAGGAAATACTTCTGCAAAATAAAAATCTCAAAAGAAAAAATCCCTACTAATTAAGCCAGTAAAAACATTTACCTTCTCTACATATCTTGCTTCGATCTGCAAGATCCAAATAAAGATGGAACCTAACCCTTAACTTACCTTGTAAAACTGGGAGATAATGCAATTCTACCTCAGAATTAGGAAATGGATAAAAATAGACTGAACTGTACACATTGAAATATCCAAAAGAGAATTCATGATAGAAAATGCTTACCTATTTAGATTCCCTATTTATTCATTTCACATCCTCTAAAAAAGTCCTACTCTAATACTTTATTGGAATGTGAAAGGAACTGTAATCAGTCAGCTAAGTTTTTATGAAGCCCCACCTGAGTCTTAGGAAGCTATGCCAGTGAAACCCAAATCCTATAGGAGTAATCCATTTGGAATGATTTCAAACAGTAGATGCTGGTAAGTGTTTAATAACTGGCTCCCCAGGAAAAAAAATTACCCACCCCACACCTCTAAATTTAATCTTCATTGTTAATATTTTCTCTACCACTTTCTTAAGTCTAGACAATCCATAAAACAATAAATCAAGCACTGATCTGTAGCATGTTCTGATTTCTGAGGTGCAGATTCTCACACTGAAAATATAATCTTCTCTCCACCCAGGTTAAGCTTTCTCCAACCTCTGAGTTGTACAATCCTGATCACAGACTGTGTCTGTGGTTAAAGAATCAAAGTAGAGCAGAGGTGGGGAATCTGTGGCCTCAAGACCACGTGTGGCCCTAGAAGTCCTCAAGTGCTGCCCTTTGACTGAATCCAAACTTCACAGAACAAATCCTTTTATTAAGGAGATTTGTCACATGACCCTGAGGCTGCAGAGTCCCTCCACTGGAGGTAGATAAATCTAGACGGGCTCATCATCAAGGTTGGACACCAGGTAATGATGTGCTTGGGTTTTATTTTGTTTTTTAAACCATAATGACATGAAATTGATAGGGATACAAAATAATCCTTAGTCAGAGCTGATGGTGTGATAGTGATAGTGGCAAAGGTGTATCTGAAGGCTTTCATTCTCCTCTGAGGCATTACTTCAGAGTATACCATTCCTTTTGTGGAGGAAGTAGGGTAGAAAAGATCCTACAACTTATTGGTTCCAGTTTTCAAGACATCTTTAACTCCTCATATTTTATTTTATATTATTTGTTATTAGGTTCAGTTATTCAATTCAATAAACATTTATTAAGCATCTCTAACGGGCTAGGCACCATGTTAGGTACTGGGGATAGCCTCTTGTCTTCACCACTGTCAATTCAAATTCTACCTTGGGTCAAAAGAAGGCACTCACAAGTTACTAAACTTTTAATGCAAGGCGTTTTCTTTTGTCCTAACGCAGGAAGGATATGGAACAAGAATACAGTGTGCAACGTGAATACCTAGATTCTCTTGACCTACCCAAAGAGTATGATGATAAAGTTACTCTAAGGTCTCCTGAGATCCACTAAGCCCCAGGGGCCTTTTATGCCTGTAGATAAAGGAGACTGCTGCCAAAAGGCAGGGCCACCAAACAGGACAAATAACTTTGCCCTAAGCTTAGCCCAAGTGGATCATTGGAGAGGAATTTAGGATGCTGTGGGGAAGCAAGAGTCAGTCAATTGTAAGTTGTAGGCGATAGGGTCAGGGAGGCAGTTTTGACTTCCTTTAGGTAAAGCCTCCCCATATTGTGGGTGGGAGGAAAGACATGGCACCAGAATAAACCTAATCTTATAAGAATCCCTCACCACTTTGCTCTCTACTGGGAAGATAAGCCAAGTACACAAACAAATAAATAGGGGTAAGTAAAGTAGAGTTAGCCTGAGGAGGAAGAGCTGGAGAGAAGAGGGAGGGTGTACTTCATTCTGGTCTGAAAGGACAAAATATATGTTTAATGCGAGTGAATCACTTTATCTTGCCCGCAACTTCCTTGGCCATACTAAAACATGAATCTCACCTAATGTATTGTGTCCCCTACTTCATTACAGGGAGGCCTCCTCTCTTATCATCCTTTCTAATGGTGTGAGAGGGGTAGAGATGTTGGCCTTCCCATTTTTCTTGTGCCACTTGAAATTTATCAGATTACCATTCTGTCTCTGCCTCTTATCATTGGAAATCTAACAGGGGTGGGGAAACTGTGACCTCCAGAGGTCACATGTGGCCCTCTAAGTCCTCAAGCATGACTCTTTGATTGAGTCCAAACATCAAGGATTTCATCAAGGGGCCACACTTGAGAACCTAGAGGGCCACATATAACGTCAAAGCCAAAGGTTCCTACCCTTGATATTCTATACCAACCAGTTGAAATCATAAATGCTACTTCTCTTTTGCCCCTTATGGTCCAAATCGCACCTTTCACGATGACTTCTAGAAACCCACACATTTCTCCTCATGTTCTAGCATGATTTTCAGTGACCTCATCATCCACGTTGATGATTCACTGGACTCCTCAAACTCAGAGAGATCCTTATCCTATTTAACTCTGATCTCTGTGTCCACTCCCCACCAGTCACAGGCACTAGCACAGGAAAGCATTACATTGCCCTATCTCTGACATATTTAACTTGTGCCTTCTTTCCAACCTCACTTTTCCCTTTTTTCACCTCTCCCATTCTTATACACACACACTAAACCAACTGTGCACCCCACACTGAGACTCTGCCAGAAATGAGTTTGTCCAGGGCGACTGAGAAGAATAAATCAGCTGCTTAATAATTTCCTATTTTAATGAACTATTCTTATGAACAAGGTATGTTAAACTCAGTTATTTCTATCCTGCTAGGTGAATGAAAGTGATATTAGCACCCTTTACATTTTCATGTCCTGTGGCAAAGTTTGGTTGTCCTGCCCTGGTTATAGCTTTGAACCTATTATTCAGCTTTAAAAACAAGTCTTTAGTGCTTTTCCCACAAAGGTTATTTCAGACCTTCTCCAGCCTTGGAAAGCCTCCAAGCTTCCTCCCCTGTCCTATGCTCAGCAAACTCTCCTACTTCACTAAGGCAAAAGTCATCAAGCGTAATAAGCTCTCTCTTATTTTCTCTGTGTTTCACTTTATCATCTCTATTTTCCCTCTTTCCTTTTTCCTATAGCAGAAAAGGAGAATCACCTCTTCATTTCTGAGTCTAAGCTGTGCCTCGAACCTTATCTGTCCATGCTTCATGTAGGACTTTGCTCTCTCAATTATCCCTTCTCTCCATTTTTTTTAATCTTTCTTTTCTTTCTACCTAAAACATACATGATTCTCCTAGTCTTGGGAATAAAAATCCCACTTATCCAAAAAGGATCATATCCCTACTTTAAAAGTAAAACAGAGTATCTTTTATCTTAAAGGCAATAGGGAGTCACTTAAGTTCATTTATTAGGGAACTCAATCAATAGGAACCCAATCAGAGTCAATAGGAAGTAGTCATACTCACTAGCGAATAGCCTTCTGCACAGAGGCCAGGCCACCTTGGCCCTCAAGAGGTTCCTGGAATGTGCCCTTTTCTGATGTACCCCTGTTCTCCAGCTTCTTGGCCTGGGTAGATGTCACCTACCAACCTTGCCCACCATGCATGTTGTCCCTTTAACAGACTTACTTTATTCCACCTACAGCACTTACCTCCTAAAGGTTTTCTCAGCTTTAAGATGGTGCTAAATCTGTTCCCTATTGTGGTCCTTGTGCCATCTGTGCAGTTCTGCCTAGAGCCCACACTTCCTTAGCTCCCAGAAGATGGTGGGCACTCCCTTTCCCAGAGTACCAGCCATCTCTCCAGATTCTCTGGCCCCTCTGTGCCAGAGCTCAAAAAACATGACTCCAATGCCTCTATTTCTCAAAACATCTCTAGTACTAGAACCCCTTATAATGTCAGACTCACATGGAAGAGACTGTCCAATGGGCTCCCTTGGTACCTTAAAAGTGGGTCAGAATCTCTCCCCAATCCTACGTTGATTCATGGTTTTATGTCTCTTCCTCAGTCAGAGGACAAAATGTTTCTTACCTGGATAAGCAATAACCTCAGGACTATAAGCTCAAGGAAAACAGCCTACTTTCCCCTTAATTAGCTCTCCACTTTGATTTTTCTGGATGTGGTGTGGGATTATTTTACTCATTCAAAGCTGCTTCCTAGAATATCCACTGCCCACTGAGATAGTGTGCTATTCAGGGACAAGAATTATGTGTAGTCTCCAATACAATTAAGTTTGCCCCAGAGTTAAATGGGCTGCTTTATGAGAGGCTGGCAAAGAGTGGATTTCCCTTCATTAGAGGTCTTCAGACTAAACAACCATTTTTTGAAATATATTGTCATTGTATCATGGGGGTTTATTGGGTGGAGGGAGGATTTCAGGGAGATATTGAGACTAGCTCTCCCTATCTCACCCAGGCTAGAAGATCAGACTTAGAATGGCCACCCAATCCATTTAACCCACTACTGCTCAGAACTTCTGAGCTCAAGCAATCCACCAGGTTCAGCCTCCCCAGTAATAAAGATTACAGGCCAAGGCTACCACATCTGGCCTGAGAATGTTGTTTAAAGCACATTCCTGCCCAGATGTGGATTGGACTCTTCCAGTTCTGGGATCTTATGGTTCCTGCCATTACAACTTACAATGAAAATAACATCATAAAAACCAGGCACTCACCCAGGCTTCCAAACCCAGGCAGATGGAACCAACCACTCTGTATTCTAAATGTTAAACAGGGTCTGTCCCCAGATGGCGTCGGCCACAGTAGAAAGTTGGCCTGCAAATGCCAGGCTCCAAAGTGTTAGGGCAAAAATCCTTTATAGCAACAGCAACAGACTGCTACTCTCTTTCAAGAAAAAAGGGTCCTACTGTTCATATGTCTCATGGAGGAGTATCATATGTGTATCCGCTAAATTTAACCAAAGGCAAACATAAAGTAATGCTCAAACTGGTAATGACTTCCTTATAAATATAGCCTCTCTCCAGAATGTCCCCAAAGTGCTTAATTGAATGTATTCATAAAGACTACTTTCAACTACTATATACAGCCATAATGTTGCACTTACAGAGAACACTTTTTTTCAAATTGCTTTTACAAATATGTTTTGATGGACGTCTCCCAAATATGGTTTTTGTTTCACAATTTGAAAATCAAGGCACAAATTGGGCTCATTTAATACCAACAGTCATTTAAGCCAAGCTGGGATTTTGCCATGCTACCTCCTCTTCTGTTCTTACCATACAGTATGCTCCTATTGATTCAATTCAGTTAATGTTCATAAACTACCTTCAATGTGCCAAGCATTGTGTTGGGCTCCATGATTGTAAAGGTTAGACCCAAAGTGGGAATGGTTTGGGTTTGGATACCACAATCCCACTTATTCACTGGAATGGGAGCTTCTTCCATGTACTAGTAGGGACAACATCTTCTCTGCTGCCTTTGTAACCTGTAGGAAAGGAGGGACAGAGTGATTCTTTTGTGACTTAGAGCTGGGAGCAGGGAGAGAAGGAAGCAAAGATTTCCTTCTGAATGATTCAGGATGTCCCAAAAGTCTTAATGTACTTTTAAAGTACATTAAAGTTTAGCTTTTGGAATACCCTGTAGAGATTATTGTCATTGTTATGTTGAGTTATTTCTGACTTTTTGTGACCCTATTTGGCAAAGATACTGGAGTGGTTTGCCATTTTCTTCTCCAGCTCATTTTACAGATGAGAAAACTGAGGCAAACAGAGTTAAGTGACTTGTCCAGGGTCACACAGCAAGTGTCTGAAGCTAGATTTGAACTCAGGCCTTCCTGACTCTATACCTTGCACTCTATCCATTGTGCCACCTAGTTGCCCATTTTTCCCCTACTAGATTGTAAGAGAGAATGTTTTTCTTTCATTGTATGTTGACCCCTAGTACTCATCAGAGTTCCATTGCACATGATGGGTATATAAAATTACTTTTTGATTAGTGGGTACGATTTCATCAGTAAAGTGCAGATTTAGGGTTAGCATATATTCAAATAAATTTTCATGAATGGTAGAATAGTATGGATAAACTAATTTCTAATAAGAAATAGCTTCATTGGCTTATAAAAATTGCCAGCTCTTGTGTAAGTATACATAATCCTGTCCAATTTATATTTTTAACTCTTTCTTTCTCTACTTATATCAGTAATTCTTAGGCATTCCTATGAAGGATGAGTTCTGACCACTAAGACAAATGATCTATAGTTGTTGGAGTCCAATTGCCCTGCCTGGAAATTATTATACATTAAATTTAGTCTTACATACTTTATTACCAGAGTTTTCTGGTTTGTCAGAAATCTAATATTTCATCATAAGAAAACCAAAACACAGTTTCTGCTATTACTTGCTCCATGATGCATGACATTGAAAACTGACTTCGATGCCACCTGGGGTCTAACTGAAGGTCTGCAGAAAATTTAAAAATAAAGAACATTGTTTAACCAATACTGACCTGATACAGATTCATTAATAAATGTTTTTTTAAATAAAGTTTCAGTAATCAGAGAACACTGTGCTTCAGATTTAAATCTAGCATTCAAACAACAATTTCGTACAACACAGACACACGTTTTGGACATTATTCTCACACACTGTCCCTCTTATTTATAGAATACTATTCAGTGATGACAATGGCATAATGTGAATTCCTCTTTTAAATGTTTCATGTGTAATTTTTTATAGTAAACTTGTAAATATACCAGAAAAACTATTTTAACTCAATTTAATATGCTTTAAGAGTAATCCAGAATGTTCTCACATCAATGAAATTATTTGTATCACTCCCTTACATACCTAACTGCTCACTAAATTAAATTTTTTTCTGATTAAGAAATGCTAGCAACTTATAAATACTGACAGAGACAGCACACACACAGCTATCTCTATATCTCATAGATACGACAATTAAAACATGAGAGATTTGGTCAGGTTTGGATTTATTGGTTGATTTCGTTGTTCAGTGTTTGGGACCAATTTAGTGGGAAGGAAGAATTGTTTTGCGAGGTTTTTTAAAAGCTTTATTCAAAGGCTATGTGATCATATTGGTGTGGGTACATGCTACCTTCTATGATATGTATCACGAGCCAATCTGTTCATGTCATCCCATATGTTTACCACATCAGATCTACCCAACAAGTAGCCTTTCTTCTTCCTTGGTCTTCACATCACAATACAAATGGAAAACATGGAGCATCCTTCAGTTATTGCTCACACATAACATCTTTTTAATTCCACCTTTCTTTTACAGCATCATTTATATGGTTTCTCTTTCATAATTCTTTGTTTATAATATACTGCTACCTCCTTACATCCTCCATGATCCTTTGATCCTCAAGTTAGATTCTTAAAAAGATGAAATATTCCATGTGATTTGAATTTTTACTAGTTGGCACAAATGATGCTTAAATTTTACTGTCCTGCCTAGTTTTTCCTCCACTCAATTGCCTAGCTTTTTCTATAGGCTTGACTAAGTGATCCATTTGTTCCCCTTAATTACCTTAATTACACTGCCATTAAATCCACCATGATACTTTCAGATCATACATCCTTCCAGTAGTGGGTACTATATGTAATCATGGGGACATATTGTTGTGTGATGGCCTGCAAGCAGGATTGAACCTCTAAAATCTTTTCTGTAGTCAAATATATAAGATTAAGTCTGAAGATAGGTCAGTGAAAGAATTTAAACTTTTAGAGGATGAAGGCTGAGGTTTTTTTCTTTCATGTTTGTCTCTCATACTTTACACACAGTTGGTGCTCTAAAAATGTTTGTTACAGTAATTTAAGTAAAAATAAATTCTAGTAAAAATAAGAATTAGTCTATGGATTTTAAGGGGAGATTGAAAGCCATATGAAATAAGTTTAATCAGCCGGATCATTGATAACACAAAAATAAATTGTTCAAAAACTACCAACATCAGACAAAAATGATATACAGTCCTAGAGCTTGGGATATAGTCTGGAAGAGGAGAGAACACACACATGTTAATCACTTACAGTAGCCTAAATTGTATCCTTGAGGTTCTAAAATAACGACAAGAGTGTCTACAGCACACTTGGTTAATCCCTTGTAGAAGATTTATGGGAACACATGAAAAAGAGCAACAGAGGATGAGAAGGAATGGATAGGTTGTGATCTGCACTGGTGGAGAAAAAGAGTCAAGCTGATAAAACTGTGGTTTGAACAAAATTCTGCGTAAGTACAAAGTCTTGTGTAAGATTCAAGGAAAGAAATATAATTTGTGAGTGGGAAGACTGTGGAAAAGAAAACATTTGACAGGACTTCAGTAGTATTGCAGTAGACAGAGATGGAGAGAAGGGCATGATTTAAGGCAAAGTCATCAATTCAGTGAAAAATGGGACATGTTCAGGGGACAGATAGCAGTCCAATTTGGCAGGAGTATATACAGTATGTGAGGAGCATGAGGTAAAGCTATAAAAGTTGGTTGGATCCCTATTTGGGGGATCAAAGGAGTCCAAATTTTTAGTTGGCAACAAAGACATTGACAAATTTTGAGCAGCGAAGCAAATGTATCTCTTACATCTCAAATGTTTTGCTCATTTGACTGAGTCTTTAATGTATGCAGTGTTTAGCATTAGCTTTGCCCTTAGATTCTTCATCTGACTCATCCCAGTCTTTTGACAGGTCTTTTTTCCTGGTGTTTCAGGGTAAATTTAACAAAAATATACATGGAAAGTGTTTGAGGTCTGGGGTGTACATTCTGAGTTTCCAAGTCTAGGATAGCCACGTGAGTAATATTTGGCTGGTGGAAAATGAGACTGACAGAATTACTGAGGGTGTTAGGCACATAGAGAATGTTCTAGAATGCCCTGAGTTCAAACTTCCAACTTCCTCAAGGTATATTTCCCTATCACATCTTAGTATATGCCTAATGCTCTCTCAGGTATGGAACTCTCAACATTCTCCTCCCCTACAACACCACATGAACCAAGATTTCAAATTATGTTCATAGTTACTTTTATGCATTAATTTGAAGAGATGAACATGCCAATGGATAACTATCCATCCTGTTTAGCCTAAAAGTCATCAACTTGAGTATTTCCAGTTTATGGACCCTGGGTGTCAACTTACTTGGTCAGTTGTAGAGGAGGATGGAAATCCTCTGCCATCTTACTTATTTTACAGGAACTTTCTTTTGTTCCTTCACTAGCACTGTCTTTGCTGTTAGTCATTTAGGATCATGTGCCAGCTAAAGGGATTAGTTCGTGCAGTTCTGTAGTGTAACATGACATCTTTCAGATGCTTTAGAGTTTCTTCTTTGATAATATGCAGCCATAGTAGAATTTCAAGCCTGGAAAATTGCAGCAAAGGGACAGAATATTTGACTGGTCTTGCAAAGATGCAAAGAAAATAGTCTAGGCCCCTTGTTGTGATCTTCCTCAGCAGGAGAAAGTTGGTGACAAATAGCTCAATTAAATGCAGCTTTGAACTTGTATTTGGCCAAACTCCCTTAATCTTCTGGGTTCAAAGACTAGAACAATGTAAAGATGTACTTTAGGATTCCCTGGAGAAAAAAAAGAGAAAGAAAGAAACAGAAACCACTGTTAGAAAAGATTAATTAAGAAAATAACTTTTGAGACAGATCCATTGAGACAGATCAACAGATCCAGGAGCTGCCTCTGTTCAATT
Organism: Bettongia penicillata ogilbyi; assembly: GCA_023548195.1. NCBI lineage: Eukaryota > Metazoa > Chordata > Mammalia > Diprotodontia > Potoroidae > Bettongia > Bettongia penicillata. The sequence goes on along the minus strand of JAJHZJ010000470.1, from coordinate 34,628,616 downwards.
ATTTTACCAAAAAAAAAAAAAGACACTGCATTTCTGAAAGTAAGCCTTGGGAGGCTCCCTTGTACTCAAACTGTTGAATTTCTTTCTCAAGTCACATACAGGGTTTTTAATTTTCATTATCTTCTCAGTAAAGACTTCTTGGACCATCTCTTCTCCTCACTTAAAAAAGTGTATCTTGTTCCTTCTAGAAACTTCTCAGCAAAGACCCAGCTGCTTTCCAACCATTTTTTCCTGCAAATTAAAATGAGTAATAACAAAATTTTAAAAATACTATCATAAAGTTTATAAAGCATTTTAAGTATTTTTAATGCCTGATCTCAGTTAATCCTCACAACACCTTTGTGAGGGAAGTGCTATAATTATCTTCACTTACAGAAGAAGTAACTAAGGCTAACAAGGTAAGTGATTTACTCATAAGAGTCTAAGAGAAGATTTGAATTAAGCTCTTCTTGACTCCAAATCCAGCACTCTATCCACTCCAATCACCTAGCTGTCAAATAAAGAACCAAATATGTCCATTTGCCTAACTCTGCTATTTCAAGATTCAATCACACTTTTCTACTAACTTAAAGTATTCCAAACAAGAGAATATGAACCCCACTGAGGGTCTGAATTGTTATTTATTCTGTTTTCATATTTGGGGTCAAAGGATGCAGATTCAAATCCTGGATCTAACATTTATTTGGGCAAGTCATTAGGGGATCAATTTTCTTATCAAAATCGGAAAGTTTGATAGATTTGGAAGGTCCCCTGTTGAATGGATTTATCAAGGAAGGTTTTGTGGAAGAGGTCCTAGAGATAGCTAGTAGTCCAGTGGTAGTGTGCTCCAGTGGGCCTGGAGTCAGAAAGACACACGTTCAAATCTGGCCTCAGACACTTACTGTGTGACTTTGGGCAAGTCATTTAACCTCTGTTTGCCTTAGTTTCTTCAACTGTAAAATGGGGATAATAGTAGTACCTACCTCAAAAGATTGTTGTGAGCATCAAATGAGATAGTATTTGTAAAATTCTTAGAACAGTGCCTGGCATATAACAGGTACTATGTAAATGCTTATTCCCTCCCTCCTGTATTCATCATTTTATGATTGCCTCCTGCTTAACACAGCACTACATATAATAGGTCACTAGTATAATGCTGGTTGAATTCAGTTGAATTTTGCCTCTGGTTCTGTTACTCTCTGGTAGCTTCTCTGCATAGCAATCTTTTCTTTTCTTTGCCCACATTTCACTTGACCAGTTGGTCTAGATAGTGCAAGTATGATGCTAAACAAGTCAGGGTACCATATTCCCAACTCAAGTGAACCATTCATTCTAATTCATGGCCAATGTTCACCCTAGCCCCAACCAACATCTCATCAGGCTAAGATATTAGTCACAGTGGGGACTAGATGAGACTGGATGAGTCAGGTAAAATCCATTATCCTTCTGGGAGGAAAATTAAAACAAAACAACAAAATTAAACAAAAACATTAAAACAAATACATTCCTAGTTGTTAAGGAAGAGTTTTTTCATATTTAAAAAAAATATACTAATTTAATTGCACTATGGCTGACTCCCAAATGTTATGAATAATGAATCATTCTAAAGTTGTCACATATATTGGAATGCGCACCATTGAAAGTTGTAATAATAGAAAATATGATCATTGATTCTAGCCCAATGGAAATATTCAGTGCCAATTCATATTTATAATGGCATTTCCTTTATTAGATAAATTTCCTTGGCATTATTCCTAGGTCTTGCCTTGGACATGTTTTGCCAAAACAGAGATATACACACACATATATATATGTACATACATGTTTATGCATATTTTTTTTACTAAAATAACGGAACTTTTACATCCAAATAAGTGTTTTCCCCTTGAACATAGGGACCCTGGGATGATAGACTCTTAAGCCAATGATCTTGCCATGGCTCAGAATATTTTTAGAAATCTTTCAGAATTGCTTTCAAAGCTACTTTTTATATCCTTTGAGGCAAGCCTTGAAATCCTTTCTCCTTCTGGGATGCACAAGGGGAAGTAGATCTAGAGAGGGAAGGGTAGGTAGAGCCAGCAAAGACAAATCACTCATGATCATGTAGAGTCAAAAGTCAACACAAGCGGTGGTTATCCTAAGATTATAAAACTAGAAGTGACTTGACAACCACAAATGGAAACCCCTTATTTTGCAGATGAAGCAACTAAAACCTAGTGAGGTTAGCCCAATACCACACAGCCAGGCAGGCATCAGAGACGAGATTTGAGACCAGTTGCCTCGATGTCAAAGTCAATGCTCTTTCCAATGCGCCACACTGACTTCTACACAAGGCTCAAGAGAAAGTCTTGTCCTATTAACTTAGCAAAGAGTCTGAGCACCAGGACAAAGCATAGCATAGATCAGGGTCTAGGTGTGAAAAAATGATCCAAAGTACAGTTCCAAATAGTACAAGAAGAAAAAGCAAGAATTACTAAATTCAGCAGCTGTTGGAACTACGTTTCATTCTTTCCCTCATAAGCTACAACAGGGTGCTAACCACATCTCTCCATCACATTTGGCTGGGCAGGAGTTACTATTATAGGCAATGGCAGATATAAAATTAGAACCACATAAGAAAATTGGTCTCATTATTTTATGGTCACAATTTATTTGTTTGTTTCCAATTCAAAATGGCATTATCCATCTTCATCACTCACTCATTCACCAGACATGGCTCCAGATGTCTTCTGGCTATTTTTAAAAATCTAAATATTCCTCAAAGAATGAAGACTTACACCAATAAGAATATTCAGAAGCTCTAAAGACATTTCTGGAAAAGCAATTCCAAAAAGATTTTTTACCAATGGTAGTATTATTAAGAGTAATACAATGCATAGTCTCCCAAGGGAACTATTTTGAGGAAGAACCATCATTAAATTTTAGAATGTTAGAGCAAGAAAGGTCCTTGGATGCCACCTAAGGAAATGGACTCATCGACAGATGAGTTAGTTGACAGATAAGGAAATGAATTCATTTGGATGAATAAACTCTGATAGATTTGTGTTACCTAAGTTTAAATTCTTTATAGTTACACCTTCCTTGTGTAGGGTAGTATGTAATGCCATTTATGTATATTTCTAAAAAAGGAAAATCAGAAAAAAAAATGTACTGAAGTAACTGTATCTTATTAAGAGTCATTTAGGGGGAAAATGAAAATGTATCAATAGATAATTATCCCCATTTTTGAGGCTTTTTTAACAGTAACATTTTAAGGAGTACATTGAAATCATCTGAACTGGAGAAAAGGGAAGTATTTAGTTCAGAGAAGATTTGGGGAACATGTCATAGTTGGCTTCAAACATTTGAAGAACTGTTATGAGAAAGAATGATTAGACTTATTTTTCATGGTCCAGAATACAAAACTAAGAGTGGGAACAAATGGAAACAAATTTTAATTCAGTATAAAGAACTGAGAAGTAACTAAAAATCTGAGCTGGGCAACAATGGAATGGCCTTGATTTTATAGAACGATTGTGTATATCTAATAGAAGTTAGTTTAGGATCTCCGAGGTCTCTTCCAAATCTAGGATTCTGTGATCCTCCAATAAATCATGTGTCTATATATAGTGTATGTATTTATATGTATATATGTGCATATGTATACATATGTGTACATACACATATGTATATATAAATCTATGAAACTCTATATGTGAGTATGTATTTATACAATTCTTTTCATTTTTCATCCTGAAATTAAGTTACTTTTATTCTTTTCCTCCAAAATATTCACAGTTCATCTCTGAATTACTCTTAATTCATCTTCCTAGTATTAAGATGTCATGTCATGAATTGTCTATCCCCATGAAATCTCATCAGAGAACCTTTTTTTTTTTTTTGCTACCATGCTCCATTTTTCCTAAGATCTCATATCTTGGCTCAAATATTGACTTAAGAGGAACACATTTTTTAAAGCACAAGTAATCAGTCAAGTAGATTTATAAGTGAAAACCCAAGTAAGAAATACAAGGTGACCCATTATTATGTAGGGTGCACTAAGACTTCTCAAAAGCAAAAAAAAAAAAAAAAAAAACCCTCAATCACCTAAACTGAAAATTCAATAAAGCATATGCCATTAAGACACAATAATTCATGTTCTCTCTTCTGAAAAGCTGGTGCATTGCAACTCCATAAAAAGAATAGGGTTTATAACTACATTTGGGAGAGATGTTTGAGAAAGGTAGTATTGTCAGGGAATGGATCCCCTGTTGTCTCTTTTTTGTGGCTATTTCACTAAAAGTAACCTAAAGGAAAATGGTGGGGGAGGGGTGGAAATGAAAATGTATCGATAGATAATTATTCCCATTTTTGAGGGTTTTTTTAACAGTAACATTTTAAGGAATACATTGAAATCATCTGAATTTACCACACAGTGTCAATGCTATACTTTGAAAAGCAGATGAAACTAACAAGTCTATTCATTCAAATATGAATGGAAATGACCAGATGAATAGGGTTAAAATTAATGTTTAGCCCACACTTAAATTGCTACATAGTTTATACAATATACTTCTTTTATAGTATAGTTTTATAGTTTACAAAGTATACTATCACATTTAAAATGTGATATTACCAACTTCCTAAGAAGTGGAGAGGGGCAGCGCTGTGGCACAGTGGATAGAGCGTCAGGTCTATTGTCAAGAAAGACTCATCTTCCTTAGTTCAAACCCAGCCTTAGAAACTTAGAAACAACAGTTACTAGTTGTGTGACCCTGGACAAGTCACTTAACCTTATTTGCCTCAGTTTCCTCATCTGTGAAATGAGCTGGAGAAGAAAATGGCAAACCACTCTAGTACCTTTGCCAAGAAAGCCCCAAACGGTATCACGAAGAATTGGACACAACTAAAAAATGGCTGAAACATGAAGAGTAGAGGCAGACTTTGGAATCAGAGAAATCTGTTTTCAAGGATTGTCTCTTGTTTTCTAATTCTGGAAAATTCATTTAACCTCTTTGGACCCTGGGAACTCTTCTAAAACAGTAAGCTGCACAATAGTTGCCTGAATTGTATAAGTAAAAGAAGTTTCCTCACCATGTTAGAACAAGTTGGAATCCACCCACCACTACCACTCCCCCAGAAATAACCATGTAGTGTACAAACAAAACAGTGAGACCTCTTAACCTAAGACTTTCTTTATTTTAATTTTAATAATTGTATTTCAATGATTTCTTTTGTAAACCTATGTATTTTGTTTTGTGCATTTAAAAATTTTATTCTGGAAAAGGATCCATAGGTTTCAGCAGGCTGCCAAAGGGATTTATAGAACACACAAAGGAAACAAAAAGAGATTTCCTTTTTATTTAATAACACATTGTTTTGTTCTGAGGGGAAAATTGCCTTCTTTGCTGGGTATTTCTTAATATTAAAAGCAGGAGGAAACTCTGAGTCACACTCTCAGATAAGAAGATAGTCTGAGATTATTTCTCTTTATTAAATTTTACCCCCAAGTTTTTAACCCACTACGTCCAGTTTTCTGCTTGTTTTGTTCTACTCATAGATTCATACTGGGGATCCATCTATTTCCTCTAAGGGGTTCCCATTCTCTTAAATACAGACATAGAACACGTCTTCCTTGTGTTAATTACATGGAGATTGACCTAGAAAGAGACTTGTTCCTTTGAGGAAGCAATACCAGACACTGACTCAAAATTAAAATTTCCTGAAGGAGAAAGGAAACTAATCAGATCATCCATGTTAAAAAAAAAAAAATGCCCTTGGTGTTTATCATTATAGCCCAAGACCAACTGTTTGCAGTAAGGATAGTTAAATGTAGTAAAAATTCGACTGTATTTAACATCTCAGTTTATCTTCCTGACCTCTCCATGTTTTTCCCCATCTCTCAGTTTCAGTGTTACGATGATTAGTTAAACTGGCCATAGTAAAGGTTGCTTTAACAGATTACATGAGCATTTGTGTACTTGATTGTGAACTTCATACTACAGACATAATTTATGTTTTTCATTTGTGACTTGTTTTCCTTAGAAAAGATATCACATAATGATTTTTGTCCCCTCCAAAATGTGTTAAAGTATTAGGTACATGCTAGGTATTTAGATGTTTGTTGTTTTATTTATTAAATGAAAGCATTATAAATAATACAGTGGTAATGACCATAATCAAACGAGTCATTTAATGATACATAAATATAGTAAATAATTTGTGTACAGTCTAGATTGTAGATAAGTTTGAAGAATTTAAAAATATGTGGTACCATAACTAGCCTTATAAAGAGATGTGGGAATACACTTTTTTTTTTTCTCTACTCTGGATTAATACAATATTGTTAGCCTTCCATTATCACTAGCTGTTTTTCACCAACGTAAGCAGACTTCTTCATTGCCTAATCCATAGGGGAAGCCATTATTTACTACTTTCTTGTCAAGTAAAACTTATAGCTATTATTAGCTAAGAACTCAAAGTCCACAGAGGATAATTGAGAATCTGTTTTAAATCGTCTAAGATAATTAGCTAAGGGGTACAAGTCATATAAGTCAGAGTTTACACAAGATTCCAAGGAGACAATGCAAATCAAAGCTGATTAAGTTCCTAAGTCTTTGATCAGTCAGTGAGAAGGATTTTGACCAGGTCAGCATCAAAAAATGCAGTCAAAGTTGACTATACAAGGAATTTAATAAAGGTAAGAGTGAGGAGTACTGTTCTTGCACTGTGAACCTGACAAGAGATAATCATTGAAAGGGTCCCACCGTCATTAGAGGCATTTACTTGTATCCTCTAACTTCCTTTGGTTTCAACACATGAGATTCAGTATCTGTATTGCCAGAGGGCATACAACCTTCTCTTATTCCACATGGCCTCTTTGAAGTCACTGTGATTCTTGTAATGATTAAATAGATGGAAAACTCAAAATAGGATAGGCATATGGAAGTTCTGGGCAGGTCCCCAGGTTTGTACTTCTAACTCGTACCTGTCCCTGCTGAAGAAATAGTGGCCCCACATCTCCATTTGCTAGCCAAAATCTAGTACACCACAACTCCTGCTGGCAATCTACCTATGCTCGTAGTTCCATATTTTCATGGGTTTTTTGGAACAGAAATAAATGAAATACCAAGTAAGACTTGCATAGATGCAAGAAATTATAGTAGCAATGTCATTAAATATATTACCTGGTTGGCCCAAAATGGACTGGTGGCTCAAAATTTGTTTTCAAAGGGTGATTTAACTAACTCAAGGTCATTTCTTGCACAAGGATTCCTTAGACATACTGCTATACACTTTCTGACCTTCTCATAGGTGCTTTTACTGCTATCTAGAGTTGCTTATGTAAGAATTTGTACTACTATTTTGTGAAGAAAGTAATAGCCATCTAATTTTCTTAATAACAGATTTCAGAACAACAGAAAGGTTTACAGTGTTCTAAGCTGCAGACTAGGTTCTCCACCATAAAATTAACTGTCCAATTTATGCCTTCTACCAAAATCACAGGTTTGTGGAATTTAAGACTGACAGGTAGATCAGTGCTAGATACTGGGAATCCAAAGGCAAATAAGAAACTGTACCTTCTCTTAAGGAACTTAAGTGTGACCAGGATAAGGAAACATTTACATGTACATGTAAGGTACTGCCCTTTGTATATATGAATATTTTGTTTGCTAAAAACAGGGGGCATTGGTTTGAGAAAGACTGTTGAGACAATTCTGAATACCTAAGAGAAAGTAACTCCTCAGATAAAGGCTCTTAGCAGACCTACTTCAAAGTAGTTTAGAGGCAAAAGCACCGATTTTGCAATAATGACTGCAGTGAGTTTTTGTCCATCAACTAATTTACATATTACCATTTTTACATTTTAGAAGACTGGAACTAAAAAACTGTAAACCAAAGAGCTTCTGGGATACAGTGAGAAAACTTCATACTATTTGTTTGTGTCATGCCTGATAGAACCATGGATTAGGGGTTTCTTAACCTAAATCATGTAACTGAATTAGTGCTCATCCAAGGGAGCTGACGTGACAAACTAAAGACCTCAGGCATAAGGCTGCTGTTTCACTAAAAGAGTGCAATGGGGCTGCTTTACTGAAGAACTTAACACCGCATCAGCTGCCTAAGAATCATAAAGAGCAGCAGAATAGATAGATCCAGAAGGTGAGCCATGACACTTGGCACAGATTATCCCCTGAGAGAACACTTATGTCTAGAGTTGTTAGGGGCACATGGGTTAGCCTACTCATGAACCTCAATAGTAGAATAATTTGTGGGTGCCCACTCTCCTGACACTGTGCACTGGTGAAAAACTGTAACCAAGGTTTATGGGTAGATTGATATGTCTTAATCAGTTTTATTTTTGCTTTCCATGAAATAAATCTTATGATTATTCTTTGCTTTTGTCTTCTTGTTTAGTAAATGTATCATGTTTAAGAGTCAGTTTTGTCCTTGTGATTGATTTCCAATAAATAGGAAGCACATTTGCGGGGGCTCAAAAACTACAATCTTAAAGTAGTACATGTATGTGCCCCCCTCCAGGTTATCCTTAGGACCCTCAAAATGAGTAGTAGCAGAGTGGTAGTAGGTGTATTACTGTTCCTCCACTGGGAAAATTTCTAGATCTGCCAACAGGTTGGGATGAGTAAGTCAGCTTAGAAAGAGAAAAGAGAAGTTGGGTGCCACATTGCATGACTAAAACTATATGCTACACTACTGTCAGGAATGGATCAACACTACACTCAGGCTATGCCTAGGGTGGCTCGTCTTGAACATGTATAGCTACTCATGACTCTGGTCTACAAGCCTAGATGTCAGTGATCTCTTTTATGAAACACCTTGTCTGAGAATAGCTACTCTCTCGCTGAGCAAAGCTGCTTCTCCCTGATTGCTGAAGTAGTATTAGGTTCTTTTAGTAAAGCAGTAGGAAGAGTTGGGAGGAAGAGAAAATATGTAAGCTTTAGTCAAAAAGTAAAATAACAAATTAAAAAAATCTTTTGTGACAGTGGAAAGGTGAGTATCATTTGAGTGATGAGTTCAGAATCCAGATTGAAGAAGAGTTCAAATAGAGGGAAAGCAGAGGAGGTAAATGTAATGACTGAGCTAGCTTTCTCAAGTAGTTTGACTGAATAAGGATAAGGAATCATTTAGCTTAACCCCCTTCCTTTTAAAGATGAGGAAACTAAAGACCAAAGAAGCAAAATTACTTGCCGTAGGTAACTTCTAAAGTACCTCCAGTCTCTAAACCTACGATACAATGAATCTAAGTCTTACAACACCATATCCAATGTGCAGGTGATATACTCTTATGGTATAGAATCATGGGATATTTTACATATAATTTAAGCTCTAAAAATCATATTAAAATTTAGTCACAGGTTCTCTATTTCCTCTTTAAATTCATAGTACATCTTTACTTTCCACATAATAATTTCAACATACTTTAAAAACACACATAATGTATCAATCATTATGATCTGAATGACTTTTACAATTTTAAATCAAGCCATTTTATTTCATTATACCCTAAAATATAATGTATTGTCTTATCAAAGGAAAGAGGGTGATCCAACCTTTTTCCTAATTAAATAATAGTCTAATTCCTAGGTGCTTAGAGAAAATTCCCTGTGTTGATGTATCTCTTCTGCCCAACTGAGCTTTGGAAAAAAATATTCACAGGAAACTTGTCTAAGATCTCTTGTTTTCCCAAGTTCCACAATACAATAGCCATAGTCAGTTTTTACATATAAAGAATACATTTCTATAATTAATTTTTCCTTCTAGAAAAGGAACTGGTAGATCAAAGAAATGTTACAGATTTAATTTACCTAGACTTTGTGGAATATCTGATTACTTGTTTCATGACATTGTAGGAAATAGGGAGATGATTAGCTAAGTGATAACACAATTTAGGAGATTCAAAACTAGATGAATATCTGCTACTAAGGAGTAGTCATTAATGATCCCATATCAACTCAGAAGGAGTTCTCCAGTGGAGGGTGCTAGGGATCTGAACTCTGACTTGTCCCTGGATTTTTTTTTTATCATTTTTATCAATGACTTGGATAAGTCATGCTGTAGATGGTACACTTATCAAATTTGCAAATAATTCAAAGCCGGGATGGATAATTAAAACACTAAGTGACACTCTGGAAGCAAAAAGATCTTGACTGTCTAGAACACTGGATTAAAACAAGATTAAATTTAATCAGAACAAATGAAAGATTTTCCCTTGAGTTCAAAAAATAAGTTTTGCAAGTGAAGGTAAAATAGAAATAGATGGACAATGGTTAATTTTTCAAAGACTGAGAAGTTTTAGTGAACTGCTGATTTGATATACAATGACAATGTGAAGTGACAGCAAAGAAAGATAATATAATCACAGCTTGCATCGTAAAAGGCACAGTATCCAGTACTAGGGAAGTGGTCGTCACTGCACCTCTTCTAGACAGTTCACACCTAGAGTGTTATGTTTAGTTCTTGGTAGACTATCTGGAGAGCCTCCAGAGGATGGCCGCCAGGATGGTTGGAGGGCCTCAAGTCCAAGCTTTCTGAAGAATTATGGAAGGAACTAGGGAGGTGTAGCTAGAGAGAAAAGACTCAGGGAAGACATGGCAGGATCAGTGGTAGAATTTGTGAGGAGATATATTTTAGTGTGAAGCAAGGGAAAACTTAAGAACTATTAAAACTATTTAAGAGTGGGATAGGCTGACTCAGAAGGTAGTTGGCTCCCAGACACAGGAGGTTTTCCGATAAAGCTGGATGCCTGCTTGTCAGGTGTATCATAAAGGGGATTCTCATTCAAATAAATCTTAGATTAGTTAGTCTCTGAGATGCCTTACAACTCTGAGATCTGTAATTATATGAATATTAATAATAATTGTTATTATTGTATGTTAGTGTAATGATGGTGATAATGGCATGTATATAGTGCTTTCAATTTTACAAAATGTGCTTTACATAAATTAAAATTCGTTCAATCTTCACTACCTTGTAAGCTAGATAATGCAGACATCATTATCCCCATTTTACACAATGGCAAAAACAATGGCGCAGAGAGATAACATCAAAGGCATCTTTACTGTGATGATTTCATCCCTGGGAGATGACATAGGTTCCTGTACTTGAATGACAGAAAACACTAAAAACACTACATACATTTTTAGTGATTTTCTATACAAGAAAGAAAAAGACACTATATTTTTGGTATTGAAATGGGTTCATTTCTCTATGTCCCAATTCAGTGTCCTCTACAAGGAGAGCCCTCTTTCATCTTCTAATGATACAAGACCAAGAGGAAAGTGACTGATCTCTGAATACTTGTTTATAACCCAAACTAGGTCAGCATCTTCTTTTTTATCTTTTGACTTTGTGAGATGATGTGTAATTTCAGGTACAATACTCACTCCTTAGATACAACAGATAATTATTTCAGAAATGATACCTTTAGACAGCAGAACTTTTCTCTTTATGCTTTCAACCAGTTCCATGAAATATGAAGTGACTTAGGCTTTGCTGTTAGCACTCTCATCCTAAGCTCAGTAAGAACTTGCATTTTTGTTTGATTTTTTTTTTTTTGCAAAACTCATATAAAGCTGATTAAACCAGTACACAAAATCAACAGTTCAAAAAGGAATTGATGTCATGGCGTCAGATGGCATCTTTTCCTGGCCACATAAAATAGTCAGAAGGATGTATTCTAATTTGGGGATGTGATTCTTTAGCCAGCCTAAGGACCACACAATGTTAACAACCTGCCTTTTTTTTCTTGTTGGCTAAACTCTATTTAGAGTCTGCAGTTGTCACTGCCAGTCCTCTCTTCATGAATTTTCCATCTGTCAGCTCTGATACCAAAAGGAGGCAAAGTGCCACAAAGCTGACATTGGTGGGGTTTTAATCCCTCTTCATTTTAGAGAGACTTTTTAAAAATACTCAAATTCATTTTTATTGTTTTATTTTCATATCACAGCAAGAGTTTTTGTTCTTATGGCAAAATTCCTTCCCCTTATGATGATGGACTTCAAAGTAACACATCAATCTGCAGAGGATGCCCATGAACTCTAATATTGCCTCCAGCTCTACAACTCACCATGACTGTGAAATAGGGCTTTGGAAAGATGGAAAGTCTGCACTGCAGATCTCAGTGAAAGAGTTTCGAAGAGTCACCTCACAGGATTGCTTTGCAGCATTCACAGAGCACTGACATTTCAAAGGCTTGGGACTGAAGGTCATAAGACTTCAAGAAATATTGCATTCTATCCCAGTGCACTCCCCAAAAACTTTCAAGCATTTTCATGAATGTTTGACTCAGAATGTTATCTAGAATCTGCGGAGAGTCCTCTGTTCTCTAGCTAGGTAAATCCAATATCAATGCATATGTGTGTATATATATCTCAATAAATTCCCTTTCCAAATGACAACAGAGAATAATTTTTATCCAACTATGCATTAAAATAAATGTTAAGAAAAAGTCCCTAATTTATAAACAATGTGCATCAATTCAACAAGGACTGATTATGTTTGTGTGCAGCCTCATATTCAGTCACAGGGTGTTTCAGATATATAAAGCATAACCCCTGCTTTCTGGGAGCTTATAATCTAATTGGAGAGATGCATTTGAAACACTTAAGTGACAGTGTAAAGTCATTGGACCATCAAGTGCCACAAAAAAAGAAACCCTTATATAGATAGGAAGTGTCATAGAAGTTCAGAGTAGGGGAATGAGATCTAAATGAGTTAGATGAGATAAAAAACTGAGCTGAATGTATGAGTAAAACTTGGACTTAGATCATCAGAGGAGAAAGGAGGACAATCCAAATGGAAAAAGAGAATGAGGAAAGAATTGGAGTTGAGAACAGGTATGTTCAAAAAATGGTGAATGAGGTGAGCAGTCCAGATATAGAGTTTAGGCTAGGGACTGCTGGGGGATCAAAAAGACAAGATAAGGGGAAGCCAGAATATGAAAAGCTTTGAATTCCAGACTGTAGAATTTGGCCTTTATCTTCTAGTCAATAGGATACTATTGGAAGTCTTTTTAGTAGAAGAGTAGCATAATGAACTTGATATTTTAGGAAGGTCAGATTGGCAATTGTTACCTGGGTTGTCAAGGACAAAAAAAGTAAGAATCTAACATTTGGAGGTCAACCTTCTGGTGAGAAGCTGGTCCAAGTTAATCGAAATTTGTCCTTGGAATGCAGACACATACAGTCCATTGTGAAGCCCAGACTCAAAGCTTGCACAACTTAAAAGAATCTGCCAATATTGAAGGTTTGCTGGCATAGCCAGAAAGAATCTGAGGTCACTTCCGTGCCATCCTCACAGAGGAATTAAAATTATCAGTAACTCAAAGGCCAAAGAAAAGAGATATAACGGGCACAAGCATAATATATTCCTTAAGATGACCTATATGTGAGTGGTGGTATAGTAATAACTCATTTATATAGAGTTTTAAGCTTTCCAAAGTGGTTTTTTTAATCACTACCTGGTTTCAGCAAAGTAATGTGAAATAAAATAACTTCCCCCATGGACCTCAGAATTAGTCAAAGTCAGATTGGAATGTGAGCCTCGGTCTCCTAGCTCAACATCTAGTGCTCTTTCCAGGATAGCACCCCTTTATCAAGGGTACATATGTCTAGAAAATGAGGTGGATGGTCCTGTCATGATAATGAGAGATTAGGCATAACGAAGTGGTGCCCACAAATTAACAGAACTGGAGAAGGGTCTTCAGTGTGCTGAGTGATTCTTTTATGGAAGATTCATGCGAAGTTATTAAACACTGGACTGGCTGAGAACATGGAGGGGCTATGGTCTGCAGTGGTGAGGAAAGGAATTATAGGAAAGGAATGATAGATCGATCAGTGTCTGTCCTCAGGCTGAATTGTCAAAAGGGAGCAAGCTGGAAGACCAGTGACCTTTTAACTGTCAAGATGAGTTCCCCCTGCCAACCACTCTTATCAAAGACCCCAAATCTTCCACTCTATCACAGAGTGAGAAACCAAAGCACTAAGCCCAAACTAAACTTGAGCTGTGCTGAAAGTTTAAATGAAAATCAGCTGCCATTGAAATTTCAAGATTTTTGCTCAAAAATGGCCTACTTTACCACCATGGAATTGCTTGTTAATAGAAGTTTATATTAAAATCTAATAAAAAAATCATGAATGTATTTTGGGAGCCCCCTGCTGGGAATGGAGGAACTCTTCAGAAAACAGGCAAATTGACAAGCTAAAGATGGAACTAAAAAAAGACAAACACAAAAGCACACACACACACATACACACACACACACACACACACACACACACACACACACACACACACACACTGGCATAGTTCTGTAATCACTAAGTCCTTTACTGAAGGTATATTATTATCTGTTGCATAGGCTGAATCTTTTGTTTCATGTCAGAGAATTCCTACAGGTCTGAATGGCCTGCAGATTTCCTGCCTGCTCCAGGAATCCATGACATTCCAATAACATCCAGCAGTCATCAGACTCTCCTCAGCTCTAGAAACCTTGATCTGAAAGGTCCTTGTGCCTCATTTTACCTTCTGTGTTTGTTGAGGGCTGAGCCAGCCTGGGCAGAGTAAGCAGCTGCAAACATGGTTTAATTGGAGGGGAATCATGAGGACCATATTTGCCCACAGAAATATCTACTTACTAGACTGCCATGATAACTGAAATCCCACCCCCAATTAGAGCTATTCCTTTGGGCGTTGATTTCTCACATCCTCTGGGGGAGGGGGGGGGGAGGAAGAGAAATGTATTTGCTATCTTGAAGGAATAGCAGCCGACATTCGAATCGAGTGTTTGGTCAGATTCCCTAACTGATAATTAATTGGGAGGAGAGCCCTAAAAGAATACATCTAAAGACAACTGATAAATTTTAATTGAAAGGAAGTAAAGAGAACAGGGCCAATGGTGGCCCTTCAGGGAGGGCCCTAGGTATCTAGACGTCAGCACAAGCACACAGGAGTCATAAAGGGAGAGAGGGACTGAAAGATTAGTTGGAGACTTATTTAACTTCACATTTTCCCTTCAGCAAGCCCTGGCCATACTTCCACAACTCATCTGTGGCAGAATTTCCTATTAGTATTAAATATGAAAATCCTCACTAGCCATTGGTATTCCTTAAGTCCTATGGTTACACTTTAGTGAAAGGTACCTATTAGAGGAAACTGGAAGGAAGAAGATATTATACTAGCTATGTTATATCAATTAATTATATAATATATTAACAACATGCTATATATAATAATAACTATTAGGGAATATTGATGTATAGAGATCATAAAAGGGGATTCCAGAGCTTGGGACAAATTCAATTGCAGAGGTGAAAGGAGGTACCATTTTCACATGTTCTACCACTTCTCCTGGTTGACCCTGAAGCCAAGCAGCCTTCATGAAGTCAACCTTGTGGAGACAGAGCAAGATGGGTCATTTTGGTGCTATATTTGGGGATATTACTTACTATAAAGATGTAAAAATGAGAAATGGAGTAAGAAACAGTGAAAATAGCATGATAAAATTCATAGATTTAGAATCAGAAGGGATCTTATTGGCTAAGACTGCAACCCCTTCATTTTACAGATGTCAGAATATATAGTTAGCATGCTTTTGAGGCAGAATTCAAACTCGGGACTTCCAACTCTAAGGTCCACATTTTATTAACTACACCACACTGCTAATTTTATTGTTTTTCAGAGTACAAGGATGGTATGGTAATTTTTAGTGAAAATAGAAAGACAAGTTGACTCCAGATTATGAAGAGCTTTAAAAGCCAAACAGAGGAATTCATGAATTTAGAGGGTTAGAACAGGATAAATTTCCCTCATGATGAATTAGTTGATTAAATATTTTAAAAGACAGTGATAGTTTTGATTTCTTCCTCTGAAAACTACTTGTATACATCCCTTGACCACATATCATTTGGGGAATGGCTTTTATTCTTATAAATTTGTCTCTATTCCCACATATTTGCGAAATGAAAACTTTATCAGAGAAACTTGCTGTAAAGTTTTTCCCGTTTACTGCTTCTAATTTTAGCTTCAATAGTTTTGTTTGTGTAAATTATTTTTAATTTTATGTGATCAAAATTATTCATTTTATCTCTGCTAAACCTCTCTATCTCCTGTTTGTAATTTTTTTCTTCCAAGCTTCACTAATGTGCTTATGATATCATTATTTATGTCCATTCATGTACACATTTTGACCTTATCTTGGTATGTGGTATAAGATATCAGTCTGTGCCTAGTTTCTGTCAGACTACTTTCCAGTTTTCCTAGCAGTTTTTTTTTTTCCAAATAGTGAATTCTTATCTCAATAGCTAGCATCTTCCAATATCATTTCAAACAAGGAACCGGCAATCAGAAGATCAAGGATTATGTCCAATCTCTTTATGTGTCTGTAATACCAAACATGGCAGCACACCTGAGAACTACTGTTGTGAACAATTTTAAGCTTCTAATTGCATAATATAATGAAATCTCTATTTAGCACTAAATTAAACATTGCTCAATAAAGTAAAGATAACATCTATAGAAACATCCTTAAACAAAATATATCATCAAATACATATATATTATATATATCTTATAACATTCAGTGTCATATGTCACATAGCACATATCATTGCATCTCCAAAGTCAGGGAGTCCCAGGCTAGGGTCTTCCCTAACATGATGCATTCTTAAGGGACAACAGAAAACGCCATGCCATTCATCCCTAGATCACTGTAAGAACAATCTCCTTAATCAATACAGTGTCCAAGTAAAGTCTCATCGTGACTTGAGGCTGACTTCCAAACCTCATGACTCCTCTTCTGTGGGCTAACCACTCCCAGCTCTTGCCTGGGTTCCTATGCAGGCAGCTCTTTGTTCCTGCTCCTTGTCTTAGCTCATGGGGACTGTCCCACTCCAAACTCTTCCTGCTTCTGCCAGACAGCAGGGTCCAGGGGCTCCACAAATTCTGTTTCTAGGAAAACAAAGCTTAATGGGGCTATAACAATATTTGGACACATTACCAGTGCCATCAAGACAGGACTTCTGTCTGAGAAATCAACACAGATCAACAGAAGGAGTGCCAACATCACAAAAACTCTCTGTTGGACCTCCCCATAAGCAAGTTTCCCTAGCCCACCCATGCTCGCTTCTCCCTCTCAGCTCTGCTTCTCTCTCTACTCTTTCCTACAGTATGTATACTGTTTAAAATCAAAGACTCTTGACTCAAACAAAGATTTTTGATTCAATCAAAGGCAAGACTCAATCAAAGGCACTTGATTGGCTAAAACTCAACCCAGAAAAATAGCAAAAAATCCTGCTTTGCTTGCCATTACAGTGTTACAGAAGAAGTCACTTAGCTATTTGAGCTTTAGTTCCTTCAACTAAAAATGAAGCAGCCCCTTGAAGTTCTAAAATTGGGTTAAGACATCCAAGAATCTGATAAGTAATATATATATGTGTGTGTGTGTATGTGTGTGTATAACCTTATATAAAAGTAATAATTATATATATATATATATATATATATATATATATATATATATATATATATAAAACCTTAAGTAATTCAATGGTAACAGAATTTAGAGACAGAAAGGACTTGAAATCATTTAGTTCAGCCGCCTCATTTTTTCACAAGACTCAGATAAATTTAGTGGTTTTTTCAAGGTTATAGAGGTAGTAAATAGTAGGAAACCAGAATTTAGATTCAGATCTTCTGACTCCAAGTCCAGTTATTAAGGGTGTTTTTCTGCTATGAAATGAATTCAATGTTTTCATCTGAATTAATATCAATATTAGCTAGCTTGCCAGTTTTAGACTTTAGCTGAGCACAACACATATACATGCTGACCTTCTACAGACACAAAGCATTGATGATCAACTAAAGAAGACTCACCTTATCTTATACAGATATCTTGTATGACTATCCATCCTCTTTAATTAACCAGGGAGAAAAGCCTAATTGGCCCTTCAATGGCATATAACTTTAAGCCATAGACTATCTTTTCAATCTGCTTCATCGATGAAGGTGAAAATCTATTTTTATAATCTCATAAAAATGAAGATTTCATTTTTCTGAAGATCTCAGGGGAAAAAAGTATAGACAAATTCTTGAACATATAAATGGAAAATCAGGGAGAGTTTTTCAGATTGCTTCAGATATCTTGTACTAATAGGAATTAGATTTGCCAAGCAGGCTACACATCAATTGGAACAAAATGTTAAAGGTCAGGGAAAAAACACGCATCAGTTAAGAAATTTAAAGGGCTTTTCAGAGACATTCACAAGAATTGAGGTATGGATTATAAGCAATGACTGCTGAGTTTCCTACATGAAAAATTATCTTCACTCCCCCACACACACTGTACAGTCAATGTTGGACAAAGTAAACATTCATCATTCTTATTTGGCAAAAAAAGTAAGGTAATATAGAAAATTTTCTAATTCAAATATATGTCCTTGTAATAGGCACACTGAGAGATTTCATTGACGTACAAGTCAACACTGCCAAGTTCCGCCTCTTAATATATTTGAAAATCTGCCCACCATTGATTTTTAGAGCCACCATCTGTCAATCCCTAAGAGATGATATGACGTCATACACTTTTTCATGAAAAGAGTCAACAATTCTTTCTATAAAGGGAGTAGATTTAACAATAACACGGAAGGAGGTGCATGTAGGGTCAATCTCAACAGTAACCAGTGTCCCCCTGCAACTGTAAACTGGCATCAGAACCTTGGCTGCCTATCGTTTTTAGAGGTTATTGACATCTCCAATAGCATATACACTATAATTATTCGCCTGTGATCTTTTTTAAAGCATATGAATTGAGTAAACCTGATTTCTAGAGTCTGGGACAAGTGAAACGCATTCCTAAGAATGATGATCTAGAGAAAAAAAGTTTTCATTGAAGTGTTAAATTCCTGAAGAGGTAATTTACCTTGTTTAAGTGACTACTTTATTTTCAAGAAGTATTTTATATGCTCTATTTAACCAGTGTGAACAATACCACTTTCTAAGTAAGTTTCTAGGGAGCTATCACAGAGCTGAACGAACCCTATCTAGTTCCTTAAACCTGACAATGTCTCTACAAAATAGATTTCAAGGATGATTTTCCTCATTTTCCAGATAAGGAAATAGATACATTTAGTGGTTTAATGGAGTGTGGAGATGATCATGAGAAGCTGTTACCATCAACATTATTCTAGCCTTGAAAAACCCTTGGAAAAAGTGCTGGATTTGCTGTCAGACTTCCTGACTCTACCACTTGTTAACTGTTGCACTGGGGCCAATCGTTTTGCCTCCCTCGACCTCACTTTCCTCAATGAAAGCATTGAACTATTTGAGAGGTTCTCAAAATGAGGTCCCTGAGTAGATTTCAGAGAATCATTTTGTGATCCAGTATATATTTTTATTCATTTTATTCCTCAGAGTACCAAAGATGTCCGTGACCCAAAAAAGACTCAGGACCCCTGGTCTAGAAGCTGTCATAGATTCTTTCTAAATTCTTTGATCTCCCTGTGGAGTCTATTCACTACAGGAGAGAACAGTCACTTTATTTTACCTGCAGGGCACTAGTCTGTTACAGATTCCTCTAATTAATATAGAAAGAACAATGTCTTTGAAATTTGAGAAAACAGGGAAGCCGGGAGAGTTGATCCTCCCCAGCAGCCTTCCTATGTGAGCAAGTTGCAGCAGATATTTGCCATAGAATCCTATATCTCTTTTACTAAGAATTCTATTCCCACAGGACTAAGTCCCAAGGCAAGTCACATTCTTTGTGGCAGTTCATATTCCTCCCACTCAAAATAAAGATTCTCTCTAGGAGATGCTGTCTTGCCAATACAGTTCCCTTAGGGCAAAATCCCTTGGTAGTTGTAGCCTAGGCATTAACAGTTATTCCCACATGAAAAATTTATCAGGAGAGCTCTCCTACTGGGAGACACCAAAGTCCCACCAGATCAAAGGGGTTCTGGCCCTTTGGTTATCTATGCCCCATTAGTGACAGACACTATGGTAAGCACTTTGCAGATGCTGTCTCATTTGATCCTCACACATGCCTATAATATTGGTGCGATCAGTATCTCCATTCTGCAGTCGAGGAATCTAAAGTGGACAGAGGGTAAGTGGCTTATTAGGGTTACATGGCTAGGGAAAGTCTAAGGTCATATTTGAACAGAGGTCTTCCTGACTCTCGTCCCAGGACTCTGCCCACTGTACCAATCAGTTGCTTCAAGTGGAACACAAGTTTATGAGTCTAGAACATTTGACTTACCACCCCCTTCAAAAAATTACTCAAGGATTAGGTTAGGTTGATCCTTATTATCATTCAATGCCCCCTAATTGCACCTGAGGCTACTATCAACCCAGGGGGTCAAGGTCTCCCATTGCATTCTGGGTCATCTCCAGTCATCCTGATGAATATCTGGTCACTGGATTCAGATGGCTCAGGAGGAGAAGTGAGGCTGGTGACCTGTACAGCCCTCCCTCACTCAAAACAAAGTCAAGTGCAAGTCATGTCATCATTTCTCTGATGGCATGGTCTTCTTTGGCAACAAAGGAAAACATACACATTTCCTATTATTGTCTGCATTACTTCTCTCTCTAATATCAATATATTAGGAGAGAAATAAACTCATATGAACTGAGTGTTTAGAAGTTATTGGGAGGCAGTTGTGTTCACCACAATATTACAATGAGCCCACAGCATAGTTATTAAGGACCATTGTTGATACCAAAGAAGCTTCGTAAAGCCAGTCAGTGCTTCAAAGTAGCACACCCTTTTACTTGGTCCATATAAGGAGAGACCCAAAAGGGAAGGCCACATGATTTGGCAAATGACATTAAAAAGAATAAGAGTCAGTCAACAAGAGAAAAGCCATTAGAGCAGTCATGCACAAAGAACACACATACACATACACTCACACGGGGCAGAACTGATGCTTCCAAACTAGGACAATTCCTTGATATCCTCACATTTGGGGCCAGGACTGACACCTCCAAAGCACAGGAAGAGTCAGGGAAAGTTTACAACAGAGACGTCATCAGAGAATTCTAGCCTTCTGGTTATCTTTGGGACATGGAGAATGAGGGGATGCATGATGGCATAGGGCTCCTGGATTCATGTTTTTAGGGTAGCTAAGGAAATTTTACTATAGAAGCTAGCTCAGTTAAGCTCAATGGCCATAGCAGGTCCTGAATCAGAACTATCTGGGTGTTTTATAGGACTGGGAGAGGCCTTATTAAGATTAGTCTAATTGATTTCCTACTGCAAAAGTCACAAGAATGGAGACTTTAATTAGCTAGGAAATGAGAACTTTCTTACTTGGGAGCTCCTAATTATAGAAAGTCTAGGTACCAAATTTTAGAGGGAGGGGTATCCAAAAAAATGAGTGGACATAAAAAGGTCACAGAGAAAGGAGAGGATATATCTGGGCAATAGACAAGGTTCTGTACAAAGACAAGGCTAGAAAACCCGAAGATTTCTCTAGACTCAAGCTGCAGGACGCTCTGCCTTAGTTTTCCAAATTTACCCTTTCCATCCAGTGCCATACGCTAGCTACTTGGACAAAGAAGAAAGCTATCCTTGTTTTCTCCTTCTGTTCCCCCAGTCAGGCACACCTTTCTGGCATCTCACAGCCTAAGGAAATGGGAGAGTAAAACACTACGAGGCAGTCTCCCTACATCCATGTGTAGGAGAGGTGTTTCTCTCACATCCTTAGGAAGGTTATTAAGGATGCCAAAATTCTCCTGAGCAGCTATTCTGGGGGATTTTTTTCAAAAGGTGTACTGCTCCTTTGCTGTTCTCTGCATAGTAACACCATGCATCCCCTCTGGCCAAAAGAAATAGGCAGACTCTGCAACTGCTTTCTCTTTAGAAAGGAGTTTTTCAAGTTGGCAGAATAGTTGTGATCCAGTGGCATACCACAGCTGTGTTTCCAATGCAATTACTGCTCCTCTACCTACATGTTTATTCCTCTAGATGGGCAGTCTATTATTGCCATGAATAAAGTTAGATAATGAACCAGAAATAGCAAACATTTAAGTGTTGCATTCCAGAACAATTTTCTCACAACCATTCTATGGGGATAGGTTATCCCCCATTTTACAGTTAGGGAAACTGAGGCTCATAGAAGTTAAATGACTTGTCCAAAGTTATGTTCCTGGTCAGTTGCACAGCTGGACTTGACATACTCCCTTAGTGATATCTGGTCCAGTGTTCCATTTGCTATGTATCACTGTCTTTCTCTTAACCCCCAAATACCACTTTCATACACTATGCTCAAAACTTCCACTTAAAAGAGTCAATGGGATTTGGGGAGGGGAGAAGGTTCAGGAATGCATAAAGAATCCTAGAGGAAAGAAAAGAAGCCTTGTACAATTGCTCCTCTAGATAGATGATAGATGATGATGATGATGATGATGAAGATGGGGATAGACCAACACTTTCTCAACAAAAGCAGTTAGTTGTTGGAAAACAGAGAGGTCTTCTGGTTGCCAGTGGCAACTCTTATTTGTGACATGCAACAGCACACAACAAATCTTCTATTGGTGGTCCCATAGGGCAAAACACCAGATTGTCATGCATATTGATGTTTCCCTCATAGCATCAAGACATCACAGCTGCCCACTCAAGGCGTGGGTGGAGGCAAGACCTGATGCTGTAAGAAGCACAGATGCATCCTTACAGTACTGCTTCTTGGTCTAGTTCCCACTTGCACTTGGGGGTTTATTCTCCTTGCTCCTTCTAATGCCCAGAAAATAAAAGGAGGACCCTGGAGAATTCTGGGTAGACCTAAAGAATAAAAAATAAGAGTTAAATGAAGAACAACCTTCCTTGCCTGCTTTCCTCTCTCTCTTTCTCCTCAAAGTGGTTAGTGTGGAGGCTGCTGAGAGAAAATCAAATATGGCCATAATGTTTGAAGGATTCTAGCTCCTCTGAATCCTAGTGTTAAATCACTGTTGTCATCTTTATGAAATGATTAAATGACTCCAGATTGTGTGGTTATATATGCAGTGTTCCATTAGATTGACTCTGGGAATTGTGGCTACATGCCTGGCATGCATGTGGCTCAGCACTGTTGCTCACAATTAAACATAATTTGAGCTGGTGGCATTATGATATTGACCATGCTCTTGGTCCAAGTTTTAGAATGATTGCATTGACAACTTTCATAGACTCTAAGGGTAGGATCCCTTCTGCAAAGCAGGCACTGACAAATGCTCCTAAAGGCAAGCAACGAACAATACAGTTCCCAAGGCGGGATGGCTCATTGCTAGCTATTCTATCCCCTTTCTGTGTTACTTGCAAGTCAGAGGGCAAATGCTCCTTATTGTCCCCTTAGAAAGTGTTATCCAGTTGGAAGGCTCACTGGGAGGCTGGATAGTTCATCTCCACAAGGTAGCATTGTTCCTAAGTGAAAATTTTCATGCTATAGTAGAAAGAGCCCTGTGTTGGGAATGATAAGACTTTTAATCCCAAATCTATTACCTTATAATCTTAGTGACCTTGGATAAGTCCCTTAACTTTTCTGACTTTTTTCCTTATCTTCAATATGAGGACGTTGGACTAGATCATCTTTGAAGTCCCTTCTAGCTTTGAGATGGAATGATTATATGGATATAGACATAGTGGATAAGGTGCTGAGCGTGAAGCCAAAAAGACCTGAGTTCAAATCTTGCCTCATACATTTATGAGCTGTGTGACCTTGGACTTAACCTCTGTGCCTCAGTTTCCTCAATTGTAAAACATGGATAATGGCACCTACCTCACAGGGCTGAAGTGAAGCTGAAATGTGGTATTTGTAAAATGCCTGACACATAGTAGCTGCTTAGTAAATACTTAGTAGAAGTTATAACTATCTTGGTCCAGATCACCTAACAAGTTGGTTGCTATCCTTTGTTCTCATAGAGAACCCAAGTGACATCATTTTGAATAAAGTCCAGTTTCAGTGTGTCTGACTGTGACTGATCAGACCAATATGACCTTGGAATGCTGTACCATAGATTGGGCACCGATAGTCCACAGGATGTTTGGGGTGAATACTCTAAATTTGCACATCCTTTGTTTCCTTTGGGAAAACAAACCCTAAAGAATTTATACAAAGGTGAAAGAGGTACCCGCTCCTGTATGCTAAAATGGGTCCTTACCACTGGCACTCTGATACCTAGAATTTCTTTGCCATGAAACTGAGTTTTTCATTCCATAATTAGAGACAAATGAGAATACTATTGGGAGATTAGCCCGTCTTTTTTGAGACAGCTCTTTGATAGAATGAGGGCACCAGGTGCCTTAAGGTGAAAAGAGGGTAATTTAAAAGGGTGAATGCATTACAGGAGATAAATTTTGACCATAGGATCCTTGTGCTTAGGAAATTTAATTCATTCCTACATGTGATTTCTGTTTGTGTTTTCTCATTTTAAAAATATTGGATTTAATGCTTTGGAAAACAGTGAATATCAACAAGAATAATTCTTTACATTGGGTACAGTACTTTACAAAGTACTTGCCTATCTGTCACCTTATTTCATGCTCAGTAGAATACTGTGAGGCAGGCAGGGCAATTCTAATTGACTCCATTGGGTTTGAAATAAGGAAAGGTTAAAGGAAAGAAGAAAGTGACTTGCCCAAAGCCACATGGCCAATAAATGACAAGAGGTTTCAAACGCAAGTGTCCTGAGGGACATTTGGTTCTATACTTTTTCCACCAGAACACATTGTCCTTATTTACATTTTACTTTTTTTCCCCCTTTAAACTCATTTGGTCCAAAGTAAGAACCCCAAGATTTGGAGTCTTGATTTTTTTTCTGAACTTAGAAGACACCAGTTAGTTATAAAGATGACCTAAATGTGAAGTACAGTTCTCAAGGTCTTTTTTAATAGAACCTTATGGAATTATCCTTAGAGGTTATATCCATGAATCATACTTGTAATGTCCTCCACCTATGTTATTGACTGCAGGCACAATGACTATTTGAAGGAGTAAAATATTTTACTTCTTTGATTATTTACCTATTCCTTAATGGTCTCTTGAATCGGTGAGTTTGGAATATAGTCAAGAGAGTATAATAAATATTGTAACAACTTTGGAATTGACATTGCTTCCCAGGCTTAATGTGGAGCCTAATACATTATCTACCAACAGTCGCCATTTACTTGACTTCCCTGGGTCTCCGTTTCCTTATATGTAAAATAATGGGGTTGGACTATCTGGCTCTGAAATCGTCTCCAACTCTAGGTTGGAGTGATTCTTTGTAGAACAACAAAGGATCAAACCAAGGCAATGTGGGTATAAATAACTAGGGAATACCAGACAACGGGATCACTCCCAAGAAATAAATCAATTAAGAACCATGTATTAAGTGTCTCCTGCGGGCTGTGACCAAATGGATATAATCTCCTACAGACTACTGTGGAGGAAGAAGAAGAAGCAGCTCCTGAGAGTAGGTATTCCTACTCTAGTGGAAAGACTTCTGTTTTGTGTTCCGGTTGGAAAACTCTTTCCTGATTCTATGTGAGTCGGAAAACTCTTTCCTGATTCTATGTGAGTCGGAAAACTCCTGATTCTATGTGAGTCGGAAAACTCTTTCCTGATTCTATGTGACTTCGCTTGGTGTTGCACCTTGGAATGGTCCAGCAAGTCTGTTACTTCTCCATCAGGCAAAATGTCTGTTTCCATAAAGTCCAGAAAAGTTACTGCCTTCCTCCTGTATTGCTGCCCATAACTGGCATCTCCTCAAGTTTCCATTTCTCTGCTGCTGCAAATGACTGCCTCTACTAATGTTCTTGTTTTGGGTTTGTTTTAATTCCTACCTACTAAGTTTCTGCCCTAGCCCTTCTTACCTCTGCCAATTTTAGCGTTTGCCACTATGGCTGCTATTTTAGGGAAGGGATATGCCATTTTTACAGTAAGACCTCTCAGGCAGAATATCTTAGATTAGTCAATGCGTCTTCAACCCCATAATTAAACAGTGCCACAATCCCCACCCCCTGGTGAACAAACAGGTCTCGGGAGCAACTGAGAGATTTCTTGACTCACCTTTCTCAGAGGAAGGTCCTCAGCCTTTAATCATATCTGAGATAGGGCAAACAAATTCCTTTTATCTCTTTCCTGACTGAATACAGGTATAGACACTCTGCTGAGCCTCCCAGAACCTGGGTGTAAGCATTTAGGACCCTTTCTGCTTATTCTTTCAACTCCTATCCTGTACTCAACAACCAGTGTTCAGCCACTCAATCTGGCTTTAAAAAAAAAACCAAACAACCTTGGTTTTTTTGCAGTGCTTTATGCCCACTGAAAACTCCTTTGGAAAGCCCTTTTTGAAAATTTGACAATCCTGGGGTGGTTTTTTTTTTTCTGAAATAAAATCTGAAATATTTTTTTCTGAAATAAAAATTGGTAATCTAGAAACAAGTGAATTATATGATGTTATACTTTGCTAATTTGGACAAAATGAGATGACCTTGCATTGCCCTGGCACTGGTCTGTAGGTATCCAAATATAATGACTCAGAAAGAAGCACATGGTGCTTCCACAGTTAGCCAAGAACTATTTATTTGAATATAAAAAGAAACATGGGCATTCTGTTGCTGAAACACACCCTTCTGACTTTTTATCCCTCTGGTCCAGAAGACAATGTGAATACTTTTAGAACTTTTTTTTTGCTATTGTGATAATTAATTATCATAATTAGTATCATAATCAGAAAAATAGCTAGTGTTGATCTAGCTCTTTTTAAAGTTTGTAAAACACTTTACAGATATCTCATTTTATCTTCACAGCAACCATGAGAGGTAGGTACTATTATATCCACATTTTACAAATGAAGAAATTGAAGCAAACAGAGGTCACATGCCTAATAAATGTCTGAGACTTGATTTGAACTCATGTCTTCTTAACTCCAGGTCCAGTTCTGTGCACTGCTCTACATAGCTTCCTCAACGTTACAGATCATCTATTCCCTGAAAACAGAACTCACAAGATTTTAATTCAGTCCTTAAGTTTGGATGTCTGAGAAAATATAGGTTTTCTCAAGTGATCTCATTAACTCCCTAAAGTTCAACTCACATGGCTTCAATCGTGGGGATGATTCCCAGATCAATACATCTCACCCTAGTCTCTCCAGGAGCTCTAGTACCACAGTCTATTGGAGGTCGAGCTCTATATACCATAGGCTTTTTAAATTCAACATGTCCAAAGCAAAGCTCAGTATCTTTCTCTGAAACCCCACCCCTGTTTTGGACTTCCCTATTACTGTTAAGGGTACCACCCAAATTCTAATCATCCAGCCTTGCTTGAAATTTCAATTTCATTCTTAACTCTTCACCTTTACTCACCTGATGCTACCATTCTGTTGCCAAATTGTCATATTTTGACCTCTCCAATATCTCACACATCCATTTCCTTCTTTCTGCTCACACAGTTATGACCCTAGCTCAGAATCTCATCATCTCTCACCCAGACTAATTCAATAACCTCCTAATATTCCTCCCTGCCTTAGGTGACTCTTTACTCCAATCTATTCTCTAAATAACTGGTAAAATGTATTTTTCTAAAAAGTACATCTGACCATGTCATACCCCCACCCACTCATTAAACTCTAGTGGTTCCCTGTTCCTCAATTTATCATTTATAGTCCTTCACTTTAACGGCCTCTTCCTGTTCTTCTCTACTTCTGGAACACTGAATCCCTCCAACCACTATGTGGCTCAAAAATATAGGCCTACTTGCTATTTATCAAACATAATGCTTCATCTCCCATATGTGTGACTATAAACTGTCTGCCCTCCATGATGGAAATAGACTTCTTTCTCCTGACTCCCTTTTAGTTTACCTGACTTTCGTCAAGACTCAATTTAAGCACCACCTTCTGTAGGAGGCCCTTTTCTGCCAGTCCCAGCTACTTTCTGTCAATTTTGTATGTATCTTGTAAATACTTATGTATGTACCTATTGTCTCCCCTTTTAGATTATAAGGTCCAAGACAGAAAGGACTGTTTGAGGTGTTTTGGGTTTTTGTTTTTACTTTGGTGAGTTGTCTTTTTTTTGGCTTTTTTCTTTATATCCCCATCCCTTCTCATGGTGCCTATCACATCATAGGAGCTGAATAAATTCTTATCGGTTGATCCATCAGTCTAGTTGACATGTTGGAGACTTGAATCAAACTGTATTGTATCAAGATATTGATTAGGCTTTGGGCTACATGACACATAAATTCCTTTCAACTCAAAAATTCTAAGATTAAATTATTGGATAATCAAATGAGAATTGTCATCTGAGAAATTTTTGTTAATCTCAACTGTTGGGAATATAGTTTTTTGAAGAGCAAAAAAAATTTATAAGATTTTTAAGATAGTGTGACATAATGAAAAGATTATTTTTATTAGAATCATAAGTCCCAACTCTAATATTTACTAGATTTGTGATCTTGGAATTCATTTCTCTTAACCTCAGTTTTACAGAATCATAGAATTTGAGGATATTGCCTCAGTGGCTATGTGGCTTAACCTATGTCCAGATTGAATTATTATGGCATATCCATTAAGTGGTCATCTAGCTACTGCTTGAAGATTTCTAATGAGGGAGAATCCACTGCCTCCTAAAGCAACCCAGCAACTCTAATTATTTGGATTTTTTTTTGCTAACATCATCTAAATTTGCTTTTTTGCAACTTGTTTCATTGCTTCTGGTTCTGCCCTCATAGGCCACACAAAATACACATGACAGCCTTTCAAATTCTCATAATACTTATAATCCCCTTCTCCCATGACCCCTGAGTTTTCTAGCCTCTGATCTAAAGTTCCCAATTTTTTCAACTGATTCTCATATGCTATGGACTCAAAACTCTTCATTATCCTTACTTTCTTCTGGATACTCTACAGCTTAATAGTGTCCTTCTTAAAGTGCTTTACCCAGAATTAATGCAGAACCCCGGATTTGGTCTGACTAGGACAGAGTACAGTTAAAACTATGAACTCCTTATCCCTGGAAGCTGTGCCTCTCCTAATAAAGCTTAAGATTGCATTGTGTTTTTTCAGACGGCGTCATCGCACTGCTCACTCATCTTGCATTCCACTAAAATCCTCAGATCTTTGTCAGATGAACTGGTATGCAATCGTGCCTCCCCATCTTATATTTGTGAAGCTGAAATTTTTTTAATGCCAAGTTGTCTGGGAGATAAGAATACTTACAATAACTCACAAGGTTGTTATACGAGAACTATTTTACAGACTGGAAGGCATGATACAAATGCATACTATGAAAATCAAATAAAAAGCCACAGTAACCAACAGGTCACAGATCTCAGCAATTAAATAAGTGCAATTTATTTGTTCTGATAATGAAAATCTTGATAATGAAAACCCTCAACCTGACTTTCTAGAACAGGAATTTAGATCTCATGCCCTGATATACTTTTGCTCATTCCAACTAATTTGAATTAGGTCAATGATAATGCTTGGCATACATGAAAGCATCTATTAAACAATGTATACAACTAAGCATAACACTCACTTTATGCCAAAACCCTGTCCCTAAAGATCATAAGTAACAGATATGCCCTGCAATATAGGAATTTCTTCTTATCAGTTTTAAAATGAAAGGAGCTCTGAAATTCTGTGGCATAACCTAAAAGATAGGGAGTATGTCATACAGAAGAGAACAGTTTATATTTTTATAGCACTATAGATTTTACAAAGTGTTTCCCTGACAACAATCCTATGACTCTAGTAGCAGAGATGTTATTATCCCTGTTATACAGATGAGGAAACTGAGGTACAGAGAGATTGAGAGAGATGCTGTGTCTTATCCACTTTTATATAGCCAATAAGTGACAAAGATGGAATTTGAACTCAGATTCCTTAACTCCAGATCTCATTCTCTTGTCAAGATGTATGACAGATAAATGTTTTCTGCATTGTATCTGATATGTGACCTCAATAGCAAGGTCACATTCTTCCATGGATTCAAATCACAACTCCCTTTTTTATTCTTTAGATGATTGTGGGATGTGGTTACCTTAAAAATGCAGGCATCAAACTGGTACCAATGCCAAAAGGACCAGACAATTAACACATTACAGCCTGCATTTTAATGAAGAGTTGTCACTTGAATAAATTCATTTCTTCAAATGATTACCTCATAAAAAGGTTATTGGAGTGACTTTTCTTTGGGTGAACTTAATCTCCATTTTTCTCATAGCTCATGATACTTTA
Organism: Bettongia penicillata ogilbyi; assembly: GCA_023548195.1. NCBI lineage: Eukaryota > Metazoa > Chordata > Mammalia > Diprotodontia > Potoroidae > Bettongia > Bettongia penicillata. The sequence continues at coordinate 34,598,448 of JAJHZJ010000470.1, read as the reverse complement.
TGATAAGCCTAGAAATATTTCCCATTTTTAGGTAAGACTTATTTAGAGGAGATTATCACTTATCTGTACCATGGTAGAGTTTTGAAAGGAGGATAATTTGCTGAGGTGTTTATAGGACTTTCTTGTGTTCTGACATCAGAAACCCAAAATAGGAATATTTCCTTTATCGGATGGATAAGCCCATTAGCTCAAGCATCATCTGTAATTTGGGTATGTATCAGTTTCTTTTATCTTTACCACATTGACTATCCTACTTCCTTCCTCAAGTATTATTTGGCAAGTGATTAGGTAGTACTATTGTATGGCATATAAAAGGGAAACTGTGTAATTTACCATTATGTTCCACATTGCCTCACCCCAAGTGGGCTGGAGAGGGTGAGGGATGGTTCTGAACATAGTTCTTCAAGTGGTCTAATATTCAGAAAAGTATCATCCAGTTGGGCCTTATTCCCACAATTCACTTAGCTTTAGTCCCCTTTTTAGGCTCTGTATAAAAAAAGTTTATCTCTGTTTTAGGGTTGAGTCATCTACTGGTTCACACTTAAAAATAGAACATTTTAGAGAGCCCAAAAATGACAGGGCACTGAGATTGAGGTCCTGACACTTGAAATGTTGAACCTTCTTTTCCCATGTAGGAAGCTCTTAGAGAGGAAGAATAAATTATGCAAAAAAGAGGTTATGAAAGCACGCAGAATAAATCAAGCTGCAGACCCGCCAGTTACACAAAGTAACTTGCAAGTGTCCAGTCTTATTTCTCTATGATCAACTCTTCACCTATGTTTATGCACTTTCCATCCTGTTTCACACCTCTGTAAAATGTCAATTTTGAGCTCTTTTCATCCACAAAGGTAATTAGGTGGAGCTGAAATTGTGTGTTTAATCTATAAGAGGCAGCTAGACCTAGAAAAGAAAGCACTCATCAGGAAGTCATTTTTAGAATCTATTCCTGGACCTGCTAATGACTTCTTCCCTGACCTTGGAAGAGCTGCTTAACCTCCCTGGGCCTGGTAAGTCTACAGATTTAACTTGTAGTAACTAAATAATGACTATAAAAGTGATTTATTCTGAGCCCTACCCGGAAAACAAGAATTCAAAGGATGAACAGTACAAAAAAATGGACTTAAAGGTCTTTAGAAAGATGTATTTTTTTCTCATCAGCTTGTTGATAGTATACAGACTGTCAAATCTCCATCATGCATTTAATCACCAGATTTCACAAACCATTTGTGTGTGTGTGTGTGTATAGATACCTCTGAATTCTTACATTTTCATTCTTCCTTCAAAGCTTTGGGCATTCACTTTGAAAAGTTAAGAAATGGTCAAATAAATGGCCAAAGACCAATACTACTAAGGACTCAAACCTGTCAGTATAAATACACGAAATCATAAATTGAAGAACCCATTTGGAATTGAGTTGTTGTGGCCCAATGGACAATTGCACTAGGCAAACCTTTTGCTTGTCCATAACATAGCATAATCGAGTTACTAGGAATGTATCATAAAGATATGTCATCTGGGATGCGCTTGAGGCCCTAGAGGGCCACATGTGGTCCCAGTTCCACAGGCTCCCCAGCCCTGATCTAGTCCCTGGATCACAAATTATCAATACAATTTCCCCCAATAAGTGGCCATTAAGTCTCTGTTAGATTTTTAGTGACAATGAAATCTCTACCACCCAAATTTTACTGTTCCCTTCTTTAGAACTCTAATTCATAGGAAACCTCTCCTTATATACTAAGTCAAAAATCTGTCTTTCTGTACACTTTATCTAGTGGTTCTACTTCTCTTGGGAGCCAAGCAGAATAAATGTAGTTATTTCATATTATAACTCTTCAAATATCTGGATTGTATTTAGCACCTGCCACCAAACCCCCACCAAATTTATAATTTAGATTTTGTAATAAAATGTATTGTAATATAATCATATAATTTGGATTCTATAATCCAGCTTTTCCTCCTAAACCTCTACACCTTCATCTTAGTCACTGTTGAAAAGTTGGTACAAGAAACACAAAATGTACTACTTATAGACCTCTATTCTCGTTGACACTGACCAATCGCTGGTCACTACATATTAAAGATAGTTATTTAAGTCAGTTTCAGATCCACCTACTTGCCTATATTCTTCTATCCTGTGAATAAAAAATTGGGAGACTGTTAAATATCTTATTAAAATACAGAGATACTATGACTTTCTACTGATATACCAGTTTAATACATTGTCTAAAAAGGGAATAAATTTAGTATGACGTGAATTGTTTCTAATGCCCCATACCAGCTCCTAGTAATCATTTCCCTTTCACAAAAGCATCTACTTAATATCTATCTATGTTCACAAGGCATCTACTTAATATTGTCACACAGAATTTTTTTAGATGTCAAATTCAGCAGCCTGTAGTTTGAAAAAATGTGTTTTCTTCCCCCTTATGAAAACCAAGGCTACATCAAACTCCTTTAAAAATCTGTAATGAAAGGTATGCTATATGCAAAGAACCCTAGATAAAAAGACAAAAAATAACTGTTCCCTGCCCTCCAGAAACTTGCCATCTAATGAGAAAGCCAGGGGCATATGACACATACACACACACACACATACATGTGCACATGCAAGCATACTATAGGCACAAAATAGATATACATTCTAAGTTGTTATTATTGTAAGATCTTACATGCTTCATTGTGATTCTGAATTCTCAATGACTATGCTAGCAAAATGCAGTCCCAGTCAGTTCATATTAAGCAAAAGAGACTTTGAGTATGGCACAAAGTGTCTGGTATATAGTACGTGTAATAAATGTTTTCTGATCAATTGATTTGCCCAGTCTAGCTAAGTTCAGAAAGATTTGCCACCAGGTTGGCTATAGGATGAATGAGTCCTATAGCTGTATCAACTCTCAAAGATAAACTATTACATGATATAAGAGTTGTGAGTGGGGAGAGTGTCCATTCTAATCAAACTATTGATCTGTGAATTATTGAGGAAAGATGCATATCGAAACAGAAGTAGACACAACTGATTTCTTTAAGTTTTCATCTGATTCCTAAAAGTTCAAGGGGAAAGAATCTCATGCCAGATCTCATCAACTCAAGTCTAAGTAGTCATCTTCTGAAAGAAGGTAAAATCCTGACATTTCATTACAACATAAAAAGGACTTGACTAAAAAATAAGGAAGCTCATGAAGGAAAAAACAAGCAAAGATGGCAACCCAGATGGCAGTTTGCCTGGATATGCTTAATTCCTCAATAACAGAGTTTGTATAACAGATACATGGACGTGTGTCTTCAGTCCCCAAAATGTGCATGTTTTCCAGCTAACTCAGTGTCTCCTCCTTTGTAACACTTACTGATCCCCAACCCTATTACTTCAGCAGCCACCAACCAAAGGTTCCAAAGTCCTATTAATGGAGGAGAAAGGACTGCATTCCAGTATCCGTAAGGTTTCCTGCAGGCAGCCCTGAACACATTTCTCAAGCCCGAACCACAACTGACTCCCCTATGCCAAACTACTACTGATTTGTTTTCCTTACAACACATACAGAATGCTATCACACAGTGGATATATGATGAAATATTCATCAAGAAGAGTGAAACACAGACCTTCCATTCTCTGGTAAATATTTCACTGTCTTTTCTATCTGTTTTTAAATTGAATTCAATAAATATTTACTGAATATGTCCAGATTTCTAGCCTAACTTTATGCAGGCATAGTCTGTGTATTGTATCCTGCATTTTAACTTGAATTGATATAGCCACATTCATAACACTAAATATACGTTGTTTTTTAAAGATACCTATAGAATGATAAATTGCTTTCATAATCACATTTAACCAAGTATTGAAAGAGGGGATCTCAGAAAACCACAGAATTTTCGTTTCATTCAATCATCTGTATTTGACTCTAACATCCAGCTATTCTGTTTAAAGTAGCTGTCTGCATCATGGAATTTCCCCCTGCATTATTGCCATTTCAGACAACCAAGTCCTGATCAGCAGCTACTGAGTTCTGAGAGTCTACATTTCCATAACTGGAAAAGTGGTTCTAATGGTTTCTCTCTACACATATAGGTTTAGAAATCTATCTCTCATCATAGTGGGAACAGTGAACTTGACAAGAGGAAACCTCATTTTTGACAATAGAATTCTTGTTCTAGCCCAGATACTGACTAGGTCATGTGACATTGGCCAATTCATTTAACTACTCTGGGCCTCAGTTTCCACATTAGTGAAAAGAGGTAGGCTGTATATTTACAAAAAGAGGCAGAACAGTTCTTTTTATGATAAAATTGGGAGCAGGGTACCTATAGATTGGAGAATAACTGGACAGATGGGTGTATTAATGTAATGAAATATGTTTGCTCCATAAGAGCACCCACCCCAGCTTATACTTAATAAATTATCTTTTTACCATACCTTGGCTCCATCTCTCCCCAAAGGATATCTACTACTTAATACAATATGCACATAACACTGATTTTCTGTTTGTTACTTCTGCATATTAACCACATCCAAACTCTTCTAACAGTTCGGGTTGAACTTCCTGTCCAGATCTCGTCCTTGAGGAGAGAAGTTGGAACAGTGGAAAGAGTGTTGGTTCTAGAATCGAGAAGCTAGGCTTGAATCTCAGCTCTGCTAATTTCTCTGTAACCTTGAGAAAGTCACCTGACCTCTATAAGATGACTCCTAAGATCCCTTCTAACTTTAAAGGAAAGCAACATGTTGTAGTGGGCAGGGCACTGAAGTTGGAGTCAGATAGGTCTGGGTTCAGGTCCCGCCTTTGATGCTGACTAGCTGTGTAAACCCCGGTAGATTATTTAATCTCTGCCATCAATTTCTCAAACATTAAGAGGTTGGACTCTATAGTCAACAGCTCAGAATCTGTCACTCTAAATCATACTACTGTGTAAGCCCCATTGTTGACCGTTATTCTCCTCTGCCCTGTGGCTTTTGACTTCACAGTATGACTTTGCCCTGTTTTCATACATAACAGCTATTTGGGCCTTGCTGTCAGGCACTTTGGGCAGGTATCCAAACCATTGGAGTTGAGTGACAGAGAAATATTGGTGTCATGTACTAAGGGAAGATTTCCCAAGTGAGCTAGGATCTTACTTTTAGACTATGAATGTTAAGTGTGCCAAATGTCATTACAGTAATAAATTTCCCTGTAACTGATGGTAATTCAGTAGTAATACTTTGACCTTAGAGATGATCAGTATCAATACACTACAGCAAATACATTGATCTCTTAAAAAAATTTTTAACATCTCCAAATCAGGGGTCAACTTTTAGCCTGTCTATCTACCAGCAAGCAAACCCTTCTCACCGTTTCCCAACATTATACAACAGATAGCCCTAGTTTCTCCGGCAGCAAAAGGACTAATAAACAGCAGCAGGGGACCAGGAACTAGGGCTGAGGTGAATTGATTCCATTAGCAGCTGCTCAGGTATCAGGTCAGAGAAATTGCTCAGCAGGGTGACTGCAACTGCTGAGAGCAGGAATGGAATGGATGAAGGCACCAAAATCTGAATTCCTATGATAATGTGCTATCTACCCTGATGCTAAAGGTCATCGTTGTTCCTCCTCCCTTGGGACATGTAGAGATCATCCATTTTAGCCCTTTCATTTTATGGATGAGGAAACTGCTTTTCACAGAGACTAAGTGACTTGCCCAACGTCACCTACATAGAAACAGACATGGGCAGGGCTATAACCTTGGAAGGTGTCCTGACTCTTGGAAGTCCAGTACTCTTTCCATCACATTCCCCTGGTTGGGTACTCAAACCACTAGCTTCTCAGACTAATAAAAATAATCTCAGGCCAATGTATAGAATGGAATTCCTGTCAATTGTTTCTGAAGTTTTCAAAAACATCCTTATGAACTGGAACTTAAGACAGTATAATGAAGATTTCTTTTGAGGTCATATTTTATATCTCTGCCCATTGGATCATAGATTTAGTGCTCAAAGGGATTTTAGAGGTCATCTAGTCCACAGTCTTCACTTTATAAGTGAGAAAACTACAGTCCAGAGAAATTAATTGATTTGCCCAAGTTCACACAGAACCCAAGATACTGAGTTTCTTTAGCATATTTTCAGTACCCTAACATATATCACATTCAATAAATTTCTCCCTGACCAAACATCCAGATTATAATGGCAGCCCAGTGCATTGGAAAGAATGTTAACTTGAATCAGAGCACTCGGCTCTGAATCTTGCCTCTTCCATGTACTACCTATGTGACTTTAACCAAATGACAATTTCCCTGGGACTCAGTTTCCTTATCTGTAAAAAAGGACTGAATTAAATAACCTCTAAGGTCCATTCCAGCTCCAAATATATACCCCTAATTATGTTGTGGATTTTTTTTAATAAAGTTGGAAGGAATTCTGCTACATAATAAATTATGTAGTCAGAGTATTCAATGAACTCTTTGGAGATATTTTTAACCTCAGAGAAACTGATTTGTGTGTTATATTTACAGGATTAATAAATTGTAAAAATATACTCAATAGAATTCATTAAAATCTGGAGTAATACTTGGTTACTCTGTGATTGGTTCTGCACCCTAAGTAGAAATCTTATCATCATTTAATTTTAGTAAGAAACTTCTGGGCCATAGAAAGTTCTTAGAATATGAATGACTATCAGCTTCTCAAAAACTGGCTATATCACATTCTTTATTCATACTGGATGATGCAGTTCAGATTATGTTATTTACAACTGAACGTTTCAACAACATAAACTCTTCCAAGTATCGGGGATCTCATTCTATAAAAACATGTACCTCAAGTGAATGATTGATGACCATGTGTCATTCAGACAGATGAGGGTGAAGTAGAATTTCCCCTGCATGTTATTAAAAAGCAAAAAATAAATATAAAAAGTGATTCATGACTAATTATTACTTCTTCAGTAAGGAGCTACACAAATTCTGAGAAATGTTGACAAATTCCTTCTACCTTTTTTTATTCCAACCTAGTTTTTTCAGACAGGAAACCAAATGGTATTTCTTTCACCCTGTGAAATTATCACATCTTGTTTTGATCAGAATATCTGTCATCAGTATGGATGGTTTCTTCCTATTCAAATTTGACATTTCCAGAGAGCCCAAGTGAATAGGGAAGGTACTGCCATGCCAGTGAAGGAAATATATTCTAGACACAAAGTCTAGAATATGTCCTATAACCTTCTTAAAAAGGACTGTGATCATTTATGGCATCACAATTTTATGGTGCATATAATCATATGGACATAACATTGTACTGTCTGCAAGACAATATATACTTGATAGAAAAGAAGTTGCAACAATTTTAGCTATATCAAATCTAACTCAGATCCAATGTTTTCCATGAGTTGCAGTTCTGAATTTCCAAGTGGAAGGGAAATGGGGGGGAGGGGGAGCAGGAAAGGACATGTCTTAACTGTTTTGCTGACACCTCATACTCATTATGTTCAAAGATGAGTTTATCATCTTCTGCCCAAATCTTGATTTTCCTTTGAGAGAGAGATCCATTCACTGATAGTTCACTGATTGAAATCCTATTCCTTATAGGCACAACCCAGGTGCTACATTCTCCCAGTCCTCCCTCATCAAATTTCTCATGTCACATTTCATTGGACCTTTCTTTCTGGGTTCAATCATATTCTAACTTGCACTATGGCTGTTTGTTGAAGTCTAATCCCTCTTTCTAGACAGTAAGCTCCTTGAGGCAGGAATGCTATCTCACTTCACATCTATATCCCTGAGGTCCATTACAGATTTTTATACTTAATGAACACTTATTAAATGGTTGTTGAATGGAGCTTGAAGTAGTTCTACCTGTTGGTTACTATACATGGATAGGGATACTATAGATGAGGGATTCTTAAACTTTTTACATTAAATACCCTTTTTCCCATTTCAGCAGCCTTCATGGTGATATGTGGCCTGAGGCCATGCAGACTGCAAAATGCTCAGACTTTGTGTTCAGAACCAGGGCTGCAATGAATTTGCACAATGCAACACAGTCAAATTCTTCCAGAAATACCTTGGATTCACAATGTATTTGGTTTATAACCTTTCAAGCTGGAAGGGACCTTAGAAACTATAGTATCCAAATCCCTTACGTTATAGATAAGGAAACCAGACTCAAAGGGGTTAAATAACTTGCAAAGGATCTATATCTAATTGGTGAATATGACAGGATTTGAACTCAGTACATCTGGACTCCAAGTCCATTGCTCTATCCACTACACTACCTAGCTACCTGTCTATAGGCATCTTCTGACTCTGCAATAGTGTTACAGACACCATGTTGTTTTTCTTGTTCTTCATCCTTTGTTTTCAAGAGGACCAATGATCGTCACGTTATGATAAGTGATGTCTTGATCTCACAACAAAGAACAATCCTTTTCCATGAACGGAAACAATTTGAGGACCCCCTCCTCTGAACCATGTACTTTCTGAAGACTCTGCCTGTGTCTCATTCTGAACATTTCTCTATTTGAACAATGGCCATTCTCACCAGTCTACCTTCACCTCCTTGCTCTTATGTATGGCTTTCAGCCCACTGACTTGGCCTATATAGCCATGCTCCGGCCATTTTAAAGTAACTTCCTCATTTTGGGATGCATCTATTAAGTTATTTTGTCCTTTTAGTTGCTGGCAGTTTCCTAATGCTGATTTGCCAGCTTAAAGATATCAGAAAGGATAATAATGTGTTCTTCTATACAACACAGACTTGTCATTTAACCAAATTATTAACACTGTGACAAACAAAAGGTAGTTGGGTTTTAAACTCAACCTTCCAGAAACACAGAATATCAGAGTTGCAAAAGACCTTAGATTAGAGATTCTCCAGTTGAATCCCTTCATCTGAAGATGAAATTGGGGCCCAAAGAGGACAAGTGCTTTGCTGAAGGCTCCATGGCTAGTGAAGTGGCAAAGCCAGAATTCAGCCTTCTGACACACTGAAGCTTCCTTTCTACTATACTATGCTTTTTTTTTAGTATTAAAAATTCTACAAATCCTTTGTTTAAGGCAAGAATTGATTATTTTAGTTCCTTGGTCATTAATATAGAGAGCATGGGGTCTCTTGGGAGAGATAAGATGGGGTCTTACCATCCAATATTGTCTTAAGCAGTGTAATTTCTAGGATCCTGAAGGTCCAACACCTGAGCTACAGAAGCCCCCAGGCCTCTGCCTTCTTGTTCTTACGATACCTTCCATCCTGAACATAGTCCTATAATAAAAATCACTACTATTTGGCAATGACAACATTGTCTCAGGGCTTTTGCTATAAATGAAACTCCCTTATTACAATAAAGCTAAAAACAAAATGAGTGCTATCCTCTCAGCTCTCCACCCCAATTAGACTGCAAACATATGGAGGGTAGAGATCACGCCTTCAATTTCCTTTTTAATTTCCCACAGTGCCTAGCTGAGTTCAGAATTACAAAAGTCTCTCAATAAATGCTGTAGATATATTAGCTAATTTCATTCAACATGTGTTTGGGGGGATTACATCTTGAATGCTTAATCTAAAAAGGAAAGAAACACATCTACCAAAATCAATTATAAAAACCATTCTAGAGCACAGAAGGATAAGCTAGACCTAAGTGGCCTAGCCTGTATATAGAAAATTAAATTATATTAAATAAGCATTTATTAATGGCTAACATTTAAATAATGCTTTAAGGTTTATATATATATATTAATTCATATGATCTTCACAACAACCCTGTTTGGTAGGTACCATTGTTATCCCTATGAGGGGATATCAAGGCATAAAGGATAAATAATGCACCTAAGGTTACAGGACTAGTGTCTGAAACAGGATTCGAATTCAAGTCTTCCTGACTCTATGGATACAACAAACAGGATATAAAAGGAAATAGACCCTATTCTAAGGAACTGATTATAATATTAAGTGGAGTAAGGGGCACAAAAACTCATGATTGAAAGAAGAGGGAGATAAATACAGCACAAATTAAAATCCCATGCAAGTGTACCGATGAGATATGTAAGCAATATGTGCATGTATGTGTCTGTGTGTGTGAATACACACATATGTATAGATGATAGATAGATAGATAGATAGATAGATAGATAAGACAGGCAAATTTTCCCTTAGGAAAATAAGATTCATGGAAGATTACATAAAGCAGGGAGCTCCAAGAATGTAAGTTGATAGGTTGAGTCCATTTCAGTCATAGAAGATGGTATGAGAAAATGCTCAGAAGTAAAAGAGTTGAGTCAAATCAGTGGTCCAGTTTATCTGTAACAAAGAGACTGTAAAATCAAATTAAAAAGGCAAATCCCAACCATATCATCATATGAGATTATTTAAAAACTTAGCAGTGATAGGACAATTCCTCTCAAATTTTCTATAATATCCACCAAATTCTAGAAACTTCTCCAAGATTCTTTGCACATGGTCAGTCAGTTGATATGTGCTTGTGTTTTCTCAAGGTTAGTACTCACTCCTGGCTGAGAACCTAGAAAGAGACTGGAAAATCAGCTTTTGTCAGTTTGGCAACTTCCAGTCAACCTAATACTTTCATCACTTGGTTCATAATTTTCTAAGGTCTTTCCATAAAAAGTGAGGGCATTCATGTAAACCAACAGTCCTATGTAGTTCCTGTCTCCAACTATGTTTTCTTTTCTTTTGTGGATCATGGGTGGGGAAGGACTTCTTTCATTATCATGCCATTAGCTCATATTTAAATAGCCCTTAACTTACTTTCTCTTATGTGATCCTCACAACCCCCCTCTGAGGTAGAGGCTATTGTTATCTCTATTTGATATATCTCCAGATAAGAAAACTGAACATCAGAAAGGTTAAGTGACTTGCCCAGGCTATCACAGCTAATAAAATACCTAAGGCAAATTTCAAATCCAGGATTTCCAAAATCCAATGCTAGCACACTATCAACTATGCCAAGTTCTCTCTCTCCAGCCTCTTTGTGCATAAACCATTGAAATATGACCAGTACCATCAAGATTTGCATATGCCCAGACTGGTAAAATCCTCCTAGAAAGAGTACTTCTCCTTGTCATCTTCTGCCTTTAAGACCTGATAATATCTCCTGTATAAAGTAAAAACTGAAAACCACTGCCCGAAGAGAATAGGAACCAAAAAAGAAATCATTTAAGGGCAAATTATGGCAGAAGAAAGACAGTCAAAAAGGAAACATGAACTAAATGTTGAAGTGGCATAAAGGACCAGAATTCCTTTCTTATCACCATTCAAAATTTGCCAACTTTCTTCTTATTTCATTGTTTGATCTCTACGTTGCAAGTAATCATAAAGGCTATTTTTAAAGCATCCTAAAAAGCAAAGTATTCCATTTCCTGGAAACAGAACAAGAGTTCAAATTAAAATGGCTTTGTCTTCCCTAGATGTTGAAACTGGCTGACAAGAAACTCAGAATCCAAGAAAAGAAATGGTGACTATTAGAAGGACCAGTAGAGGGCTCCAGTGGGGCAAGTTTTATGGGAAGAAATAAGAAACATCCCTACAGAGTATCCAAGGGTCCTAGGCTCTGTATCACCAAAATAAGTATAGACAAGAACTGGGGCTCTTAAATATGTATGAATATGTTTGGTCCCTCTGTTTGGTGGAAGAGTCCCCTTTAACCTAGCCTATCTTTGAAATAAGATAAACTTCTCTAAGCTATAGTGGCAAGAGATAAGAAATGTCAACTCTTCCCTAACCATATAGATCCTTTAAATCATTTTCTCTCTCCCCAACCATGACTACTTTACCCTCCTAACAATTGAAAGAAATGATACTGTGGTCAGTTATTTCCCCAACCCAAGCCAACCAAGAAGCAAAGATACCCTCTACCTCCCTTTGCCAGCCTTTCCTCTTGCACACCTCCTTCCTCTTCATGAAGAGATACAATGGTTTCCCTTTGACCAAAGACAGCCTAGAGTTCCCTCAACAGGCCAAGAACCCACTTGGTGTTCTCCCATCCATTCCCTTCCAAGTACTAGACAGTATGAGTTGCTAGGCTTTCAAATTTGTAAGGCCCTGTCTGAAAAGAATTTAGCTTTTCTTTTCTTCTATGAGAATAATTAAAAAAGAAATCTACAATCTTAATTGACTCTGACACAATTCTGGGTTAATTATTAAGAGGCTAAATCACCTGAACACCTTACTTATAGAAGTGTTAGGTAAATCACCTCTGCTTTGGGAACTATAAAGAATAATCCTATTACATTTACATGGTTAGATGTGATTTTTGAAATTCTGATTCACCCAACTAATTGCCATGAAGTCTTTCATCACTTTGCTGCCAAAGAGCTAAGACTAATTAATATTGTAAGAAAAATGCATGTCTTTTTTTAAAGTCAAATACAATTTTTGATCTGACTCAATCCTAGTGGGTATAACATTCTGGAAAAACTAGAATCATAGCCACTAGTTACATATCTTCACATGTTTTCAGTGGCTCAGTTCTGATGCAAATACAATGGATAGATAGATAGATAGATGATAGATAGATAGATAGATAGATAGATAGATAGATAGATAGATAGATAATATATACACATATACAGCTTATATGGGTGCAAGTGAAGATTATTTACTAGTTTTTAGGAATTTCTGTAGAACAGAGGAATATTAATGTATCATTTCTGTATTTCTTTTCTCTGGTGATATAATATCCACTGTAAGAAAGGAGATTATGTACAAGTAGATGCAGTATTGCACAGCATTATATGAGCCCATCTGACAAGCAGTAGCAGTGGCAATTCTTGACCATGTATAAGGACAAGCAGACTACAGTTCTTTTGTAAAGGGAAGCTCTTTAAAGGTTTAGAAGGGATAAAGAGAATAGCCATCCTCTTCTATTCACCTTGCAAAGATGGGGATAAGTATGTGCAATGTCTTTATTTTATATAAATGCATGATGTACAAATGCAGCTCTGCTTGAGGTTCTTACAGAATCAGATCTGGGGACAGGACACCACAATTTAGAAGCAAGGGTGGGAGCGTGGAAGGAGTGGACATTAACAAAACTTTCAGCACATCAGCAACATAAAAAAAAATCACTGAGTTTATTTACTTTACTTACTTAGTAATTAGTAAGAATTTCACATAAACTAGTAAGTAGCCTTCTCCTCATCCTTCATGGTCATATAAAAACTGAACACTTCCCCCTACCCTGAACCCCACCCTTTCCCGTGATTCCCAAGAGGCATCCTTGCTTTCTTCCATGGTCTTCACCATCTTCCTCTTTGAATCCTCTAATAAATCCTCTAACCTGGATGTAAAATTTATTAGTTATAGCTACAGGTTCATATAAGATGGAGTTAAGGGCAAAATTTGCCCATTCGCTCAACAAATAATTATTGAGCAACTTTATGAAACACAGGTATTGTGCTACAAAACAGATATAGCTTTGCAGCTATCCTTGTAATAAGACTGTGCTCACATCAATATATAAGATTCATATCATGTATCATACTATATTATACATATTATACTATGCATAAATACAACTTTGTAGCTCAATGACTTTATTTCTACCTGAATTGTTGAATAAATATATATATTATACTCCTCTTCTCTGTGATAGCTTTTTAATACTTGGAGAGAGTTATCATTTCCCCTAGAGTATATGTGTGTGGGTATGTGTAGATGGGTAGAAATACATATACATATATATACACATACATATATATGTACATATGTTTGTGTGCACACACAAATTGATCTATAAAGATACTTGCTAAAAAGATATGGTTGTAGGTGTAGATATGAGTATGGATATATTTATAAATAATATGCTCCCTGTCCTTAAGAATCCTATAGTTAGTAGCCCAGAAAGGCTATATGCTTTGTAATGTCATACAGATAATTAGTGGCAGAATTAGGACAAGAACTCAGGAAGTTGTCTTCTCAGCTCCATAATTTCTATTATACTCTGCTTTTCTATGCTTCCCACTTGGCTAGAGACTTTTTCTAGAATCAGAGGAAAGGGCTAGATGGTGGGGAACCTGAGGCCACAGAACAAATGTAAAATTATATTTAATCAAAGGGTTGTACTTGAGGACCTATAGAGCCACATGCAGCAGGTTACCTGAGGCTGCAGGTTACCCACCCCTGGTAGATGATGTCCCTTCCATGAGAGGCTGGAAAAAGATCTTACTTAAACAGGAGAAATCCTTGGTAGGGAATATTAGGAGAACCCTTTTCTCCCTACTAAGCTCAAGAGTTTTTTGCAAGTCAGGAATCCTACTATTTACCCTACGGATGCCGGTTCCTCAAGTTCTTACGGTATTGGACTATGGTCTTTGAGGCTACCAGGTTAAAAATAAATACCAGATGCCATAAGCCTAGCCTAAATGAAGAACAAATACACGTAAACTTTTCTTAAGAAAGGATATAGCCAGGTGGTCCTGCTGGGAGCTGAAAAGGGAAATTAAAAATAAATAAGAATATACAATCAAGCATGTTATCATGTTTTTCCTTCAGTCTGTATCATTCTTCATTTGCGATTTTATGGAACTGCCTCTGCAGTATTTGGCACTCCTGTCCCAGGGACACATTAGTGGTAAAACAATTTAACAAGGTCCTACACATGGAGCTAGGAGATACCATAGAGATAATCTAATCGAGTGGCCATAGGGGTGGTCTAGTGATGATCCAGAAAAGCCCCTTCCGAGTGGTCCCAGGGTCAAAACTATTTTCATGATTTCCTTGCATCACTCTCATTTCTCTTCCCAATTTTTCTTCTATTCCTCTTATTTGATTTTCCAAATCCTTTGTGAGCTCTTCCATGCCCTGAGACCAGTTCATATTTTCCTTGAAGGCTTTGGATGGAGGGGTGTTGACTTTGTTGTCTTCAGGTTGTATGTTTTGATATTCCTCTTCACTCAAGTAAGATTCTATAGTCTGACTTTTTTTTCATTTTTGCAGCCAATTAGTTGACTTGTTAGCTCTTTGTTAAGGTAGGACTCCACTTCCAGTGTAAAGGGGGTTTTGTTTGTTTGTGTAGTTGTTTCAGAGATACTTCTAAGGACCTGTAAATTTTCAGTTCTTCCAAGGAAGTATGATCTAAGGAGAAGCATTTACTCCTCTCCTGGTCTGTGCTCTGATCTGTGAGTGACCACAAGCACACTTTTCTGCCTTGGAATTGTGAGGAGGATTCTCTCTCCACTGCCACCCCAAGGCTGAGACCTGAACACCCTCCAATAGACCTTTCCTACTGACCTTCTAAGCTGTCTTTGGCCTTTGTAGGTTGAGAAGTCTAGAAACTGCCACAACCACCAGTGATTCAGTGCCCTGAGTCCTGCTCCAGGTTTGCTGGGAACACTTCTGTGCTGGCATGGTCCATGCAAGACTGTGCTCCTCTCTCAGACTGGTACAATAGACCTTTTCTGTCGACCTTCCAGGTTGTCTTGGGTTGGATATTTGTTTCCCTCTGTCATTTTGTGACTTCTGCTGCTCTAGAATTTGCTTAGAGTCATTTTTTACAAGTATTTGGAAAGGTTTGGGGGAGAACCCAAGCAAGTACCTGCTTTTATTCTACCATCTTGGCTCTACCCCAAAGCTATTTTTAATAATAATGATGATGATGATATTTAAATTTAAAATATGGTAAATACCTATTATATATATAACATAAACAAAACTCTTTGAGGGAACTTCAGTATTTTTTAAGAGAATAAAGGGTAAAAAGTTTGAGATTCATTCACCTATTACCTAATTTTATGGAGGAGAAAATTAAATGATTTTCCCAATATAAAATAACTGGTTAGTGATAGCACTAACTATCTCCTAGTGATATAAAGGAGGTAAAAGACAGTCCCTACCATCAAGGAGTTCACAATCTAATGAGAGAGACTGGATGCAAATAAATATATACAAGCAAGCTATATACAGGATAAACAGGAGATAATTAATAGAGGGAAGTCAGTAAAATTAAGAGGAGCTGGGGAAGGCTTCCTGTAGAAGGTGGGCTGTGTAGGGGTTGGGGAGAGATACTCTTACTTCTAACCACTATAGTTCCTGAGTTTCCACTGGTATGTTTCCCATTTACACAAAGTAGTCAGTCATAATAATATCATTCGGTCTTAAATATGAAATATTTATTTAACAAGAAAGCAAAAACAAAAATAAGTGTAACATTCACTCAATAGAAGGCAAAACTAATAATGATCATATCATTTACTCCATAAAAGTCAAAAGGATAAATAATCATAGCAATCTGTCCATAATTATGTATCATTCTTTCACAAATGCACACAGCATCCATGGCAAGGTGGAGAGAGGGAGTGTGGAGCAGGTACAGAGAGAATCACAGCATTGACACACCTGTAGTAGTAAATATATGTGGCCAAGATAACTCCTAACTTTCCATTGTAGGTCTGGATACCTTTGGCCTCTATAGGTAAGAGTCTGTACCGAATGCCACCTGTTTTGAGGCATCTTTTTTGTTAATTGCACCGGTCCTCACAGCTTCCTTGTCGTGCCAACTCATTTCTCTGTCACTCTCGCTATGAGGAGGGGGAAGTGAGAGAAAAGGCAATAAGCATTTATTATATGCTAGGCACTCTGCTAAATGAATTATAAATATTATCTCATTTGACCATCAGGACAACTCTGCAAGGTAGATTAATATCCCCATTTTTTACCTGAGGAAACTGAGGTACAAAGGAATTAAGTGTCTCACCTAGGGTCAAATAGCTAATAAGTATTTGAGGCTGGCTTTGAATTCAGGTATTCTGATTCCACTGTCTATTCACTTCCACCTAGTTATTGAAAGATTACCAAGCTCTTAGGCACACAGCCACTATTGGTAAGGTGCTAAGAAAGTTTTATGCTATTTTAGTAAAAATTATCCTACTCTTTCTCCTGACTTTTAATGTCTTGACTTCAATAAACAACTTTGCATATCACCTTCTATATCATCTGACTCTTGCACTCAACTTTCTTAGTAACTCATTCAAATTGACTTTCCTTCATAAAATCAGGGCCTACTTTTACTTATTGATTCATTTCCACCTTATTATTTTTAAAAATCCATAAAAATCCGATTTTTACTCATATATGATACCCAAGAAACAGCCTTTAAATTCTCATTTCTATATTCATTGGGAGCAGCTAGGTGGTGCAATGGATAGAGCAGTAAGCCTAGACCTGAGTTCAAATCCAGCTTACTGACTGTGTGACCCTGGGCCAATCACTTTAACCTCTGCCTACCTCAGTTTCCCATAAGTAAAATAGGGATGATAATAGCACCTATCTCCCAAGGTTGTTGTAAAGAGCAAATAAGAAAATAATTGTAAAGCATTTAGCACAGTTTCTGGCGCATAGTAAGTATACATAAATGTTAGTCATTACCATAATCATCATTTGATCATTCCCCCAAAATTTATTTGATTTAGCTTTTCCCAGCTGTAAACAATTTCCAAAATGGTAATAAATATTAGCTG
Source organism: Bettongia penicillata ogilbyi (assembly GCA_023548195.1). Classification (NCBI taxonomy): domain Eukaryota; kingdom Metazoa; phylum Chordata; class Mammalia; order Diprotodontia; family Potoroidae; genus Bettongia; species Bettongia penicillata. The sequence continues at coordinate 34,581,021 of JAJHZJ010000470.1, read as the reverse complement.
CTGGAACATAATGCAATGTAGCCATCTCTTTCTTCATTCAGACATTTTACCTCTGAGAGCTGTTATTGTTTCTCTGGTTCTCTCAGAATAGTCTCTCTCCTCAAAGCACTTTTTTCTGTTTGGCTATTTCCTTCTCACGCTGGTTTTTATCAGTGCTTCATATACAAATCTTCTTTTTCCACTCAAACATCCATATAGCAAAGGAACTATACCTTACACATATAATTAGTAATTTACACACTGTCTCTGCCCTTTAGAATGTGAACTTTTTGAGGTCATGTCACATATAGAACATTACTGCCAATTTTCAGTCTTATAATTGAAAGGTTCAAACATTTGATGGGCAGGAAAAAAAAGCTTTACATTTACCATCACTATCCTGCACATGAAAAATAAACTCATGTCATCATTGGTCCCTAAAGGATTGATTCACTTGGGCTACTTAGTGGTTGCTGTGAAATATTACTGGAGATATGGCAGAATAAGAAGAAAGTTAAACACTGAACTTCCTCTTCAGTGGTTTTAATAGATTTCCTTGGGATGATGAATTACTTGGTGCTGAAAACATGAGGCTGTTTATAAGAACTTAATAAAGCTTAAAGTTATAAAGGATAATGCAGTATTCTAGTACCCTGAGAAATGGCAGCTGGTTCATCATTAAGGGCTTGTTCTAGTTCACAAAATTCAAAACAAACACTTTATTTTCTTGCTTTGGTCTTATTTTTTCTAATTGTTTCAGAAAGAGATAAATTTGTTCCTCTTATTATACACTTTTTCATAGTCATCTGTGCTTTGGAAGACTTTGAGGATGGTAAAATGCTTTTTTTTAGCAAAATGGTTCCAGATCCAGAAGATCTGTAATGCAAGAGGTAAAAAAGTTTCCACTTTTTGTCTCTTTGCCTAACCATAATTTCCTGTGTATTTCTTATATACACCACTGTTTGTTTGTTCTTCTAGGTTGAATGACAGAAAATTATGACTAACTTTCCTCTTTTCTTGAAATCCTAAATAGTTTACCCAAGGGTATAAGTAATTAATTTATTAAATAAATACTTTTGAATGCTATGTTCAAGGCATTATTCTAGGCACCACTAGGAATACAGGATAGAACTTCAAATCATAGATATAGAGCTAGAAGGGACCTCATAGGCTAATTTGTCCAACTTCCTTATTTTATGAATAAAAAAGCTAAGAGCCAAGAATTTAAGAGACTTGCAAAAAGCCATAGGTAGTATTTGTCAGAGGGCAGATTTGAATTCAGGTCCTCTTACTTCAAAACCATTATTTTTTCTATTATACAATTCTGACTCCCAAATATTTATTGACCAACTCATAGGTAAGCTAATACATGTGCAAAAATAGTTACCATTTACGTGACTATAATGCAATACTATTGTGCTATAAGAAATGATTAACAGACAGATTTCAGAAAATCCTGGAAAGACTTATATGAACTGATACTGAGTGAAGTGAGCAGCACCAGGATAACATTGTTCACTGAAATAGCCACAGTGTGCAAGGACTGTTTCTGATAGACTAAGTCCTTTTCAGCAATGCAAGGACCTAAAACAGTTCCAAGGAACTCATGATGGAAAATGCCATCCACATTCAGAGAAAGAACCATGGAGTCTGAATGCAGAGAGAAGCAGACTATTTTCTTTTCTGTTTTCTTTTGTTTTGTTTTGTTTTTTCTCATGGTTTCTCCCATTCGTTATAATTCTTCTATGCAACATGACTAATGTGAAAATGTGTTTAATAGTAATATATATGTATGTGTATGTATGTATGTGTAGAGCCCACATCAAATTGCATGCTGTCTTGGGGAATGAGGGAGGAGAGAGGGAGATAAAATTTAAAGCCTATGGAAGTGAATGTTGAAAACTAAAAATAAATTGGAAAAAATAATAGCTACCATTTCAAGAGGGTTGAAGAATACAGTAATAAAACAAAATATTCTAGGAATTTAGAGATTGGGAAATCATGCAAAGGTAATATTTGTATATGTATAGGAAGTTAATAGATAAAAATGTACATAAAAGCAAAGTATAGAAGAAATTAAACTACTTACCCAGGATAAGAATCATATCTATAACATCCCTAATACTATATACAGTCATCAAGGCTCTTCCTTGAACATTTTCAGTGATGAGGGTCTCATTATTTACAAAATACTCATTTGTTTTAGGAAAAGCTCTAAACTTGAAATTTTTTTTTATATTAAGCCAAGAATAACCTCCCTTTTCCTGCCACCCATTTCAGTAATTACTTTTGTTAAGTAGTTGCTTTGGGAAATGTGCTACTGAGGATCCAAAGACAAAAATGCCCTCATGAAACTTGCTTAATATTGAAGGGACAGAACAGGTACATAGATAAATAAATACAAGATTATGTAAGGAGAGAAAGAGTACTAAAAAAAGGAAAAATCATGAAGGGTTTTTCATAGGAAGTGGCATCTGAAGTGATACATAAAGGAAGCTGGTATTTCCAAGAGACAGGGGCAAGGATAGAGACCATTCAAAGCATGGAAGTAACAAGTATTTTGTCGAGTTTGGGGAACAAAGGATAGGCTAGTATTGCTGAAACACAGAGTTGGTTAATGGAAGTAGTGGAAACTATCTAAAGAGCTTTAGATACCAAACTAAGGAATTTTTATTTTATCCTAGAAGCAGTGAGGAAGCAGAGAAGGATTGTGAGCATGACAGTAAAATGGTTAGATGTGTTAGGAGTATTAATTTGTAGATTGGAAAGGGCAAAGAGTGAAAGCAGGTTGGCAAATGTTCTCTCAAAATAGAATACCTCTCATTTGTCTCTCACTTGACAGTTTGGCAGATAATTCAAAACTATTATTCTGAACCACCCAAGGCATGGAGCCAGGAAGCACACCACCAGAAAATCTCCCACTTCCTCCCATCTCTCCTCACATTAATGTTAGCCATTTTATCAATATTTTGTAGTTATGGCTGTTCAGCCAGACAGGAATGTCCCTACTATACACTGAACTCATATTTCTTCATTATATCCACAAGAAAATCATAACCAGATGTATTTCATAAATTTCAATCAACTTCATCATTTCCCAATCTATAATCTAGTAATACTATCAAAAAGGGAGATGAGCTTAGTTTAGCATGACTTCATGATGAATTCATATGCCTCCAGGGATCTCTGATCACTTGTTTAACTTCTCACAAACAAATAATTTCACAGTCTGTTTCAGAATTTTGCTGGGTCTATATGTAGGTCTTAGATTTCATTTGTTTACTAGTCTCGAAAATCAGGATAATGATTGTTTATCATCAGTCTAATGGCACTTCTCCCATTCTCCATTTCCCCCCAAGATTATCAGTAGTATATGCTTAGAAGTTCTGTCAGTACTTTGGAATGGAATCTTGGCTTGAAGAAATAAATGAATGCAAACTCTTCTACTACTAATGTCTAAGATTAGTCACAACTCACATTTGTATAGCACTTTACAATTTGTAGAGAGCACTTCTCTTGCAACTCTGTGAGGTAGTTACTAAAAAAAAATACCCTCATTCATGAAAGGAAACTGAACTTCAGAGAAGTTATTTGACTCATCCTACTCATTTTTATTAGCTCACACTCAGAGCTGGTATTTGTCAGATAGGGACTCAAACCTCACTACCTTGGGCTTCCTCTTAACCACATTTGTGCCTCCTCTTTCTAGTGGAAAGAGTTTTCTCCTGGGGAGAACAAATGGAAACAAAATAGAAATCTGAGTGTGTTCAAAATATTACACTATTTGCCCCAAACAATAGGCCTTATCCCTTGCTTCATTTATCATCATGCCCAATAATTATACTCGGGTAATTTAGTGGATGAATGACTTCATGTTCTTAGCAAACTTTGAAAAGTTGTTTTCATTGTTCCCAGTATTTCTCACTCAAGCCATTAGGCTGTTTCATACCATTCTTAGAGATGACTTGCTCTTTTGCATCAATTTTTGGCCATGGGCAGCTAGAAGAGGCAGGACATAGAACACTGGACTTGGATTCAGGAAGATTCAACTTCAGATCCTTCCTCAGACTTTTGCTACCGGTAAAATAATCCTGCGAAAGTTCCAAGCTCTTTCAGCCTCAATTTTTTTGCATCTGGAAAATCGGAATAATAATACGCCCTCCTTGACAGGATTGCTGTGAGGATCAAATGAAAAGTGTGTTAAGGACTTTAAAACTTTAAATTGTGATATGTACTAGTCATTATTATTCCATTTTTATTTTATTTTCATGACCTTTTTAAAATCGGAGCTCATCATAAAATTTCCTTTACAGCCACATTTTGTTATGTTCCAAGCCTTCAAGTGCCTTCTAAGGCAAAAAAAAACTGCTAAGTAAAGCAGGGCACAGAAGCAGATAAGCCCAAGCTATGGCCAACATTCAAATCACCTACTCCAACCCCGTCATTTGTAAAACAAAGATCTAAGACGCTGAGGAATTAAGTTATTACAAATAAGTCACAAGTAGGAAAACGAAAATTTGAATCTCTGTCTTCTGACTTCAGATCTACTTCTTTGACCACAGAATGTGTACTGCCCCTGCAGAAATGCTGACACTTGGTAGGCTAAGACTAGATGAGGGAGACAGGGGTAGATCTTTTAAAGATTTAGAATTGAATGACTAGAAATCAACTGACAAAAAAAAATTACCATAAATATTGTGAGTGAAACATAAGCTGCCTGGGGTTGGGAACCAGTACATTTTGTCTTTATACGCCCAGCTCCTGGTACATTTAATACGTTTGTTTATTACTGAATTCTTAGGAAGTGTTAGATTCTCAAAATCTGAGTCAAAGTGACTGCCATTGAAAAGGTAATTATTCATTAAGGTGATCAGACTTAATTTGAACTTGAAATTGAAACTCAGATTTCAAGGGAGAGAATTTTTAGAACAAGGAAAGATCTAAGGCAGTAACTTGATTTACTAATTATGACATTTTAAAAAAAATTTATCCAATTTTCCAGGTTAGCATTTCTATTTAAAGAAGTTAAACTTTATCTTGTACATACAGCCTCCCATGTTAACATATAATGGTTGTCTTGAAGCCCAGTACAATAGCAGTTTGGCTTTTTTTTAGTGAAGTTCCCTTGTAGGATGCCAAGTGCCTAAGTTCTCACTTTCTCTAGGAAGTAGTGCATTCATTTGTATTCTTCCTGGATTGGCAATGCCTGACAAGCCAGCCTAATTGGCCTGTTCACACTTTGTACTGCCGTGGGATTCAATATTTTGGCAAAGACAGTCTTCTTGGAATAAATTCCTATTTCAAGGATCTTTCTCCTTTTATGTCACTAATAAAATTAGTCACTACACATGGCCAGTTAGCAACAGCCGTTCAGGCTCCTTGGGTTCTCATGAATTTATTCTCCGTGGATGCATCAAGAGGTAATTATTCAGTTGTTAGCCTCCTGAGGAAAGAGTTCATGTCATCCGAACCTATAGCTCTGTCTAGCTATCATGTTTGTGATGATTTGTTATTTGCGGCTAGTATTCTTTTTCTGCTTAGGGATCATTTTTATGTTCTTAATTGTTCTGAACTTGTTTTAGGATTCCTTTAAAAAGACGGTGAAAATAAGAAAAACAACCTAAAAAAATTAACTTACTGGCAAGACATAAAACATTGTCCTGTCTCTTTGTTTTTGATTTTGGTCTTTGTGGCTATTTATTGAGTCCTCTAGAGGATTTTAAACCTGAAATTCAAGGGCTGGGTTACCAGGAATTTTGTTACCTCTACCATATGTTTTCATGCTAAGTAAATATTCCAATTTGTAAAAGGGGAAATGTCTCATTTTTATAAAGTCGAAACTGAGGAAGAGGAAATACATTTAGGTATGTCTGAAAGAGAGGTAGTACTAGAAAAGGCAGAAATAATTTAGTTGAGTTTTTGGTTTGGGGTTCTTTTGTTTGTTTGATTTTTGACCCTGAACTACTGTTTCATTAATATAAGAAACTTTTGGTGTGAAATTTTCCTCTCTCAATGCCTATCAATAACTCCTCAGAGTTACCTAGGCCACTTAACTTTTCAGTATCCAAGGTAATTCAGAGGTCGTGGGTTATTATTAAGGTCATGGGGTTAGAGTGTGTCAGAAGCAGGATTTGAATTCAGATCTTTCTGATTACATTACCAACCTTTTATTCACTATTCCACGCTGCCTCCAACTTTTAGAATAATTAACCAGTTCTTCCTTTTTAGTTCTCTGTGGCACTAGCATGTGTACCACAGTAGTATAGGAGTGATCTACCATTTCCATAAGGGAAGATAAATTTTCCCCCACTTTGCACCACTCCCAATAAATGAGAGGGCTGCTCTCTTCCATAAATTTATGCCACACTGTCCCTCAATCAATGGGCTGAGAAACCAGGGTGGTTGCATGTGCTCTATTTACCAATTATATATGTGTATTGTACCAAGTAACCATGAGTGAGAAGTAGCTTGGTATCATGGATAATGACATGGATAAAGAGTCAATATCAAAGCCAGAAAGATTTAAGTTCAAATCCTGTCTCTGACCCATACAGCCTATGTGACTCTAGCCAACTCATTTAATCTCTCAGTTTTCTAGGCGTAGGTCTAAGAGTAAAATTTACAAAGAATGTGCCAATCTATCTTACTAGAGGAAGTGGTTTTACCTAGTAGTTTCCTTTACCGATTAAATCAAAGGTCCAGTCTCCATCCTTAATTTTATGTGCCAAATATACCTTTCCTTTACAGTAAATCAGTAGTCAAAAGAGAATTTCCCTAGGAAATTGATTCCAGATTTTGCATGGGAATCTGCTAGAGGGTTTTATTTATGTAATTTGGAGGGCATATTATATATTCACAGAAGTAAAATGTAGAATGATGTAAAGAGGTTTTAAGAAAACCTATATTTGATGCAGTTGGAGGCAGGTTGACACAGAGGACTAGAGTTGGAGTCTGAAGTCCTGAGCCTGATTTCTGACTCTGCCTTCTGTGCAGTCTTTACCAATTTACCACAACCTGTCTGAACCTCTGTTACTTATTGTCAAAATGAAAGGGTTGGAGTTGGTGGCCTCTGAGATTCCTTGCATCCCTAAATCCAAGATTGTATAATCCTTCAAGGCTGATCATATCTTCCATAAAACTTTCCCCAATCCCTTCAGCTTGAAAAGTTTTCTTTCTTTCTGTGTCTGGTTCATATAGTTGGTATTTAATAAATGCTTTGTTCATTGAATGATTCTACCTCAAACTTTCCTGGACACCTCTTTTTTTGTCCATGCTACTCTCTTCTTTGTGTCAGACTTATCTATGTACATACATATCCTACTTCCATCCCCCACCCACTCCCAGTAGAATCTTATTATTTGTCTGAGGTCAGGAACTAGATCCATTTTTAACTTTTGTTAATTCCAGAAGCTAGACCAATGCCTCACAGAGAGTATGAACTTCATAATTATTTGATGGAGCAAATTGGTTTAATTTTTCTTAATGCTATACTTTTAAAATATATTAATGTATTTTATTTCTATAATATCTTAGAGTTTTCAGAATGTACCCTGTAAAGCTAAGAGGAACTCCCCTGGGAATATGGTTATTTTACCTAAGTCCTGGGTTGCACCACAATGATGTAGAAAGATGGGCCTCAGAGGAAATGAAACCAAAGGCATTTTTTCACTGTCCCATAGCAGACCAGATTCTGTGGGTAAAACTGGAAGAGAACCTTTGCTAAATCAGCTCATGTCAAAGTTGAGTATAGACTCAGACCTTCATTAAGTAACGTGGACACCAGAAACATCTAGGGTACTTGCTCATTCTAAGCCCTTAGTATTTATTAATGGCTATTCAGCCTAAGTTTTTCAGTAAGAGCAATGGAGGAGGGGTAAGGAAGGGAGTGGGGCTTTATGGAGTGAATAAATGCCTAGGATGCCTGGCAGTAGATGACTTTAATTGCTAATTACTTTCTCTCCAAAGTTCTGTATGCTCTATATGTATCTTCCAGGTACGTATTTTTATGCATTGTTTTCTCCAAGATTAGAATTTAAGTTACTTGAAGGCAAGGACTAGTTTTGCTTTTTCTTTATATTCTCAGAGCATTTAGTAAGCACTTAATGTGTAATGGATTGAGTATTTGATTCAATTCATTTAGGACTCTTGCTAAAGGTAAACTCTGAATGTTGGGAAGAGTCAAATTTCCTTGCCCCACAGTCTCTCAGGGGAAAATTAAATGGCACAAGGCATGCAGTAAGGAAAGCAGACTATCAGCAAAGAGAGTCACAGACCTGAATTCAGCTGCTCCAGGCAGTCGTTCAAAAGTTTAAATTACAAAGATGTCAACTTGCTTTGATAGAGGGAGTTTCTTCACCTAGACGTTCCCTATACAGAAGAAATCCAAGGTTTCTTTCTATCCTTAGATCTTCCCCATCCTGGCTACTTTTTTCTTCTATTTCAACCTAGTCTTTCATCATACATATGATATCTCTAGGGAAAAAAGAGGATATATATTCTCTATTATATTTTCTCTTTCTTTTTGGTTGCATTCTCTTTTTTCCATAGCTATTGGCTAATGGCATAGTGGAGAACATGCTAGACTTCAAATCAGGGGACTCGAGGCCAGTAGTAACAGACCACACACACACACACATATACACACACATACACACACATACACATACACACACGTACACACACATACACATACACACATACACACACGCGCACATGCACACACGTATACACACACATACACACACATACACACATTACACACACACACATACACACACACACACACACACATACACACACAGTGTAACTGCAGGGTGAGGCCAGTCACTCAACCTTTTGGTCTCTCAGTTCCTTGACAGGATTAGTATGAGGAAATCTCTTTTGAAATGTTAAAGTACTAGAGAAATGTGAGCTATTAAAAATTGCTTGAAATTTGTAAATATAATTATGTATTTATCATTATTATTATTAGTGCTTTTCTGGATTAAGAAAGGGAGATGTAAGGATAGTCACATGAAAAAACACTAGATGCTAGGGATCTTCCCTCTCCTTCCCTCCTAGTATTAAATTAAAAATGCAGTCCTCCTCCACCACCACCACCCCCAATGCCCCAATCACCCATTGATCCCTGTGCCTTTGCCTCTAACTCATAGTTAGGAGATTGCAATTAACTTAAGGAACCAAATAAAGACTGAAAAAGAACACAGAAGAAACCAAATTATCTAAAATACCAGAACTGGAAGAAACCTAAGAGGTCATCTCATTCTGCTTCTTCATTTTACAGGTGAGGAAATTGAGAATCCTAAGAGAAAAATCCCTTGCCCGGGATAACATGACTAACTGGTGGCAAGGCCAAAAGTGGAATTCATGATTCTCAGGATGTGCCCTTTTCACTATACTGTAATGTCTCAAACAATGAAACAAGGCTCCAAGCTCGAGACAGCACCTCATACCCAAAAAGCACATCTATATAGTGATCGATCAGTCTGAAAGTCTTCGTCTCCTCCCCCATTATTTCTGTTTAGGAATAGCAACGAAGCAAAACCAAGCTGTTTAGGGCAGGATTCATAGTGCCTCCAGATAGAAGCAGCAACTCAGACCTCCCATTTCACTACCTCAAATTCCAGGTTTCCTGTGGCACATTTTGGCCTGCAAACTGTGAGGAAAATATTTCTGTTTTTTTGATAAGTGCTGTCTTCAAATAATCCTGTTCTGTACTAGGACTTAGATTAAAGAATCTTATCAACAGAGAAATCTCACAGTTCTTATAATCTGACATTAAAAAAAAAATCTCACTTTATCCTCATAGAAACCCATAAGGTAGACATTATAAAGAAATAAGTCCAAAAGCAGGTATTCTTTTCCTTATTTTACAAGTAAGGAAGTTGAGGCCAAGAGAAATTGTGGCCTTCCCTGCAAAGTCATATTGTGATTAATTGTTGGAGCTAGGTCTTCTGATTCCTAGTTCGATGAGCTTTCCATCCCATCATGCCTTGATTAGGTATGCTTACTACGGTTTGTGTATATTCTGTACAGCTATGCTAATTTCACTTCATTGTAATAACAATAATTCATTGACATGCTTCTTTCCTCACAATAACTCCATGAGGTAGGCAGTACATATATGATTCCCAATGATTTGTCCATTCTCCCACAACTAGTCAATATCTGAGATGGATCTGCCTACAACTCTGTAGCCAGGCACACTATCCATATGCCCCATGTTGCTTCTGTCATGTGATGATATGCATTAAAAAGAATTCTATGTCGTACTTCAATACTTTCCAAAGCTGTAATTTTTGGATACTTCCTCTGCTGACACAAACTGTAGCCATTCTTTACCACAGGATGTGATCCTTGAATTGTTAATGCTAAAACATATACACATACACATATACATATATGTATGTATATATGTATATGTATGCATGTATGCATACACACACATACACACACATACATACATGCATTATATATATATATACTATGCCCCAAAGTGAGACTTCTGGGGATGTCTCTACAAACGTAGTTGAGGTGATTCTCAAATCAAATATCATGGACCTGTGCTTGGAAGCTTCTCAGCTCAGGGAAAATATACTAAAGTATATGTTATGCTGGCATAGCGTCCAGGGATCCCCATCACCTCCACATTCCCCTCAGTCAGTCAGCATACATTTATTAAGCACCCACTGTATACTACAAAGAAAGGCAAAAGAGAAACAGTCCATGCTCTCAAACAGCTCATTGTCTAATGATTTGCAGGTCAGGAGAAGCTGGATTTCCCTATTCAAAGTTATTTTTCAAAAGTAGCCTGAGTTTCTAACAGGACTGGTAGAATGGCCATTGTTACTATTGTATACAGACTCCCATCTAATTCAAATCAAGTATTTATTAAGCAGCTACATATTTTGTCATGGAAGATATTGTTGGGGATATTTTTTTTACAAACTTGTTTAACTTGTTTTAACCCACCTATGGTTTTCTTTATGCCCCTTTATGAAATCACAAACCATTCACCCTTAAATAAGTCCTTTGAATTAATTAGGAACAGCTGTGGTTAGATGGGTCTCCATTAAGGGTAGCCATTTTTAAATGAAATTGAAAACTACTTAAAAAAATAGGATGCAGGGACTTAGAGCCTCAGAATGCAATAGATATAACAGTCTGGAAGAAAATTAAAACTGGCTGAAGACATTAAATCATCATCAAAGATATTGATTGTAGAATTTGTGCGGGCATGGTATGGGGAAGGCATACAAATAAGCACAAGATATTTGTGCTTACCTTCCAGAGTTTATTATGTATTTGGAGAAATGAGACATGTTCACCTGAGGGTAAAGATAGTGAATTCCAAATAATAATTTGATTGAATTCTTTTCATCCAAAAGAAATTATTTAGCACCAACTAAGTTTAGAGTACTAAGTTAAGTGCCAAAAGAAACAAAAGTGATACAGTCTCTACCCTCAAGTAACTTACATCCTAGGGGCATACACATATCAAAGCTCTATAAAGACAGAGTTGAATGCAAAGTATTAGGAGTAGGGAGAGCAGGAGAACACAAAGAACTACGTAGGTCTCCGGTAGAAGGTAGTACCTGAACTCATTCTTTTAGTGAAATAGGAATTTCATAGAGTGGAGAAGAAAAAGTATTCCTGGCATGAGGAATAGTTTGTGTCAAGGCATGCAGATAGAATATTGCATAAGATGAATAGCAAATGGGCCAGTTTGTCTGGAATGTATAGTAATGGAAGAGGAATAATGTGAAATAATCTGGATATGTATTCTATTTCACCACATAATCCTTGCAGATTTTATGCCAATTTTTTTTGAAAAAGTGGGTGCAACCATTATGTGAAACTTTTTAAAATTTGTGCTTGTATTACTTAAAAATCATTCATTACCAAACTGTCTTTGATGCAGGATTAGGATGCATGGAATACGATGCAAGTCTTACCATATCTTGTGACTTACTCATGGCAGCTTAGCCCACTGCCCACTCCCCTCGCACCTACGTCTCTTCATTGAGTCGAGTGACAGTACCATTAGTATCGTGCGCTCTAAACAAACTTGGGTTTCAGAAATATACTGACAATACACATATGCTGAGAGTCCTGGACTCTCGGCTCACAACGTGCGAGAGATTAATGCATATCTGTATGCCACTGGGGAATACATTGCTTCTCTGTTTATTTTTTAAGTAACTTGATGAACAGAAGTATACCATGCAACTCTTACATGATGAAATACTATAAACCAATTTTTGGACTGAAAAAACAGGGTGTGATGAGTATGGAGTGGCCACCATTACGTGGTGAAATACAATAGACTGAAGTCAGATTGTCAAAGGCTTTAAATGCCAAATAAAAGAGTTTATATTTTATGCTAAAGGCATTTGTTGTTGTTTCTCTTTCGGTCTTGATGAGGTCCAGTAATATCAACAGTAGGGAGCCAGTGAAGGTTCTTAAGAAAGGAAGTGAGAAGATAGAATCTGGAGTCAGGAAGTCTTGAGCTCAAATTTAGCCACATAAACTTACTAGCAGTGTGACCTTGGACAAGTCACTTAGCCTATTTGCCTTAGGTTCTTCAACTGTAAAATAGAGATAATATAACATCTACCACTTACACACACACACACACACACACACACACACACACCAAAGTTGTTACGAGGATGAAAGGAAATAATATTTGTAAAATGCTTATTAGCATAGTGCCTGGCATATAATAAGGATATATAAATGTTAGAGAAAATCATCATACTTGAAGAATATGCATTTGGCAGACTATGAAAGATGAATTACAAAGGAAGGAGATGGCAGGGGAGGAAACCAATTAGGTAGCTATTATAATATTCAAGGCACAAGGGGATGGGGGCCTGAATTAGGGTGGCAGCTGCACGAAGGTTCATAACGAGTCAAATGCAAGAGAATATCAAGAAATTGACAAGACTTTTTACCAACTGATTGAAATTGAATATGAGGAGTCTGGGATGAGTCTAAAGTCTTAAATCTGAGCCTTGACGTAAATAAGGAGTTTAAGAGGGTGGATAGACATAAGAGAAACATAAGAAATTCCCTTCTGGACATGTTGAGTTTGATATGCCCATGGAAGATCCAAGAGGAGAGGTTTATCAGGTAGCTGATAATGCAGGGTCAGAGATCAGAAGAGATGCAAGTGTTGGGCATGAAGATTTCTATGGGAAATGTATGTAGGGAGTTTCCTGTACAGAAATAATAATTGAATCCAGAGAGTCAGAGACAGAGATGATACAAGTTCACTCATGTATCCTTGAGAGATGGTTGGTTCCTCTTCATTGAATGCTGCCAAACAGAAGCTAGATTACCCTTATTGGCCATGCTTTAATACGAATTCCTTTTGTATATAGGTTGGACTTGCTGATCTTTGAGGTGCTTACCACCTCTCAAACTTTGCGATTCTATGATATATATGGACATCCCCAAGTATGAGGGCTGTATTTGAGTGGAGAAAAAAAAATTGTGAGTCAGAGCCTTTGAACTACTTGATAAAGGAGGAATAACTTGGGTACAGAGAGAGAACAGCCTTCATAGCCTTCATCCTGGGAATAATCCCCATGGAGATGCAGCCTGGCAACTGCTTTTGCAGGTGCTGCAGAAAAAGAAAGTTCTTGCTACCACAATCCATGGCCTTGTCAAAGGGCTCTTTATCAAAAAAAAGTTATGTTTTAATGACTGGAAATGACATTAAATATGATGGCATTGTCATGTCAGCCCCTGAGGCCTTCCCTCACCATGCTGGCCACCTTCTCCCAAGGCCTCCATTTTAGGCAGGACAGGCTAACCTTCCTTCCCTCCCCTGTCTGCTTGAGATGTTCTGGATTAGACACCATGCTCTCTAAGTGGGTGCCTTTCCTCAGACATACGTTTTAAATTCCCTTTGTATACTGTCTTCCTCTAACTCCCATTACAAGGTAGGCTCCTTTAAAGTCAGGGGGCAATTTTTCTTTTTGCTTGCATTTGTATCCCCAAAACTTAGCACAGTACCTAACATATAGTAAGAGCTTTATAAAAGTTTGTTGTTTGCCATTGCAGCCCAAAGGACCATTTTAAGGTTTTTCTTATTAAAATGCAACAGGTATTTGTGAACCATAAAGATCCACTTAGAATTATTGTGATACTTAACTTTTTAAAACATATAATACTAGAAATAAAAGGATATAACACTCAAACACCCTTTCCTAAGAACTAGAAGCCCTCTATTAAGTAGTTCAAGCTCCTGGAAACATTCCTGACTCTCTTCCAATCCTTTTTATAATATAAATCACTAAGTCTGCAAAATGCCAGGTGGGTCTAGGAGCCATTCTAAATGCCAACTATATCCTACCAAGGCATCAAAAATTTTCTGGGGGGGCCTTTTACCATTAAAACAATTTGGAACACCCACTTCTGACCAACTGCCACTAGTAGGCAGATAAGCCTTAAAACCTCAGGAATGCCAGTGCCCCTCAGACCACCAGCCTGACCATTGCTCCTACTGCTGAAGCCCTTGCCTCCTCGGCAATCATCACAATTGGAGAACTAGAAAAGAAAAGTCCTTGGTTTCAAAGTCCTTGGCAAAGGTCGACTTTGTCAAATAGATCAAAATCTGAAAGAGATATGATTTTATCAGAGGAAGCAGCATTAAAGAAGAGGCATGGCTATCTGCTTAGTCAGTGCATCCTAAGGACCATGGGACCTTTCCCTTTTACTTGCAACTGAAATTTTCTCTGTTTTCTCCCCTTGAAATCAAGGACTGTCTCCTTTTTTTGTTTTTATCTCCAAAACCTAGTAAGTGCATAATAAATTATTTTTATTCTTCAACACAACAATATAGGAAGAGGCACAGAATTTCAGTGGAAAAGTTAAAGAGTAATCTTGACAAGAGTAGGAACTAGATATTACCATAAGGTAAAAGAGTACACACATTCCGACTTCTGGACAGTGTATCAGGGGCCACTCAAAGTACATCCAGCATTAGATAGTGCCCCCAAGGGAAGCTGTGTCTTGTTTGAGGGAATCAGATTTTCATGACTTCCAGAAGATGGAAAGGCTTAATGTGAGAGAAAGTGATGTAGAGTAAAGGAGAATTTACAAGAAAATGGAATTCCTGAGGACATGTAGGAGGGAGGAAAAAAGGATGAAATGGATGGAGATGAGAGAGTGGGAATAGAAACTGGGGAGGGTAATTTGGGGCTTGTGTGTTTGTCTGGAAAAGACCATGCCATCAGAGAAATGACATGACTTGTACTTGACTTTGTTTTGAGTGAGGGAGGGCTGTTCAGGGAAGGGAAGGGAAGGGAAGGAAAGAGAAAGGAGGGAAGGGAAGGGAAGGGAAGGGGAGGGAAGGGAAGGGAAGGGAAGGGAAGGGAAGGGAAGGGAAGGGAAGGGAAGGGAAGGGAAGGGAAGGGAAGGGAAGGGAAGGGAAGGGAAGGGAAGGGAAGGGAAGGGAAGGGATCTAGCCAGTAAAAGCCAAGTCAACTGGGCATCGTTTGGCCATCCAAATTTACCTTCCTTTGGAGAGGAAAAGGAAGGGGAAGGGGAGGCAGACAGGAGAGGAGGAGCTGACCTATTCAGCCAGTTGCTACTACTCATAGTGCTGTGTTCGTCCCTTGTTGCCAAAGAAGACCAGGCATTCTTTAGTTGAATATTAGAGATTTTGGAAGAAGGAAGAAGAGTTTACTAGCCATAAGAAGGAATTGTCCCTCCTTTTCTGGCCAGCATTAGTAGCTCTGCCCCAGGCTCCGCAGATGCTTCTTCCATTCTCTTAGGTGGCTTCAGCTCCGGTCCTAGGCTTTGTTTGGGTGGATGGGTGGTGAGATGGGTGTACGTATCCTTCCTGTTTCTGATGGTTATGGAAGGCAGAGGCAAAGTGGATTCACTTGCTCTCTCCTCTCCAAATTCTCCCGTCTCTGCCGCTATCAGCAGTGGAGAATCATCTCTAAACCTATTTGCTCATATGTAAAATAAAGAAAACAATACTTGTAGCACCTGCCTCATAGGCTTGTTATGAGACCAAAAGTAAATAACATATTGAAAGAACTTTACAGACTTTAAAATATTATGTAAATGCATATTTTTATTGTTATTATAATAATCATTATCATATTACCCTACTAGACAAGCACTACTATTCATCTGGTGAAAGCTGTTTAAAGAACAACCATAATGCCATAGAATAAAATGTCAAAATCTCTATAGGATTAGCTTTATACCAAACAATCTATGTTCTGTGAAAAGAAATATTGAAGAGTTGTGGAATGTAATCCCTGCCCTTAAGTTGCACGACCCTTTGGCAAGTCAACCGACCTATCTGAGCCTTAGTTCCCTCATCCTTCAAATGAGGGCAGCATCTCCAATGACCCTTAAAGGGCTAAATCCTATGAACCTATAAGAAGCTTAGCCAAAAGGCCCAGAGAACACGATCTTTTTAATACTGTGTTGCTTTAAAAGGAATTTGAAGACTGTTAATACTTTTTTCATAATTATAAAGCAAGTATCTTCAATCCCCAAATGCTTTTCAACTCCAGCAAATTTCTGAATTTCCAACATCACATAGTCATGTGTATCAGATTTTTAACTAAGGGATTGGGGAGAAGTTTTTAATGTACAAACTTCAGTGCAGATTATCTCACTGATTAGTGACATTTTCCAATTTCATTCTACTCTTCTCAGCGTTAAAATTTGGATTTTTCTCACCAATGTTCAACATTTGGAAATCCTGTGTGATTGCTTGGACAAAAGATATACAGTTGGCAATAACTGTTTATACTCCTCCTTTAATATTTTTGGGTATTCACAATATGCCCAGCACTGTGATATCTATAAATACACACACACATACACACACACACACATTGACGACACTCCATTGTCCATCTCTATAAAGGTAAAGGGAATAGATTGTCCTGCGACAATCACAGAGCGGCCTCTCTCTTAGTCATTGCTGGCAAAATTCTTTCTAAAGTCCTCCTTAATAGGCTTATCGTTCACCTGGAAGATGGTCATATACCCGAGAGCCAGTGTGGCTTGAGAAAGGGCTGAGGAACAGTAGATATGGTATTTGCTTCCCAACAACTCCAAAAGAAATGCCAGGAGCAGTTCAGAGGTTTGTATACAACGTTTGTAGATCTGACCAAGGTCTTTGACACTGTTAGTCACAAGGGCTTATGGAAAATTATGTCAAAATTTGGTTACCCAAAGAGGTTCATCAGTATTGTACGTCAATTTCATGAAGGCATGTTTGTTTGGGTTCTGAATAGTGGACAATGCTCTTGTACCTTCCCAGTCACCAATGGAGTGAAACAGGGCTGTGTGCTTGCTCCCATGCTTTTTAGCATGATGTTTAAGGCATATTGCCAAATGTTTTCCTTGAGGATGAACATGGCATCAAGGTCACTACCATTCTGATGATAAATTCTTCAGTTTTAAAAGACTACAAGCCAAGATCAAAGTGGAGGGAGTGTTGGTGCATGATTTTCTGTTTGCAGATGATTGTGCACTCAATTCAGCCTCTGAAGCTGAGATACAGCAAAGTATGGATCAATTCTCTGCTGCCTGTGCTAATTTTGGCCTAATAATTAACACCAAGAAAATACAGATGCTCCATCAGCCACCATCACACTTTCCATACATGGAACCATCAGTTACAACAAATGGAGAAGTTTTGAATGCTGGTGGATAAGTTCACTTACTTTGGTAGTATACTTTCCAGGGATATACACGTTGACAATGAAGTTGATGCACATATTGCCAGAGCTAGCTAAGTATTTGGGAGGCTCCAAAGAAAAGTTTGGGAGAGTAGAGGTATTAGACTGACTACCACACAGAACGTCTACAGAGACATTATGCTGACCTCATTGTTGTATGCCTGTGAAACATGGACAGTCTATCAGTACCATGCCAGGAAATTGAATCACTTCCACTTGAACTACCTTAGGAAGATTCTGAGGGTCACCTCGCAGAATAAGGTACCAGACACTGAGGTCCTTGCTCCAACTGAACTGCCAAGCATTCAAACTATGCTTTAGCAAGCACAACTCTGATGGGCCAGCCACGCTGTTCAAATGCAAAATGTATGCTTGCCAAAAAGACTATTTTATGGAGAACTCACATGGGGCAGGCGATCCAGGGTGGCCAGAAGAAGCAATACAAGGATACTCTCAAGGTCTCTCTCAAGAACTCTGTATTTGACTGTACAACATGGGAGACACTGGCACAGGACTGCTCAGCATGGCGTTCCCACATCAGAAAGGGTGCTGTGCTCTATGAGCAAAGCAGAATTGAGACAGCACAAAGTAAACATAGGATGCACAAATTTGGAGTATCCACCCCAAATATTCATACGGACTATCTGTGCCCAATCTGTGGTAGAGTATTCCGAACTCATATTGGTCTGATCAGCCACAGTCAGACACACTGAAATTTCACTTTATCACGGTGATGTCATTTTGGTCCTTTTCGAAAACAAATGACAACACCCAACCAAACAATAGATATAAAATATGATCACTATCATTTTTAGAATAGCCACAGCAAGGGGAAGAATTAGGAGCATTCATGTTCTATTTTGGGCTTCTGATATTTGATCCATCTCCAAGAACCTATATTCTATAATTCCCAATGCCTATTTACTAGCATTTTTCTCCTTATAAGAATATTTAGCAACTAAACAGTCTTTGCCAAGTAAGATAGCCAATGTAAATATTTCCTAAAACTGTCCCACTTAAAAATTAAGTTGACTTGCATATCTATTTAAATATCTATTTAAGATTACTTGGGGATACATGTGACTTAATGATCTATTTAACTTATAATAGTCTAGTTACAATTGAGCATACAGATTAAAATCTCATATTCTTTATAAGTAATTTTTCAGGTTTGCTGTTAACATGTCCTTTCCTTCTTCCAGTGTGTTAAACTAAAAAAAAATTCAATATTACTTGATAGAGGTACTAGCAATATAAATTTATCATTCTTCTGATGGCCATTGTAGATCAGACTTTTGCTTTATGAATAATAAAAATTTAAGATATCTCATTTAGAATAATAGTTGGGCATTGTGCTATTCAGGTAATAATTTCACAAAATGATCAACTAAAGGAGCTGGAAAGAGCTCCTCACACCATGGCATTCTCCCCCAAGCCCTGTTCTAGCATAGGGCCCCACATGAAATGGTTGTTAAATAAAGACTTACTGACTGGCTGGCTGGCTGACTTAGGAGAGTTCTTATTGCATTGGGTTCCTCCCTCCAGTAAATTAACATGCTCCTTGGAGAGATTGGAGATCCTATGACACTGCTCCCTTTCCTATAAGAATAAAGAATGTGCATGATGTTTTTGGTGTGGAATTCTAGTATTCCAACCAGTATTCCCAATCTACATAACTCTCACTCATTCAGTTATTCATGTGATCAATACTGTAAGGTCATTAATACTTCTTTCAAAGGTTGGCTCAGATCATGATCCAGTCTTACCTTCTCGTCTTATATGTTTCTTGTGGATATCCTCTATAAATACTTCTAGGGAAGGAAAGGAGGTGTCAACCCAACTTACTAGAGATAGAAGGGAGAGGACTCCTTTAGGCAGAGGGCCTTCAAATTGTTTTGCATTGTGATAGCATGGTGAAAGCTACGAATGCCTCTGAATAATGTTTTTAAATACATAAAATAAAATATATAACATTACAAAGGAAATAAAATATATTAAAATATAGATATTTTAGAGATGTCAAATTATATTTAATAGATATTAATATTTTTAAAGTTCACAGACCCCAGGTTTAGGACCATTGACATTATACTGGTGTCATTACAACATGTGGATCCATACCGACTTCCTTCCTTTTCTAATGATATGTTTCTTTGATGATCTCTTATATCACTTTTAACACATAATTCATCACACAAAATACTGCTGCCTATTGGGGCTCACCATGCATCACTTCATTTACCACTTGAGTGTGGCACAATATTTCCTCTAGCGAGATTGTATTATTCTATGAGCTATACTCATCCCTGGGAGAATGTTGGTGTTAAAAATATGAGCAGCCAGAAATAAAATTCATGATGCCCTTTGTAAAGTAGAGTAAAAAGTATATATCTATAGCTATATTTATATATATATATATATATATATATGCACACATGTACAAAAGCAAGCAATAGGAGAAAGTGTAAGGAAGAAAATCATTAGCGTATAAAATAAGTATAATATAAGGAAGAAAATCATCAGAGTATAATGTAAGGTAGAGAAGATGAGAGTAAAAATGTAGACGAGAAACTTAGGGGTGATAGGTGATGGCAAATTGGATATGAGATAGCAACAACATGTTGTGCAAAAGAAAAAGAAAAAACCAAATGATATGTGCTGGGTTGCATTAAAAGAAGAGTAATCTATGGCTAGATCCTAATCACATCAGTATAACTTGCATTAATTTTATCTTTACTAGAATACTGTGCCCACTTTCAGTCATTACATTTTAAAAACAGTTTTGGGAGTTTCAGTAAAAACAAACAAAAAAGCCGACAATAAAAATAGAAACTAGGTAATAAATATCATGAGGAACAGTCAAGGCACAAGATAGGGAATAAAAAAGCTAAAAATGAGTGATACAGTAGAAAGAGCTTTATATTTGGAGTCAAAGGAGCTGAATTCCAATCTGGACTGTTCTATTTTCTATGATATCTTTGCCATTTTTTTTGCCCACTCTTTAGACCCCAGTCACCTTATCTGTATAAAAAAATGTTGAACTAGAAGATCTTTCAGGCCCCTTTCTGCTCTAAATTTTACAGTGGCATAATAACATTCGTCTACCAATCAGCTCCTATCAATTGGAGCATTTTCTCTCACCCCTATCCCTAGCTTAGATGTGAAGGTGGATAACATGTTACAAAATGCTCCTCTAAGCCCCAAAAACCCCATTACTTGTCTTTGTGGACTGTGAGGAGAAAAGATGTATGACTCCCTATTACTTGATTACTATCTTTAAGCACATAAAAATGTTTATGAGGAGAATGCCAATCGATTCCTTCTTTTCCACAGAGGTCTGATTGAACATGAGGAAATAGGCTTAAATTAAAGCAGAAGCATCTGTACATATGGAAAAACTTACCTGTCAGGATGATAAAATATGAGAAAAGACAAATGATGCAAGTGACTTTGAAAATGTGGTCCCCTTGTCCTATTAAATATCCTCCCATAGGATAACCATTCAAATGAAACTCTGCCAGCTTCATTTTTATAGTGCGGTCTTCTCTTGTCCTCCAGCTCAATTTCATTAACCTTATTTATAAACCATAGCCTTCCAACAAGTCACTATCGTCAGGCTTCCTTTGAAATTACTGTGTCTCCACTATGACTGCTCCCTTCCCTGCTACAGTAACAGTGCCATTAGATTGACACATTGCTTTTGTCTTTTGGTCAAGGGTGAAATTAAGTGATTAAATAGAACATACAAAGACTGACTATTAAGGCAACCAGTTGGGGTTTTTGAAATCTCTATTAAAAGATACCTTTCTGAAGCTTACTTTATAGGATGCAATTTTCCACTACATAAGGAAAAGGCAATCATGTTCTTGTTTTGGGACTAAATGTCATAATGAAATTTTTGTAGTACAATAGTTAATGCACTAGTAATTGGGTACTTTACCTAATGTACTGGTACTTATTAATGTGAATTTGTTAAAAAAAATGATTACTTCATTGAAATTAAAGAGTAACAAAAAAGGTAACATTGTTTAAAAATACAAATTTTTATCACTGAAGGGGAGGTTTTTTTTAAGAAATTGGAAAAATATAGAACCTTTCAAAATATCTTTTTTTCCATTTGCTAAATAATATTTCCCCTGAGTTTTCTCCAGTACCCAGACCTCATTCATACCATCTCCACATTCCCACAGGGTAAAAAGTACACAATCATCAAAGCTTCCTCTCTACCTTTAGCTAGCAGTAAGCAGTGGAACAGAAAAGCCCTTCCCCCAATACATGTAGCACCATGATGTTGCCCATCCTCACACACTCTCTCAGTCAGTTTTTAGCAGCTGCCATGTTTACTCTTGCTTTCATGGTACCTGAATGAGGGAAAGAATATTAGATAAATAAAGAATGGTTGTTATATACAATATATATATATATATATTGTATAGCTCTATACCAATAAAGAATGATTGTTATATACAATATATATATATGTATATATATATATATATATATATATATATTGTATAGCTCTATGCCAAAAATGCCATCCAAGCTCTTACAGGAGAGTTGACCTCACCTCCATATCACTAATACATGCAGAAAACCCTAGAAAATCTAGCTTTCCCTTCAGAGATAGCAAATGGGAGCTATCCCTCCCAATTACTCTGAGAAATAGTCACACATACAGTGGTTCCTTAGAATTTAAGAAATATAGATACTAAAGTAAATAGATTAACATACAAAAATACCAAAATAAATATCTTATTAACAAATAAGCAAGCATTTACTGAATATCTAAATGTTCTTGGAACTGTACTAGGTGATCTAAAAATACAAAAAAAATATAGAAGATGTACTCCTCACTAGTTTAGAATGTATTCAGGGAATGAGAAGTTAAACTGCACTGTTTATCCAACCAAAAGGCATGCTGTTGGATATATTTTAAAATGTATTTAAAAGAAGCAGATTTAAATGAGTTACTATTCTCTCTAGCCAACAATCCTGCTAGCTTTAGTGCAGACTAACAAGATGTATAAATAATTAGTAGCACATTAAAGGAACCTGCTGCAGGAAAACAAGGGGCCTCTCTGCCAGGTCTGCTAAAGAACCAAGGCAGCTCTGAGCTATGGGAGAGGAGCTAGAGTCGGAGTTCAGGTTAAGTGTTCCAGAGACCAGGGAAATTGAAAGGAGAAAACGATGAATTTTAAAATTCAATTCAGAAAACAGATTACGTTAGGCACTAAGACAAATGCAACAACAGCCGCAAAAGAAGAAAAAAATGACTTGGTCCCTGTCCTCTAGGAGCTTACGTGTGTGTGTGTTTGTCCTTTGTTGCTGAAGAAGACCATGCCATCAGAGAAATGATGACATGACTTGCACTTGACTGTTTTGAGTTAGGGAGAGTTGTACAGGTCACCAGCCTCACTTCTCCTCCAGAGACATCTGAATCCAGTGACCAGATATTCATCAGGATGACTAGAGATGACCCAGGGTGACGCAATTAGGGACATAGGAACAGAGGATTTCAATAGCTACATGGGACCTTTGATTGTAGCATCTTTGTACGGATAAAGAAAATGAGACCCATAGGGGTGAAATGAATTGTTCAAGGTCACATGTACAAGGTCACAAGTCACAAAGGCAGGACTAAAATGCAAATATATGCCTTGCTAGACCAGCTTGTTTGGCACTCAAAAAAGATCCTGTTTTATAAGCTAGCCAGAACCTCTTTCATGGTGGCAATTAGCATTTATCTTCCATAGTCCTCTGCCTGCTCCTTTTGTTGGAGTCAAACAAATCTATTCTCAGGTCATGTCTATATGCAGCAATCCAAGTAAACTGCAATATGGCCAGACCTTTCCTTTCAGCATTTTACATAATCAATACGAATCATCACAGCCCAATTGATCATGCAGCAGTAGACATCCATCATTGAAGCTACAGAATTCAGCATCCCCAGAATCCTTAGTCAACTCCCTTTTCTAAAAACATAGTTATTCTCTATCACTTAATTCTCCACTCTTTTTGTCCCCTGTACTTAGAATTGCTTGGATACTTTTCTTGTCCACCAAACAAGTTCCTACATTTTCATTTGACTTGTCAGGCAGGAGAGGTTCCTAGAGTAAAGAAATTATGAAAGAAACTTACCTCCCAAAGACTTTCAATGATTAGGATAACTCCTGAAACCTTTTAAAATCAATTTGTATAAATAGAACAAAAAAAAAATAGTAAGGAAAATACAGGATCTAAAAACCACCTATCAAAACAATGTGATTGCAATGTTTCTGCATTGTATGTGTCTGTGTGTCTGTGTGTGTGTGTATGTGTGCGCGTGCGTACACAGAAATGTAGTAATAGCTCAAGTTTACATGGTGCCTTGTGGCTCCCAAAACACTTTCCTTATAATATCCCATGAGGTTGGTAGCTAAATTATGGCCATGGGCTACAGCAATTGAAATGAAGTCTCCCTGGGTTTGGAGAACTTATAAATGAGAAGTCTTGATAAGCTTCTCTGACCCATTTCAATCCTTTCATTTTGTAGCAAATGCCCCTCCAAGTAAGTAATTATGTGATAACTCTATCTACACTAGAAAGGAAAAAGAAATCAAATGCTCAAGACTTATGTATCTAAAGCTTTAGTAAAACAAAACAAAAAAAAAAAAACTGTTTACAGTTGCCTTTACAGATGGGAGTGGAATGCTTCAGGCCCTTAAATGTATGTCCAGATTTGGGTGATGGTGTGGCAGTTACCCAGATGGAGGCTGTATGGTAGCCTCAGATGGTTTCCTAGATTTCCCTTTTTTGAAAAGGAAAAATGCCATCTTTCATTTGTATTAAAGATGCTGCCTCCTTTTCTGGAGTTACAAGATGGTGATTGTTAGGATACAAAGTATTACTATTATCTTAATTTCCAGATGTACCCTTTAGGATCTTTGAATTTAGTAACTGGTTGAGGGGCATAAGAATATGGTACTGGGATGTTCCATAATGTATTCCAAGTTAGCTAATAAGGGGGATATGGAGGGTCTGATCTATGACACCAAGTGCCTTGGGGCTCTCTGGGCAAAGATGGACAGTATCTGTGAGGTTATTCAGGGGGAGAAAAGCTGGAGACCTCAGCTGGTCTGGGGGAGTTGAAAGAAAAAACACAATACATACAACAATTAACACAAGATATGTGTCTATTATATGACAAATGCCATGAAAATAGCTCTGAGTTACTCTCTCAAGTGAGGAATGAAAGGCCTTACAGAGCCTATAATGCTTTTCTGTTACCTCAACTGTAAAAGGGAGGCAATGATAGCACCTACTTTCCAGGGTTGTTGTGGGGACCAAATAGGTTAACATTTGTAAAGAATTTAGTACAGTGCCTAGAACACAGTATCATACACACGTTAGTTATTATTACCTCACCACCATCATCTGGAAACAGCTACAACATTTACCTACAGCTAACAAACAGGAAGTCACCATTGGGGCATAATCAGAGTGAGAACTGTTTTTCCTGTATTTTGAATTCTACAAACCACTTGCAACTATTGGACTAATTGTGGAGAGAGTCCTGCTATGGCCAGGACCAGGGCAGATCTACACAACCTGAGACCCTGAGGGGTACTTGACATGATTGCAGGTCATATTGATGTTCTCCACCATACGTTCCTCTTGCTTTTCTCTTCCTGTCTCTCCCACTTTTTTCATTCTCTTTTCCTTCGTTCCTATTTGCTCATCCTTTATTTCTTTCTTTTTCCTTCTTTCCCCTTTTCCTGTGCCTCGAGACCCCCAGAAGCATTTAGCAGCAGTCCTAGGGAATAGCTTAACCCCATGGGTCACCCTGGGTAAATGAGATGGGCCCAAAGAGAAAATATTATTTTATAGAAAATGAAAGCATTCTCTTTCCAAATTACTGATAAAGATTGATTTAATCCATCTCTAAGAGCAACTAAGACTTTTCAAAGCAATGCCTAAGATTGGAAATAGGATCAGAAAAAAAAAAAGGCAGGATATGGGGCACTGAATTAACCAGCTGATTATGACTTTGTTGGTGCTGCTTTGGAGAATGTTTTCCCAAAAGCTCACCTGTGCCTTACAAACAGGTATAGGGAAGATTGTTGCTCCCAAGGAGAGCAATAATTCCTGCCTATTAGCAGGTAAATTTACCTCCAGGAAACCATTGAAAATCTTTACAAATCAGGACAATTTCCCCAGGAACTGAAATTAACCTGCAGGAGCTTTTAAGGGCTGTAAATGCTATTACTCCAAGTACAACAAGGTCAGCTTGAGTCGTGATTTGGGATCTGTTTCTAAAGTAGGATGATTTTTGAAGCAGGACTTGCCTGTTGCTTTATGTGTAGGAAAAGAAAGGAAAAACATTTTTTAATGGTTGCTAATCAAATGCTGGGTGACTTTCAATAGGAGAATTTTTTTATGATTAGTAATTCAAAGCTGAGATCATGTCTTCCTCTAGTGTTTGTCAAACAGAGAAACATAAAATCCTGCTAACCTATTCAGCTATCAAAAAAAGGTTTCCATGACAACAATGGGAACTCGGAACATTCAGTCTCTTGTCTTCAAAAATAACCTTTCAGGAGAGTCAGGAGAGTCTTAAAAGCAATAACCTAGCTCACCTTTCGTATCCTTAGGTACCTGCCTGACCACTATATTTGCCATACTCTTCCCTGTAAGAGTTTCTAAGAGTCTGTTTATTCTAAACCATCGATACAAATAATAACTGAAGTAAACAGCTGAGGATGAATAATGCCTAATTCCAGCAGGTTATATCTATCACTTCTAGTTGATGAATATATTAGCTCCACTGAAAAGACAACCTGATTTATACTCATGAATATTTACAGGGTGTGTATAGAGCTAAAGATTCCATATAATCATAGAATGTCAGGTCTCAACCGTAAAGGTCATCTACTCATAGATCCATGGATCGAGAGATGGAAAAAAACAAAGAGAACATCTGATACCACCCCTCATTTTACAGATGGGAAAACTGATGCCCAGGAAGGTTGTGAATTATCCAAAGTCACATAGATAGTTAGAGTGAGGGAGAAGATTTGAATCCTCTAGATGGCTCAGTGCATAGTTGTAGACCTGGAGTCAGGAAGTCCATCTCAATCACTTACACTGCTTGTGACTCTGGACCAGTCATTTAACCTTTCTCTGTTTCAGTTGCTTTATTTGTAAAATGTGGATAATAATAGTACTTACCTCTGGGGGTTATTGTGAGATTCAGATGAGATAATATATGGGAAGCACTTTGCAAACCTCAAAACACCATATGAATGCTAGCTGTGACTCCAAGACAACCAAATACCAGACAGGTTCAAAAGACATGCTCCATGTTACCAGCTGATGAGTGGCAGAGCTAGGTCTCCTGACTCCTAGCCTCTGACCATTTCTGCTACTTCATCTTTTCCCTTGCCTTTCTCAGTAAGCTGAATGTGGAAAATGAATTTACTCATAGTTCACCTTTTATTTTCAGATTCCGTATTCTGATCTTTTCATAACAATTTCCTTTTTGATTCCTACTTCACGCTAAAAGTCCAATCACTCCTTTGAAATGAAAATGTTTGGTGAAAATCTGGCCCCCTGTGGCAAAGACACAATGTAGCATCTCTGTTACCTTCTTCATTGCAATACAGTTCTGTGAATGTTCCCACTGTCATCTCTCATTTTCAGCACTCGGTTAAGTTCGTAAGAAAATTTCCTACTGGGCTGCTATTTGGAACAGAAAATCTCACCTCAGGAGAACATATTTTCTCTTTCTCTTGTCTTATTTCTCTCTCTCTCTAAAATAGAAGTGGACTTTTTTAAAGCAAGAATTCATTTTCAATAGCAATTGTTAGAGATTTTAAAAATCTTTCTCTTGATTGGTACAGCTTCTGCTTTTGCTTTTTTTCCTTTTATTATCTTTATAGCAGGAAAAATTAAGAGTAGGTGACATACTCACCTACCACAGTTCTAGTCCACATGAACAGAGCGCCATGGGTAAAAGAAAGGGCTGGGACTATTTCCATGCTGAAGTTTACTTGCTGACAATAAGCCATGGCCTGTGTTTTTAACATCCACATCTGATTCTTTTTGGCTGCTGCTTTAGGAGGCGACTGCTCTGGAGAAACACACTTTTATACTTGTATTCCCAAACTCGTCATCATAGTATGATACTTTTTTAAGTTCAATTTTATTTTTGGTTCCAAATTCTCTCCATCCTCTCCCACTCATGGAGAAAGCAAGAAAAATGTAACCCATTACAAACATGTACAGTCACGCAAAGCTAATTCCCACATTAGCCTTGTTCAAAAAATAAAGGACAAAAAATCGAAATAAATAGAAGAAAATGTGCTTTGATCTGCATGATGAGTCCATCAATTCTCTATCAGAAGGTGAACAACATGTTTCATCTTGAGTCCTTGGAATTGTGGTGAATCATTTGTTGATTAGTCATTCAGAGTTGGTTTTCCTTATAATACTGTTATGACTCTATAAATTGTCCTGATTTCTGCTCACTTTGCATCAGTTCGTAAAAGTCTTCCTAGGTTTTTCTGAAACCTTATCCTTCATCATTTCCTACAGCATCATCACATTCTTATACCATAACCTGTTCAGCCATTCCATAACTGATAAGCATCCACTCAGTTTCCAACTCTTTTCTACCACAAAAAGTGGTTTTCCAAATCAATATTTGACCTTCAGGGATCTGTTTCTATTCAAGTTTGACACCCATTGTTCCACATGACAGCCCTCCTGGAGGATATAACATTGATATCTCCTCTGAGATTTCTCTTCTCCAAGTTCAATAATCAGTTCCTTTAGTGATCTTTATATGGCCCAGACCAGGGGGCCTTTCACCAATCTGACTGCCCCACTGTGGAGGCTTATCAATAGCCTGAACTGTAGTATTTCCCAGAATTGAACTCAGAACTTCAGTTTGATCTGATCAGGGCAAACTGTTTCTGGAAGCTATGCTTTTCATGCTGCCAGAGATCTCATTGGCTTTTTCCTTTTTACCTGCTGACTCACAATGAGCTCATGGTTCACTAAAACAACCAGTCCTTTTTTGGATGAACTGCCATCTAACCATCTTGTACTTGTGAAGTCAACTTTGTGATGTCTAATATCCATTTATCCCTATTATGTTCCATTTTATTAAATTCAAACCTAATATCCTAGCCTGTCAAGATCTTTTCTTGACAAGATTTGTATTATCTATAAATTTGCTAAGCACGGAATTTATTTGTAACATACATTCTCTGATCCCACTTTCTCAAGGCAAGGTGGACTGCATTACCCTCTCAGAAAACCTTGTCTAATACCCTGAGGGTATGAGGGATCCATTTCTTTACTACCATTGTCTTAACCCCTACTGTCTGTTTCCCTTATTTATTAAGGAGCCAATTCTATTTAAGTAGTTAATAGCAGATAGCTTTTATGGGAGACATTTTCTTGGCAGTTAGAGTAAGGTCAAATGAACCAACATTTCCCTCAGTTTCCCAAGAGATCCTGCATCTCCCTTATGCCACCTCCATCTCTGGAAGAGTAGGTTCAAAACAGCTCAGTTTTATATTGGTTCCACCAAGTTCATGTCCAAATATGGCATAACGTCTGCATGGATCATTCTAATGGGTGGAGGTCCCAAAAGTCACTCCCAAAAATCTCTCCTTGCTCCCTGGTACATTGAGACTAAACTATACTCCCCTTGATTTCTGACTCCCATATTACTGTGTCTCACGTTCCCAATCAAATTAGAAATTCTACTCCCTGCAACTAGAAAAGAATACCAAAACATGCTAAAGATAAAGACTCATTTCTTAGGACCCATATGGCCTCAGAGGGGAAGAAGACCCTGAAGCCTTTCCCCTTATGGCACAGTCTCTCAACAGAGGTTATGAATGAAGGAGGCTTCTCTCCTCTCACCCTAAATGCAAATGCAGCAAAGAGGTGAAAGATTCCTAAGGCTTTTTTGAAGACATCAGCAGTTCCAGCTATGTAACCAAAGGAAAAATGTTCCATTGTCCAATACAGTTAGCCAACTGGATTCAGTTACAGAATGTCCACACATGCTCCACAGTACCTAACAAGACTCTTCCCTTAAACATCACCACTATTCTCCCAGAAGCTAATTCTATAGAATTTTCCACATGGAGAGAAGTCATATGAACAGGCTGATGAGGTCTGCATGTGCACTGGACACCTATTAAATATTTTTTTATTAAAGTCATTGATTAAAAAGGTTAAATAGCACAAGACTAAACACAAAAATTCAGGGATACCAACCAACAACTTCTTTACCATTTAACATTGAAAAATGAATGACTCTTCTTTGAATTTAGCTGTTCCACAAACTTATATTTGAGCTAATTGTACTAACGTCTAGCCCACATTTCTCCATGTTTTCTGTAAGAATAGCATGAGACATCTTATTATGATTTCTGCTAAAATCTAGACAAGATTATCTATAATATTCTCCTAATATAATAAGTTTGTGTTGTTCAATCATTTCATTTGTGTCTGACTCTTTGTTACCCCATTTGAGGGTTGTTTTTGGCAAAGAGACTGCAGTGGTTTGCCATTTCCTTCTCCAGCTTATTTTACAGATGAGGAAACTGAGGCAAACAAGGTTAAGTGACTCGCCCAGGGTCACACAGCTAGGAAGTATCTGAGACCAGATTTGAACTCGTGAAGATGAGTCTTCCTGATTCCAACCTCTGTGCTCTTTCCACTGTGCCACCTAGCTTCCTCAATCTAATAAGTACTTATTGATTACTAAAAATCAGGTCTGTTGTGATCTGCTCTTACTGAAGTTATGCTGGCTCTTTGTGATAATTTCTTTCCTTTCTTGATATTTACTATCTCTTTAATAATGTGATTTAGAATTTTTTCCGGGATTTGGAGTCAAGCTCATTGCTCTATGTATTGCAGATTAGATTCTCTCACTTCTTTCTGATTTGCCCTTCTCCAGTTCTGCAGGACCTCTCTTGTCCTCCATGATATTACAAATACTGTTGTTAGCGAGGGAGTCATTATCCTCATTCACTAGCTGTTTCAGTACTAAAGGAAGTAGTCCATTTGCTCCACAGGACTTGAATTCAGCAAGGGCAGCTAGATGTTTTAAGATTTATTTACATTGAGTCCACTCCACAGCACCCATTTTTATTCTTTCCTGCAAGGGCGATCACTGTGTTCACAGTCCCAAGCCAAAGTCACGTGCCATGACAAAGGAAAGATCGTTCCTCCGTAGGACCTGCACGTGTGCCAGATCCGCATCACACATTTCCTTCTTGAAGTCATGGATAAAAATGTTAACCAGGACAATAAGAAGCCAAAGAGGAATTGAGTAGCTCAGCCTTCCCTCTCATCACTTCTCACTATACCATTCACCCCAAGCAGTGGGCCTCCTATCCTTTACCGATCTTTGGTTCCTCAATGTTGTTTTAAAAAAAGCTTTTTATTCTCCTTAGATTTCCTTGCCAGAATCAACTTATTGTGAGCTTCAGCTCTCTCCACACTGTTCCTATAATATAGCACCATGAAAGACTTTTGAATATATCCTCTCTCACCTTCCCTTCCACCTTCTGTACATATCTTTAAAAGAAATCTAAGTTGATTGATGAGTTCTCTATGCATTCACATGTAGACAATTTCTAGTCAGTTTGTTAATAAACATTTATTAAGCACTTACTATGTACCATACACTGTCCTGAGCTCTAGGGATACAAAGAAAAGTGAAAAAACAGAAACAACCTACTGTCTCTTCTGTCAAGGAACTGGGAAAGAATATGAAAATAAACACATCCAAGTTAGATACCAAGTATATAGAAGATAATATCAGAGGGAGGGCACTAGCAACTGGCAGGGGAAGAAAGAGAAAGGAAAGGCCTCCTGCAGAAGGTAGGATTTGAACTGTCTCAAAAGAGGCCAGAGAAGCCTAAAGAAGAGGTGAAGAGGAAATACGTTCCAGGCAAGGGAGGGAGTGAAAACATGCTAACTTTGGAGATCGGGTTTCTTCTTTCTTCTGGAGATAGAGGGACAACAAGAGGGCCAGCGTGACTGGATAATTGAATTAGTCTGATTGTGGTTGTCTTATGGATCCTTTGTTTTTGAGGAGGACATCCCCGATAACATCATAGGGAAAGGTCTTGACTTGCATGTCAATTGGATTTAAATGATGAAGAGTTATGCAAAGTCATCAGCCTTGCTCTCTCTTCCTAAGTTATTGGCACCCAGTGCCAAGGCAAAAGCCAGGATGACTAGTGATGGCCCCAGATGCAGTGGATGACCTTGGCATCTTGGATGTCTGACCAAGCTGTACAGCAACTGTTTTAGCCGCCTTCATGGACAAAGGAAGGAATTTTTCTCATCTGCCCATTCTACCAGGGAAAATCTCCATGTGCTTGGGGCAGACATTCCCCTAGCTCACCAGTGATTTAGGCCTGTTGGTTACACCTCAATAAATTTTACTTGTAAATCCATCTGGGCCTCTCTCTCTCTCTCTCTCTCCTCTTTCTCTCTCTCTCTTTCTCTCTCTTTCTCTCTCTCTCTTTTTCTCTCTCTCTCTTTCTCTCTCTCTCTCTCTCTTCTCTTTCTCTCTCTCTCTCTCTTTCTCTCTCTCCCTCTCTCTCTCTTTCTCTCTCCCCTCTCTCTCCTCTTTCTCTCTCTCTCTCTTTTTCTCTCTCTCTCTTTCTCTCTCTCTCTCTTCTCTTTCCTCTCTCTCTCTCTCTCTTTCTCTCTCTCCCCTCTCTCTCTCTTTCTCTCTCCCTCTCTCTCTCTTTCTCTCTCTCTCTCTCTTTTTCTCTCTCTCTCTTCTCTCTCTCTCTCTCTCTCTCTCTCTCTCTCTCTCTCTCTCTCTCTCTCTTTCACACACACACACACACATTTGAGAGTCCATTTGCAGCTTGTTCAATTTCTTTTCTGCAATTGTCTAGAAAGATAAGAAAAGACCATGTTATCAAGTGCTTTAAAAGTCAGCAGATTTTACATTTTATCCTGGAGGTAATGGGGTTACATTACAGTTTATTGAGTAGGAGGATAGGGGTGACATGGTCAAACTTTAGGAAAATCACTTTGTCAGCTGAGTAGAAATGGATTAGAGCAGGGAAAGACTTGCTGCAGACAGACTAACCAGGCAGCTACAGCAATAGTCCAGGTGTAAGGTTAGCAAGGTCTGTACCAAGATGGTGACTGTGTTAGTGGAAGGAAGAGGACATATATCAGATGTGCTCAAGGCAAAACAGCAAGACTTGACAACAGATTGGATAAGTGAGGTGAGCTATAAATAAGGAGTTGAGGATGACAGAGGTTGAGGTTACAGGCCTGGGTAACAGAGAATGATGTGCTCAACAGTGAAATAGCAAATCTCCTCCCACCTTAGTACACTTGGAGTGTATTTACAATTACATTCAACAAGTACATGTCTTAGTTGACATTTTTTATAGTCAGTCTGTCAATATGCATTTATTTAGCACCTGCTGCTTGCCAGATACTGTGCTCAGTGCTGGAGATATAAAGAAAGACAAAAAACATTCGACTTTCAAGGAGTTCATGGTCTAATGAGGAGATAACATACAGACAAAATATGCACAGGATAAATGAGATAATCAACAGAGGCAAGGCACAGACTGGGAAAATCTTTATGTAAAAGGTAGGATTATAGTTGGGACTTTGAAGGAAGTCAAAAGGCAGAAATGAGAAAGAAGAGAATTCTGGACTTGAGAGACCACCAGTAAAAAGTCCTAATGTCAGAAGATTGAGGGTCTTGTTCCAGGAACAACCATAAGGCCTTAAGAAAACAGTGCAATTCCTCTCCAACACTGCCTTCCAGCCTCAGCTCAGGCCAGTTTCTAATCTCTGTATCTCTGAGATAAGCATTGACTTCCACGAATCCTGCAGCCCCCGTCCTGCAGTGTTGGCCAGTCCTGCTGATACAGTCCCATCTTCTCCCCCTGCCACACTGCTTTTTGGTAGACTTGTTTCCCAGCATCCCAGTTCATCTTCTGATCAGTCTGTTAAGAGCTCATGTTACATTTGTCATAATCATCCTGGAGAAAGCAAAATGTGTGCGGCCCTAGAGGACCATTATTCTTGTATTTAGTTATCTGCCAGCCTATTGTCTGCTAGCCACAAAAGAAATACCAAGAAGCTCGCTGGCTGATAAAGAGCCAATTCAGTTGCTGAACAACTTATGTTTGACCATATCTTATTTACCTCTCTTTCCCCAGGGTTCAGGAAAAGGACCTTACACCTAAGTAGGTAGTGATATATGGGGAGAGAAGCAATTTTCTTGTCAATAGGAATGCAAGACAAATGTTGATTGCACTTTCCGGCCCTTCCAGCCTCTTTAGTGCTGGGATCCTTGATCTTTTTTGCATAGTGGACTGCTTTTATAGTCAGAATGTTTTTAAACATGTAAAATAAAATAGTTACAAAGGATGAAAACAGTGATTCTTAACCTATAATTAATTAATTTATTGATTTAATATTTGGTAACTTTATTTTAGTATAATTCATTTCCTTCAGAAGCATATGCATTTTATTTTATACATTTAAAAAAACGTGATTCTGAGAAGGGTCCATAGATTTCACCAGATGGCTAAAGGGATCCATTACTCACACACACACACACACGTTAAGAATAGATGGTAAATCAATATCTCTTCTAAATTCTATTGGACTTAGACCACCTTACCCAATATTGTTAAGCACTAAAACAAGATTAGGAAAAATAAGACAGGGGGTGGGGTGGACGTGGCAGAATGGAAAAAGGGCCCTTAGCCTTCAGTGACTCTGTTGAATGTAAACACTTGACCCGGTTTGGGTAGGGACTGATATGGAAGAAAGCAACAAGGAAATTAAACCAAGTATTTGAAAGGAAGAGAAAGCATTAGGAATTCAGCATTCTGGCTTGCTACCCTTTGGAAAGGGAAAATTAATTCAGATCTGAATCCTCAGGTGCCCAGAATCAGAGCACTCTACATGTAGGATACTTCTAACCTACCATCCAAAGGAAAATGCAGGGAAGTCTACATTCTTGACCCTACTGGAATTTTGTCTTCTTTTTCATAACTACCCCTAAGCATTTCTGACTGGCTCCTGGCTTCTAGACAATTCCCTTCTTTCCTATGTCTGATAGGTGAATTTTAGCTAATACCCTGTTACCCACCCCCATCTACTCTCTCAAGCTTGTTTATTGATGCCCATTTCATTCTGAGCCTTCTCCTTGGCGTCTCAGCCCTTCCATCACTGCATTTTGTGATCACTCATCAACCACCGCCCAATTCCCCCGTCCCGCCACTTTTCCCCCTACATCTGGTCATTGAACCCCACTGGTCCAATGAAAGACCTTGATGCACATAAAGTGTATTCATAAGTAATTTTAAAATCATATGAATCCTCACACAAAGCATTTGTACCTTGAGATCTGGTGGCAGAAAAGTACTTTTGTTCCAGAAAACACTTCTCTGTAGACCTGCATGAAAGAAACTTGCCACTTATAAAAATGACACCAGAACTATAGCAAAACCTGTTATATAGTTACAGCCACAAATGGGTCTACTACAAAGAAAGAATGAAAAGAGTTTTGCAACCTCAAATTAAAAGCAAACCTTTTGAAAAGAGTACCATATTCTACCCACTTTGACTTTATGTAACAAGTCTGGTTTCCTTATTCTTTCTCACAGAAGAGAAAGAATTATTGTTTGTTGTACTTGGCAATGGCATCCTTAATAGACTTGGAGCCCATGATTAATTTACCCCATATGTTGCTGTCATTAGAAAATATTTATTGTGTTTGGGTCGAGGACACAGAGTTCTCTGATTTAACTTCGCTCTGGATTTGAAGGGTAGGGAGAAGCAGGGGAGAAAAATGATAGTGAAAGAAAGTACATTTCCCTTATAACATGCATCCTCCTCCTCTTACTGGGATGGTGATCAATATTCATGGCTGGAGATTGGAAGGGGCAAGAGTATAATAATTCTCTTCCCCCTCCCAGTACAACATCACCTAGTCAGTCCAAGATAATATGCTTTATACCCCACTCAGAGCACCAAGGCCTCCCCAGTATGGGTAACTTGTCATTTGTTCTGACAGTGCACATAGCACACATGCATACACATACACACACAAGCACACACACAAGATTTTTATTTCATGTTCTTTCTTTGGAAACAAACATCAAATCAATATTATCATTGCCAGTAGAAAAGATTTGATAATCTACTGCTTTATGACTCTGCTCCATTCATAACCCCTGTGACCATGTCAACCAACACTTCCTTCCCAGGGCATCACTCTCCTCTATGTATTGTCTCCCCCAATTAGAATAGAAGCTCTCTGAGGGGATATTTGTATTTGTATCCCCAGTGTCTAACACAGTGCCTGGCATGTAGACACTTATTAACACTTAGTAACTGACTAATTGAATGGGAGAACAGGAGAAGCAGTGCGGTATCACAGAACACTGACCAGAGAGACAGGTGAGAGTCCTATCCCAGGATCCACACCAATGAGTTAAAAAATCTTGAACCAGTCATTTTTTGAATTTGGGTTTCCTCATGAAAAAATAATGAGAAGGTTGACTAAATGAGCATTTGCTAAACTGTGTTCTATGACCTTGTGTTCTAGTCTCATTTCACTTGCTGGTCAAAACACTGGAGGATCATAAATTTAGATCTAGAGATGAAATGGAACCTTGACAGAAGCCATATTATCTAGGTTTCTCATTTTATACGTGAGGAAACAAGGGTCCATGTGATATGAAAAGGATTCCATGATAAAATGTCAATTCTAGTCACAATTCCGCTCTCTAAAATATTAAATAGGGAACTGTTCATACATCAAATGAAAATCTCTGACATACATGTGCAGGTTGATACTGAAAACACTTGGTAAGGGAAAAACATAAGGAGTCATAGCAAGGATCTCCTGACTCAGGGACCTGGTGGGAAGTCAGATGCCTTGGTCAGGCAAAGGCAGGTAAGTAGTCAGTCAGGCAGACACACGTGGGAGTCCTTTGCTGTGAGGCCTAGCAAAGTAGGATCTTTGCTGTTTTTGTTTTAGTATAATCAAGAACTATAGTGCCTCTATTTGCATGTCATTAAAGCAGATCTTCCCCATCCATAATGGGCCTGCCCATTGAGGGAAGCTTGATTAGGGAAGTTGTTTTATAGGAGGGACCCAAGCACCTTTTGCTTTTTCTATTGAGGCACTGGGTTAGAGGGTCATACCCTCTGACTCTGAAAAGTGTATAAATACTCTGAGGATGAGATTTGACTTTGGGGCTTACTGACTGTAAGTGTTTCTTTGGCCAGAGGACACTCTGGGAAGTGGCTAAGGAACCCCCTGGCTTTGAAAAATCAGATGTTGGTGCTTCCCTCTGTGGTAACTATGGTCAGACAGTTGGACCTATCTGTTGATTTGTGATATATTTATTGATTATGATCAGACAGAAGAAGTTATGGCTGTTGATCTTTGATTTCTCTGGATTTTGATTTTTCTCTGATACATGTGCTTGATTAAAGGAAATTGTTAACTCCTAAAAGGTTGCCTTTCCTTTTATAAATGCAGATTTAAGAAACTGTCATAGCTCCCTACCCCCACCCCCGTTGTATGTCGGGGTGCTTACTGATACATTTGCCAGTCAGATTATAGAAGAGAAAGGGGAAGAGAGGAAAAATAAGAAGGACCAAAAGGTGTGGAAGCAGGGACCCATGTTATAGGAGAAAGAACATTGGTTCTACAGTCTGAGACCCTGGACATTAATCCTTTCCTGTTACAACTTAAGTAAGTCTTTTCATATCTTCGACTTTCAATTTTCTCATCAGGGAGATGGACTAGATCTCCTAGGGCCCTTCCAGATTTCAGAATGGTCAACTGAAAGAGACCACTAAAGTCATTCAGCCCAACACTCTTATTTTCCTCAGATGAGGAAACTGAGACTTAAAGAGATAAAGAGATTTGTCCAAAGTCACACAATTAGTAAATCTCAGAAGTGGCATTCAAAGCTAGAGCTCCCAAAGACATCATGCCCTGATCCTTTACATCCAAAAGCACCATCTGAGTTGCAGAGAATTTCCTTCTCTTTAGTCAGCTTGTCAGAAATGCCTGTGACTCCTTCATGAACACAAGGCAGTTTGGTTATGAGCATCCAGCTTCTCTTGTTTGGGATGCATAGTCACAAATCTTGAAACAGCACAGGCTCTAAAGAATCAAAGTGATGGATGACCCAAGGGACAATGGAAAGATACATGGTAAGTGTAAGTAGGCTGTAACCCATTTACACCAAGGGAAGCCCAACATAATACAGTGCTAGAAACCAGAAAGTCTAGGTTTGTCACTTAATTTATTAAATATCTCCAGTAATTTCCTAGAATTTATCTAAATTACAAGTGGATCTGCATTTTTTGAGGGATATCTTCCCATACCCCAACATGCCAAGATCCTAGATCTCTCTCCTATGTGAATGACCTGCCAGGAGCCCAAGAGTAATTGAAATAACATGATTCAGGAAACATTACTGAAAAAGGAGCTGGGCTGGTAGATGAAGTAAAGGATAACAGATGGACAGCCCAAGTGCTAGTCGGGTCACACAAAGCATAAAAGGCATACCACTTCAATAGTTATAGGTCCTCTCAGTCTACTTCAAGACCCAAAGTATTCTGTGGATGAATTAATTTGAGAAACACTACTAAATGACCTCAAAGGTCTCTCCCAGCTCTGTACTCAAACTTCTACAAGGCAGCGTGTGCCAGATATGGTAAATGCTGGCTGGAGCTCAGATTCCTTGGATCAATGGTATTCAATAATACTACAAAACTACCAGACACCTTTCTCAGATGTCAGAAGCTCGTTTTTGTTATGCAAAATTCATATTCGTTGGCTTCCCAGAAACTGGTGATAGAAGTGTTGCACATAAAAGATTCATGCCCACTCGGCAGTTCTCTCCCAGATAGTTCTTCTCAGGGGATTTATTAAGGAATTTAATTTAAACCAACAGAAGCACTAGTATTTCTGCTGATCCCTCGTGTAACTGTGTTAGTGAACATAAATATACATGGACAGGCTTGTGGGGATTCTGTGATTCTTACAATTATCTAGTTCAAAGGAAAGCAAAGTGATTACCATATGTATGAAATGGAGAAAGAGAAAAGTTCTGCCTGGTGTTAGCAGGAAGAGTAAAGGTAGTTGTATAAATATGGATGCTGCTTATGCTCTGTATTTGATGTATTTTCAATACTCTCGATGTTGAAAATGCCTCCCCAAAATGGCCCATGGAAGCAAAATGAATGTCAGTTTTTCTTCCTGAGCTGTGCTTTTCAAACTTTGACCACAAATAGTGCAAGCTGATAGGATGCCTTCCTTATTCAGAACCTTCTATGGTGAAAAAATCATCACATGAATGGTTCAGGCTGTTAGCCTTATTTTCCTAAAGATTGACAACTTTTTCTTCTGGCTTCAGAATAACCAAATAGCCTTGGGGGAGAAAGAAAGTCTTTATAGCATAGGATGAGTACACTTGTAGAAAGACTCCATAGAGCTTGGCAAAGTCATATTACCCTGTAATTTTGTCACCAGAACTGTCATGAGTCGAGTGCAATGACCTCAGAAATGTACACTATACACATCTTATTCTTCAAAAAACGTAAATTGCTCCACTATTTTGATTCATTGTTGTTTTGAGGAGTGGGGGGGAGGGGGGAAAGGCAGCTGAGACCATACTGCCCATGCTTTAATGGATGGATGGGATGTGGGTGGGGGGAAGACAAAACAAGTAGAAAATAAGTAAATGCAAAATATATGAAAAGTAAATGTGACGGAACAGGTTGGGGTGAAGGGAATTTTTTAGGTTTTTGTTTAACCATTTTCAGTCGTGTCTGACTCCTTGTGATCCACATTTGGGGTTTTCTTAGCAAAGATACTAGAGTGATTCACCTTTCCTTCTCCAACTCATTTTACAGATGAGGAAACTGAGGCAAACAGGGTTAAGTGATTTGCCCAAGGTCACACATCTAGCAAGTGTCTGAGGCCAAATTTGAAGTCAGGAAAATGAGTCTTCCTCACTCCAGGCCTGGCATCACTGCTCCACCTACCTGTTCCTACACATTAGCAGCCTCTATAACTCATCACCTCACCTGAAAGGAACTCAGTGTGTAGTTGTCAGGTCAATTCTTTGTCATTCCAGCAAGTCCTTCTTTCCAACAGGTGTTTTACAGTTTCCTCAAGACACATAACACCTAATGTTTTAGACATACACTGGGAAATGGTACACAAGCAAACTTTTTCTCATCTGACAGAAGAGTCGTTACCTTGTTGACCAGAATACCACATGACTTCCTGGCCATTTTCAAACTATGTTAGCATTCATGGGCAACCCCCTGCCCCAACTTCCAGATACTCTTTGTGTGTTGACTTGACTTCCCCTCTCCCCCATTAAAATATCAGCTGATTGAAGGCAATGTACATATTGCTTGTTTGTTTGTATTCCCAGGGCTTAGCGCAGTGCCTGCTAGTGTTTAATAACAGTCTATGCATGTCTTAGATGCACAGGCTGATAAACTCACTAGCTTTGCTTTCCAAGCAGGACACTACTCAGAAACGGTTTGGACTGTTCTCTTCTTTCTCCAAGGATTACATTCATTAGAAAATGCCCCTCTATAAAGTATAGTGCCCAAACTCTAGTTTGAAACCTGGGTCAGGTACTTATTACCTGTATGACTTTGAGCAAGTTACTTCATCTCTCTTGGCCTCAGTTTACTCATATATAAAACAAAGGGGTTCAATTAGATTTTCCCAAGGTCCCCTTCCAATTATAAAATCCAATAATCCTATAATCATTTTTTGTCCTTTTCAGGTAGTTCCTGAATAATATCTCAGTCCTACTAGCTGAATTGTCCTTAATTTCCCATAACTACTAACCCATTTTTCTCCTGAACTAATAAAATTTTATTCTTAATTAGCTACCTAAGATAGCTCAAACCAGTCGCTTATTGCCATCTGCCCTGGCACTGTTGCATCCTCCAAACTGGACCTCCAGATACCATGCCCTTGAAAAGTTAAGCCACTCAACTTTGGGATGACGCATCTGGGACCATTTTGTCCTAACTGGTGAGGCCCTACTACTAGTTGGCCTCACGTGTGACCATTTTTTATTTGTGCTACCTCCTTGGTGTCTGCCCATCCCCTTTCTACCTCTTGCTGTGGGATCAGAAGTCAATGATAGCATTATTTCTGGAAAGGGCATATCAATCATTTATCCTATTGCTCACTATGAGACAGCACTTCACTGGTTCCCACTCCCCTATATGTATTATCTCTCCCTATTAAACTGTAAGAACATAAGTTCCTTGAGGACAAGGACTGTCTCACTTCAATTTTTCTATCCCTGGAGCTTCATTAACTCAGTGCCTGGGACATAGAAATGTAACAGTACATTGTTTTTATTTATCCCTCATTATTCAGCAACTCTTCATTCCCTCCACTACACATTTTCCTGTAGAGTGTACACTCCCTCCCCTTTATTTAAAATAAATTCATAAAATTTAAGTTAATTCAGTTATTCCTGATGGTTAGTAGACCCCATCCTGAAGGAATGGGGCTTATGAGTACTAGTAAGACAGATAAAAACAGCACCTAGGAAGGTGGCAGGCACAGGTTCACTCTTTTTTTTTTTTTTAGCCTTAAACTTTTTATTTCTCTTAAATAGACCATGACTTCCAACTTAAAGAGGAATGAACTAAACATCTTATTAATCATTTTATGTCCATGGATGACATAAAATTATGTGACTCTGCTAAACAATAACAGTAAACAGCTTTTTGATGTTCTAGAATTTTTCTCCACTGACATCAAAATGTCATTTAGACTTGTGAAGTGTAAAATTCTTTTTTTAAAAAATATTTATTTATTTATTTATTTGACTTTTTACATTCATTTTCACAAAATTTTGGGTTCCAAATTTTCTCCCCTTTTATCCCCTCCCCCCACCCCAATACACCAAGCAATCTAATTTTCCCTATCTCCAATCTGCCCTCTCTTCTATCATCCCTCCCTTCTCTTGTCTCCATTTTCTCTTTTCTCCTGTAGAGCCAGATGACTTTCTGTTCCTCATTAACTGTATGTCTTCTTTCCTAGTAGCAACAACAATACTAAACAGTTGTTCCTAAAACTTTGAGCTCCAAATTCTCCCCATCCCTCCCTCCCCACCCATTCCCTTTGGGAAGGCAGGCAATTCAATATAGGCCATATCTGTGTAGTTTTGCAAATGACTTCCCTGATAGTCGTGTTGTGTAAGACTAACTGAATTACCCTCCATCCTATCCTGCCCCTCCTTGTTTCTATTCTGTCTTTTGATCCTTTCCCTCCCCAAGAGTGTTGACTTCAAATTGCTCCCTCCTCCCATTGCCCTCCCTTCCATCATCCTCTCCCTTGCTTATCTCCTTCTCCCCCACTTTCCTATACTGTAAGATAGGTTTTCATACCAAAATGAGTGTGCATTTTATTCCTTCCTTTAGTCGAATGTGATGAGGGTAAACTTCTTGTTTTTTATTTCTCAGCTCTCCTCTTTTTCCCTCCACTAAAAAGTCTCCTACTTGCCTCTTAAATGACATATAATTACCCCATTCCATTTCACCCTCTTTCCTCCCCCTACCTTACTCTCTCACCATTTACCTTAATTTCTTTTAAGATATGGTCCCATCCTATTCAATTCACTCTGTGCTCTCTGTCTCTGTATGTGTGTGCATGTGTGTATGTGTGTGTGCATGCATGCATGCGTGTACATGTGTGTGTGTGTGGTCCCACCAACTACCCAGATACTGAAAAGTTTTAAGAGTTACAAATATTGTCTTTCCATGTAGGAATGTAAACAGTTCACTTATGGTAAGTCCCTTAAGACTTCTCTTTGCTGTTTACTTTTTCATGCTTCTTCTCATTCTTGTGTTTGAAAGTCAAATTTTCTTTTCAGCTCTGGTCTTTTCATCAAGAATGTTTGAAAGTCCTCTGTTTCATTGAAAGACCATATATTCCCCTGAAGTATTATACTCAATTTTGCTGGGTAGGTGATTCTTGGTTTGAGTCCTAGTTCC
Organism: Bettongia penicillata ogilbyi; assembly: GCA_023548195.1. Taxonomy (NCBI): domain Eukaryota; kingdom Metazoa; phylum Chordata; class Mammalia; order Diprotodontia; family Potoroidae; genus Bettongia; species Bettongia penicillata. The sequence goes on along the minus strand of JAJHZJ010000470.1, from coordinate 34,538,245 downwards.
TTTGACTTCTGGAATATCCTATTCCACGCCCTTCGATCCCTTAATGTGGAAGCTGCTAGATCTTGAGTTATCCTGATTTTATTTCCACAATACTGGAATTGTTTCTTTCTAGCTGCTTGTAAGATTTTCTCCTTGACCTGGGAGTTCTGGAATTTGGCCACAATGTTCCTAGGAGTTTCTCTTTTTGGATCTCTTTCAGGTGGTGATTGATGGATTCTTTCAATACTTATTTTGCCCTCTGGTTCTAGAATGTCAGGGCAGTTTTCCTCGATAATTTCATGGAAGATGATGTCTAGGCTCTTTTTTTGATCATGACTTTCAGGTAGTCTCATAATTTTTAAATTGTCTCTCCTGGATCTATTTTCCAGGTCAGTTGTTTTTCCCATGAGATATTTCACATCCTCTTCCATTTTTTCATTCTTTTGGTTTTGTTTGGTGATTTCTTGGTTTCTCAGAAAGTCATTAGACTCCATCTGTTCCATTCTAATTTTGAGAGAACTATTATCTTCAGTGAGCTTTTGAACCTCTTTTTCCATTTGGCTAATTCTGCTTTTGAAAGCATTCTTCTCCTCATTGGCTTTTTGAACCTCTTTTGCCAGTTGAGCTAGCCTATTTTTCAAGGTGTTATTTTCTTCAGCATTTTTTTGGGTCTCCTTTAGCAAGGTATTGACCCGTTTTTCATACTTTTCTTGCATCTCTGTTATTTCTCTTCCCAGTTTTTCCTCCACCTGTCTAACTTGCTTTTCAAAATCCTTTTTGAGCTCTTCCAAGGCCTGAGCCCACCCGACAACCCCCTGGGATGTCTGGGATACAGAGGCCCCACCCTCCACGTCTTTCCCTGATGGCAAGAATATTTCCTCGTCATCAGATCTGAAAGGCGGGATCATTTGCATCTGCTCAAAAAAGCTCTCTATAGTCTTATTCTTCTTCCTTTTTCTGGGCATTTTCCCAGCCAGTTACTTGACTTCTGAGATTCCTGTCCACCCCCACCTAGATCCACCCAGCTAGTGCTTGGGGTCTGAGATTCAGATGCCACAGGTTCACTCTTGATCTGGTCAGAAAGGAAAGACACTAATAAGGGGTTTATAATCTTGCTTTATTCCAGTCTAGTTTCTCAGAAGAGGATTGCTGATAATGAGAACACAAACTCCTACCACATTCCCTAATCACCCTTATCACAGGGGCCAAGGACGAGAAGGGGAGGCAATTACCCCTATATCTCAATGGGGCTAATGGAGACAGGCACAATTTGTGCTTCCCCTAAATCCCCTCAAGCCTCAGTGGAAGCCAGTTGAAAAACACAGATTCCCCCCAAGCTTTGATGGGGGCTGATCAAGACACACAGCATTCCGGCTTGTGTTTTCAACCCTAAGGTTCCCCATTCTCTACCATGCCCACCTGCTTTATAGGGCAACAGACAAAAAAAACCATATAGGAGCAATAGCTTCACAGGTTTACATCACCTCATTCTTGTATCTCACTGTACAGCCACAGTGGATGTTTATGTTATTTGTCATTATATAATTCTGTGCAAACATGGTGGAGATACTTTGAACCATAATATGGGAACTCATATCTAATCCCTGGGAACAAGAGATTGTTATGGCTATGGATGCTGGGAAAGGAACTCTAAGAAATAATAACAAAAATTCACTTTACACACACCAAAATCCATCTTACTTATAGCACTGCTCATTAGAAACAATCATAGAATCTGGACATAGAATGATGGCCAGATTGGTTATGATTGGATTTGGAACTCTAAGGGATGTTAGAGTATATGCAGTCCAACATCCTTATTTTACTAAAGAGGAATTTGAGACCTAGGAAAAATGGGTAATTCCTCCAAGATCATGTAGCCCAGTAAGGAGGAGCACAGGGAAGAAAGAACTTTCCTAGGAAAAGAGATCCTGGTCCATGTCATCATGAGCTGAGAGTAAACAGATTGGGCTGAGGCAGATGTTACAGTATAATCAAATCCAAGGTGGTGGGCAGTAGGTGAGAAAGGAGTTCCAAGCAGCTGCCCAAAGCCAGGGAAATCATGCTAGAGCAAATTAGGGAGAACAGTGGATGACAGGCAAGAGTAGAGACTGGCAAAATGATAGCCTGTATCATGAGAATTTTCTTCCCAAGACATTTTTTTTTTTTGGTCTTTTCTGGATGTAGTAACTTATCTGCATGAGTCAGAACAAGTATGATTTGAAAAGGGGACTGGGGAGGGTCATCACTTCTGGGCAGATTCATATTATAAAATTGCATCATCCTTTAGTCTAACCAGTTTTTCGTTTCTCACTAGTTGATCCATTTCCACTTGGGATTCTCAAATTAGAGACATCTCTGCAGCATATTGTTGCATGAAAACAATATCATGTGTATCATTTCTAGAGTAAGGAATAAGAAGCCAGAGATATTTTACCCACCAGATCATTCATTTTATTCTGTTTTCCTTCTCAGTATTTGGATTTTCCATAATTCTATAGTGCATATCTAATTCTGAAGATTTTTAAACACTACACATTTATCCCCATTCTAACACTTGCAAAAAAAATTAGTATTTTAAAATCTCTCACTTTCCAGTGGAAATTGCTCAGCTTAGGAACCCTGGGAAGTTTTATGCCTTACTTGATATTCACCACTGATAGGTCACAAGTGTCTCCCTAAAGAATTGTTGCTCCCCACTAGACAGAACAAGCTGATCACAGGCAAGCAACAGTGATTCCTGCTGGGCAGGAAGTATTCAGGGGTTGGGGAAGGTCAGACCCTGGCCTTCTGAGAGTCAGAGATAACAGGCTTATGGGAGTTTGTTGGCCAGAGCTTAAATGTCAGATTCCCAGCTCACTGTAGACTGGCCTAAACCATTCTGATGGCCCTCTCATAGACCAACCCCTAGGCAAGCAGCTGCAGCAGCAGACCTGCTGTGTTCTTCCATGACCTACCAGTAGGTCATTCATATAGCCTATCTTTAAAAGGGAATGATAAAGAAAAGGCTAAATTAATTCAATAAATTTTTATTATTAAATTTTTTTAGGCACAAAGCTCTGGGTCAAGCTTGGCCCCAAGATGTTTCATTTAAAAATTGTTTCTTACTTTGTTTGTCGAGGATTATTATGTATATACTCAATAAGAGGTGGCATGGCATAGTTATAAGAATGTTGGACTTGGAGTCAGGAAGACCTGAGTTAAAATCCTGGCTCTGACGCTGACCATAGCTGTGACCCTGAACATGTCATTTAACCTTGGTGTTCTCTCATCTGTAAAATAGTGCTGTAAGGCTCAGATGAAATCATATATATATAGTACAGTTTATAAAACTGTAAAACATTATATACCTGACATTTGTTATTGTTTTTCCAAATATTGCCAGAGAAGATTATAAACAACTCATAAATCTAAACACAGGTAAAATAGAGCTGTTAAAAATAGAAACAGAACAAAAACCAATTGGAAGAAAAAAGAAAGTTTATATGAGTTTTCTTCAGCATATGAGTTTTTCTTTTTTTATAGTATGCAGCCCACAAGGTTCATCCCAGTGCTCCCATTTATAATTAACACTCCACGACGTAGGCAAGAGCATATGAAAATTTCATTTCCCTTGTTCTGAGTGAGGAAAGGGTTTTTTTTTTTTTTTTTTCTGGACAGGGCTTCTATTGCGTACTCCTGAATCATTCATATTCCTCTCTCAGGCAGTGTTAAATATTATTTTATAAAGCACTTTGAAAGATCAAACAATGTTTTCCTAGCTATAGCCCTTTGATGAAATGCCATCACCAATGACTAAAAAATAGCCATACTCAGTGTCAGGACTTCTCACTTCGTCTAACCAGCTTCATGCTGAGTTGCCTCACAATCTGCCTGCATCGAGCCCAAATGCTGAATGTGACTTAACTAAACAAAGAGATCCTGAACCTTGAGGACTCCCTGGGACCCATGAAGCACTTCATCCAGTTAAAATAGGGAAAGATAATGAGCCTGGCAAATACGGAAGCCAAAAAGCTGACATTTCCCGCAATGGTGTGTCAGTTAGTTATATTTTAAAGCAATTCTGCAACAAACAGAGATTTGGGGACTGGCTCCCTATGAATGGAAAGCTAATAAAATCAGTTAGATGCTGGGCTATGTCTGCACTGCCAAGTCCTTCTGACAAGCTTCCACAAGAGCAACCCCAGGTGAAAAGCAGACATAATATTTGGAACTAGAAGAGCTTCTGACCCAGTTGTTTTATAGATGATGAAACTTAGGCCTAGAGAAATGGTTTCTCCAAAGGTCATGCAGGCAGTAACCAGCAGGTTGACATCCAAGGGAATACGGGAAGAAAGGAAAGAGCAAGATTGTGAACCCCACACTTCTAATTCAAAAACCACTTGTCCTTCCACTCTACAATGCAGCCAGCACTTCAGCTGTGAAAATCAGTGTAATTCTAGGCCAGAAAAAAATTAGGCCCAGCCTAAGAGAAATAAAAAGAAGAATTAAGATAAAAAATCTAACTGTTCATCAGTGTGTTGTTAGGTATTTGGTTCATGACCCTTTCAACTGTCACTTCATCTCTCTTTTAACTCTATGAAAAGCTGACAGCAAAATGATGTAGTCTGACTCATTGATGTAGAGAAGCCACAGGTGAAAGGCTGAACTGAGCTGGAATTAATTACTAAGAACTGAATTCATTAGTTCTGAGTGGTCTTTATGGAACTACTTGTGTATCGCTGGTCTACCTATAAAATGTCCATTAAATCAGAGTAGATAGGTTTAAGTAAGCTTGTTCAATTCAGTTCTTGAAAAGAAACAACTTCTGAATTCAGAATCCTAGTTGACCCAGACTCTAAAATCCAAACACTTACATGCCCATTGTGAATCTTACCTAATAACAAGCAAATAGTCATGTGGAGTTCTAAGTCTGTTTCTTTTAAATTGGCTCCACCTCAGTATTTTTCATTTCATTCTGATTAGAAGACAGATCATTTCTGTTTTGTGTTTATAAGTTTGGTTCTTTCTAATACTCAACATTTCCCTGATCTTACCACCAGAAAGATGTAGGCATATTTATATACTACCTACCATGTGCTACACTCTTTACAAAGAGTAGCTTTGATCCTATCATTTCCAGCTCAAAAACCTTCACATTTCTTATGACCTACTAAAGAAATTCCAAACTCTATAGCATGGCACTCCAGTCTCTACACAAGCAGAGCTACTAGCTGTAGTGGTCACACATACCCTATTCTTAAACCAAGCTAGATTAATATTCCCAAATTATGTTATGTCAAATGATGTCAACAGGCATTTACTAAGTGTCTATCATGTGCCACACCATGCTAAGAGTTGGACTTTCACATCTTTGCTTATTTCTTTTACCTAAAATGCTCTGTCTCCTCTTGACTATCAAAATTCCATCCATTCTTCAAGTCCCAACTCAAATGCCAGCTTTTTTCATGAAGTCTTTCATGATGACCCTTCTGTGAAGTTTGGATTCAATGAAAGAGCTGCACTTGAGGACCTAGAAGGTCACATGTAGCCTTGAGGCCACAGATTCCCCACCCCTGACCAAAGATAAAATGCCTAAGGTGTATGCCATTTAATATGGAACTTGGGAAATTACTTGGTCCTTGATTCAAGGGAACTTGGGCTTTCCTCTTCTCTGGCCTCTTGGATAGAACTAAGAGACCCTAGACTGCTTTTGTTCTGAAAAACAAAACAAAACCAAAAAAAACCTGTCCTCATTCTGCCAGTGTGAAAGAAGATATATACCCCCTCCTTCAAAAAATGGAACACATAAAAATAGCTGAGGATAGTAGCAATAGGTCAGCTGGCCCAGGGATCAGTGCCTGACCTAGTATGCATCTGGAGTCACACCACCTCAAGAAAGAGGTCAGCAGCTTCTGAGTAACCTCCACAAATAGGACATATAACAGTGATGCCTACCTAGCTCTTTGTAGGAGATCCCCCAAGAGGGGGAAGTCAGCCAAAGCTTCACAGAAGAAAGTGGAGTTGGATCTGGTCTGTGGAGCATCTTACAGACTGGGAGGAAAACCTTGAGCAGGCACATGGACAGATCAGGTTTATTATCTATTTCTAAAACTAGGATTAAAGAGGTGCCTGTGGTGACTCCTTCTTAAATAAACTAAATTGGAACTCAGCAAGAGGTGATGAGAAGAAGAAATAAGGATCCTCTCTCTATGAAGGAGAATCTGAGATGTCACCACAAGAGACAAAACTGAAGGGACTTTTAAAAAAACCATACTCCTCTATGGTTGGTCCATAAAGCCTGAGAGAGGTATGGAGCTGGCTGATACATCAGATCTCCCTCTGGCGTTATTTGGCACAAGAGTCAGTCGGAGTGGATGTTTTATTGACAGCACACATCCTAGTTCTTCATACTAAATTTATATATGTGTGTGTATATGTATATGCATGTGTATATATACATATGTGTATACACACACATACATATATAAACTATATAGTATATTATATACATAATATACATGTATAATATAATATACTAAATTAGATCTTGTATAATATAATGTATAATATAATATACATGTATAATATACATGTATAATATAATATACTAAATTAGATCTTGATACTAAAATATATCACGTACTAAATATATCATATATACAAATGATTACATTTGCATTTTCCCCAGTTTCTACTGGAGCTATGGATAGAGTTCTGGAAGACCTGAGTTCAAAGTCAGTCTTGGATACTTCTTGGCTGCATGACTGTGGGTAAATCTACTACTACTACTGTCTGTCTCAGTTTCCTCATCTCTAAAATGCGGATACTAATAGTACCTATCTCATAGAATTTTGTAAAGATGAAGTAATATGTTTGTAAAGTGCATTGCAAACATTAAAACACTATATAAAGGCTAGCTCTTGTTAACAACTTATTATTGTTTAATGACAACAATAGACATATACTAAAAGGTTTGGAAACTGATTGACATATTAGTTAGGTTGGTATTGTAGGTATTATCATTGCCATTTTTCATACGAGGGAAATGGCGCATACCTTAGGCATTATGTCTTTGCATAATTTGCTTATGGTCACATAGCCAGTAAGGGTCAGAGATAGAATCTCAACTGTTATCTTTATGACTCCAAATCTAACACTGTATGCACTACCCTTGCATCGTCTTCAAATGTAAAGTATCTATAGGAAGACTCAAATGAAACTTACACATGCACAATACCATAGCACTTCCACATACAGTATCTCGTAATAAGCATATAGAAATAACTATTTATGAAAGCAGGAAGGAACTGGAGCCTAGGATTAGTATAGCACTAATGTCTTCATTTTTGGTTGAACTGTCACTTCTAGGACCAAAACGGTTAATGTCCATGAGCAGTAGAAGAGACATTGTGATATTCATCCCTTAGGTCCCAGAACCATCCCTGGTGACATAAAGCACGCAGTGAGAGTCCACTAGGAGTCTATATTCCCCTGTCCTCTAAATAAGCAATCAGAGAGACACAACCTTTCAAGGGCCTAGATGTCTGTGTTATCCACCCTTTCTACTAAAAGGTCTAGTTTCAATGACTGTCCATCAAAACAGACTAGCTATCTCTGTGGAACCTGGATTCAGTCAATGTACATGAAAACATTACAGTCATACCTGAAACTGTAGCAATCATTTAATAATTAAGACTCCATGATTCTTTTAAAAATCTCTTTATCACACTAACTAGCCTAGACCAAAACCAGTTAGTCTGTATTCAACAGTCCATCTCTTTTTTTCCTTCATTATTCTGACTGAAACTCTTTTGCCTTTTAAATTTTATCCAATGCTAAGTGTGGGCAGTTGGGTGACAGGGTGGTATAGAGTGCCAGGCTTGGAATCAGGAAGACCTGAATTCAAATCTGGCTCCAGACACTTACTAGGTGTGTGACACTGATCAAATCATTGCTTTCATTTGTTAGAAATATCAAACCACTCCAAAATCTTTGCCAGGAAAATCCCAAAAGGGGTCACAAAAATCAGATATAACTGAAGATGAGTAAACAACATGTCAGGTGTAATTATAAAATTTTAGAGCTAGAAGGACCTTGGTCATCTTTTTGTCAAATGCTTGTCTTATAGATGGGGAAATCGGCAGTTAATTATGGGTACATCATTTAGATTCAGCTGGCAAAGAAAATAATTGGAGGACTATGTAAGAAGAGAGAACACATGAGAAATAAAAGAACTATGGGAAAGTCTTGCTAGAACATAGAAGAATTATTTAAATGACTCTATAAGAGGAAATGACCATCTACATGTATGGTAATTTGAGGTGCTCAAGTGGAATCTTCCTCTTGGTTACTTTTAGAATCTTTCCACAGTGGCTGTCCTTTCTTGAACACATGCATTTTACTAGGTGAAGGCTTGGTGTTACATAAGATGAGTTTTCTATTAATTAACTATTAGGTAGTCACAGATGAAATTAATATAATTTTATTAGGTTTATCTACTAACACTTATTTATAACATAATACAAAGAAGATACATACAGGAATGGGAAATAAAGCATTAAAGTGTTAATGAGAATGTAGACCCTTATCAGAAAGGCATGGATGGGAAGTAAAGTTTTTCTCAGCCAGAAGGAGGAACTGAAGGATCATGGGAAGTTTGAGTGAGGGCAATGTCGATATGAGCTGCCAGCAATTGCAAATGAAGCTCACATGTACACCAAACTAAAAATAATCATAGGATTTAGAGCCTAGTCTCATCTTAACAAGTGAGATACCCACACAAAATTTTGCCCTTTTCCTGACTCAACCACTGAGAACCGGGTGAATTCAGTCTCTCCCCTTCCTTTTTCTCATGGTATGACTTGCCCATGGGACTTTCCTCCTCTCTTTAAATTTTCCTTATTTGTTGCATGTGCTGTCATAATGGGTTTTGCTTCTAGATAACCTGATTATTTTTCCATTGTGAGTGTCTGCTAAACACAATGGGGAAGAGAAGAAACCAACCCAAAGACCAATAGTCCTAAACTTATCAATGGGTCTTAAATGAAAAGCCCTTTGAAGGACACACATCTTTTACTTCATTTATAGTTTTGCTCAGGGTTGGTCGGAGCTATCACTATAAACCACAGGCAAGGTTCAAGCTTCATATCTGAGAACACCAGAAACTTAGGTTTAGCCCTACCTAGAGGATGCTATTAAAGAGTACTAGATTTGAAACAAAGGGTAAATACTGGGGCAGCTAGATGGTGAGGTGGAGAGAGCACGGACCTGGAGGGCTTGAGTTCAAATCCTGCCTCAAGCACTTGACACTTACAAACTGTGTGACCTTGGTCAATTGGGTTAACCCAATTGCCTAACCCCAAAAAAAAGTAAATACTGCCTCTAGTTTTCTGATCCTGGGCAAGTTTTTAAATTACTTTGAACTTCAGTTCTATCCTTGGTAAAATGGGAATACTCATAGCACCTGCCTCACAGAGTTTTAAGACTCAAGTGCAATAATATAGGTAAAGATCTTCACAAATCTTAAAGCTCTATCACCGTTAGTGATTTGTTGCACTAACTACAGAGTTTAAAGGAGACAGAGCTAAGGAACTGAAGTGTAAAGCAGTTCAGTGTGCAGAAAATGTGGTCCTTGTGACAAGGGTCTACTTTTGTATCCTCAGAAATGTCTTCTGGAAAGCAAGAAGGAATGTAAGAGATTCTAAAATATAAAATGGGAGTGAATCTTTAAAGTAAACAATAGAAGATGAATTGTTAACCTAATGAACTACATTAAAATGATGGTACTTATGTCAGAGGGTTCTTATGAGATCAAATGAGATAACGTACGTAAAGCACTTCTCCAACCCTACAGTGCTATACAAAAATGCTAGCTATTAAAATATTTGAAATGACACTAAATTTTTAAAGAAATTAAAAATTCCAGACCCGTGAAATAAGGTACTACTCTGACCTTAAGAAGCAAGCAGTTCAGTTATTGCATAATCCTGTGTAATTGAATTGGATACATCTTCCAGAAGTGGATAATATTCTCTCTAATACTATGTATGAGTGTGACTTTGAACAAGTTATTTAATTTCCCTGTACCTCAATTTCCTCATTTGTAAAATGAAGGAGTTGGATTAAATGATGTCTGAGGTCTTTCTGATCTAGATTTGTGATCCTGAGGGAAACTTCTGAGAGAAGGGAGTATAAATGATACATTTGTGGATGCCTACATTAAATGCTGGGATAGGGACTGGATTGTGATTTCATTGGTATTAAGACTTCCCAAGTGAAGAAACCCCAATTCCTATCTAAGCCTTCTCTACAACTTACAGACTTCGAGACCTGCCTAGCTTACAGAAAGGTTAGGCAATTAACCCTAAGGCCATGCAGTCAGTTTGTGTTAGAGGTAGAACTTGAACTCAGATCTTGGCTTCAAAGCTAATCCATGCTCAATGATGACTATGGACATATAAGAGATCTGAATATGTACCTTTTAAAATAATAATTATGATAATAATAAGCTTAATGTTAAAGTCATATTGCAAAAGGAAACATTTATATGAAATATATCTCATTATGAGAGATATTTCCAATTTCTTCATTTGTTAGATATGCTTATACTCCAAAATAACCTAAGAACCAGGGTTTTCTTTGCTTGTTTTTAGCATTTTAGAGCCTTTCACAAGTGTGTGATAGAATTATTAGATCTGATACATTAAAACAATTGATTTATAAATATGCTTTCTCTCACATACACACCTCATCTTGAAAGATTCTAAATTATAAATAACCCAAAGGATAATGGAAGCAATAAATAGGTTATAATGGATTGCCAATGGTGACTGATGCACAACGAAAGACATAAAAGATATTGAGGACATTGGATACAACCTGGTACATAAGATGAAAAAACTGTTACTCTGGAGTGAGAGGACCTAAGTTCAAAATTCACCTCTGAAATTTGCTATCTGTATGTCTTTAGCCAAGTACATTCACCTTTCTGGGCCTCAGGCCTTCAAGTTTAAAATGAGAGCATGAGACTAGGTGGTATCTGATTGCCTTCCTAGCATTAGATATATGCCTAGAAAAGGGAGTCTTGGGCATAGTGGACAGAGAACCAGCCTGATAGTTGGAAAGACCTTCTTCCTCAGACAATGAATGTATGATCTAAGGCAAATCACCTAAATTCTAAGTGCTTCTGGCAATCTCTAAGTAGTATAAATGATGGAGCAGGTGTCAACCTATAATAATAGGGCTTGTTTCCTTCATCAGGAGTTTCCCCTTACCAATGAAATCACCTTTACTGTTAGGTATACATATGTATACACACACATAAGTGTGTGTATACATATATGAAAAGTAAAAAGTCTGGAAAGGAGATGTACCAGTGATTATCTAGTGAGAATGAGAGATATTCGGAATTCTGCTCAATCTAGTGCCAAAGGTAGAGATATTGATTGAACTTGCCTGCTTTGGAGGAATACACCCATTGTCATCTTTTGCCATCTGGAAACAGAAGCATTTGCAGGGAGAACATCAGCCTCATGACCTCTCATTTTCTTTATGATTATTCCAGTCCTAAGAGGTTCAGAGGCAGCTGTTTCTTGCTCACAGCATCAGCTACCACAGTTGAGAGAAGGGGCCATTCTGGGATTCACCTGGCCTGTTAGAGATGCCAGATGGGTGGGCACTATGCTATTTTCCATGTTAATTACAGCTCTGTCTCCCCAGCCATGCTGGACAAAGGTTTTGATCCTCTGGAAAATTTCAGTAGAAATGGATAGCCTTTTGACCCTTCCAACAGTTTAAATTTCAATTAGCTCGGAAGCCTCTTCAGCTTTGATGGTGACCTCACTACTGTTTCTGGGAAATTAATGGCAGAGAAACTAGGCATAATTCACTGTACATGGGACTTGACCATTCTAAATTGTTATACTTACGAAATCATAAAAAGAAAACCCTGACTTTAATATGAATGCAGCCATCTGAGCTGTCTGAAATGCTATAACTTGGCATCATAAGTGTAAAATATCACTTTCCAATTTTTAAGCTTTGTTTTCCTCAGGCAAGTACTTTCAACTTCCCTTGTCCTACCATTAGCTGACTTTGAATTTGGTGCAAATGTGAAAACTCTAACCCAGTGCCCAACCTTTAAGTCAGGGATTCTTAAAACATCTTGTGTCTTGCATTGTTGGCAGTCTAGTGAATCCTATGGACTTCTCAGCATTTTTTTAAATGCATAAAATAAAATACTTAGGACTACAAAGGCAACCAATTAATATGAAATAAAGTTATCATAATATTTTTAAAGAAAACAGTCCCACAGATCCCAGGTTAAGAACCCCTATTCTAAATTGACACGGTATAAATTTATCTAATTTCAAATGATTTGGAACAGAAAGCCAAGTCTCGGAAACTCAGCTGAGGGTGATGACAAGGCTAAGTCTCAAAAATCCATAAATGAAATTCACCTGGAGCGAGTTTTGTCTCATTTCTGTCAGATATTTGTTACAATTCTATTACCCACCTTAATTTAAGCCTAGACTCATACAAGTAAAGACAATTTCTGCTTATGGAAAAATAATTGTTATACCTCAGGAGCACTGCCTGTACTCTGGATGTCACCTTTTATTTCCAGGACTAGATATGATTTATCCTGCCTGTTTGAGGAATGGAAGGTCTCAAAGCCATTGTTTTATGTGCTGTAATATTTTTATATCATAGTTATATTGAAGATTAGTTTGTTGCTTACCATATGCATGGGAGACGCTTTGAAGGACAGCCTATAATTTTGAGCTTTACTCTATGATGAAAAGTGATTTTTGTGATTGTAATGGGGATCCGGTGCATGTGCCTCCCCTATCAACTTACAAAGATAATATCTCTACATCCAATTCCATGTGGGAACATCATCCTAGCAAGCTGATGGGGGCTGATTATATGCTAGAGCCCATTGCCAATCACTGAACAGCACAACAGGATCTTGTGTTCTCTACACCTCTCAATCAACTGAATAACCATGAAGATGATGTTCAGATCACAAACTATCCCTTTATGGATGCCAATACAGAAATTATTTTTTTCAAAAATACTCTGATAGTAAACCAGGAGGAATGAAGCAACAGTAAAGCAGATGGCTAATAGTTCATCTCAGTGGAGTAAAATGTATGCACGTTCTTATTCATAAGGTCCCCTGTTTGTACCTTTTCACTATTGCTGCTTTGTTATCTTTAATTTATACGGCTCTTGAAGGTTTGCAAAGTACTTTGCATATGTTATGTGCAAAGAGGTAGCTAGCTAGATGGCACTATGGAGAGAGCCATCTGGTTCAGTGGATGGAAAGCAGGGGTTGAAGTCTGGAAGACCTTGCCTCAGTCACCTACTAGCTATGTGACCCTGAACAAGTCACTTAATCTTGCCCAGCCGAAGTTCCTTATCTGTCAAATGAGAATAACAATAGCATCTATCTCCCAGCTTGGCTGTGAAAATGAGATAGAATTGTAAAGTATTTGCAAATCCTTACAGCAAATGCTGTTATTATCAGGGACCGCTATCCCCTCCTCGAAAAAAGCCCACCCTGCACCTGGTCTGGGAAATTGTATGAAACTTCCCGGTGGCTGCGACATCAAATACTATCTTTGCCTTCTGTACTTCCTGTTTACCCAAACCCTGACCTTTGCAATGTGGTTTTTGCCTTTGTAAGCCTCATAGTCAGAACACTTGGGACTGCATGGTTTGGGTCTGTCTATGCCCCGTGCAGCCGCCAGCTAATGAAGAAAACCACCAAATTCTCTGTCCCTGTCCTTCTCGCGTGGTCATTTGCAACATTTGGTGTTCCCAGCGAGATAGTGGTGTTCCGTGTCACTGCCAACAGGACACTGGGATGACTCAGCCTCCTCCAGAGGAAGTGTTGGTCCCGCTGGATTCTTCAGGGGAGCCGGCCCCTGAGATGTTCCAGGACCGCGAGCATCAGGTGGGATATCGACCGAGTCCTCTGAGAAAGCTGAAAGAATTCCCTGTCAACTGGCAATAAGGTGGAACCATTCATTGGTCGCCCCCCGCAAGTAAGATCTGGTTTTCTGGTTTTTTCTGGTCTGTAGTGGCCGGACACACCTGTGTTCTCCCTGCTCAGGCCCTCCTGAGACGTTAGGATGGGCTCCTGGATTTGGTTTGGTTATTTGTGTTGTCTGTCCTACCAGTCCACCCGTGGCGGGGAGAACGGTCGGCCTTGTGGCATCTAGGGGAGGTACCCCCTGAGACGTTCCAGGGCTCCAGGTGCTGAGGATGACCTCTCCATGATCCTCTGGGTGGACGGCCAGGAGGACTGTTGTCTCCTGTCATTTGTCTAATCCCATGTAGTGTCGGATGTGTCGCTTCACTCTTTTTCTTCAGGTCCTCTTGTCCGGCTCTAGACTCTTTAGGTCGGCACCTGAGAGGACGGGGAAAACAAAATTCAAAACTGGGTGAAAATGATTTGTTAAATGTTTTGTCTGTATGTGTTGTGTGTGAATGAAAGTACATGTCTGTGGTTTGTGTCTCTGTCTTCTCTGACACTGCGAGGCAGCCAGCCAGTAAGAGTAGGAAGGCTGAGGGGAACTTATCTCCCCCTTTCAGACATTTCCTGCCTTACCCACAATGAGACATGAACTAGAAAGCCTTTCCATTCGTTTATGAAGGCAGACAAGGCCTGACTCAAAAAAAAAAAAAAGGGGGGGGCAGAAAGTTTTCTTGCAAGTAGCAAAAGTGTTTGATTATAAAAGATGATTATCATTAGTGATTACAAAATTCAGGTTTGATATAATTTCAAGTTAAAATTTGTCCTGAAGCAACTGAAAATGCTCTTCTTGTCAGGATTAGGTAGAAAATGATATTGTTACCTGGCATTTATGATTGTAAAGAGTATTTGTTAGGAGTAACTGAAGGCAATTGCTATTATGAATTGGGATTTTAAAAAGGATGTAATGGAAATTTGATAAGTAAGTGATGAAAATATTGATGTTTACTACATAATGGTAGAGTTAACTGCTTTTAGCTAGAAGGGGGAGTCTAGTGCAGAAAGTTATAGTTAAAGATGTGAAGAACTAGACAATCTGAGTAATGTGATAGATTTGAGAAGAGAGAAGGAAAAATTACTTAACTTGATTTAATATAGTTAATAGCTCAATCAAATGTAAGATGACTTTATCTGATCAGGTGATAGGAGCATGCCTACATAGTAAGGTTATTGTGCAAAGTGATGTGGAGATGCATTCAGCTGAGTAGGGAATGGTTCATTTAAAGTTCTAAGTAAACTTAAATAGTGTAAATTCTTAAGTAAATCTAAATGTTGTCATGTTAGAAATTACATTGTTAAATAAAATGGGTTTTTGCTATGAATCAAGCATATCTATAAAAGTACGTAAAAAGGAAATTTATGGCCAAATGTGAAAAGGCCTTAGTTTAGATCTTGTAATAGTTGCCAGTTAGTTTCATGAGAGTTTTGTGACAAATTGTAAATTGTTTTTAAAAGAAGAAAATATTTGTTGAATGAATCTTTTTTATGATCTTTGAAAGGCCTACCTACCAAATTTATATTTGTAAGCTAATCTGTTATAATAATTTCAGGTTTTATGGGGGGTTTGGAAGATAAGGGACCAGATAAGGAAGACCAGGAATTTTAAGACAAAAAGCCTCCTGGCCCCACCCCACCCCCTTCCTTTTGAAATCCAATCATTACAGAAACTTCTTAAGATGTAATCTGAACTGGAGATGCTCAGAGAAGAGATGTTAACTTTCTACTGTAAAAGGAGAGGAGCTGGTCCCATCCCCACTCAGGGTCAGCTAAGATTTAGGAGACTCTAAATGATCACCCACGTGGTGTGGCTCTTCATTCTGTTAAAGTTGTAATCTCTATATAAAATGTATATGCCTTTGCCACAGCCCATGTGCATGGTTCAATTTACAAGGAAAGAGGCCCTCTTACCTCCCTTTGGGAAAGACATCAGGAACGAGGAACAGATCCTAGCGCTCCTTGAGGCTATCTAGCTTCCTCAGGCAGATCCTACTGTTCATTGGTTCACTGCAAAGGCCATCAGGCTGGGAATTCTGAGGCCCTGGGAAATCTAGCTGCTAATGTCCTGGCTCTGGAGGCGGCCCTAAAACCAGTGGGGCCTGCTTGCTTATCTGTTGCAAAGATCAACTGGGTAAATACTATCGACTGAATTAATTACTGAGACTGAAACTAAATCAGGGACATCTTTGATTTAGGGAAAAGAATTCCAGTCTAAGTTTTTTAGAGGCAGGTAACCTCTGGTAAAATTTGGCATTGATGGAAAAGTGAAATGTTTCTGTTTGATGTGAATTTGTATTATGAACATAAGTTAAAGTTAGTGTTTGAACTTGTCCTATGTATAGCTCATTCTTTTAGATTGAGCAGGGTTAGGAAGGGACAGAGTAGTTTGGGAAACAGATGTAAAGCTATTAGAGCAATAACCCAAGGCTTTAATGGTAAATTTGATTTTTAGGCTTGTTATTTTATCAGAAACCAGAACATGTATAGAAAGGCATGTATGCCTCCTAGGACTTACTTTAAAAGATGTTCCTGAGCCAATGTGAAATTATAGTCATATCTGAAACCTGATTATTGGAACTTGCTATTTTAAAATTGTATCGGACTATTAACTGACGTTCTTCTAAGTCTAATTCCAGGTATGGATAGCAAGAAAGGCGGTCTGAGCCTCCTATCCATGATGCCAGTAGGCCTGTGAGATGTTGGCATGAACTGCAAAAAAGATGATCTCATGGGAAGGGTCGGAGAGCAGCTGTTCAGCCTGGGCTGAGATAGGATTCTTCTGACTCAATTTCCCCCCTTGACACCTGGCAGACTTTAAACCTGGCTGAATGCCAGTTTGACGATCTGCTCCTGCCTGGAATTGACATGAAGTTGGGGAGATATTGTTTCCCTTCAGTGTCCCTACTCTTTGTAGCAATTTCCTGTAATCAAAGGTTTTGTAAGCTTAGTACCAGATCTATTAAATTATAGATTGTTGGTAGGGGAACATCTGAGGTTAAGTCTAAAATTAAGCTGTTAGGATTAGGACTTTAAACCAATGACAATAACTTAGAGTTCCTTGACTCTTAGTAATAGTGTGGAGACAATCAGGTCAAGGGTTTGTGAGGTTAGCATATATGGGGGTCTCAGGGTTAATGTTGAAAGAAAAATGGTTTGTGGTTCATATTGCAAATGCTTTAGAAGAAGCATCACATGACCAGAAGTTGGAATTGTTTTGTGATGTGATATGTACTGTGTTAAATATGACTGTTTATTGTATTTATGTAAGTACTGGAACCTGTTATTAACTCCTTTGTGAAATCTCATCTTCCTGATGGGGGAATGTAAAATGTAAAAAACGGGGTTCTAATGTGAATTTCTAAAACATGACAATTGGCCAAATTTCCAATTTCGATTTTGTAAGAGTGATAAGTGTATAAAGCTTAGAAATGGTTGTCTAAAATGGTATTAAGGTTAGTTTTGTAGGAAAGTGGACATCTGGATTTCTACAAGAAGAATAAAGGAAAGAAGACATAGAAATGCTGTGCTGAAGACTTCCTAAAGGAGCATCCAGACCAGAAAACTGCATCAGATGATGTTCCTCCTCAGACTATTGTGTGAGATGGAACCCCTGAATGGATAATTCATTGATCTACCTTTGTATTTTGAATCTCTGTATCTGTACTTATATAAAGGAGACGGCCCCCTTGTAATTTGTCCATACTTCGGTCAACTTTGTTCCCTATTTTCATATAAAGGGGGATAGATGAAGGGAACAATTCATGAGGGAAAGAATGTGAGGAGGTTCTTATTGATTGGATTTAGGTATGGAAACAGGAGTTTTAAAGATTGCTTATGTTCCCATCCAAACTTGGTCTTCTCCTTTAGATACATCCTGATGGTCATGGTTTGGGGGTAGCTGGTGGAAACAAATACTGTGGTTTGAGATCATTGCATTAAGCAGCATTATTCTTTTATTTGTCTGCCTGCCTGGCAAGGTGCCATTAATTACTAGAATAGTAATATGGTAATAGTGCAGGATACCATATCAAAAATAATGACTCAATGAACAGGGTAGATCCCTGTGAAAGTGGAGGAAGGGGATGAGCTAGTGGACAAGGATAATTCCCTGGCTGAGCAAATGTACCAAGAATGACATTAAAGTTACTTAAGTAGTCAGAGGGACAATACACATCCCTCTCTTGGAAGATGAGGGAGGAGACAGAGGATGCACGATAGACTGATGTGGGAGTCTAGGATTTGACTCAGTTGGCTAAAACCAGTGGGGAATGAAATAAGCAGAACCCTGATAAGGAGTCATTTTGGTTTTAGCCACCATTTCATTCTCTTGTTCCAACTAACTGCAGGGCCCGCCAAAACCCGACAGGGACTATCCCCTTCTCAGAAAAACCCACCCTGCACTTCCCCGCTTACCCAAGCCCTGGCTTTTGTAACGCAGTTTTTGCCTTTATAAGACTCAGAGTCAGAACACTCAGGGCTGCATGATTTGGGTCTGTCCATGCCCCATGCAGCCACTGGCTGATAAAGAAATCCACCAAATTCTCTGTTCGTATCCTTCTTGCGTAGTCGGTTACAACAAAAAAAAAGTCTGTATCAGACTTCATACTGAGAGCTAACTTAGACTTTTTAAAAATTGTTTCTTTTACAGTGACCGCTAAAAAATGGGACACTTCATCTTAAATATGTTTGAATTCTTCTGTAATCTTATTTGACTTTCAGATTGACTTTGGGAGGGTCTGTTGAGGTTTGGGGTGCTTGTGACCCCAAAACACAGATACCACGAGACTTGCCTGAATGAATTTGACTCAAGCCTTCTTTCAGCCAAAGTAAAAACAAAGTTTATTAAAGATTTGCCATATTGGGAAGAGTCTAAGCATTTATGACACTTGTATTGATAAGCTAGCCAGATACAATCTGACCCAGATTGAATTTTAGCCCCTTCAGGAAGACAAGAAGGATATTGAAATACAGAAAGACTGTAGGAAGGATCTGAGAGTGGTCTAGTAGTCTGGGGTGATGGAAGTAGGGGTTTAGGGAGGGTCTGGAGGAGGATCTTGATGGGACTGGGGTGATTCGAGGTCAGAACCAAGAGAGTGGGATTTTGATATGTTCAAGGGTGGGAAACAGCTGGAAGCACTCGGTAGGTAATGATGGAGGGCTAGAGTGGGAAGTGGAGAGGGGGGCGCAATCCAGAGGTAACAGATAATGAAGGGCTAGGTTGGTTAAGGGTACTTTACAGAATCAAGGATGGGAAGCAGCCAGAGGCAATCTGGAAGTAACAGACTATGGAGGGCTAGGCTAGGTTAAGGGTAACAGATTTGGGCATGAAAAGCCAAAGTGGGAAGATTCAAAGAGAGAACAAGGGGGTTCCCAAAGTATGTACCCCCTCAGGTCACTCGTTCACTTGTTCTTTGAATTTTTCCAGTTGGTTGATCACTTGCAGGGAGTGCTTGATAGTCAAGATGATGGGAAGCTTCTTCCTCTATTTCTGAATACATATTTCATAAAATTGGTAATTAAGAAATATCATCTATGGTAGAAATTTAATAAGGACTCTTGTTCCTTATGAAGACAATAAAGTCAAAGTGAAGTGAATTTGGGAAAGCACTCCTTCCTTTCCCTAACTCACCCAGACAGCCACAGTGACAGTGTGATTGAGACCAAGGGCTGGATCCCTGACAGGGAACTGTTAATTATCCTTGTCCTCTTATTATTCTTTTCTTTTCTTTTTGGCTCTGATTTATGAACTGCTTTTCATATTCACAAAGTGGCTCATGAATCACCCAACCTTACAGAAATGAATAATAATGAGCCCATTTACACAACATTTGGTAGGCAACTAATTACCTGGAAATCACTGCCTGGGATTACACCAAAAAGACTCTTATTAGCATTCTGTACTAGATCTACAAAACACAGTGGAAAAAAAAGAAACCAGAGGCATAGAAACAAAGAAGATAAAAAGGAAGGGAAGTATCCCGATAAAAGAATATTTTCAGGGTACATCTTTTTTATCAAAACTATCCTCAAAAAATATTTAGCAAGTGCAGCTCTGTATATGATACCAAGCAAACCGAGTTTGGCTTTTTTTTAAACTAGTTATCCTATACCAATTTAGAGGAGGATGCAAATCATTCTCTAAAAAGTCTTCATAATGGCTTGAAGAGAAATTCCATGAATTGCCCCTAAGACATGGAGCAAGAACTTTGCAAGGAAATATTGGAGTTCGATAAAAATAATTGTCAAATTACCCAACAACCTAAAAGTGCAGCCATAGTAACTTTCTCTTGGCACTGAATAAAACCAAAATAGTGGTACTACAGGAGCTGACCTTCTGAGATGGAGGGTATATAGATAGATAGATCTATATAGTATATATCGATAGTATAGACAGGTTTATTCAACGGAAAGATGGAAAGATGAATAAATATCAACAGTACATTAAATGTACAATATGAGCAATTATAAACATAATTATGATATATACACATACACAAATATACATGATGGGGTACAGACTCTGGGAACCTCCTTGAACTCTCCTCGAATCTTCCCACTTAATCTGACTTTTCATCCTCAAATCTGTTACCCTTCACCTAGCCTGGCCCTCCATTATCTGTTAGCTCTGGATGGCCCCACCTGCTTCCCACCCAAGCCCTCCATTATCTGATATCTGCTGGTTGCCTTCATCTGTTTCCAACCCTTGATCCATCACCCCAGTCCCTTGGACTTCTCCTCAAGACCCTCCCTAACCCCTTCCTCCCATCACCCTAGGCTACTAGACCACTCCCAGATGTCTCCCACAGTCTTTTCTGTATTTAAGTTCCATCTTGCCTCAATGAAGGCATTAGCTCAGACTCAATCTAGCTGAGATTGTATCTGGCCCACTTGTTAAAGCAAGCATTACAAATGCTTAAGGGTCAACCCAATATGGCGAATCTTTAGTAAACTTTGTTTTACTTTGGCTGAAAGAAGGCTTGGGTGGAATCCACTTGAGCAGGACTCGGCATGTCAGTATTTTGGGCCCCAAGCACCCTGAACCTCAATATACACACAAGTTGGTTTGAACCAAGTTGACTCTAGCTATGCTCTATTTACGCTCATCAGCTCCTTCAGTAAGGTGAGACTACTGACAGTAATAACATTAGATCATGTACTTATCCTCACTCTTGATAATTTTTTTGTGACATGCTTATAAAATTCCTGTTCAGGATCTAGAATTCTCTCCATGGCCATAAAATAGAGATTTTTCTCCTACCAAAGTTAATTAGCTCTCATTCCTAAAGGTATTACACCTCAGACTCAGTAATACCACAAAGCTCAGGTCCTGGGTGTGGTCTCCGGACAGGATCATGCTTTTATATGTGACTCAGACAAACCCATGAGCAATCATTTACCCATACGCACGTCTTATTCCCAGACAGCTCACTGGGTAGCTTACAAATGAAAAGTTCCCTTGGGCCTTGGATGAAAAGCTCGAGTTTACTTGGGAATCTACAATAAGATACCTATGATTATCTTTTATAATTGGAAATGCTCACTTCCTGGTAAACTCATTGTAACCACAACAAATTACACATGATCAAAAATTCTCTGGAACTGTGCTCTCTTTTTACCTTCACACTTAAAGTCTGTTCTTGTTTTGGAATAGGGGTTCTGTTCTTTCCTTCTTTTTTCAGTTGGTTGATAATTCCGGAAGATCTCCTTTGGGGGGAAAATAGGTATAGTTGAAGGTTTCCTGGGATGCCGAGAAATCATCAGGGGCCAAGAGTTTCACCAGCAGCGTTTACGGAGTGATATGAGGTTTCCCTAAGGAGATTACTCCATTGGAATTATGGTATAAGTCTAAGGCAGAAGGACTCAACCCAAACCAGGGGGCATGTAGGACAAGGGGAAAGAGGAAAGAGGAAAGTTTTGTGATTGAAGATATAGCCTACTAGGTGACAGTTGGGTGAACTCAACAAATCATTTTAGGTGAGTTGAACGTAACATTTGTCAAGAAGAAAGGCTTTATTTTCTCATGTGCATTAATACTTCATACTATCACTGACATATTACTTCAGGCTCTAAGATTCTGTCCTCTGACTTTATCAGGCTGTGATCATTCTTTTTGAAAGCTTTTATTTCAGGGCAGCTATGTGGTACAGTGAGTGGATAGAGCACATGCCCTGGAGTCAGGAGGACCAGAGTTCCAGCCAAGCCTCAGACACTTACTAGCTGTATGACTCTGGGCAAGCCATTTAATCCTGATTGCCTGCCCCCTGTCTCCCACCAAAAGCCTATATTAATTTATCCTGTTGATTGAAACTAACAGGCAATTTTCTGTCTAAGTTGCCTGGGGTAATAATATTTACTCATTTATTTAAACATCCTCTTGCTAGACTTTTCTCTATTTGGTCTTTGGAGTACCTAATTCCTTCTTCAATTCTAAGTTCTCAGAAGACATAGACTACCTTTTTTCCCTTTGTGGAACAGCTAAAGGTGATCTACATCCAGAATTAACACAATCTTTTCTTTTGTGATCAGCTGAAGAAAATGGGGTTCAGATTAGACATGAACAATCCTGTCTTATAAATTCTGAGTTTACTCGGTGGGTCACAGCCACATGATTTCTATTTATTTCAGGGTTCCAAAGTACCCTTGGCTCACTTTCTTTTAATAACCCGCTTCTTGTTCAAGCCCACTGGTCAATTCTGTAAACAAATTATCACAATGACCATTTCAAATAACCTACCTGGCACACAGTAAGTGCTTAATAAATGCTTGTTGATTTGAAAAGAAGCAGATTCATCATGCTGCCTCCCGTTCCCGCACTTGGAATCTGTGTCCAGAGGAACAGTTAGCTAACTACTTCCCCATAAACTGTGACCAGTCAGATATGCCTTTGTTTGCTGCTAGCTAATTCTCTCAAACACCCTGCAAAGGAGGCCTTGATGATAAGTAATACAGAAAGCCCAAATAATAACTGAGGACATGAGCCTTAGAGGCAAATACTTCCAGTAACAGTTCTGCCATTTGATGTGATTACTTGGCTTCATAATTCTTTAGGTCCTTAATTCTATAGGATATGATTCAGATGATTAAGGCTGAACCATCCCCACAGCACTCAGTTAGGATGAACCTTCTTCACCTGAACTTAAGCCTTTCCTGAGGATCAGTTTTAGAGCAGAAAAAGATCTCACAGTCATCAATTCCAACCCCATCATTTTACAGCTGAGGAAACTGAGGCACAGAGAAACTAAATGACTTACCCACTTGAGTCATATAGCTAGCAAGTACCTCAGGTGAGAACTCCAGCTTCAGTGCCCTGTCCTCTACACCAGGTCAACTCGAGTTCCCAGAACTTATGCTCTGTTGGCATATGAACCCAGAATCACCTCTACGATTTGATGAAATTTTCAGAGAAAAAACATCACTCCCATATTTGCCCACATTCATATCCACTGATAGGAAGTTGATAAATGTTTGAATAGAAAAAACCTTTGTGTTACAAATTGCAAAGATCAAGTGATCCCTATTCAGGAATAATCATACTCTCAGTCATCCCCTTCAGACACTGACTGACCTTTCTGAGGTGGGGAGCTCGTAACAAAAATAGGAGAAATGTATGGATCACAAATTAATACTTAGTTATTAACATAATAGTATAAAATTCATTTCTCTCCCATAAAAATGTGAATCTATTGAAGTTTGTCTTGTTAGATCAAGCAATCATTCAACAAACTTTTATTGTCTGCTGTGTACATAACACTGTGCTAGATGAGATATAAAATGTGCCCTGCCTCAAGAATCATCTTCCTTATCAACTATGGCTCCAGGGATGGGGAACCTACAACCTCCAGGCCAGATGTGGCCCTCTAGGTCCTCAAGTGTCGCCCTTTAACTGAATCCCCCTCCCCTGGGGACTAACTAACCCCTGAGGTCCTTCCAGCTCTGCAATCATTTGAATCTCTAATAGTTCAGAATTTAAACCATTTGGCCAACTACATCACCATGAGATTCTGGCTAACCCAAACGCATACCTCTAAAATTAAGTTGGTGAAGCAGGTCAGCTATGATATTCTCAGCTAATTCACCACATAATCAGAGAGCTAGAAATATTTTACAGGGGCTTCCCAACAGAACAGGAGCTGGAACTAAGATATTCATTGTACCTCCAAGCCCCTACCCAATATCTCATGCCTTTTCTAAATCCCCTGCTCAATTTCTTCTGCATCAACCAAAGTAAATTTATTCACTACTTCTCTTCATTTGACCATATCATTTCTACCTTTGAACCTATGTCTGAATTCTACATGAGGAATTGCCTTTTCAATGGAAAGTTGAGAGGACCTTGGTGGTCCTCTTGTTTCACTGGTGTTTCTCACTCAGTGTTCTTATGTTCTCTCCATGCTATCACAACTATTCCCTAGGAAATATCAGATAAGCTCATTCACAATAAAGTATAAATGAATGATAAAACTGAATGAGTAACCTCTCCTGAGTCTTAGAATCATAGAATGTCAGAACTGAAAGAGACTTGAGAGAGACCCAGTCCAGCGGTTCTTCACATGACAATGTGAACTAGTTTTTTAAAAATATATTTTGATAATTATATGTCAATATAATTGATTTCCTTTATACTACAAAGCTTGTAGTCCTTTTTATTTTATTATATGCATTTTAAAAACCAATTTTAAGAAATAAATTAAATTTTTAAAAACTTTAAAAATTTTAATTAATTTTAAAAAGACTTAAAAATTAATTTTTTAAAAAATTTAGAATTATCCTGAAAAGGAATCCATAGGTTTCACCATACTGCCCAAAAGATCCATGACATAAAAGTGTTTAAACCACAAAAGTGGTTTAAAAGTCCTGATCTAGTCCAGCATCTTTATTTTACATTTTAGGAAGCTAAGCACCAAAGGAGTTAAGTGATTGGCCCAAGGTCATAGAGTCTATCAATGACATAGTCGTTGACAAGACATCCAAGTCTCTTGCTAATCATTCCAGAATTCTTAGGACATCAAGTAAAAGAAAAGACAGAACTCTCAAAAACACTGCCAGTCATTGAAAGGTGCCATCCCTATGATACTAGGAGGTGTGGGCAGAACTGTGGATGATTCATCAGTCTGGTAAATATGTTTTGGCAGCTGGTCAATTTTTTTAACTTCTTGGGAGGCAGATCCTAAATATCATGAAGAAGGCTGGTAGTCAAATGTCACTTTCCTCATGAGTTTGTGCCATGATTTTCCTTTTTCTTTTTTTTTTCTTACAGGATCACAACAACAGCTGCTTGTATGATGGATCTACGAAGATATCCCCTGGATGAACAGAACTGCACACTAGAGATTGAAAGCTGTGAGTTGTTGGGATCAGGGATAAGTGGAAGGTAGTAAGCAGAGATGCTGGGATTATGTAGTTTTCCACAATAAAACTGAAAAAACTTTAGGGAGGCTTTCACAAAGAAACATAAACATGGACTCTATTGAAGTTTATCTTGTAGATCAACTAATCATTCAACAAACCTGTGTTGTGTACTGTGTGCAGAACACTGTACTGGAAGAGACAGAATTTATACATGACATGGTCCCTGCCCTCCAGAATATATTTATATATTTTACATAAATATGTATATGTACACAAATATAGGTATATGCAATTTTGAGGAATCATAATTGCTTACCTTTATATAGCAGTTAGTAGGCACTTAGCATAGTGCTTAAGAGTTTTACAAATATTATCTCATTTAAGTCTCACAACAACCTAGGGAAGTGGGTGCTATCATTGTCCCCATTCTACAAATGAGGAAACTGAGAAATGTAATGAAATAGGAACTGCTTTATCCTGAAGAGCGAACTTATTTCACACTGTCCTACACACTAAATTTCTAACTGCTTTTAGAAATGCACAGGCATTATTTGCTACTTATTCTGGTAAAGAACTCAGGAGAGGGGGATGACATAGTTAGGTCTTGCTTTAGAAAGCTCACTTTGGCTATAGAGTAGAAAATGGACTGGAATGGGGGGAGATGTAAGGAAGAAGACAAAGTGGAAGGGGAACTTTTCAAAGTAGATAACCTATGAAAGAGTCTTTTGTGTTGTTTCTGCATACATTCAAATTCTCTGACCTCTAACTGTGTTAGGTACCCTTGTGACAAAGTAATGTGCCTATATCTGTTACTAGAAGGAAGAAAAAGTGCTAATGAGTGGATGCTTATAGGGATTTGGCTCGATTTACCCCAAAGCACCAATTTGTCCTATTTGTAGGATTCTGGATTCTGTGCATTTACACTGACTATCCTTCCTACCTAGAATTCTCTGCACCATCATTTCCCCCTCCTGGCTTCCCTGATTCCTTTAGGGCTCATTTAAATATCTCTTTCTGGAAAAGTCTTTTTTTTTTTTTTTAGTGCTTTCCCTCTGTGATCATCTACAATTTATCATGTATATATTTTGTTTTACATAGTTGTTTACGTCTCCCTCATTACATTGTGAATTCTTTGAGATCCAAAACTGCTTATACCTTTCTGTGAATTCTCTGTGCTTAATGACATGACTTGCACTTGACTTTTTGTGTTCATCCTTCGTTGCAAAGAAGACCATGCCATCAGAAAAATAATGGCATGATTTGAACTTGACTTTGTTTTGAGGGAGAGAGGGCTGTGCAGGTCACCAGCCTCACTTCTCCTCCAGAGCCATCTGAATTCAGTGACCTGATATTCATCAGGATGACTGGAGATAACTCAGGAGGAGGCAATGGGGGTTAAAGTGACTTGCCCAAGGTCACATAGCTAGTGAGTGTCAAGTGTCTGAAGTAAGATTTGAACTCAGGTCCTCCTGACTCCTGCACCACCTAACTGCCCCTCTCTGTGCTTAGCATTACACTTAAAACACAGTAGGTACTTAATAAATGCTTGTTGATTTGACTTGTGGAGAAGGTGGTGTGGGGTACCATTTTGATCTATTGTAGAATAATGAATTGAGTAACAATACAAAAATCTTAACAATGGATTCTTAATTGGATTGACCACTTTCAGTCAGTTACTTTGATATTCATCTAAAATGATCGACCCACAAATAACTGATCCAATCAGTAATGCAGATAGAGTAAGTCACTCTTTGGAAGTCAGGTAATTAGAGAGGCAGATCAAGTACTTCATAGGAGTAAAATACTATATTGTCATAAGGATAGTTTAATGCCCTAGAATCATGAATGTTTATGAGACCTACAGGATCTGATTATTGAGAAAATAATCTAATTTTGTAGTTTTTCTATATTTGTTTGTCACAGGTAAAGGCTTGACCTAAACAATAAATACATCAGGGTTTAACAATTAAAAAACCTGGGAAATATTTTTCTTTTTACTTTCCAACTCTTTCAACTGACTTCCTGACATTAAACAATAAAATTGTGAAGTTAAAATATCAGAATTAATCCAAATACATCTAACTATTAGCAATCACCAATATTTTTGCAATCAAGGCAGAACCTCTTTGCAATACAAAAAAATAACTCGAACAGGAATGGAAAGATAAGACTAATTCATAAATTTGCTGTAAATATTAGCATTGAGTCTTTAATCTCAGACATATTTTCATTGATTATTTTATATCCTTTAACATCTGTTGAACAACGCAGAGTTTAATATACTCTCTTTAAGATAAAAGAGCAACACTTTCAATAGCATTATTCATTTAAGCTACTAACGGTAGACAATGCTTAGACACAGTTTAATTTTTTTTCTAAATAGTAACTTATAAATGTTTGAAATCTTCTTCATCAATGTATAACTTCTCTGCCAGCACCATTGTTTCAGTAAAAAAGAAATAATGTTGCATTTTTTCCATTGTCACAAGCTGACTTTTCTTTATGTGGTTAAATCACTTATCCATGTAATTCAATTGGACAAACATCTATAAACTTGAGCCAGTCGCTATCTGCTACCTAAACATTCACTGATGGGTTACTTTGAAAATATAAAGACCAAACCAGAACAAACATTGTTACACTTCACTTTCATACTTGAATTCTACCCTTTTTTTTTTTTCAACAAAGGAGAGCACAGATAGATCTTAAGTCACAGAAGCACAAGATTCTTTGAGTTGATTTCTGTAAATACCTCCAAAATAACCTAGTACAAACCCTTCCTGAAAGATTTCACTCTACTATATCCCAGGCAAATGATCATTTAGCCTCTCATAAAGGGCCTCCAGTAATGGGGCATTCTGCTTCCTGTGGAAACACATCACATTTTTGGACAGTTTCTGTTTAAATGGAACTGAACTCTTCAGCTCTGACTTCAAGCACCATAAGTCTCATCATTCTTCTGCATGTTGGGCCATAAAGTATTTGAAGAAAATAATCATATCCTTTTTAAGACTCCTCTTCTCTAGACTACTCATACTCCTTTTTATTTAAGTTAGTCCTTATATATGGACTGGATTTGTTAACCATTGCCATCCTCCATGTCTATCTTTAAATGAGCTCTATCTTGCAATATGACTACTGAAATATGGAGCCCATAACAGCACTTTCTTATGGTCAGTATATTTCTGTTATGGTATATAATATCACAGTTGTATGATTTGGGTGGTAAGTTCATTGGCTTTTAATCTACAAGGTCCTAGTGCTGATGTATATTGAAGGTACAAGCCACTAGAACCACCAAATCTTTTCCATATGAATTGCTTTCTCCCTACATCTTCCCCAGCCTATACTTGTGAAGCTGATTTGATAAGTATGCGCTCTGTGCCTTGTTCCAAATCCCTGATTAAAATGAAAAGGGCAAATATCCTGCAGCAACCCTTTAGGATCCTCCCAGTGTGTTGACATCAATCCATTAGAAATATTCTTTGAGTCTACTCATTTGTCTAGACCAAAGTCTAAAATGTGATACTTTAAGGTATGAAATTGTGCGTGCCAAAAAATAACTCCCTGAATTCTAAATAGCTTTATTTCTTCCTAAGTACATAATCAATACTTGACTAAGTACCAATCGATGCCAAAAGAACTTTTTTCATTTTTCTTTTTTTTAACTTAAGCAAGAAAATTGAAACATTGGTGTAAGTACTATTTGCTACTATAGCTTCCCCCAAACTATCAATTTACCAGGACTTCACCATAGGTTGAAAAGTGATTTTTAAATCAGTAAGGAATTAAAAACAAAAGTGTTTTTTCTATTGCTGTAGAATTATACAGGCAGCTTTAAGTAAGGGAGAGAGTGCTAAACTTAGAGGGAAGTAAGTGGGGCAACTGGGGCTCTACCCCAGTCATTAAAATTGATTGAACATTGACAGGACTGTTATTTCCTTCAGCAAGCAGGAAAAAAAAACTGAGCTTAGAAGTAGGTTTGCAAAAATAACTGGTTAAAATAGGAAATTTCCAAAAAGCAGAAGTAAGCTTGCACCTTGGCTGACCCCCACCTTGCTTTCTACCCCCATGATGTGCTACCTTGTAGTCATATGACATTTTGTGGCCAATGTACTAGAGTCTTTATCTCCCCCAAAGATCAGTATCTCTTATTCTTTCCCCCATTGGACCTCGTGTCCCAAGTCCAAGACTTCTCAAGTTTCTGTCTTCATCCAATTGAATTTTTCATAAAGTTGATTTGAGGTCAGTATTCAAGCTCTTTGTTCTGGACATATTTTGTGGTTCTTGCCTTGGGTGGCAGACCTTTTTCTAGACCTGTGTGTTCCAGTTTTGGCCATGACTTTTATGTAATACTGTTGTCACTGAGTCTGATTCCTCATTTAAAAACTATTCCCATTGTATAATAATACTTCTACTATCTAATTCACAGGGTTATTATGAGAATCAATTCATATTATATTTCATTTTACATAGCAACTTGATGTACTATAGAAACTATTGTTAACAATACCCACCAAATATCTATAATAATCCAGTTCAATGAAATTTTATTAGGTACCTACTATATGTAAAGGATTGTGCTGGTATTGGGGATATGAAAATGAAAAAAAATAGAAAGGTCCTGCTTTCAAAGAGCTTACATGTCACTCAGGGAACCCACATGTACATAGATAAGAAACTACTAAGTGTATATTTAGCACCTGAGGGCACAAACTTGCTAGATGAGTCCTCCAGAAAAAACCTATGGTCAGTGCAAGATAATCTATGAGTCTGCATCCAAGAAAACCAACACTCATGAACTTCCCACCCATGTGTTTTAACTGTCTTCCAGAGGACAGAAATTCAAAGTGTGAACATTTAGTGCAATAGCATTGTAAAAGAAAAAATCAATAAAGCATCTCCCTTATAAAACTGAAGCACTCTCTCCTGCAAGACACCATCAGTAAAACGAGGAGATAAACATAGGCCACTCGTATGAGACAGTGCACATATAGAGAGGTATGTACGAAGGGGGCAACCCAAACCTCTAAATTCAAAAGGCAGTGGTGGGGCAAGTCAGACTTCGAACACTGTAGAACCATTGATGTCAAAGTCAATAAACATTATATTAAATGCCTACTTTATGCCAGGCACTATTCTAAGGGCTGGAGATACAAAGGAAGATATTATGGTCCCTGCCCTCAAGAACTTCACAATCTAATGGGGAAAGATAGTGTATGAAAAGTTGAAAAGGGGAGGAGTGGGGAGATTACCTGGCATAGGAGCATGATGAACTCCTGCAGCTGGAGGGGGAAATCATCTGCCATGGTGTGAGTTACAGAGTTGATTTCATCTTGCAAAATTATGAGTTTGTGGAGATCATGAAAGCCAGGTTAACCTAGTAAGAAATGCTGAGGTGAATTCCCTGAGTGCCCTCCTTAAATGGTGGATCAAGAAGGAACTTTTCAGCATCCAACTCTACCCTCTCCAGTAAGAGGGAGGGAGAGACTCCAGAGGCAGGGTTACTGAGGAGGTATGAGTTTCATATTTGATTTCATGCTGCAAAATGATGAATTTCTGGAGATCATGAAGTCCAGCATGCCAGCTGTATGGGAAACAGCTGGTCATATCACCGTACTGCTTTTGTTCTGTTTAGCTCATGACTTTTTTTTTTTTAGTAATTTTTTTATTGATAGCTTTTGTTTTCCTTAAGGGTGTCTTTTGAAATAAATTTTGTGGTCTAAAGCTGAAATGTCTTTGTCAGAGAATTCATTTTAGAATTAATTTGCTCTCCCATGTACATAAGTGAACAGGAGGAAAGACACAAAATAAGCCCAAATGTGAAAGGTATTGTCTCTAATACCTGCCAAACCGCATCTCTTTCACATACATATATATGTATGTTCTTATATATGTACAAATATACATGTTTATGTTTATTTTATATATGCGCATGTGTATATATGTATCTTGTGTGTGCTTGCATGCACTCACACACACACACACACACACACACACACACACACACATACACACACACACAAACAACCAAAGCCTAAAACAGGGATTCTTAACCTGGGACTCATAGACTCCCAAGGGTCCTTGGATAGGTTTCAGAGGGTATGAGACCTTGGGGAGAATACATTTTATTTCAATAGAATTAAATTTTTTTTCTGAGATAGGACCCATAGCTTCACTAGTCTGCCAAAGAGGCTACTGACACCATGACATCTGGGACTTAAGCCTCAGCATCTTTTTGATGGACAGAATGATTACTTTGATATTCTATGCCTGTGTGAGTAGTGGGGTTGGCTAAAATTTGGGAGAGGAGAATTTTTTCTCTGGATTTTGGCTTTGAGAAAAGACATAAGTGCTTCCAGTCTCTTTTCCAGTAGACTCTAGTTCAATGGATGAAAGAGACTCTGAGAAAAAGCAAACTTGTAGAGAAACCAGCACTTTGGGTATGTCCCTATTTCCAACTTGCCACACCATAAACTCCAGGTAATTTCTCCCTTAATATTGAGAACTCTTTCTCATTGGAAAGAGGAAGAGAGTCCATTTTCTTTACCACTGAGGAGAGTTTTATGCCTAGACTTGAATCCTAGGTTACAAAGGAAACTGAATTCTAAAAGACAGAGATGTAGAAGAAAGTATATTCCAGGTATAGAGAACCACTGAGGCACACACATGAAGATAGGAGACAGATTACTGTGTCCAAGGAACAGCTAGTTTGACTTAAATGGAGAATGTATGAAGGTGAATAAAAGGAAATAAGACTGAAAACATAGGAAAAGGAACTAAATAGTAAAGCTAGACTGAAGATATTGTGTTATTTCTTTGAGCTGATAGGGAGCCACTGAAAATTTTTGAGTTGAAAAGTGACATAGTTAAATATAGGAATATCACTTTAGCATTTGTGTGGACTGTGGAGTGAGAGAGGAACACATATTCTGACTGGGTTATAAAATTCTCAATTTATAGCAGTGACTTATCCCTCCCCAGAGATTCAAGAGCTTCTATTCCTGGTTAGGTCCTTATAAGAGAATATAGGTTCTTTTCTTTTTCTTCTAGGCTATGACAGCTAGTAAATTTGGATAGGCTATAAAATCTTATTTAGCTGAAGTTTAAATTTGTGTCCATTGTTTTTGCATAACTGTTTTTCTTTTCTGTAAGAGGTGAATCTCTGTGTAAGTGGTTATATACAGAAGTGACTGATAAACCAAAGAATTAACAAAATTTTAATAATTAATGAAATCCCCAGGTGCAAAATATTGCCCCATTGTAGCAAAGGAGGGTTTAATCAGGGTAAAGTTTATCAGGAAGTGACTGTGGTATAAACATACAAGTAAATATGGTCATAAAGTTTGGTAATAAAAAATTCTATCACTTGTCCATTAATATTTTTATGCATTGAGAAAGTTCCAACTATTTAATATTTTGGATTTAATACTTTTGAAAGGTCTCATTTTGGAGTCCACTCAATCTTCAAAATAGACTTGATGCTTCAATAGCAACACTTGAAATCCAGCACATTCAACTCAATTCTTCTACAACAGTATTTGGCATTACAGTCCATGTCCTGCCATTCAAATTCTCAGCAAAGAATAGAGGAAAAAAAGCTTGCCTTTAGTGTCACATTGTTATTTTTGCACTGGTCCGTTGAATCACTTGTCAGGATAACATAATGAGATCTGGCAAGTTTTAATCTAGGCATTATTCATCATTAACACTTTAGTCTTGATGAATGGACCTGACATTTAATCTTTAGAAGGATGCAATTGAACTCCACAAACATTTATTGTGTCTATTATGTTCTCTGCCATGGGGACAGAAAGATGAAAAATGATGTCATCGAGGTACTTTGTCTCTTAGAGGAGATGACCACTTGTACCAAAGTGGTGTCTCCTGGGCTAAGACACAGGAAAGAGGCAATGCAAGAAAACTGGAGGAGGAAAGATCACTTTCTCCTGTGGGGTGGAGAGTATGGAAAAATCGGAGATGGCTTCATCATGGGAGTGGTTCTTGAACAGAGCTTTGGAGGGTAAAAAAAAATTCAATAGTCCAAGAGAAGGGAATACATTCCAGGCAACCCACAGAGGCAGAAGGAAGGATAATCAATAAGTCAGTCAATCAATCAACATTTATGAAGTATCTACTGTGTGCCAGTCACTGCACTAAGTGGTAGATAAGATAGAAAACTACTTAGTAGTAGAGATGGGCTGGAATTTGTAAGGGTACTGGCTAGAAAGGTGGGTTAGAACTAGATTATGGGGGACCTTAAATGCAAGGCTGAGGAGGTGGTGTTTTATTCTTTAAGCAACAAGCAGCCACTTTCAAGAGAATAGTGCATGGTTAGAACTGTGCGTTAAAAAAATTAATTTGGCAGTTGTGTCCAGTTAAGGAAAAATAAAAGGATTAGCCTCTTAAAATTTGTCATCTTGTTATATCTTTTTGTTACGCTAAATTTCTGAATTGAGCCAAACATTTAACCAGAAAATCAAATGGTAGTTGTGTTTGGTCAACTCCAAGAATAAAATATTTGTTTCATCTCTAAAACTGGAGGATAAGAAGATACAAATCAGAAGAGACACTGAATGATCGGGTCCCATGAAATGACCTAAGCTACGAAGCAAAAAAAGAACAGCCCAAAGTGGAAAAGAAACAGTCAAAGATGCTAAATCTCCTTCTTGTGATGTGTTTTCACTGATCAGTAATAAGGCAGAATCTCGATAAGGCTAGTTTTTCAGCATAGAAAGTCATGAAGACCCTGTAGGCTGTAAGGACCAGATCACTTCAGGAGTAATTATTTCCACTCCTGCTGCCACATTTTAAAAGCTGAGAAGTTGGAATGGGTCTAGGAAATTACTTCCTTCAGATACTTCACTTTTTCTCATTTCCTTCTCTCACATATTTTTCTCCTTCTTCAAAAGTTCTTTCTTCTTCTACCTATAAACATGTTCTAGTCTCCATTATCCTGAAAAAAGGCCTCTTTGGTTCAGTTACCTATGCAAATTACTGGGCCATCTCTCCCATATTCCATACCAATCTCTCAATCAATCAATAAACATTTATTAAACACCTGCTAAATACTAAATTCTGAGGCTACAAAAAAAGGCAAAAGACAGTCCCCGCCTTCAAGGAACTCACAATCTAACCACCGTTACCACTTTACTGAAAGGCCTTTGATGACCCCCTCAAACAAATCCAAAGACTATTTCTTATTGCTTGCCTTTCTTCAACCACCTGCAAAATTTGTCCCTGCCGACTATTTCTTCCTTCTGGAAACTTTTTCTTCTTTTAGCTTGTGGGACACGACTCTATCTTGATATCCCTCATAGCCCTTCTCCCTCCTCTTCTTCCTCTAGACCTTTAAGTATATTTCACAAAGGCCTGTCCTCAATGCTCCTCTTTTTCTTTATGCTCTCTTTCTTAGGGACATCTATTCCCATCTATGTATATCTTTATGCAAATAACCCCCAGATCTCTAGCTGTGGCTCTGACTTCTCTCCTTAGTCCCAAACCAACATTTACAATAGCTTATGAACATCCCTACATGGGTGTCCTCCAGATACTCCAAATCAAAATCATTTAAAGCTGAATTCATCTATCCTACTTCCATCCATCTTTTCCTTCTTGCCCCCCCTCATTTTTGTTGTGTCCCTCTTTACTAATATTTAATAATACTGTAATATTACTACGTATAATAATAATGACAATATTTAATATTTACTAATCCTGAAAAAGTCATTTGTTTTTTAATTTTTCCCTTTTCCTCACTGGCAGCTATGTGACTTTGGAGACAGTACTGGTCTTGTAGTTAGGAATACATGTGTTCAAATTCTGACATAGATACTTATTTGCTGTGTAACTCTGGGAAGGTCCCTTACCCTCTCTCAGCCTTAGCTTCCTCATCTAGAAAATGAGGATAGTAATAGTGCCAACCTCACAGGCTTGTTGTAAGGATCAAATGAGAAAATACACATAGTGCCCTTGGCAAACCTTTCAGTGTTATAGAACTGCTAGCTCTTGTTGCTTTTTGCCGTTGTTATTTCTCACTGCCTGTCCACATTGCATCAGTCATATTCTAAATCTGCATGTCTCCTGCATTTGTCCTATCTTTCCAATCCCAGCAACCAGACTCCAAGTCCTAGCCCTCATAGTCTCTTGCAGGGACTGTTGTGTTAGCCTCTTAACTTGCCTTCACATTTCCAAATTTCTTTCTCTATAACCCTGTTCTTTATTTCCCTATATTTATAAACATATTGATATTTATAAACATATTTATGTTTTATATTTCTTTCTGCTCTTAGTTTTTTTGTGTGTGTAATGGACTCCTTTGGCAGTCTGGTGAAGATTTTGATCTCTTTCTCAGAACAATATTTTTAAATGTATACTATAAAGTACATAGATTTACAAAGGAACCTAATTTTATTGAAGTACATAGGATTACTTTACACATCCAATTCGTAGATCCTCTGAAATCCGTCCACAGGGAACCCAGATTAAGAATCCTTGCTCTAATTTATTAGCATATTAATATTCCTGAAGCACAAGTCTTGCTCTGCTGTTCTGTATTCAAAAATCTTCAACATCTCCCCATTGCCCACTGAAGGAAGTCCTAATTCTTTGGTCTCACCTTGAGGGGCCTCTGTACTATGGACCAAATCAATTTTTTCATAGACATTCCACTACTGCTATATATGTGCAGAACAAAGACTAGAATTAGGATAGGACGTAGCACAACAAAGTCTATTATTGGATTCAGTCAAAGGCCACATTTGAGGACTTAGAGGGTCACAGGCTCAAATACAACACCTTCGAGACCCACCTTTATCTCCCCAAACCTTTATGTACTCCAGCCTCTACCTCCAACTCAGAACTCTGGATGTGTCCTGGGCCCTTGGATTTCTGATTGGTGAGCATCCATCAAATACAGGCACAACCTAGTGCTACTCTGACCATCTTTATAACATGCCACCATGCAAATTTTCTCCTAGCTGATTTCCCATTTCTTGCTCTGAGAACAAGTCAAAATAATACCACCTTTCCTAAAAGAAATATGTGGATCCATTGTTCTAGTACTTGACTTACCCTCCATGTGGCTTCCCTGAGGGAAACATCCTCCTCTAGCTCCACTTTCCAAATGTATTGTATTAGAACATAAGCTTGAAAGCAAAGACTATCTTGGTTTTGTATTTGTTTTCCTAGAGCCTAGTCTAGTGCCTGACATATAATAAATGCTTAATAAATACTTTTTCACTCATTCATTCATTCATCATCTCCTCAATCCTACATAATATAATATTATAACTGTCACCTGGCAATTTCTGTAATCTGCACTTTGACATATTTATGTTTTTGTCTTTTTACCTCTTATTGGTCAGTAATTTCCTCGAGGATAAAGGTTGTATCTTACGCACCTTTGTATTTATTCCTTGAAGTACTTAAAATACTCATTTACATGCAACAACAAGTTCTTAAGTTTTTGTTGAGTTGAAATGTTTCCAATGCTTCAAGAGTTGGGGCATATTTAATCTGCAGAAATAAAAAATAGGAAAAAAAGCATAATTGTTTTTAATTATCTGAGGGTCGTTACGTAGCAGAAGGAATAGCTGTTCTGCCTTGCTGAAGAAGGCCAGACTAAAACCAGTGAGTCACAGTGACCAAGAAGCAGTTGTCCATCCATGCTCAGCTAGGTAGACTTCCTCTTCACTGAATAATATGCCCTACCCAACAACAGAGGGAGATCTGGCATACCTCTTTCAAATACTCAGAAGAAAATGGTGGGCTGTCACTCACCCCTTGCCCTTTTGTGGGTGATGTTGGATTCTTACTTGGCAATTATGGTAATGTATACTTATATCAAATCTTACAATCCATATTGGCTACCCCCATTTATCACTTTCTTTTCATGTACTTTCTAGATTCAATACTCCTATGGTTATGCTGCATAATTAATCGGAATAGTAGAAATGAACAATACCCAGTTATTATCAATGCACTCTGCATGCACATTCCTGGACTTTAGCTTTTTTAGTCCATGCAGCAAAACTACAAGCAGTTAAAAAAAAAAGCTCAGAAATCTAGTTTCCCTTTTCTCCCAGTAGGGAGCAAGGGCAGCACTGGTAAATAAGTGAGGAGTCACTGGGTATGAGTTTCATGCATTGATAATTGTTGCACCTATTGCATACATTTAAATGTGTCTGTGCTCCTTTTATACTAGAAAATTTGCAAGAGATCTCCAGTGGGCATAGGCCATTGTTTCATTTCAGTGTGTTTGTATCTGTTACAAATACATTTAGGAGAGTTTTTAAATACCAAATAAAAATTTTAAATTGTATCTTTTGTTGTATTTGTACAACAATATCTGTAAGTAATAGGTGCTCAATAATCTCCCATTACCTGATTGAATATTTTAAAATTCCACCAAAGCAGAGGGAGATGAGGGCACATGTGATTGCCATGAGCTCAAATGTCATTTCTGCAATTTCCTTCTGCGTGTTCAAACTCAGATTCTTTTCTTTTAAATGCCCACCCTGCACCACTTCCTTGGTCACGATCCTGCTCCTAGCCCTTGCTGGTCCCCAGAGTCCAATGACAAAGGCAGAAATGCAACAACTGGAAGTATTTAAGCAGAAGCTTGTTGATCATTTATTAGAGTTTATATTGATAATTGAGTGTAAAGTACTTCCACTACCAAAGTACTTCCAAAATGTTTTCCAGACCCACAATAGTATGATTATGTTCATTTTTAACATTTTTCCTACAACTCAATTAAGATCCTTCTCTGTAACAATAATACTAAAGCAATTAATAATTACAAAGAGTAGAAATGAGGAGAGAGAAGAATGTGTTTGAGGATATATATATGAATACATGTATGTGTGACTAGACACGCAAAAATATAAAATATAGAATAATTAATAGCAAAAGCTTTTAAATGAAACCTATTCATTGATGACTGACAGATCATTATTTCTGACCTGAAATAGTTTAAAAATAGCATTTGTAATTAAATGCACACTTTCTATTCATGGAGACCTAATACCAAAAATAAAAAAAATAAATTGAACTTTATGATTGATTCATAACTTTATGTGCATTCTATCCCAATTGTCAAAGAAATTAGTGGCATTGGATCTTTCCTCAGATAAATGTGATATTGCCATATTCACTAGACTACTTAATGAAAATTAATATTTTACATTCATGTTCATAGTAATGATAATGAATTTCAATGCCTCCAGCTTTTTTGGTAGAGGAAGGAGGAAAATGTTTTCTGCCTTAATTTATTCATTTTTCTGGGCCACAGCTCAGAAACTGTTGAGCAGCTCTCTCTATTGTCTTTAGTCCCTGAAAGTTTTCATATAAATCAGTATGAAAATTCAGTTTTTATTTAATTATTAGTTATACAGTCAATTTAGTTGCAACACAGAATTATCTCATGTCAAGATTAGTGTACATACATTTGATGGAAAAGAGTCTCTTTTTCAAGATCATATAAGAATGAAGTATATGGCTAGATTAATAAAATATAATAAAAATATAAAATAAAAAATTTTTAAAACCATTGATTACTATATTTTAACTATTGGGGACAGTTCTTGGTGCTGAAGGGTCTGTTGCCAGTAACCTCTGGACCAAAAAAAAAAAAAAGGCTGCTAGGATCATAGATTAAGGGTTACAAGGGACCTCTGAGATCATCAAGTTCAACCCCTTCATTTTACAGATGAAGAAACTGAGATACAAAAGGATTAAATGATTTACCCAGGGTCCCATAGCCGGTAAATGTCTGAGGCAGGATTTTAACCCAGGTCTTCCTGACTGAGTCCAACATTGTCGCAATTTAATATTGGCTTTAATCATAGGCTATTGCTTGAATTATGTGTTTTTTTAACTAATTTACAGAGGGAAGGTAAGATAAAGGGAGCCCTTGTAACAAATATGCAGAGTCAAGCAAAGCAAACTCTCTCTTTGGCCAAAATGATGTATTTTGAGTCTACTGCCTCTCTGTCAGAAAGCAGATAGAATACTTCATTTTCAGTCTTCTGGAAATGACGTTTGTCATTGCATTGATCAAAGTTCTCAAGTCTTTCAAAATAGTTTTTTTTGCTTTACATTATTCTTGTTCTCTTGTTTCTGCTTATTTCGCTCTGCATCAGTTCATATAAAAATTCCCAAGTTTATCTGAAACCATCCCTCTCATCATTTCTTAACATAATAGTATTCCATTCCATTGATATACCATAATTTGTTTTGCTATTCTCCAAATGATTGACCCTCTAAGTTTCTGGTTCTTTGCCACCACAACAAAAGCTGGACTATTTTAATGTATATGTTGTTTTCCATCTTTAATCTCTTTGGGATGTGGGAATAGTTCCAAGTTGCTTTCTAGAATTACTAGATCAATTCACAGTTCTTCCAACAGTACATTAATGTACCTATTTTCCTGCAGTCCCTTCAATAGTTATCCTTTTCCCTTCTTGTCAGCTTTGCCTTTCTGATGTGTATGAAGTTAAACTTCAGAATTTTTTTTTTAATTTGAGTTTCTCCAAGTGTTGGTGATTTTTAGTATTTTTTCATATGCTTGTCCATAGATTATGTTTCTCCCTTTCAAAAGCTGCTCATTTATATCTTTTAACCATTTGTCTATTGGGAAATGGCTCCTGCTTTTATAAATTTGATTCAGTTTCTTACATTTCTTGGATATAAGCCCTTTATTAGAGAAACTTGCTGCACATATTTTTTCCCACTTAACTATTTTCCTTCTAATTTTAACTGGAGTGGCTTTATTCACAAAATCATTTAAATGTTATATAATACAATTGTCTATTTTATTTTCTGATCCTTTTTTTATTTGGTTGTGAACTCTTCCACTATGCAGATTCAAAATTGTTCCAGTTTTCTTTCTTCATTTTCTAATTTTAAATCATATATCTATTTGAAGTTTATCTTATTATATGGTAAGAGAAATTTGTCTATAGCTAATTTTTGCCATATTGCCTCTAAGTTTTTTCCAATAGCTTTTGTCAGAAAGTCCTTAACCAACTAATAGAGGTCTTTAGATATATTAATTTCTTTGCTACCATATTTATTTGCTTCAGTATGTTGTGTGCATAACCCATTCCACTGATTGACATATCCCTTTTTTTAATGAGTATCAAATTGTTTTAATGATTACTGCCTAATAGTATAGTTTGAGATCTGGTACTGCTAGGGCTCATTCTTTCTCACTTTTTCCCCATTAGTTCCCATAAGATTCTTGATGTTTTGTTACTATAGAAGAATTTCATAATCATTTTTTTCTAGATCTCTAAAAACTGGTATGGCACTGAATATATATTAATAAATTAATAAGCCATATTATGTTAGAGTTCTCAATTAATCAAATGATGATCCCATTGAGTTTAAAGCTTCATCTGTTGGGGAATTCCTCAGCCCAGGGATCCAAAGATCCACAGGAGAGTAGTTCCTCCTACTTAGACCTGGAGAACAATAAATCAGGAGGCCAAGCTAGAAGAAAAAAAAATTAATTAGCATCAGCTGATAGGCAGTAGCCAGGGGGCTAACAACTCTGCAAAACAAAGAGAGATACAAATATTGCATGTAGCGTTTTGCTCTGCGTTAGATCAGGAGAAAAAAGCAGCCCATTGCTCCTCCAACGGAGGCTGCTCCAAGCCACTTTCCTTATTAGAGAAATTGGATAATAGAGACAAGATGTCAGGTGATGGGGGAGAGTTAAGGAAGAAGGTCTTAACTTTGGAGTAACCTAATTGTTGCCCAGGATCAAATCTGTTCAGGTAGGGTGTTTCCCTGGAGTTAATCTCATCCTGAAACCTGAAATAGTCGGGGTGCTCCCTTTGAGATGGAAAGTGACCGAGAGTCTTTATTTACAGCCTTCCAGACCTAGATTTCTTTTACCTCTAACACT
The DNA here is from genome assembly GCA_023548195.1 of Bettongia penicillata ogilbyi. NCBI lineage: Eukaryota > Metazoa > Chordata > Mammalia > Diprotodontia > Potoroidae > Bettongia > Bettongia penicillata. The sequence continues at coordinate 34,496,984 of JAJHZJ010000470.1, read as the reverse complement.
ACTATTTCCAGGGACACAGCACACAGGTTTTATACATTTCTTCCACACACCTAATGATAAAAAACAAATGCTATCCATTTATACTTGCCCAGTTGATTCTTATCCATTTTCTCTCATAGATTCACCACAAGGAAACCACCCACTGAGCTAGCAACCTTCCTTGACCTCTTCTAGTATCATGAGGATATCATTGGAGTACCCAGGCAGCCTATCGTTATCATCCCTCTCACCATGACCAGCCCATCCTCTTTTTTTTGAGCATACATTATTTCCCTGATGACATTCGCACTAATGATGGGGTGCCTGGGTGCTTGTTCTTGGACCCCAGTTCCAAGATCATACTTCTCCCTAGCCTCAAAACATTATCCCTGATAATTTTCTCCCCAGCCCAAGGACACTATGCCTAGGAATAATTCAAAGTGGGCCCCAGTGAGACAAACTACCTTTCCCCACAATTACTCATAAGTGGGACCCAGTAGCACAAGCTGTCTTTCCCCATCACAAGAACAAGCTGACCTCTGAAGAAATTCTCTTGTCAAAACAGGACTATCTGGTAACCACAGAATTATCATGTATTCATTCCCAAAGTTATCGCATGCAATCCAGTGGTCAAGCTATAGACATCAACTCTCAAAGCTGTCTTGCTACAGACTTAACAGACCAAAAGTACACCCCTGAGAAACCCCTTCTCCTGGTTTTATTAAGGTTGTAAGTTATCACCTAATTAGCATTATCTGCCAGATAATCCATCACTTTTCCTATATAAGCTTTAGCATCATTCCTGTTAAGTTGCAAGTTCCTTAAGGAATACAAGTTCCTCAAGGAGCTCTGCCTGCTATATTATTGTTACAATAACTCTGCCACTTTGACTTAAAGAATGCTTGTGTCTGTGAGTTTATTCCAGGCAACCCTCTCCAGTACTTCAGTCTTTGCGGATCCCTGAAATTGCATCACTCAAATGCTTCTTCAAAATATCTTATTTGTTATTCATTGAAGCCACTCCATTGTCCAGTGAATTATATTCAATTTTTATTATTTGAAAGGGGCAGCTATGTGGTACATTGGATAGAGTGCTAGGTCTGGAGTTAGAAAGACTGTTCATCCTGGGTTCCAATCTAGCCTCAGACACTTAATAGCTGTGTGACTCTAGGCAAGTTGCTTAAATCTGTTTGCCTTCATTTCCTCATTTCTCAAATGAACTGGAGAAGGAAATGGCAAAGCACTCCAGTATCTATGCCAAGAAAATCTCAAATGGGGTCATTAAGAGCTGGATACAACTGAGCAACCACAATTATTTGAAAAACGTGTCACATGATATATAACCATCTAATGCCACTGGCAGAATATTGGTATTTAAAAAAATAGGCCTACAATTCTAGGTGAAGTTTGATATTACTAAGGGAATTGGGCTTTTTTTTTTTCCTAAAGGAAATTCAATGTGTTTTCCTCTCTGTTTAATGATATTATTGTATTAATACTAATTCATATTAGTATCCCATGCCACCATCCATAAGAAAGATTAGGTTGGTGATTCATTTAGATAACTATAATAAGAGAGATTAGTTATTTAATGTCATTTCAATCAGTAACTAAAAAATATAAGTGGTATTAGATTTACAAGAATAAAAATAGTTATAACAAATTTATATAGTGCTTTGAAATTTACAAGAATAATAATAGTTATAACAAGTTTATGTAGTGCTTTGAAATTTACAAGAATAATAATAGTTATGACAAGTTTATGTAGTGCTTTGAAATTTACAAGAATAATAATAGTTATAACAAGTTTATGTAGTGCTTTGAAATTTACAAGAATAATAATAGTTATAACAAGTTCATATAGTGCTTTGAAATTTACAAAGTGTAAATTAACAATTTACCCCGGCACCTACATTACCTCTCCCAACCCTTCCAAAAAGTAAAATGACTTGTGTTCACCTGCTAAGCCTCAATTTTCGCTCCTTTGCAGGTACTGACTGCTCCAGTGTGATTATATAAGGACAGATTTATCTCAGGGCCCCGCTCAAGAGATGACTGCATTGATTCAGAGTGTGATTGTATTACCAGTACCTGGGTTATGTGGACCTACATTTCAGACAAAAGACTTCACTGATTAGAACTGAAGGGTAGCCTGCCCTTACCTTGGGAACCCTCCAGTGGAGACCTATTACTTGCATATTGTACCCTAGGGGATGGGTCACAAAACCTATTTCACCTTTGCTCCTTATTCCGCACCTCCTGCCTCTGTGTTCCTGACTACAATTTAAAGGGCTGACTTTAAACTCTAAAGACCCTGCCATACTAGAAGCCCAGCACTCCTAAGATTAATGAGGGCCTAAGCACAGAGACAGCTGAATTAGAAAGTTCACCTTTTCAGGCTTCTTTAAAAAGCCCAAAGAACCAAATTTCTTTTAAACCTGCTAAATCCCAAAAGGATACTGAAAAGTACACCTGTATTGCATAGTTCCTGTCTTTTGTATGTGTAGAGGTTGGCAAAAAGTAGATTATGTCAGTAGCACACAAAAGATTATGCAAATCAAGATAGCACTCATATTTGATGGTTTTTAAATATATGTTCCAAAACAAACATACATATCTTAATTCTTGAACTGTTGATACAGCTTCTTGGGGCTTTAAGTGTCAAAGCTGGGGGAAATAATCAGAAACTCCTCTCTTGGGCTTCTGTTCCACAAACTAACATAGCCAACACTGTCACAGGGAAGTTGTGCTTGGCTGAATCCATACTGTACCTTCTCTGAATGTCCTTCTCAACTACAGTTAAATAAACCTCCTTTGGATAATTATTAGGTGGATTATACATGTCTCATCTCGTTCCGGATTCAAGTTGGACATATCAGCCTGGCATAAATCATGCATATTTGGCCCATTATAAAAGGAAAGAAAGAGTATCCAGTAAGAGAGGATAGGGTCAAAAACTTCAGAGAGATTAGAGAATGGTCACTGAGTCCAGGAGTAGTCCTGGAATTTGCTCTTTTTGGAAAAAAAAGACTTTGATAACTGTTTGATTTGGGGTCATTTGACTCTTATTAAGGTGGATTGAAGCATCTGCAGCTAAATGACCTTCACTAGTCCTCAGTTTGTTTAAATCTAGGGGGACTTGCCTCATTGGCACCTTCCAAGGTAGAAGCTAGGAAAAGTTGAACCAAAATAAATTGCTTTCATCAGAATTGTAAAACTGTTCAGAAAACAAACCCCTTAGAAATTACTTCAGTGGAAAAAAGTCACAGTTCTTTTGGAGTATCACTTAACTTTCCATGCCGTGTTGTAGCTTGAAATCTAAAGCCACCCTTCCAAAAATACACATAGTTCAGTCAGTTGTGTTTGCGCATAGAATTCTTTTCCTTTTTCACTGGGTATTGATTCAGAGATATGGGGTACCCACTTATATTTTTACTGAGAAATCTTCATGCTGAGAACATAGCCCAACAATTCAGTTTTAGGGTGGTACATTGTATGGTTCTACTCTATAGCTTTAGAGGGCTCTTTAAGCAGCATCAATTTGAACAATTTGAGTCTTGATATTATTTAGAACAGGTGAATCAATATTCTCCTCATCTATCCATATATTCCTGTACTTTTTCTTTTCATTTTGGGTACAACTGTAGGCTGATATAATATTGCTACCCATCATTTATTTATGAGAGGAAAATTGGAATGTATATCATGGAGTGATTTATGACACACCTACTTCCACTTGGCTGTTTTTTTTGTACACGTTACTGTAGATCATGAATTCTTGGCCTGTGATCCATTTTTTAAATATTTTGAAAACTATTCAATATTGTTGGTTTCTTCTATAATCCCATATATTTTATGCATTTTAAATTATTCCTTTAAGGCAACTAAGTGCACAATGGATAGAACCCTAGATGTGAGGAAGGCATGAGTTCAAATCCAACTTCAGACACTAATTAGCTCTGTGACCATAAGCAAGTCACTAAACCTCTCCCAGCCTCAGTTTCCTCATCTGTAAAATGGGAATGATAATAACACCTACCTCCCAGGGTTGTTGGGGGGGGGGGGGAAAGTAACATAATATTTGCAAAAGTACTTGGCAAACTTTAAAGTGCTTTATAAATTAAATAATTAATAATTAAATAAATTAAACGATAAATAAATGTATTATTTGTTAGCTACTATTCTGAAAAAGGGCTCGTAGGCTTCACCAATGGCCAAAGGTGGATCCATGACACACACACAAAAAAAGGTTGAGAATCCCTGCTGAGGACATTACAGTGCCCTCGGAATACTATATAATTACTTAACCTTTTACCGTATGATGATGCAATGCTATATGCAGAGCAAGAGCCAACAAATATGCTCCTTGGGTGTCCTAGCACTCCCATCTCACACTCTGTGCATGCCCATGACTAAGCATGGGGAATAATAATCCAGACTGAATTATGGTGGTGGTTGGGCTTCCAATGGCGTTTACTGATACTATCAAAGGCTATAGAACAGGTGGTGTTCTGTTCCCTTCCACCACCCAAACACAGAGCTGCCTCTTGTGCTAATTCTCCAGTGCCCAGCCTCATCTTCCCTGCTTTCTGATTAGCTTCTGTCCCCCATCCTGTGGTCACTTCTAATCACACTTCCATGCCATTGCCATGGGCAGTCTGACATATACTCCTCAATCTTGACCTCTGTGTCTCTTCTTCCTTGTCTCATGCCTCATAGCTCTCAGCTTTTTATCTGTATTTTTTTTTAAATGAGACCTTTATTTACTTCACCACTAAATCAGAGCAGTCCTCTGAACAATCACATACTATCAGATGTAACTTTGTCTTTAGCTTGTCTCGGCTCTGTTTATTTCTGGTTGGGTGGCTCTGGAACCACTTTTTTTCTTTCACCTATTAAAGAGAAAAATGTTTACGTCCTATGTGCACATCAGTGTTCTAAGTGCGAAGGGCAAAAGCAAAATGAATAAGATACACCCTGTACTTTAGCACCAGAGATTATTCTTAGTGCGGGGCACTTTCAGAAATGGGGCCATTCTGGCAGGATACATTCAAGATAGCTGGTGTTTTATTTTGTTGCCTTTTGAACTGCTCACTCAAAAATTTCCTTTGACATTCAATTCTTGACCAGTGACCAGAAAAATATTCTGGTGAGATTTTAACTAAGCTTAAAACATCAGTGCACTTTCTTTTGAAGTTCACAGACCTGTGACTCAGCCCCTGTTGAGCTAATATTACATTATATGAAAAGACCCTGAGGCTGAATCACTCTCTCTATAATTGACATTCCAAGCATAGCCAAAGGGTTTTGAAATTTTCCTGCTCTCTTGCTACTAAACAAATGATTTTCCTAGCATTCCTTTAAGTCCCCACATCCACCCTAGATAATTTAGGTAGGCACCTGATCAGGAAAGTGATTAGGAAGGAAATTAGAAGCAATCATTTTACTCCTTAATTAACAGGAAGAGTACACTTGTCCCTTATATTATTATAGATAACTTGTCCATCATGAAGGAAGAATTATATAAAGGATGGATTGGAGAGGGCAGAGTCTTAAGTTAGGGGACAATTCCATTAGTGTAAGATGATGAGAGTCTGAACTAAGGTGGTGAGAGTATGAGTGAAAATGGAGGAAGAATAAGTACGATGATGTGGAGGTAAAATAAATAGGACTGAGAAGCTTGGCTTAAGAGATAGAGCACTGAATTTGTGGTCAGGTCACCTTGGTTCAAATCTTACTTTAGATATTTAACTAGATCTAGCACCACAGGCAAGTGACTTCAACTCTCACTGACTCAATTCCCTTATCACAGAAATGATGGTAATCATCATCTTCAACATTATTTGCACTACAAAGGTGTGCGAGGAAAGCATTTTGCAAACTTTAAAACTTGGTATAAATGGTGTCATTGGCAACTGACTGGACATGGGGGAGGGGAAAGAGTGAGACAGGAATCAGAGATCCCTCTGAAGTGTTGGATCTGAGTGATTGTGGGAAAGGCAGTAGCATCAACAGAACTAGGAAAGTTGGAGAGAAGCAGGAAGATGAGTTCAAGGTGAGGCACTGAGTTTCCAAGGCAGTATATCCAAGTGGCAATGCCAATCAATCACTAGGATATGTGAAAGGAAAAGAAAAGTAATGGGTGTAGGTACAAGGGTATATGTAGATTTAGAAATCATCTGTATAGAGATGATCATTGAAGCCTTTGAAGTGAATGAGATTGCCTAGGGAGAGTGTACAAAAAGAAGGGAGATGAACATGGAGCCTTAGGGGCACCCTCACTTGAGAGGCAAGAGTGGGAAGATGAAGGAAGAAAGGAGAGGCTATCTAAAAGGGATTTTTTAATCCTTTGACACTCTGGTGAAACCTATGAATCCCTTTTTATAATACTGCTTTTAAATGCATAAAATAAAAATACATAATATTTCAAAGGAAATAATAATAATAATATTTCAAAGGAAACCAAGATAAAGATGCCATTTTTCCCTATCCAAGGTCACAGACCTTTGAAATCTATCCATTGACTCCTTGGAAGTCTATGGTCCTCACGGTACAAAATATTTACAAAAATATTTATAGCAACCTTTTTTTGTGGTGGCAAAGAATTGGAGATTGAGGGAATGGCCATCAATTAGGGAATGGCTGAACAAGTTGTGTTATATGATTGTGATGGAATACTACTGTGCCATAAGAAATGACAAGTAAGATGCTTTCAGAAAAACCTGGAAAGACTTACATGAACCAGTGCAAAGTGAAGTGAGCAGAGCTAGGAGAACATTGTACACAGTGATGGCAATATTGTATGATGATCAACAGTCAATGACAGCTGTCCCAAGCAATAAAATGATCAAAAACAATTCCAAAGGACTTAGGATGAAAAATACTATCCACTTCCAGAGAAAGAATTGATAGAGTCTGAATACAGATTGAAGCATGCTTTTTTAAACTTTCATTATTTTTCTTGTGGTTTTTTTTGGTCTGTATTTTCTTTCACAACATGACTAATAAGGAAATACGTTTTGCATGACTGTCCACATATAACCTATCAAATTGCTTGCCTTCTCAATGAGGGGGGAGGGAGGAAGAGAAAATTTTTTAAATGAATGTTAAAATTTGTTTTTTACATGTAATGAGAAAAAAATTTTAATTAAGTAAAATTTAATTTTTTTTTAAAGAAAGATAAGAATGTGAGTGAACACCTAGCCTGCCTCAGTGGATTCAAGCTATTGAATCCAGATTAAGTCCATCCCAGAAAGAACTGGTGGTTGTACTTACTGAGCTCTGTTAATGACTTTTGTGAGTTTTTCCTATGCCTTATACTTACCAATGGGATGTGTATGTATGTATGTGTGTGTGTGTGTATAAACATATATATGCATATACATATTTATATACATATGTGTGTGTATATATATACACAGACACTAAGGTAGAGCTCTATATCAATTTCTATCTCTGCCTCAATATTAAGATAGATATATCTAGCATTTCTTCCAAGTTCCAGTTCCCACATCATCATTTGGCTGATGGAGATTTTGAATTGATTATTCCATAGATATTTCAAACCCAATATATCTAAAAGGGAATTGTAAGGCAGCAAGACCATGAATATCAGTGACTCTTAAGAATTAAAGATGAGCACCATACATTGGGCAATGGGAAGACACATGTTGGGTGTGTGTAGGCTACAACATATAGCCAACAAGCAATCCCAAAGAACACTAAGAATAAAGAGTGATGACAAAGAATTTATGGCAAAGAGAAGATAGGCTGATCACATGGTGAGAGTGAGGAATACTTGGTAGGTGACCAGTTTTCCACTAATACCATTACAATATTTGCAGAAAAAAGGAGAGCCCCCAGTACGTTGGATGGACCCCGTGCAAATCTTTGGGGGAAAATATGGAGGGAGAAAGTTGCACAGGATGAACGGGTCTAGGTGGGTTGCAATCTGCATTGTTGAAGGGAACTTCCAGATTAATGAGTTCACATTTGAGTATCATGCAATGTTGTTCACTCAATTTGATAGTAGTCATTTGTATAATATCTGTGGCCAGTGAATTCAGTAAGGGCTTCTGTCTTGATGACTTTTGGTTATGTTGTTGTAAAATGCTATGAAAAGTCCCAAAGCATCTTAATGTTTCCATGACTTAAAGTGGTTAACTTCATTGAGAACCTAATCAGCCCTTATGATTTAATCATTGGCTGAGAATGATTGGCTGTTTCCTAATTCCTTGTTTTATGAAACAAAGTTTATAGTGTAGTATAATGAAATCTGGAAAGCTAAGTGACACAGTGAATAGAATGTCAGACCTGGAGCAAGGAAGACTTAAGCTTCATGATTTCAAATCTAGCCTCAGACACATAGTAACTATATGACCCTGGGCAAGTCACTTAACCCTGCCTTAGTTTCCTCATCTGTAACATGAGCTGGAAAAAGAAATGGCAACCCACTCCAGTATCTTTGCCAAGAAAACCCCAAATGAGGTCACAAAGAGTTGGACACAACTGAACAGTATAGTGAAAATGCATTAAATTTTAAACTCTGAGACCACAACTTCAAATCCTAGCTTTGCTACTTAACTACCTGTATGACCTTGGGCAAATCCCATAATCTCCCCATTCCTCAGTTTCTTCATCTACAGAATGAGAGTTAGCTCACATGATGTCTAAGATCCCTTCTAGACCTATATCCTATGATTCATGTATGGATGAAGTACCTATAAGTGTATAATGTACATGTATTATATATATATGTATATGTATGTATATGTACAAGTGACAAACATATGCCATAGGTAGAGAACATAAAGAAACAGATATCCTGAGAGGAAAGAACAGAATGAGAAACAGAGAAAGAAATCCACTTAGTGATCATCACCAGGCTGATTTGTGACTATAGCTTTGGATCAGAAACTTGGAAAATCCTTTTTCTAAAGGATAAAGGGACCCAGAGGTGTGAAGTTAAGGGAATGCTAAATGTGGAAATCATGAAAAGAACCTGCTAGGCTGAGTTTCATGTCAAAGAGAGTACTGCACATTTAAAACTTGGGCACTCTATATTATATACCATGAAATATGTTTTCCATGAAAAGACTTAGGCCAGGAAAAATATTGTTATCAATATTTATTAAGTTATAAGTATTTATCAAGGAACTACTATATGCCAAATAATATCCTGAGCACTGGGGATACCAAAGTAAAAATTAAGCAAGTCCTGCCCCCAAAGTTCTTAAATTCTATTGGGAGTACACAGCACATGAAGTATACTCCAAAATACATACAAAGTGAGTTCTGGTGGGGAAGCCAGTAGCCGGAATAATCAGGGAAAGCTTCATTGAGAAGAAAGCACTCGAGCTGAGTTTTGAAGAAGGTAAAGAATTCTAAAAGGCAGAGGTAAGGAAAGAGCTTGTTCCAGGCATGAGAAATCTTCTGTTCAAAGACTTGGAGGTGGGATATCAGATGTGTATGGGAATAGCAAGCAGAACAGTTTGTTTGGAACAGAGTCTGTGAAGAAGATCAGTGTATAATGAGACATAACAAGTAAGTAAGCCTGAATCTAGCCTGAAGGCAGATTCTAAAAGACTTTAGATACCAAACAGAGAAGTTTATATTTTGTCCTGGAGACAAAGAGATGCCACTGGAGCTTTGTGAACTCAGGAGTGACATGGTCACACCTAGGTTTTAAGAATATCACTTTGGCAGCTATGTGAAGAAAGGATGGGGAGGGGGGAAGAGGAAGGAAGATATTTAAGTTAGCTTTCTTGTTTCTTTTCATCTCCTGCTAAAAATCCTTGCATTTGGATGTCAGTCTGCTTAAGGAACATGCCCTTATGTAGTATCCTAAATACAGAATTTCAGATAAACAGAATTGCTTGCAATTCATAATGGCAAGAGAATTTAAAAAGAAGCACTCTATGCTTCTCATTTAAAATGAAGCTTAGCAAATTTCTTCTGAGTTTGTTGCCTGGCATATTATCAAAATTTACATTTTTCACAAATGTATCCCCTTTTTTCCCTAGACTCATTAAATTTCTTCTGCCACTATTATAAAAGTCATAGCAAAGAGGCCAGAAGAGCCCAGAAACAGCCACAGTCAGCCAACACTTTATCTGCTTGCCAAGTGGAGACACATACCGGCCAAGGCCAACAGGTGTATAAAATATAAACTCAATTGTAAAATACTTTAGGGAGGAGGTTGGCAGAAGATTACAAGTAGTATCACCTCATAAAACAATTAAAAGCAGTAGAAGTAAAAGCATGTCTTCAAACACTTAGACTAATTGGACCATATTATCCAAAGAACTTTCATACTGAGCTTTTAGGAGAGCAAAAATAAGCAAAAAAATGAACACCTTTGCCAGTATTTCTTCCATAATCAGGTATAAAGGACCCACTACAATTGGACCCAGTACCTCAAACCCTAACAACCTGAAGAAGGTGGAAATAGCATTTTAGAAGACACCTTTATGATGAAAAACTGGACCAGATTACTCCGGAAATGTGCAGGAAGCAAGGCAGTCCCGAAAGAACTGAAAGATCGTCTTAAACCAGACTTCTCAGAAAAAGGGAGATGTTCTTTAAAGAACTGAGAGAACGTAACCCCATGGTTGGAAAAGCAGAAATTACATCATTACCTAAAAAGAGTGTCCATAACTACTGATCTATTTGCCTACTCTCTTTAAAAATTCTGAGAATGATCTATTCCTTCATTAAGGATACTTTGACAAAAAAAAAGTAGAAAAGTGGTTGGATGTGAGAAAGGTGGTGTCTAGAAATCCCAAATCTCAGAAACCATCCTATTAACCAGCAATTTATTTTCCTAATCAGATTTTTCTCTTCAGAGCCCTTAATTAGCAGCTGTGATGAAAAGAATATTCTTGTCCCATCAATTCCTTCCCCAAGACTTCCTAATCTTTGGCAATACTTTCATAGATTTCTTCTGACGCTACCATTTGTGCCCACATGAATCATCAGAAGTGCTGTTTGACAACTTTTGGCAAGTTCTCTGTCATATTCTAAATACACGTGTGAACACCCTGTTACAAGAATTAACACATGACACGATAAGACTGCAGGCTTCTTTCTTATTATTATCAGTCTGCCAGAGCCACCTTGATGTCATTGTGTCACCAGGCACTGCTATTCATCTCTTCTTTGTCTCATCTTTATTGGATGATCTCTCACCTGACAACACCTGTGGGTCCATCTCATTATTCCTTGGAAGACAAGCGGCTGCTTCCCTCTTAGAGGTTCAGCTTCTCCTTTTGGGGGTTGGGGGGTGCAGTATACCTCATAGCAATTACTTAGTTCAAAGCAATCCTTCTTCCTTTCATATTCAGCATCACATTCTTCCATCCTTCAACTTGCTGGCACAGGTCAGAATTCCCCTCTGACTTTTCAAATCCTTTTTCTACTTGCTTTCCACACTGAAGTCCCCCTCTTTTGTTTATTTTTTCCTTTTTTAAATGAACAAATCATTCTTTATAATAATGTGTAGACTTATAAAGTCACTCTTTACATCCCTTTACCTTCCTGATGGGAGGAAAGCTGACCTGCACTTTGATCAGAAAAAAGTAATCAAAGTAGAAAATGATCAGAAAAATACAGTAATCCCAGAGGGAAAGGTATGGGGAAAGGAAGGAAGGTGGCAGTGCCAGAAAGGGGTCTCTCCAGGAGAAAGAGGTGAGAAAGGAGAGCATTTTAGGAATGGAGGACAGCCAGTAGAAAAGCACAGAGTGGGGAGAAAGCTTTTTGTGTGGGAAGAACAGAGGGCCTGTATAACCAGATCATAGAGTACTTTTATGGCTTTAGAATATAAGAAATCTGGAAAGGTAGGAAGGGCACAAGTTATGAATTTATACTTGATCCTGAAGGTAATAGGGAGTTGATGGAGGTTATGGATTAAGGGGGTGAAATAGTCAGACCTGCACTTTAGGAAAATCACTGTCAGTGGAGTGGATAATAGATTGAAGTAGGAGAAAGACTTTAAGCAGGGAGATCGGTCCAAAAGATAGAGCAATTCTCCAAGCATGAAATGATGGGAGCCTGCAACCAGGGTAGTGTCTGGTTAAATGGAGAGAAGGGGAAATATATATGTGTGTGTGTGTGTGTGTGTGTGTGTGTGTGTGTGTGTGTGTGTATCTTTATAGCATAGTACATATATATAGTTTTCTTGCATGATGTTTTCAGTAATGCAGTCAGATACTTTCAACAAGGATGAAAATGGCATCAAGGTCAATTACCACACTGATGGTAACTTATTTAACTGGAAAGTCTACAAGCCAAGACTATTGTAGGGGGAGAATTGGTACATGATTTTTGTTCACAGATGATTGGGCACTCAATGCAACCTCTGAGGCTTATGCAACAAAGTATGGTTCAATTCTCTGCCTTTTGTGCTAATTTTGGCCTAACAATTAACACCAAGAAAATTGAGAACTGAGGTTCTCCACCAGCACCACACCAACTATACATGGAACCATGGGTTATAGCAAATGGAGAAATTTTGAATACTGTGGATAAGTTCATTTACCTTGGCAGTAAACTTTCCAAGTGAGGTTGACACATGCATTGCCAGAGCTAGCTCAGCATTTGGGAGACTCTGAAAGAATGTGTGGGAGAGAAGAGATATTAGACTACCTACCAAACTGAAGATCTACAGAACCGTGTTGGCCTCATTGTTATAGGCTTCTGAATCCTGGACAGTCTACTAATACCATGGCAGAAAAGTGAATCGCTTCCAATTGAATTTTTTTCAGAAGATTCTGAAGTTCGCCTGGCAAGATAAGATACCAGACACTTAGGTCCTCTTTTGAGTTGAGCTGCCAAGCATTCCAGCTCTGCTACAGAGAGCACAACGCCAATGGGCTAGCCATGTTGTTAGAATGCCCAACATATATTTGCCCAAAAGACTATCTTACGGAGAATCCGCACAAGGCAGGTATTCACATGGTGTTCAGAAGAAGTGATACAATGATACTCTCAAACTTGTCTCTCCATAGAACTTTGGTATCAATTGTGAGACAGGAGACACATCCAGCATGGTGAGCCTGCCTCAAAAAAGTGCATATATGTAAAGATACAAATGTGTATGTATGTATATGTATGTATGGCATTTTGAAAGTAGAAATAACAAGACAATAACATGGGATGGGTGGAAGATACATGGGATAGGTGGAAGAGAGGAAACTGAGCTTGTCAGTCTAAGGTAGTAGGGGGATGGATGTGCCTTCAGTGGTAACAGGGATGCTTGGAAGTGTGGAGAATTGTCAGGGAAAGGTAATAAGTTTTGTTGAGTTTGAGATGCCCATGGACATATAGTTCAATATGTCTAAAAGACAAGATTGTTGGACTGGAGGTTATTTCTAAGTTCTCTGTCCCAATCTTGCTTTCTAGAAGACACTTTGCTTTTCACTTCTTAGTTTTCTTGCCCACTCTTGTAGCCAGCTCCCATAGAGAATTGACCTTCCTAATGAGCACCTTCTCATCTCAGATCACATGCTCTATCTCTTAAAGACCTCCTCTTCTTCCTCAAGTCCTTCTTTTCCTTCTCCTCAAGTTCTTCCCTTTCCTCTCCTGGAGTCCTTCTCACCTCCTCTTCATTAACTTGCAACTCAAGACTTCTTCCCTCTTTTTCTGTTCTTACTTCTCTATCTCTTCAACTCTTTCTTTATGAATCCTTCTCTTCCCTTAGTTCAGTTCCTTTTCCTCTTTCAACATGAGTCCTTTTTTTCCGGTCCCTTTTCTCTTTTGATCCTTCAACTTCATACATTCTCCCAAATTTCTCTTCCCCAAACTCAACCCTTGGCCTTTTTCATAAGCTCAGAATCCTTCAAACCTCCTCCACAATTCTCACACTTATCATTCAGATTAAGACCTTCCCTTGCTCCTTTCCACTAATCTTCTCCCACTGTAGCTGGAAGTTTAATGAATTTTGCTATTTTCTGGCAAACTAAGATTTTTTTTTAGGTTATTTCTCCCTGCTGGTGCTAAATGAAAATTCAAAAGCTTACCACCTTCCTCTTCTGTTGCTACAATTTCATCATTCCTCTTCCCACCCATACATTCACAATACCACCTACTCATCAGCATTTTCCTGACTGAAACACAGCTGCTCAAATATTGGCTTTACCCTGTCAAGGCTACCCATACTTGCCACTGACATTGGTCTATAAGAGCTACATCAGTAGCTGTTTAAGTCCTACCAATCATTTCCTAATCTTCAGTGACAAACCATATGGAATTTTTAACAAGAGCTATTCTCTAAGTATGATACAAGTCACTAAGAAAAATGGAAAAAGAATTATAATTTAAGTTGATACATTTTATATCATCTATGTCTTACCATCTTAAGTTTTAAACATTCAGGAAGATAGCCATTGATAAAAATGTTTATAGGCATTTAATAATGCTTATTAAATATTTATTATTACATATTTATTAAATAAATGAAGGGGGATGATGATGGGTACCAAGAAAAGGTGTGAACAGTCTCAAACTCCTCACCACCATAATCTTTTCTAGAGTGGGGATTGGCTTTATAGAGGAGGAAAAGTTTGCCCTCCCTCATGTTTCCTTCTGCCCCCTTTCTTGGTACCAGTCCCCCAGTTGTCTAGGAATCCTGTGCTTTCTTCATGCAGTCTGCCCATGCGGAAGCCTACCCATGCCCTGCCTTCATAGGAATGTACATCATTCTCCACATTATCCTCATGTCCCCTTAAAAAAGAAACAAAATATAGCCTCTGATCTCTGATTATAAATAAATCCTTTTAAAAAAAATCCACACCTATGATTTCATCAGTATAGGAAGCTTTTAATGAGGAAAATCCTCCTAATAATGAAGACAGACAACTTATCTGCAACTGATTGCCTGGTAACTTCTCTCCATTCACAAAGCTACCCCCTTATTTCAGGACCTCATGACCTCTTGCTTAAGTTATTGCAACAGTCTCCCAATTTTGTGTTCTCTGACGCAAGTCTTAACCCACTCCAATCTATCATACACTTTGCTGCCAAAGTAATTTTCCTTAAATGCAGATTTGACCAACTCCCTTCACAGTCAACTCCAATGGCTTCCTATTGCATCTAAGATCAAAGATAAACTCTTCTGTGTAGCTTTTAAAGTCCTGTACAGCCTAGACCTAACCTATACAGCCTAGACCTAACCTATCTTCCCAGGCTCAATGGACATTCCTCCTCTTCTTGCCTTCTGCCATCCAACCCAATTGTGCTCTCTCTTCTATATAATGTTCCGACTACCATCTCCATACATTTGTACTGGCTCTCCTACGTGCCAGAAATGTGTTCCTTTCTTACCTGAGCCTCACAAAGACCTTCCTTTTCTTTGTTTAAGATGCAATTCGGTAGAACATCATCTTCTTCATAAAGATATGAAAAATCTAGTGCCCTTCCATATAAACCACCTTATACTGAATTACTTCTCTATTATTTGTATTTATTAACTTTATATTTATATGTATGATTTTCATGTACAATAATCCCTTCCACATTATGTGGGGGCCCAGTGCCCCCACAACCTGGAAAATCTGTATAAAATTTTTTGGCCCTTCCTTCATACTCACGAAGAAGTCTGAATTATTATGGTATTAAAAGATAAAACATGTTGATATTATACAAGACAGTACATATATTTCATGTATTTCTGAGTTTCTAAACTTTTTCTATGTTATCTTATGGCCCTCATGTCCTCTATGGTTTCCACAAAACTCCCCCCAAAATTGCTATTTAATTTCTTATGCTGCCCCATGATATATCAAAATAGCAACCAAAAGAGTCTCAATGTAGAAGGGATAATGGTGAACTTACTCTCTTTCCTACTAAAATGTAGGCTACTTAGGGGCAAGGATCTTTCATTCTGGTGTATATACTGGTATATACTGGTATCCCCCCAGTAGCTAGCAGTGTCTAGTACTTAGTAGGTGCTCAATACATACTTGTTCACTGACCGATTGAATTGAGCACTGAGAGATTTGCCCCTGGTTTATGAAACCAGTATATCTCAAAGATAAGTAGCACTGCCACGGAAGACAGATGACCTAGGTTTAAGGCCTTTTTCTGAATCTAATACATACTGGGGTACTACTAGTTGATAACCTGAAATTTTTATCTTCCTGGATGAAAGGTAAATAGGAATAATAGTTTTAATTTATTTTAGCGCTGGAAGAGGTCTTAGAGTCCCCACACAATGGGATAGAACTAGATCTATCATGTCATTGGTATAGGGTATTCCTTATAAAGAAACTCTACTAATGCAGGCCAGCATATTCTCTGCAATTTCCAGACTTACCTAGAGCAATGGGAGACTAGATGACATCCAGTAGTGTCAGCAGAGGGAACTGAACCTTGGTCTGGCTGAATGAAGCTGAGTCTCCATCTACTATCCCTTTCTCTCATCCCTGCCTCCATTTTATAAATGAGGAAACCGAGGCCCAGGCTGTCTGTGACTTTTCTAATTTCCCACAGGTAGTAAATGCCAAAGTTAGAATTCAAATTCCATCCTTCTGATTTCCAGCAAATATTTCATGAAACTAAAGTTTCAAGAAGGTATACAGAGACAACTTTAAATCTGTAATGGGACAAGTAGATAAGAGAGGATTTTTTTTGTGGGGGGTACTTTTTGGAGATATTATGTTATGTTATGATATGATATATGGTATTATATGATATGCTATATCATACCATGTTATACTATACTATGTTATATTATAGTATGTCATATTATATTATGTTATATCATATTGTATTATATATAGTGGTAGTGGCTACCTACCACTAAATAAAGCATTTCTTAAGTACTTATTCTGTTCAAGGCACTGTACTAATCACTAAAAATATAAAAATAAGGAACATATAGCCTCTACTCTCAGGGAGCTTAGATTCTAAAGGGGGGAGGACAATACATAAAATGGAGCTGAGAGGAGGGGAATAGAAGAGGAAGAAGTTCTCACATGTAGGATGGAGGACAAGTCTAAAGAATCAGTAGCAGAGTTGAGAAGAAGATTGAAGGAGAGAACATGACTCTTCTGGACACTTCCTCAAAATGGAGTTTCCATTTCACTAATCAAAAGAGCATGTCATAGGGACAGTGGCATCTTCCAGAGTAATAAAACATCTGGTAAATGGAGAATCATCCAGACAGTCAAGAACAGAGCTGGGAGAGGAGTGAAGGAAGAGTGTGATTAGCCTGTGGACTTCCTCAAAATGGAGGCTGCTATAGGAACGCATCAAGTCCACTATTTCCTCACTAGATGGCACACCACACAGACCTGACTCTGCCCATACAAAGAGTCATAGTAAGGAGCCATAACCAAGTGTTCCTCAAATAGTTCCTGAATCATTCCTCTGGTTAGTTTAGATTCTCAAATGCCCAAGAAATTTAGGGCTCTGATCAGAGAGAAAGAGCTGAACAGAAGGAAGGTTGGAAGAGAGAGAAACAGAGACAGAGAGGTGGCAATATCAGTATATTTCCCATTGGTATCTATGCCTCCTAGGAGGTGCACATGGTTCAAATATATATCATGGCACATAATTCCAGATAGGTATCCATGAGATGTTTTGGAGTCACTCCAAAACATGACTCCATGTAAATGGAAGGGGTAAATTTCTAAGGTGAAGCTACAACTTCTCCAAGGCTTCAGAACGCAGCCATAGGAGATACACACAGGCAGGAAGAGATTATGGAGCACTGAGTTGCGCAGATCCTTCATAATGAAACCTTTGACAGTAAAGAAAGGCTAAGTTCTCCCAGTTTATTCGAAGGTTTGCTGCCCTACAGCTACATTCCAAGTTCAGTCGGGTGGGTTACCTTAGATCTCTCAGGGTTCCGGAACACTATTTAATACCAGCACAGTGCTACAATTGTCAAAGTACTTTTACCTACATTAGCTCATTCCCATCAAAGGATACAAGATATCTCTCATGGGTCTGAACTTTAGTTCACTTTTCCAAAGTGCCTTATTTAGTCTCTGCTACTGAGGTGTGTTCATCCTTCATTGCCAAAGAAGACCATGCCATCAGAAAAATAATGACATGACTTGCACTTGACTTTGTTTTGAGTGAGGGAGGGCTGTGCAGGTCACCAGCCTCACTTCTCCTCCAGAGATATCTGAATCCAGTGACCAGATATTCATCAGGATGACTGCAGATGACCCAGGATGAGGCAATTTGGGTTAAGTGACTTGCCCAAGGTCACACAGCCAGTGAGTATCAAGTGTCTGAGGTAAGATTTGAACTCAGGTCCTCCTGACTCCTGCACTGGTTCTCCATCCACTGCACCACCTAGCTGCCCTGCCCCATAGGGTAAAATCAGAAATAATGAATGGAAATTGCAGAGGTAATTTGAAAGAGATCAAAGGGGCTGTCAAGAAAAAACTTCCTAGCTTATCTAAAAGTAAAATGGGCTGCCTCAGGAAATAATGAGTTCTTCACCATTTGAAGACTTTTAGTAAAAGATAGATGACTTCTTGATCCAGTATGTTACAGAGAGGACTGTTTTTCAGGCTTGGTTTGGAATAGATGTCTACCTATGTCCCTTCCAACACTGAAATTATGTGGTTTTGTGAAAATAGCACTAATTATTTAGCAGGAATAAAGAGCTCCACAATTAATTCATTGAAGGTATTTCGAAAAAACAGTATTCTGGTTGTTGATGTTACTAGACCAACTCATTAAAAAGTAAACATTCTTTCCCGGCTTACTACTGATTCAGTAATGTTATTTCAAAATTTGTTAAATATGTGTAGAAATGAGAAATTATGATATTCCCACAGGTTCATTATTTAAGAAGGAATATACAGAGAAAGTAATTGGTGCTTAGTACTAGAAGAATAGACATAAATAAGAGAAATAACCCTGAGAGTACCCTGCGAATTCCAGCCATTCTTATTATATGTAACTTAATAGCATTCATTCCACAAGCATTTATTAAGCACCTATTTGTATGCTAGACACTGGAACTATAAAAGCAAAAAGAAAGCATCCCTTGCTTTCAAGGATTTTGCATTAGGGGAGGGGGAGTAAAGAATATAGTATGGAAAGAAAGAAATATGAAATATATGCAAAAGGCCCTAAAAACTGGCAGCTCTGGAAAGCCTCGATATAGGAAATAGAATTTAAATTGAACCTTGAATACAATCAAGTGTCACTGGGGCTTGGATGAGAGCAGATTCCACAGACAGGATACATGAATTGAGCTGAACTCCACATATGTTCATTCCATTTGATGGCTACTGCTGGTCCATCTTCGTATATGCCCCATGAGATGTGCTCCAATCTGATCCCCTGCTACATAAGAATTCAAAGAGGCAGAGGTGAAGAGAGGTCAAAGGCTAACAGATAGGATATATGATGAAGTATACAGGAAACAGTGAAGATTTGCCATTTCCTCAGGAGAAGGCACTCCCAGTCTGGGTGGTGTCTTCTGCAACTCAGACTGTGATCTGTCTATAATTTGGAAGATAAGTCCTAGAGAGTTATTGGAGGCAGGTAGATGTTAAGTGACCTTTCCAGGATCACAAAGCTATAGGTGGAAAGTATCAGAAGTGGAATTTGAACCTAGGTAGGACTGGCTTTAAGTCAAATACACTATCCACTACACCACACTTTTTTTTAATTTTAAACTTAAATACAAAAACTTAAATATATAAGAAAAGAAAACAAACATTATAAACTAAGATATTGAAACATATACAAAAGAAAAAAAGCATTGCCATGTGCACAGCAGAAAGTGAGAGGATTCAAAATATACAGCAATAAGTTTCCATTTCAAGAAAGTCTATATAATAAAGACTATGCATTGTGTTCAGTTGTTCATCTTTTCTTTGCTTCCTTGTAAGTTTTGTTTTCTCCTGAGCACTTTGTATTTTGTTCTTTTTCCCCTTCCTGTTTTACCCCCAAGAAGGCTACAATTAAGTGAGGAGATTAGATAGGTATATGTAAGTATATATACATACACACAAACATATACATACATACACATATACATGCACATATAAATACACAAATATATGCAGATATATACATGCATACATACACTTATCAGATATACTTACAGATCTATAATTGCACTTATATGTAGACATTTACCTTCATATGCATCTATGTAAGATTGTAGTGTTCTTAATTGTCCTGTTTCTCTGAGGATGAATAACCTCTTCTTTCTGTAATGTTAATTAGATCTTCCCCTCCCATTAATAGGCCTCAAGTACCTTTTGTTAATTTTCTAATAAGGCACTGGTTCTCAAGGATTGTGATGCCCTCAGACTCTGAAAAGTATGTAAATACTCTGAAGTGAGGTTTTACTTGGAGGCTTACTCATTGAAAGTGTGTTTGGCCAGACAAGACTCCAGGCAGCCACTAAGGAGCACCTCCCCTTTGAAAACCCAGATGTTGGTGCTTCTCTGTGTGGTAACTTATGTATGTATGTAATGGTCAGACAGTTGGATATGTCTGTTGATCTGTGATGCATGTATTGCTTATGATCAGACAGCTGGAAGCCCTGTCTGTTGATTATTATTTCTTTGTATTTTCTCTGAAGTTCAGGCTACTGACTTCTCCCTCTAAAAGTGAATGATATATATGTTTGATTAAAGTGATTGTTGAGCCCTCGAAAATTGCTTTCCTTTTGGAAAAGCAGATCTAAGAACCTGTACAGCAGGCCCTTCTGTGTATGTCAGGATCCTTGCTGATACACTTTCATAAGTCTGAGTCTTTAAATATTTTTCCAAGTCCACCAACTTGTCATTTCCTACACCAGAGCAACATTCCAACCTCAGACTGTCTAGTTATTTAAAATAGTCCAAAACAACTTTGGTGACTATGGCTGACACATAATGAAGTTTCCTTATTTTTCTCTTTTGATTAAATCTGTTTTAGCCTTAACTTTGTCTGAGATCATTGTTGAGATTCACATTCTGGGGATCCCAAAATACCCACACCCTGGGTCCTATTCAAATAAATTCAACATAAACCTTCTTAAAGCCACAGAAAAACAAAGTTTATTAAGGATTCACCACACTGGGTTGACTCTTAACTGTAATGCTCATATTGACAAGCAGGCCAGATAGAATCTCAGCTAGGCAGAGGCTGTGCTGAATTAAATCTGAGCACCTTCATGGCGGCAAGATGGATCTTATATGCAGAAAGACTGTGGGAGGGATTTGGGGGTGGTCTAGTAGTCTAGAGTGTCTAGAGGTCTTGATGGGAATAACCAGTACCCTGGGGTGATTAAAGATGGAATCTAGGGAGGATCTTGATGGGAGTGGCCAGTAGCCTGGAGAATGGGATTTTGATAGGATGGGGGTGGGGGGGAAGTACAACAGAGATTTGGGCATAGTGATAATGAGAAGCCCATGGGCCTCTGGAGACTTCCAGATCAAGTGAGAGTGAAATGGACAGACAGAGAAATACACAGGCTTTATTAGCCGGGCTGGCAGCTGTCTCATGGGAGAAACTGAGGAGGCAGCCCCGAACTAAGGTGTGTGTGTGTGTGTGCCTTTTAAGCATCTCAGCACTTCCTGGTACAGCTTTGTGGTTTTAACAGCAAACATATCTCACAGAACAGTTTTGACAGGGGCCAAGTTGCTGCTAGGCAAGGGGGGCCCAACAGAAAGCGTCTGCCAGGCAAAGGGGCCCAACAGAAAGTGGCTGCTAGGCAAGGTTGCCCCCCAACAGAAAGTTGTTGCTAGGCAAGGTTGCCCAACCCTGCCTAGAAACTCAACAGACATTTCTCAACTCAGGGGCCCCGGGGGAGGGGGGGGGGGATGCGGGGAGAGGAGAGCCAGAATAACGTCCACTTCAAGAGGACTCAGGGAGAGTTCAAGGAGGTTCCCAGAGTCTGTACCCCATCATCATGATTACTACCCAAAGTCTACTCCTGATCTTTATTTTATATTTGTGTGTATCTCTTATTTCCTATCCCTCATGACTCCTCTACTTTACTTCTGCCTCTACCTTGCCCTCCTATTACTTAAGCTACCCCCTCCCCAGCCCTCCAAGGATCTCCCTCTTATCTTCCCATTGCCATTAATCTGCACCACACTTCTTAACTCAGTAATAAACCTACCAAATTAAAGTTCCAAAAAAATTTAGGAGAAAAAATCCTATAGAAAATCATTGAATCTCTTTTATTTTCTTGGTCTTTTTGTTTTAACATTTTATGTAAGACTATTAATCATTGAGTCCCAAATTTAACCCCAATACAATTTCCTTAGAAAATAATGATTAACTTTTCATAGGTCAGGCTCTCATTTGATTACCATTAACAGCTTTTCTACCTGTTTTCTCTTGGAGTACAATAGGAGAAGGCAATGTGAGGCTTTTAAAATAAAATGCCAGACTGTTTGAAAAGGCTTACCTCTCATAAACAGAATATGAATAATGGGTTTTTCAGGGGGGTTTTTCTGCACAAGATGTTTTTTAACTAAAAATTAATTTCTCTTTCATTTCACTTATGTGAACTATTATATTTACCAACATAAGAAAAGAAATCTCACTTCATTTGACTTCCTGTAATCAAACATTACAAAAGGTCCTAGAGATGTCTGCTTTCTTCAGAAAAGCTTCAGAAATGGATAAAGGCAGTGTAATCTTGAAAATCCACTTGGTATTCTACTGGTAGATTCCCCAGCTAAGGAGACAAGTGTGATAAGGAATAAAGAAGAAAAGATCTTTCTTCTAAAATATGCCTAAGAGCACAAGGATCACTTTTAGAATTGGATACCCAAGAAATAACTCTGCCTTCAGACTGAATATTTATTTTCCTATAACTTTCATAATTACTACAGTTCAGAATTGGTATTTTCCCTGTGTGTTAAGGGTCAAAAAAAAAAAGAAGATTGAAATCCAGCCTTCCAGAGTACATGAGCAAATGATGCATATTGCCTTGCTGAATATGGAAGGCATTGCCTGTGTTGATAACGTAAAATGGCTCTAATCCTGTGCTCAGAACATGCAATGTTCTGCTGCTGCATTTCTGCTGAAGTGTGTGCTATGGGAAAAATCTCATTAGAAAGGGCCTGGCTGGATTGTGAAAAAATACAGTTGAACAAGCATCATAGTACTGGGGCACAAGCCACACCCCCTCATATTCATTAATGTAAAGTAGCAGAGAGACACTGGGAGCATTGGACCATTTGACAGTCTTCTTTTAAGTCTGGCAGACCTCACTATTTTCACTGTGTGTTGTTTCAGGCCATTTCTTCAAGTCCAATGCCAGAACCCCATCAACACACCTTTATTCAAGGTCCTACCAAAAATACCTGACTTCAAAAGCAAAAAGCATCTAATATAAAAGGAATCATAGGAAAAATAGCAGGGACATGAATCAAGCAATAAATGTTCTCTCTAGTAGAGGACAAAATGACTGCCATCTCTAGGGGATCGCTAATCACGTTTCCCCCACATACTAGGAGGACACAGTTCAGAGTTGATTTCCCTCTAGACAAGAGAGCATTGATATCTGTGCCACCTCAGTTCTGTGTTACCTGTTCTCTCTTTGAACATGTTGGCTTTCTTTTACCAGACCTGTGATTTATCAATGTAGGGATCTCCCAAAATGTAGGAATTCCTCCACTGATACAGACTGGCACCTTCTTTGAAATGTGTAGTTAGAGTGTGGCCTGGGGTTCTGAGGGCTTAGATGATCTGCCTGTGTGTGCGACAAGGAAATCCTGAAACCTTGTCTCCTTTCTTGATTCGAAGTCCACCACTGTAGACTTATGGTATGCTATCTCGACTCATCAATTCCTGCTTCTGCGTATTCCTCCCCTGCTTAGTTTAACAAATCACTAGATGCAAAACACTATGTAAGGTTCATACAAAGGAGAGATCTTATATAGTATCTATTATCTGAAAATTTACAATCTATAGAAGGGATTAGACATACCCAAAGAAACTTAAGGAAGGCAAAGGGGAAGAGGGAAGTCTCCACAGAAGAGGTGCCTGACTAGAGCATTGAAGGAGAAGATAGGTTTAGGATGAAAGGAGTGTGGAGGAGGAGGAGGCGAAAACACCAAGCAACACTTGAGAAAGGGAAGAGGCAATGAAGAAGAAATATGGGGGAGTGGGGGGAATTGTAGGGGAGACAGGGAAATTAAACACTGTTAAGAAATGCTTCTGAACATCACTTTGTGTTCATTTGCCTCTTACCTGTAAGAGATCTCGTCTTCTTTGCCAACTGATGTTTCTAGCCTCTTAAGGTGAATATTTACCAGAGTTCTTCAGTCTTCTTGTCTTTTTGCATTCTCTCCACAATCTCACTCTCTCATAATTTCACCAGTTAATTCAGATGACCCCCAAATCTACATCTTCAACTCTGATCTCTCCCAAGCTCCACACCCTCCATTCCAGCATTGTATGTATATATTGTATCTCTCCACCTGGGGATATGACCTGCACTTCAAACTCAATATTGTCACCTGTCTGGACTATTTCAATAGGCTTCTGCACTTTTAATAGATGTTTAATAGAATTGCGGGGAGGGGAATGGGAATATTGAAAAAACAAGAAAAAATTTAAATTTATCCCTTTTTAAAAGAATTTTGGCTATCTTTCATACTTTCTATTATATCAGTAGTGCACATTTTTGTAATTCTTACAATAACTCTTCAAGGTAGGCTACATAAGATATCATTCATCCCATTTTACATTAAAGAATCTATGGTGAAAGGATTTGTCAACAGATACATGTACATACACTATATATACCAGAGTCTCTGGAATTCTGAAATAGCCTGATACCAGGAAGACAATAACCAGATGACAAGTTTTTGAGAAAAGCAAGATTGTCTGTCAAGTTGTAATTTTACAGAAATGAAATCTTAACAGGCAAGGAGCCAAGAGCTAAGGTTGAGGGATAAATGTGGTACAGGGCATCTCAGACGTGTGTGTTCTCTGTAACTTGAATAGGTTCTTGGACAGTAACTTAATTAAAACCATTGCTTTGAAATGGAAATTAAAAGAAGTAGCTAGAGAAAAGGCAATTTCAATGTAAGAAAATAGTCCTATTAACTTTGTGACCTTTGATGATCCCTAATTAAACCACATCTTTTCTTTTATAAATCTGAAAATATATACAGAACTATAAGAAGATATATTAAATGCATTTTTTTTTAAAAAAAGACTACAATATGGAGAAGACTGCAAGAAAACTGAGTGGATATGACTACATCCTCTCCTCCATTGCTTCAAAACATCATGAAATGTGCCAAATATAGTAAAAGAACTGCAGAGAGGGGGAAAAACTTCAGAAGGAAAGCTTCCAAGAAATAATAATAGAGAGACTAGAAAAATAAGA
The DNA here is from genome assembly GCA_023548195.1 of Bettongia penicillata ogilbyi. NCBI lineage: Eukaryota > Metazoa > Chordata > Mammalia > Diprotodontia > Potoroidae > Bettongia > Bettongia penicillata. Next base: position 34,471,690 of record JAJHZJ010000470.1, on the reverse strand, counting down.
ATAAATAGAAAAGGAAATTCTAATGCAAGGAATAAATACTATTGGGTAAAAGAAAGTGAATATGATTCTCAAGAAGAAATATGTTTGCTCCTGCAGTAAAAAAGGACACTCTCCTCCAAATTAGAATGGAGCAGTCACTGAATCAATGATAGGGTTGGGAGGGTCAGTAAAAGATTTAAAGGAAGTCAATGGGAAAAACTAAAGCTCTGAAAACTGTTCTGAAAAGCAAAAAAAAAAAAAAAAAAAACAGAGAGAGTATCAGTGGTTCAGGACAGAGGATGAATGGGAGAGGAAAGACAAAAACAGGTCAATGAGTCAAAAGACATCAAAATAAAAGAGCCCTTGAGATTTCTCCTGACCAAAGCTACTGATAGTAATTTTTTTTAAATGGTAGGTAGGAGTGAAATGAGAAAGAATAATGATAAGTTGGGCCTCCAGTTAAAAGTAACTAGAAGGATTAGAAATTAATATTCCCCTCCAAAAAAATGCTAAGGAAGAAATTTTGAAAGTCAAAGGATAGAGAAAGAAAACTTAATACTCCTGAAAGATAAAACAAAAAGCTGACGTATGCATTCATACTTATAGATGTATATAGAGACACACACATAATAGTTAACATTTATATATCACTTAACTAGTACTTGGTCATGTGCAAAACCACTTTATAAATATTTATCTCATTTGATCCTTAGAACAACCCTGTGAAATAGGTGATATTATTATCTCCATTTTACAGATGAGGAAAGTGAGGCAAACAAAGGTTAAGTGACTTGCCCAAGGTCACACAGTGTCTGAGGCTAGATTTGTACTCAGGTCTTCCTGACTCCAAGCCAGCACTCTATGCACATATGCTATAAATAGATGTATACACACATCTATATACATACAATGTATGGATACACATATGTATACACATGAAACACTGATAGAGAGTAGAGCCTTGAGTCAAAAAGACTGATTTTAAAGTCATTCTCAGACATTTACTAGCTATGGAACCCTTGGGCAAGTCAAATAACCTGTTTGCCTCAGTTTCCCCAACTGTAAAATGAGGATAATAACATTACCTACCTCACTGGGTTGATGTGAGGATCCAATGAGATAAATATTTTAATGTGCTTCTCACAGTGCCTGCCATATAATAGAGCTATGTAAATATTTATTACCTTCCTCTCTTCATCCTTCTATCATTACCATTATTAGTCCTTAGGAGAATAAGACTTTACTCTGCACTTTGGGGCAGCTAGGTGGTGCAGTGGATAGAGCACCAGTGCAAGAGTCAGGAGGACCTGAGTTCAAATCTCACCTCAGACACTTAACACTCACTAGCTCTGTGACCTTGGGCAAGTCACTTAACCCCAATTGCCTCATCCTGAGTCATCTCCAGTCATCCTGATGAATATCTGGTCACTGGATTCAGATGGCTCTGGAGGAGAAGTGAGGCTGGTGACCTGTACAGCCCTCCCTCACTCAAAACAAAGTCAAGTGCAAGTCATGTCATTATTTTTCTGATGGCATGGTCCTCTTCAGCAACAAGGGACGAACACACACATGGCCATTGCCCTATCATCAACTGTTTCATTTTTATCTTTGTGTGCCTAGAACCCAATACCACATCTGGAACATAGTAGGTGCTTAATAAATGCTTACAGATTGATTAGGACATTTGGACTATTTGCACACTAACAAAAACTGGAAAATATAGCTATTGCTATCCCAGCACACTAGGTTTCTCAATGTCTATCCAAATGGCATTTGAACTTCTAATAAAACCTTTCTTATTTCCTTTCCATATATCCTCATGCACAGACACACACATGTGCCATCTGTTGTACATAATTTCATGTGGAATTAGTTGAAATAGCTGAGAAATCAACCCCAAAAATATATCTCCCCTTACCTAAAGCTCCTGTACAATCCTATGTTTCACAAAAGGAGATCTGGACATAATTACGTATTCCCTGTATCATCAGTCCAGATGTTTTAGATACAGCCCTTTGGTTGACTTCTTGTGCATCGAAAACAACATACTATACTTCAGTAGTAATTCTCAGTTTTTGGATAACTTCTTGCCTCCAGGATGACCATTTATCTTCCTGTATCCCCAGGAGTCAGGTGGCACCGATTAGTGGCCCATTTCCACTGTAGCACCAAGGTCAGGTGTCCCCATGTGAAGAATGTAAGTTAGTCCTGAACCTTGAGCTTCAGTATCTGCAGAAAAGAAATAATCTGCCTTGCACGGATATAGGAAAATGGCCAGAAAATACACTATGTTTTACTAACTTACATTTCCAAAGCCTATGCACATCATTAGACAGTTTCTAAAGACAAATTCATCCTTGCCAGTCTTTGTACTTCAGCCTTCGGGACTGAACCCTCCGCATGTCAGACGTTGACAAGAGGCCACATGTCTAATCAGTACAACTTTGTCAAATAACATGGGATGAAAAATCTATTCTAGCAAAGCCAATAATAGCCATATTGCATCATTTTTCTTCATCAAAAGGCAGAAAGTCATTAAAATAAAACACAGATATTAGTGGTTCCAGCATTCTTAATATTGTCACCTCTTTGACAGCAATCTAATATTTGGGAAATAAAGACGCAAATGCAATCATCACTGAATTATCATTTCTCTAACTTTCCTTTCTAGGGGATTTTGAAAGCAAGAACTCATCCAGATAAACATGATAGTCCAAAAACCACAAAATGTTATATGGCCTCATCCAAAGCTAGGTCTTGCTAAGAAATAATCATCAAAATAACATAGGAGATTTAAGAGCAGCTGAGAATCTTTTTAAGAGAGAATTTTATTGCTGTCTCTCTGTCTTTACAACAATCATTTCCCTTAACCTCTGGCTACCCTCGTTGACCTGTTCGGTGCACCAACAAAGATAGAAGCCAAACTAGCCAATAGCGTAAATGTGTCTGACACTGGGTACCACATTCTGCATCTGTAGTCTCAACTTCTCTCCTGAGTAGTCAAGCTCCTCTGAGCTCTTTATCAGCTTTCTAAGGCTGAGACTGTGAACTACAATGAAGTTAAGCGTTATTTATATTATTCTAGTTATTAGGTATATTACGTGCTTCCTTTTACTTCCTTCATTCTTCAACATTTCATACAGGTCTCCCCATGTTTCTCGGAATTCCTCATTTTCATAATTTCTTATGCCATAATAATATTCTATTACATTTTTATACCACATTTTGTTCAGCTTTTCTCCTAAGTGGACCCATTTTGTTTCCAGTTTTTTCTACCATGAAAAGTGAACCACTGAGCATTTAAAGAGACAGGAAAGGCTATTTACTTGAGGAAAGTGTGTTTGACCTTCCTCAGATAGAAAACAGTTCATCTTTTCTAGGTAAATGTTGTACGTTGAGTGCCACCGAGCTATACGGCACAAACTTCATAATGTAATAGGCTCCCAGGCTAAAGAACACAGAGACTCATTTATAAAATCAGGTGGCAGGTAAATGGATATCTTGATAACAATAGGAAAAATAAATGTATTCCCAACATAAACTAATGCTTCTTAATTCACTAATGCTTATTGCCACCTGATGGATAAGATCACATTAGCAATTAGGGAAAGTGCTAGTTCCGTCAATACCTTATTACGGATCTGATTGCTGTGAAGTCTATAGGTCAATCCAAAACAACATAAAATTATCCTGCCTACGATGTCAGTGAAGACCTTCTGTCTTCAGCGTTTGAGAGTACTAAAGAAATTTATCCCTTACAGTTTTTCAGTGATCTCTTGTATTTGTAAATATTTAAACCCTAAGCACAGAATTTTTTTTACCAATCTAGGGACTGGAGAAGTATAGTAATTGCCACTGTACTAAATTAGTTGAACATGAACAACCTTTAGGATAAACCTTCGTGATATCCACTGATCCAAAATTACAATCATTAAGAAAAGTTAAAAAAGAACTTCCAAATTTGCAGGCAACCGGTGAGGCTAAGGCAACTCTAGAAGGTCTTGAGCTCCCCCTAGAGGTCATCTTAGTTATTGTTAGAAAATTTAATTCTAACAAATGAAAAGGACAGGCAATATTTAACATTTTTTTCATGTGTCCTTGGGATACCTGTCTTTATGGGCAAATCATCAATTCTTTTATTAATTTTAATCTCCCAGTTTAAAGGATCTTTGAACAAAGAGAAAGAGAAGTGAGAAAAATATGTACACTCTTTTGTTTGTTTCATAGCTTTTGAATAACCTCAGCATTCCGTTTTAGAATCGCATCTGCTAAAAAGAGCATGCAGATGTTCCAGGTACAAAGGGATCATAGATTTAGAGCTGTAAGGGAACTTAAAGACCTTGTAGTATAACTACCTCATTTACAAATGAGGGAACTGAAGCCCAATGACTACACAGGAGGTAAGTAACGGAGCCTGGATTTGAATTCTTGCCCCCTTATTACAAATGTATCTTATTTCCATTGTACCAATGCCTCTATAGTAAAATAAAGTAAATATTAAGTATATTGAGAATATCTCAATATGAGATATTTGAGAATGTCTAGAGGTGGGAAATAATGTCAGTTTCATTAAAGTAATTCCAACTTGTATTTCAAACCAAAAATATATACTGCTACTTTGACTATGTTGGCCAGAAAATTGAGGTGCTATTTGCTTGTTTATTTTTTTAGTACGATGTCTACTTGAATTATCTGGATAACTGCCTTAATTCTCTACCTTATTGCATATGGACACAACCATGAAGTTTTCTTGCTCCTAGTAAATTCCTTTTAAACTAGGAAAAAAGAGGGTCATGCTTTATTCATCTATGTAGACTTCTCAAAACAGTAGACTATAGAAAAAATGCATTCTAAATGAATTAACGAATGAATGAAATAAGAGACAAACTTTGCCTTATGCTAAAGAGAAGCCAGGTGCCTCAAGATTTCCATCTTCACTGCTTTTACCCTAGAGAAATATAAAGGTGCTTTATTGAAAAGTGAGATGTCCCATTAAATTACTAACTACTACTGACTGCTACTATTTCCAAGTCCAAGCCCTCCCCTAGAAAACAATGGAAGTAAGAGTAGGGGGGCGAGGAGGGACAGGATGGACTAGTGGTTTAGGTCAAGGCTCCCAAAGAAGTCCCAAATAAAACTTATTGTCTTAACACAAATGTTCACAATCTCAAAGTCCTCCTCAATCTCTCACTCTTATTTCACATATCTAGTCAGTTGTCAAATCATGTAGATTTCCCCCCATAACATATCTCCCATTGGTACTATTTTTTCCATTCATGTGACTAATTCAGAACCTCATCACCTCTCACTTGGCCTATTGCAATCACTTTCTTAATTTGTCTCTCTGCACTCAGTCTCATTCCTTTATCCAATCTTCCCTCTACTCAAATGCCTCAGTGCTAATAATAAAAGACAAATCTGACTTTTCACTTCCCTGCTCAATAAGCTACAGTTGCTCCCTTATTACCTCTATGATCAGCTACAGACTCCTCTGTTTAGCATCCATAGCCCTTCCCTGTCTGACTCCAACCTACCTTTCCAACCTTATCGCATCATTTTATGTACTCCACACATCATGGGAGTGAATAGAATGCCAGGTATGGAGTAAGAAAGACCTGAGTTCAAACTCAGCCTCAGACACTTAGTAGCAGTGTGACCCAGGACAGGTCACTTAACACTGTTTGTCTCAGTTTCTCATCTGTAAAATGAGCTGGAGAAGGAAATGGCAAACCACTCCAGAATATTTCCAATGGGATCACAAAGAGTGGTACATAACTGAAACTGACTGAACAATAACACTTTGTGTTGTCTGATTAAACAACTCTTCTTGATGTTCCTCAACCACAAAAGAAATCCCCTCTCCTGGCCTTGGTACCATGCCTTAAGTACATTCTCTATTTTCCTCTGCCTCTTATGATACCCAGTTTCCTTCAAAGCTCGGCTCAAATACTATCTGAAGTCTTTTTTTCCTCCCTTTAGCTACTTTTGCCTACCTATGCCTACAAAAATCACCTTTTTAAATTTTATTTTGCTTATTTGTATCTATGTACATGTAGAATGTAATTTTCTTAAGGACAGGGATTATTCCAAACTTGTCATTGTATGGCCACTTTTAAAATGCCTATTGATTGATGGATTAATTGATAGAAATAAGGTTGAGGCTGAGAATAGTAATAAGGGCAGGAATCCTGGATCATAGAACGATAAATTTAGAGCTAGACAGAATCTTAGAAACCATCACAACAAGAAGATTCTCTTACTCAGCATGTATGTGTGTAGGGGGAAGTATTTGAATTCATTTTTTTTCTGACTTCACACCCAGAACCCCTTCCATTGATTGCACCGCTCAACTGCTGCCATCAGTCCCAACCAGCTTAAGTCCCTACCTACAGTTTAGTCATCTTCAGATAACAAACCCGTCCATTTGTATGATTTTGCGTCTTCTTTTTGTTTTCTTGGTTCCCCCACCTTTTGGGTTTCTAGCTAAATTCCTTTGAATAATCCCAGTTTTTCTTAGGGAAATTGAGATTTATCCATATGCACATGATAATTGAGGGCCTTTCTCTAGAGACATCAGATATACTCAATAGCTAATGCTGAGAACTACAGTTCCAGCCTGAAATATAAGGAAGAATTAGTGGTTCTGGGATGGAGAGAAGTGAAAACCCAGGAAATGTGTAAAATCAAGCCCATCCTTTTGTTTAATAAATCACCTTCACAAGCAGGATGAAGGAACTCATTGAGCAAGTACAGGGTATCTTAAACGTCTTGGTGCAGTTTTAAGCTTTAATGCCTCAGAACTGCACTGAGACTTTCAGAATGCCCTGTATAACCCTACTATGCATCAGGCACTGATGATACAAGTACAAAGAAAGAAGATTCCTACTTGCAGTAGTTTACAATCTAATAGAAAAGATAATAAGCATGAATAAAATATACACAGCATAAACATAAAGTTAATAAACGCAAATATATACAAAGTAGTTAGCTACAAGATAGTCTTAGAGGAAGAGCACTGGTAGCTGAGTGGGACCAGGAGAAGCTTTGTGTGGAAGGAAAAAAAGAAGGGATGAAAGGAGAAAGGGAAGGAGAAAAGAAGGGAGGGAAAGAAAATGAGATTGCAGAAGAAAAATGGAAAAGAAGGGAAGGAGGAAGAAAAGAAGGGGAAAAAAAGGGAGGAAGGAAAGAAGGAAATAAGCATTAAGCACCTACTATGTGCCAGATATTATGCTAAGAGCTTTACATATCTCTCATTTGATCCTCAAACAACCATGGTAGGTAGGTGCTATTGTTATGCCAATTTTGCAGTTGAGGAAACTGAGGCCAAGGTTAAATGACTTGTCCAAGGTCACACAGCTACTAAGTATCTGAGGCTGAATTTGAACTCAGATCTTCCTGAGTCCAGGCCCAGCCCTCTATCCACTGTGCCACTTAATACACCTAAAAGACAGCACTTGAACTGTACCAGAAAGGACAAAGGGACTTTCATAGGTAGAAGTAAACAGGGAGTTCCTTCAAGCATGGGAAACAGCCAAGGCCAAGAGATAAGAAATAGAGTATCCTATGGGAAAAACCCAAAGGAGACCAATTTAGCCTGATGACAGAGTGCTCAAGACAGAATGACATCCCATGAAGCTGGAAAGAGGTTGGAATGTGTTGTGCTTTAAGGGTTAAAAAGAGAAATTAACATGTTATCTGATCCAGAGGCAATAGGAAGCCCCCGGATTTGGCTGAGTGGGGGAATCACATGGTCAGATCTGTGCTTAAGGAAAATTATTTGTCAGTCATGTGTGGGATGGATTGAAGTGGTCAGGGAGGCAGGGGAACGCACTAGGGTCTTCTGCAGTAATCTAGATGAAAGATAGCCAGGGCCTGAGAGGGAAGAGATTGAGTGGAACGCCAGAGATGTTGTTCAGGGAATGGCTGCACAGATAAGAAACACGTGAGGGTTTTAGTGAGCTTCAAGCCCAAATGGAGTCAACAATATGATGTTGCAGCAAAATTAGCAATGACAAGCACAGTGCCCAAATGAAGGAGGTGATACACTGTGCTTTATGCAGGGCAGATCACATGTGGAGTATTTTATGCAGTTCTTGGCATAATGATCATTCAAAAAGATTTAATCCATCAATGAACAGTTATTAAGTACCTACTATGTGCTAAGTTCTGGGATAGGCAAAAATAGGCAAAAGATAGTTCTTGCTCACAGTCAAATGGGGGAGAAATAGCGGAAGGATTATGGAGGACATCAATTCATACTCCGCCCCCCCCAGCTTTTTTTTTAACAGAGCAAGAATCTGATGTCTTAGAAAGACAAAATGATTTATTTGAGGTCACAAAGGGAAAGACTGTCATGCCTGGGATGTGAGCCCAGATTCTGTGAATCCATATCCAGTATTCTTTTAACCATATCCCACTACCCTACAGCCCTTTTGGAAACAAGCTGTTTTCTTCACAACAGCCCTGAGACAAGCAGGATTTGTATCATCCCCTCTATTTTACAGATAATAAAAATGAACCTTAGGAGGATAGCCTCAACAGTAACCCAGAGTCAGGGTTTGAACCTGGCCTTCTATGACTGCACCATTTTTACCTCACCAAATGTATATGCACGGTGAAAAGGAAATTAGAAACCTTGTCATACAGGCATTGAATCAGTGGTATTTCAGCCTGTAAAAGAAGGGCCTTAGGCAAACATAATAGTTATCTTGAAGTATTTGAAGGGCTGTCTTCTGATGGAGGGATTAGACTCCATCTCTTTGGCCCTGGAAGGCAAGCAGAAACAAAGTGTAGAAGCTGCAGAGAGATCAATTTGAACCCTATGCAGACAAGACCTTCTGAACCTGCTAAGTTCTACAAAAGTGAATTGGGCTGCCTCGGGAGGGAGTGGGTACCTCTTCATTGGAAATCTTCAAGTGAATGGCCCTTGCAGAAGGGATTCAGCCTTACCTAGGTTGGACTAGATCAGGGGTAGGGAACCTGGCGCCTCGAGGCCACGTGTGGCCCTTTAGGTCCTCAAGTGTGGCCCTTTGACTGAGTACAAATCCCCTTAACAAAAGGATTTGTTCTGTACAACTTGGATTCGGTCAAAAGGCTGCACCCAAGGACCTAGAAGGTCACAGGTTCCCCACCCCTGGACTAGATGATTTCTGAGAATTTTCCAATTCTGAGATTCCGTGAGAGCTGCTGTCAGCTAAATGGAGCCATATCGCCTACTGTGGTCTTTCCCTCACCTTGGTTCATAATGATCTGTCTAAATTTGTGAATGATGTCTTTATAAGAGCAAGGATTTCAATCTGTAAAGGCCATACCAATTTAACAGAAGAAACTAAGCATACTTAGGATGCCATCCTAACCTTTTGGGGTTAATATCAGATAGAACAACCACCAGCTCCCATAAGATATTCTTTGGTGTCTTTGTAAATGAGTTGTTATGTTTCTGACCTCAGAGGCCATTTATACCTTTTCAGTCTTATTTATTCCATAGTGTATCTAGGGTTTACCCTAGATTTTAGAGGAATAGAGAGGGCAGACAGGAACATGGTCTATGAGGGTCATTTAAGAATTTGACTAAAGATCCTAAAAGGATCAGGAAATGATGTTCAGGCTGACTTCCCTGCTTCCTGATGTACTGATACCAAACCGGGAAGTATGTAAGAATTCTGCAACTGGAATGGTTCCTAAATGATAGTAACTTCGTTTTATTGATAGACCCATGGCCCCAGATGCTCCTATCCTATGTGAGGGTTAGGAGGAGTGAAAAGATGCTAATTGCTATGTTCTATTTGATAAAGAAAAACAACTATTTGAACAGGGATTTTAAAAAAATTTAAATTATAGAATGTAAACAATTTGAACATAAGGATTATTTCTTTTTTATCTTTGTATCCCCTACCACAGTGCTTGGCACATAGTAGGAAATTTATAAAGAATTGTTGACGGACTGATTGAAAGCACCAGTCATCAGAAATGTATGTTTAGGTACCTGAGAATTACTCATTTCCATAAATTCATTAGAAATGTAATTCAACATACATTTAACAAGTACCTTCCATATGCAAGGCATCTTATTAGGCACTGGGGATACAAAAACAAAACCTTCTTTTCCCTATAAGAGTTTACATCCTACTAGGAAGGAACAATATAACCTGTAATAATGATAATTAACTTTTATATAGTGACTCAAGTTTTGCCAAACAGCTTACATATTTTGTTTCATTTGTCCCTCACTACAATCCTGAGAGATCCATGCTATTGTTATTTCAGTTTTATTGATGAGGAAGTTGGAGCTAAGGAAGATTAAGTGATTTGCACAGGGGTCACATAGCTAGTAAGTATCTACAAAGTGATTTCAGCCCAGCTCCTAATACACAAACAATTGTAACTACAGAGTATCCACAAAGTAATTTCAAGAAATGGGGTAGGGGGCACAGAAGAACCTCCAAGCTGTGCTTGGAAGAAAGTTAGGATGATAGGAGGGGATTGCATACCAAACAGGGAAGAATTATCTGTACAAAGGTATGGAAGTGGGAGATGTAATGCTGTATGGTAAGCAGCTAGCAGGCCAGTTTGACTAGATTTCCATTAAGCTATCTAAAGACTTTCTCAGTCCAAATTTAAACCAGTCAAGGGCTTAGAAGGTGTGGATAAGGAGCAATCTTTATTTCCAGCTGCAAACTGACAGTGTTTCAAATAGCACATGGCAGCATTAATAACTTAGATCTTCTGCATTTGTGCTGGTTCAAACCATCACAATCCATTGAGTTCAAATCTGTTTTGTTTTTACTTTTTGAACTGCTAACAAGTCCCAAGTCTCAAAGGAAGTTTTAAGAGCTTCTGCATACTTACTGTTGCTAAGGAAACAACAGTTTTAATATCTGCGTGTTTGGGCTTTCAGACACTGTTTGAAGTCATTCGTTTGTAAAGGAAAATCTTTGGTAGATAGGTTGTCTAGGTGTGTGTAGATTGACTCTTTCTGAGGAGTTATTCCCTGACAACCTTTGAATAATAGCGCGTTTGGGGGCTGTATTCTTTCTTAGCATTCACATGAGAATTTAGTACCCTGTCTTAAAATGAGTTGGTATTCTTGGGATCAAAACAACGATAATTATCTCAGCACCTCAAACATTAGACCCAATGGTTCTTAGTTAAGCAAAATACAAATGAGCCCAGAGATAATGACCTAGACCACTGTCTCTAAAAGCACTTGAACACTATTAAGATCTCCAGTAATTGCTAGCCATGTAAAGCTCTTTAACTGTCTCAGTGTTAAAGCCTCCCTTCCCTCCTTATTGCCCCTGCCACCACTGTAATATAGGCCTTAATTACCGCTCACCTGGACGGCTGCTGTAGCTTCCTAATGGGCCTTCCCACTGCTTTCTTTGCCAATCAAGTCCTGAAACTGCTGCGAGATTAGCCTTCCTTAAAGCCATCTCTGATCATGTCACGATGCTACTTAAAACACTGCTGAATATAATATTCAAACTCATCTGCCTGGCATGTGAAGCTCTTTACCATCTGCCGCCATCTTACCTTTCTGGCTCTATCACACATGACTTCCCTCCTTGCTCTCTCTAGTCTAATCAAATGCAGATCTTGGTACTTTTTGTGTATCACCCTTAAAGACATGTTACTGTGCATTGGTCATGAGCAGTAGTGTGGTTTAACGGAGAGGGGGCTGGCTAGAATCAGGAAGACCAGATTTTGAGTCCTTCCTCTATGTGATCACAAGCAAATCCATTAACCTTCCACAGTCCCAAGGAAGTCTGGACTTGAGGTTAAAGGATGTTGTTTGGAATCCTCCTTCTGCCCCTTATTAACTGTATGAAAACGAGTAAGTTATTTAACTTCTCAGAGCCTTGGCTTTCTCATCTGTAAAATTAGGAGGTTGGAGTATACCTCTTCGGTGCCTTCCAGCTCTAAATCAATCATGCTGTGATCCTAAGTTACAGAAAAGTCGCTCATCTCTATCCATGGGAAGAATTTCCACAGTGGATGTTCCCTCATGCTAATAAAATGACTGGCATGGACCAAAATTTATACGTGACAAAGCTCCCTTACTAGACTCTGAGTTCCATGATGTAGGAAGTGGGTTTTATTGATCCTTTGTATTTCACTCAGCGTCTTGCACAGCGCTCTTCACATAAGAGATGTTATGTTCATTTGAGTTCTTCTGCATTCAGGAGTGACAAAGAGGTGTGAGTTCATTGTTCATTCATTCTTATCCTCATGCTAGCCCCAGCTGTACCCCACCATTGCCTCTCAAGTCTCAGTGTTCTCTGCACTATCCATTAAGGTTCGAGCTCTTCTCCATCTCCCAAAACAATATGAATTTTTAGTTCACTGCTTTACTTACACAGCAAGTCTAAAATTAATATTTAAGCTACCAGCAACTGTTTGAGTCACCGTAGTTCATTAAACCCTACTGTGTCTCTCATTTGTTGCATATCATCCGGGGCAAGAACTTGGGCACTTCCTGATCAACCATTGTGGTCAAATTAACTTGGCTTAGCATGCAATTCAAGGTGAGGATTTCCACCAGGACCACCAGCACCCTGACAAAGGCATTATGTGATGCAACAACAAGGACTCAGGTCACAGGATGGAATCAGAAATTAAGAGATTAGAAACTGGAGCAAAATAGGACACAAACGGGAAGTAAAGTCAAGGATTCCGGTCAAGAAGGTGGGACTTTGGGAACAGGAGTACGGGAGTCATGAAGGAACAGCATTATAGATTAGAACAAAATAAGGTTGGTAGGCAAGCTACCAGCAGAAGAGGGAAGTGGGAAGGGAACACCTGTGAGGCTCTAGCTTTGCATAGCCTCTTTCTGAGAACTGGTGAGCATAGGGGAAATGGGAGTGCTGGGAGGACATGGGAGGACAGCTTTATTTCGCTTAAATCTTCTTTTATTAAGAGACTTGAAAAGTTGAGTGAATTTGTATAAATCAGCAATTAAGCATTTATTTATCCCCTTTGAGCTAAACCCTGAGGTAGGCTCCTAGGATATAAATACAATAAATGAATTCCTAGTCACAGGATCCCTCTCTCCTTTACCCTCCTTAGAATCATTACCAAGAATACTGCTTGTCACTAGTCTTCATGGGATACCTGTCTGTCATGTAACTATGTTCCTGAAAAAAGTTCTTCTCTTATTTTTCTGCATTTCAGAAACATCCAGGGAAGGGTTGCTCAACTCAATTCCCTTTCATCTAATCACCCATTATTTGGTTTCATCCAAACCAAAAGACCCAAATCATCCATATAAGGCTTTTCTCTGTGCCCTCCTTAAAGAGATTCAGCTTCTTTTTTCATTAATTTTTTAAAATTTTATCCTGAACTTGAGAAATAAAAAAGTATTTCCATAACCTAGTTCAGTGGGGATAGGGGGAAGATGATTGCACACAAAACTGAAAAACTGTTATGCACAACCAATTCCTTTTAAATATATATTTTTTAAAATATATAATAAAGTTATCATGTAACTTTGCTTTTTTTTCTTCCCTTCTCTGTCCTCACCCTAGAGAGGGCTATTATTAGACACAAATGTGTGTGTGTGTGTGTGTGTGTGTGAAAACACTCTATACATACTTCTATTTATCAGTTCTTTCTCTGGATGCAGAGAGCATCTTCCTTCATCAGTTCTTTGCAGTTAATTTGGGTATTTGTAACAGTCAACATGACTTAGTCACATCCAGTGACCTTTCCTTGCTTTCTCTTCAAATCACAAGGATACTAGTAGAGTCCATGGGCTGTCTCTTAGTTAATTACCTCTTACCCTGTCTAAATAATTAGCTCACATTTTTGCCCATCTATTTCTATGATGACATTCATTAGTCTACTTCAAAATTTCTTATTTGCCATGTGTCGCCGCTTTCTGAGATCCACCAGGCACCTATCCATGCTGCTTTTGGGTGAGCCTCAATTTCATTTCTTCAGAGACAACTGTGTTCCATGACTCACAGCCAACGTTGTGCCGGAGCCAACCAAACTACTAGCTGATTGCTAAATTTTCAGGATTAAACCTCAAAAATGTCAAATGGGACAAATTGGAGCTTGATCTATTATTTTATTGATTGTCTAAACTCAAGAAAGTGATGAAGAAAATGTTAATAATGGAAAAAAATTTAAATGTGTTATCCATATATTTCCCTTATTTATTTTTGGAGAACAAGCTAAACATTTACCAGCATACCTACTCCTGCTCACAGCAGATGGCAAGTCTTTTAATCCATCCAACAGAAAATACAAAAACAACAAAAAGCATTCAGAGTAACTGATAAACTATTGATAGGATTCCACTTCCTCCTCCAGTGAGTCGCCATCTTTCCTCAGGGTCTATTCAATTCCCAAGGATTCACCCTCCCATAGAAGGGTAACGGACTTATGCTTATTCCAGAGAAAACTCCCATTATTGTGGTGGCTTCTTATTTCAACACAGAGATTCCTATAGACCTCCAACTTTATAATATTAAGATGAGGGTTTGAACATCCTTATCTCATGGAGGAGAACAAATTTGTAGTTGCTACAAAGACAATTGGACCTGCACTAACCAAATAATTGATAGTGATTCTTTACTTCCCCATTTTGTGGCTTCATCCTCTTGCTTCTCCTCTAGCTGTGTATGTTTATTGGGATAAGAGAGAGACAGAGACGGGGGGAGGGGGGGGGGGGGGAGGGAAGGGGGAGAGAGGGAGAAGGAGAGATTAGTGTTCCAAAAGGTTGGTGTTGCTAAACTCCCTTTTTTCCTCTCCTGAACTTTTGCATTTAGCATTGCTAGAGAAAGGCAAGCCTGAGACTAGTAGTTTCTAGGAATTCCCCTTTTACCTCTAGAAGGTTGGATTTCAGAAATCTAGAACCTATGACCTAGAAGAGTAGCCTGAGATTATCCCTACCTATATAATCCCTATTTTTTTGCCTAAAAGGCTGGGATTTAGAAACTCTCACTTCTTGATTCACTTATCCTGGGACCATACACAACTGCCATGTATCTCTCTTACTACGCCTCCAGGATTCAGTCCAGGTCCTGAGTGTATAAGAATCCACGGTTCAGCAACTACCTTGTCAGTCCACATGGATAAGAATACGCACAATCCCAAGTTCCTTTGCCTCAAAACAGCCATTATTGGAGGGAAGGGAGTAGGGGGAGAAAGCTTCTCATCCCACCCAGATCTGTTCCTAGTCTTTCTGCTCTCTCAAGATGGGAGTGGTGGGGGAAGGGGAGTAAAGAGAGGTCAACTCTGTAACTAATTCCTGTTTTATAGTCTCATCCTTCTATATCAAAACAACCCAGTAAATATATTCTCAGCTGATCCATACTAAGTTGCAAATGGGTCAAATGGGCATTTCCAAAATCTTTCTGGAGATATGAAATCAGACTTACCACTCCATAATTCATCAAATTGATTAACCAATTCCCCTGGTTAACCTCCAGTGTTTAAATATTTATATTACACTTTAAATATACTCATTCATTGTTTTAATGAGTTACTATCATATCTATTGTACATCATAGGTACTTGGTGTTTGTTGAATTGAACTATGTTCACCATATACTTACATCAAGAAGACTGATTGATGAAGACCTAAGAGCAATGCTTTTCTAAAAAAAATCTTAATTTAACTATTTTCTTGTTGAATGATTCCTAAATGATTAGGATATGATAGTGTCCAAGGAATTCATAGTTCATGAAATTTTCATTTATGTCTTAAGGTATATTAAAACTGGATCTAAACAGAAATTGACCTCTTCTCTCTCCTCCTCCTAGAACAAAGTAAAAATGTCTTGCTTCTGAAACAAGGAATTTTTTTTTAAAAAACTGGTCATTTGTTTTAATTCATCCTTTTCCTTTTTCTCTCCTTTCCATAATTTAAAGTCAAAGACAAGAAGGCAAAGGACAGATAGTCTGAAACCTAATCCCAGGTGCCCCCCAGTTATCAGGAATCAAATCATCTCTACCCAAAGTTTGAATCTTGAGTACAATCTCCTTACCAATTGCCATCTGGGAATAATCCTAGTTTCAAGAGTTTTTTCTCCATATGTGACTTTTAGGCAACCTATAATTTATCTCTAGATGATAATGTTGCGTTTCTTGTTTCAGATGGTTACACCACTGATGACATTGAATTTTACTGGAATGGAGGAGAAAGTGCAGTATCTGGGGTTAATAATATTGAACTGCCTCAGTTTTCAATTGTGGATTACAAGATGGTATCAAAGAAGGTGGAATTCACAACAGGTAAGAACATCACTACCAAACAAATGCAAAGACAATTGGAGAGGAGAGGAGTGATGAGAAGGAGGACATGGTGCAAAACTGTTCATAATCTGATTCTCTTTCTTTTAAACCCAGGGGCATATCCACGGTTGTCACTGAGTTTTCGGCTTAAAAGAAACATTGGTTACTTCATTTTGCAAACTTACATGCCTTCAACACTGATTACAATTCTATCCTGGGTATCCTTTTGGATCAACTATGATGCATCTGCAGCCAGAGTTGCACTAGGTAATGTGTTTCCAAACTAGCACAATGCTGATGTGTTCTAAGTTTAAACCAACCAACCTATTGAAGCAAATATAAACACACAATCTTTTTCCTGTGAAGACTTTCCAAATAATTAAAATTGCGTAGCTAATCGTGACAGCATACTAGATAGTTCACTGACTAGATCACAGTGAAATGTTTTTAAGTTAAAATAATTCTCTGAAATATCACACATAAATTAGTTTTTTGAAGACTTTTAGCAGTTATTTATATACAGATTCTGGGAATATGTCTACTTTTTAAATATGCTGTTTCATTCCTACTTGCCATATTGGAGTGCATTTACCTGACTTCATTCTCAAAATAATTTGAGGGGAAAAGCCTCTCACCTATTCAGAATTTCCAAGTAACATTTCAAGGCACCCATTTTGGTAGTTTGAAAATAATTTTTTGGAATTTTAACCAGAGTAAATTGTCCCATTTCCTTTAAGTGGAGCTCATTATGCCAGGATAAGACAAGGGCTATTCATCAACTACATTAATGATCTGTGATTAGAAATGAGTAGAAAATGGTTTCCTTCTTGGGGAACAAAATCAGGAATTAATCATAGCATAAGTGAGTAGTTACTGGGTCACAGGGTAAAGAAGCCATATTTCAAAGATTAAATGATTCCTTAGGAAGTAAGGAAAAAAGGGTATGAGACTGTCAGTGGTAGGTTTTGACCTATCTTTTGCATCCATGGATCTTCTTGGCTATTTTATATTATTTTATATTATACCCAGCTCTCCTATCATACTGGGTAATTCATCCACATGTACCAGTAAATTCTAATTCTTTGAGTGGAATACGAAATTTTCTTTGAAGCTACTGGACAAGATTAGAAAATGATAGCATCTTTTCATGCTTAGACTATGTGTCTTCTCCACAGCTTATATCTACTGGCTGTGTACATCAAGCTTACAAGGGCAAGTGATAATAGCACTTTACCAACCATTAGTAAAGTGTAAGGAGTACTTCAGGAGTAAGAAAAGCATATAAATAATTAACCATATCATGCATACATATATGTGCCTTTATTTTAAATGTATATATATATGCATATGTGTACATATTATAGCTACAGAACCATTACTGCCTAATGTACATAATAGAAAAGAATAATTAGTGGAGACACAGATTATAATTCTGTCTCTATTTCTGGTGTCCAGGCTAATTAGTCTAAGTGGAACTTCATTATTAGAGGTCTCAGTGCATAGAAGTATAAGCTGAGACTGAATTTCTGGAATCAGATACAAAATTTATGAAATTTAAATAGTTTATGGTAATTGAAACCCATTTTTATTTACTTATGCTATCTGTAGCCACAAATAAGTTCGAGCTTCATATGTAAACAAATGAAAAATTAGTCTTAGGAATAGATATGAAAACAGAAATACATTTTTAACATAAATTGTTCTTCCCTGTTATGAGCATTATACTTTGTATTCACATCATAAGCAGTTATTCTTTTCAAAGAAACAACATCACCAAATATGGAAATATTTCATATACATTTATCACCCCATCATACTGAAAACCATCCCTCGTCTGTACCGTTTTACTTCTTTTACTTATTTCTGCTGTAATAAGCTTGTGTTGACCAAGTTATAGTTATCTCCTTGCCTCCAGGAAAGAGGCCAAAACAATCATTTTCTTTCCTAATTCACATTATTGTGTTCTTGCATTCTTTTAAAACACCTTATCTTGTATTTAAGTTTTCTAGCCTCCTGCCTTTACTTGTAATGTCCTCCATGAAGTTTTTCCTCTTTCCATTTTTCTGTCTCCACTCTTTTTAGATATATGTTAGATTTTCTTTCTCTTCCATATAATCTCTGTGATACCTTGTGCCCAGCTATCACAATCTAATTAGCGTAAAGGTCCAATTCCCTCTCCATCTTCATTTCGTGATTGTTCTCATCATCATTACAATCTAGCCAATCTTCAGCCACATGAACTGTGTATGATTTAGACTAGGGCCATATTTAACAAGATTAAACAGGCTGAGTTCCTGACCTGTAAGCAGTTTATAGTCCTAAAATGCCTCTCCTCAAACTTAGTTCTTTCAGAAGGTATATATGTGTCACTGTATTAGGTTCTACAGGGAAGTGGTCGGAGATGAGACCGGGAAATGCCCCCAACAAAATTTTATATATTCAGAAAATAATTCTAAAACCAGCAGCTTTGTGCAAATTATTGAATTTTCTCCAAAATCATTGCAGTGGTATTACATTACTCTCTGATGCTGGATTTGTTGAAACAAGCTATGGGAAATTCTATTATTGTCCTTAGAAGAGATATTCTTGATTTTTTTTTGTATGTGGCATGGAGCCCTCCTTTGGTAGTCTAGTAAAGTCTTAACTTGTGTCTTGCCAGTGGACTTCGATGATGCTCTTGTGAAACTGATTCATTTAAATCCAATTCATGCGCAAGTCAATATCTCACCCTGCACTGTCATTAGTCCTTTTTAAAAAGGAAAGACAACAAAACTTATGGACCTGTTCTCAGAATGCTGTTTTTAAATGTATAAAATAAAATACACAAGATTACAAAGAAAACAAATTATATTGAATTACAGTTTTAAATTTTTTTTAAATTCATGGACCATAGCCATAAAATGCTTGCTAATCTACAGGCAGTGTGCATAATGGTTTCCTTTTGATGCAATGGGATGGGGAGAGAAGAGGGGGAAATTAAGGGAGAGGAGACTAGAGACTGGTAAAGAAAGAGGATAGGAAATATGAATGAAGACCAAAAGGATCTATTGTCTCATGCATCAAATAATATTTTGATCTGTGATTTGATTTTCTTTGTGGCTTGCTCAGTAGTGAATGTCTTATCAACATACCACAAATGTCAATGAATATTTTTAGTTATCCTGAAGGAGATCTCTATGCAGACTGCAACCTGGTCATAACAAAAATAATCTTCCCTACTGTACCAAATGGCTGGTCATACTAAAGCCATTATTCCAGGAGAATAGCCATAGGATGGAATGGTCAACCCTCTCTACCCAAAATATCTTCTTCCCTAAGCTGTCTTAAGTCAAGTTTGGCCTTTTTGTTTCACAGGAATCACCACTGTGCTGACCATGACCACCATCAGCACTCACCTCAGGGAGACCCTGCCAAAGATCCCCTATGTCAAAGCAATTGATATTTACCTGATGGGATGCTTTGTGTTTGTTTTCCTGGCACTGCTTGAATATGCCTTTGTAAATTACATATTCTTCGGGAGAGGTCCTCAGAAAAAGGGAGCTGGGAAAACAGACCAGGGGGCCAATGAGAAGAACAAGCTGGAGATGAATAAAGTCCAGGTAGTGTATTGAGCCTCAATAACTGGACATTTGCCTTATTTTCTTATAAGAAAGACGTGCTCAGAAATAACCTATGATTGCATGTCCTTTCCTTTTCGATAGAATCTAGTAACCTACAAAAGAATTGTTTGATTAATTTGAAAATGTATTCATCAGTGTGGTTTTCTAGGAATAGCATGTGAAAATTGGATTTCCCATCACAAAGGTAAGCAATGCCTTACTTTTCTCAAAAGGTACTCTTTGAACCTGGGTTTGAAATAACCTGATTTAAATTGGTGGGTCTATCAGCATAGTGTAGGTTCTGTACAGAAGAATTCAGGAGACCAATACCTTCATCTATAAATAAAACTATGTTAATGAATGAGATAATAGATGTAAAACCACTTTGAATTCTTAGAAAGAGTGATGTTCTACAAATTCAGAGTATTTTTTTTCATTATTAATGGCAGTTCTTGTGAACTGTGGACCTCAAGTAGGATAATTATTGATCTATTTGTTTTTCTAAGATATTTATCTATTTTAGTTTCTGTGGGCTTGACTTATGTACTATGTTCTTTGGAATCTGTTAAAATTACAGAAAAAATGCTTATTTGAAAAATGCTACTAACTTAAATTTTATTTCAAGTTGGTAGAATGAAATACAAATCAAACTCAAAAAACTATCTCCATACTCTTTAGTGGTCTACCAAATCAGTGACTTGAACCCAGGCCACTCTTTCAGTCTGTATTCTAATCAAAGTATCAAGAAAGAAGGAGGTGACCAGGCAAGGGACATGTCGTTCCACTGGACCAGATATAAATGTATTTCACCCTGAAGAAAACTTGGTACATAGTCCATATTCTTTTTATCAATATATCCACAAGGAAGTTTTTAAAATGGTTTTTTAAAACTTTCATCAAGCCTAATCTGATACACATTTGTTAAATGCCCTCTCTGTGCCAAACGCCGGACAGACAAAAACAAAACAGGCCATGATTCTTAGAAGTTCACATTATAATGGGGAGAAGGAGAGTGGGTGATGTGGAATGGAGTATACAAAGATAAATAGTACTAAATATATATGAAACAAATACCAAGTAATTTTGAGAGGTGGCACTAATAGCTGAGAAGGTCAGAAAAGACCTTCATCAGGACATAGCTCTTGAGCTGAGTTTAGAACACAGCTAGTAATTCCAAGAAATTGAGATGAGGAAGGAATGTGTATCAGGTATACAAAGGCACGGAGGTGGGAGATGAGATGTTGTATATGAGAAACATCATGTAGACCACCTTAGCTAAACCTAAAAATGCATGACAGGGAGTAGTGTGAAATAAGTCTGAAAAGATAGAAAGAAGTCAAATCATAAAAGACTTTAATGTCAAACAGAGGAATTGTTTATGTGTCTGTTTCTTTCATCTTAGAGGCAATAGGAACCACTAGAGTTTCCTGAGCAAGTGAGTGACTTGGCCTGACCCGTATTTTAGGAATATCATTTTGGTAGCTCCACTGATGATGAATTAGAAAGAGGTAAAGGAACAGAGGCAGGGAAACCAATTAGGAGACTATTCGAATCAGCATTAGGACAGGTGATAAGGGTCTACCCTGGGTTGGTGGCCACCTGAATGGAGAGAAGGGAACAGATTGGAAAATGTTGCCCAGATAGAATAGATATGTTTTAACAAGTGGTGGTCTTAACAAAAGGGTAAGGAAGTGAAGCTAGTCACAGATAACTCCAAGGAAGAATGATAGTGTTTTCAACAGAAATAAGAAGGTTATAAGGGGAGCTGGAATGAAGATGAGTTCTGTTTTAAAATGCCTTTGGGACATCAGGTAGAAATATCCACCAGGCAATTGACCAAGTGATTTTGGAATTCTTTGGGTCTGACCATCCATCCAGTTCCAAATCCACACAACTCTCTCCATCTTTTCCACAAAAATAGTGAGAGACTTTGTCAAATGCTTTGCTAAAATATAAGTAAAGTGTATGCATGGTATCCTTTTATCTACAAGTTGAATTACCCTATCAGAAAATGAAAGGAGTTATGAAGCCTTTTTGTCATCACTCCCTCCTTTTCTAAGTGTTTACTAACCAGCTCTTTAATAATAACATTCTGGATTTTTACAAGAAAACCTAAAATATTTTCAGTGTACTCTTGATGTCCATGAAATCAATCAGAGATCCAACTATGACAACAAACTGTTAAGTTCGCTCTCCCAAAGGGTTAATTCCACTCCCAATACTGTATCACTTACCCAGATAACCACAGTAACATTTTGTGGTAGCCCTGGCTTTAGGTAGGACTGAGCATCCCTCTCCCAATTTCTGGATTGTTACAGATTTCTTGGCACCCTTGAGCCGGGTTCTAATAGTCTTTGAGGCAAGTCCCTTGGACAGGAATGTAAGCATCCTGACCAAGCCAACCTATCCAGATACATTCATGTGACCCATCATATCTGCCTGCACATATAAGATGTGTGAAGTCACTGGCTCCAGCCTAACTCAATTCTACTTACCCTGACAATCTTCAGGTTTTACTATATCTATTTTCTTTCTTCTGCAACTTTTTTTACTTCTTAATTAACAGAGAGTACCAGGAATCATTGTGGACTTTTAAATGTGTCTTAAATGCTTATTTCTCCTGCTACCTACTTTTAAAATGTCAGGGGAACCTCAACATGTGATTTATTCAGCTGAAGTCCTCTGCCCTAGTGTTATTTAAAGAATCTCCTCTGTGCTTGCAAATACATATGAGGCAGCATGATACTTACTCTGGGAAGCACAGTTGCCTCCCAGGGCGATGGAAATGTTCTGAGCCTGGTGAGGCAAGACACATGGAAGAAGAGTGTTACGAGGTTATAAAAGTGTTATAAGGTATCTCTTCCACCCATGCAACAATTGCTCCTGAAATTTAGAAGAATGTTCAGTATACTTGAGATCGACAGAGTCACCACAATGTCATCCATAGAAAGAGACCAAACCAGAGAATCCCACAGGAGCAGCTTTGCTCTCTATAGTAGACCATTCAAGAGAGCAGTGAATTCCTTTGTTAAGCATATATCACTGTTTTGTCCTATGCTTAATGCTAATAGTCAGATCATTAACAAGTTATTTCTGTGGTTTGATCTCAATATATGCATGGGACCAATTTGCTAGAACAGAACCATTAAAGCTGTATATAAATCTACAAATCTTTTTTGTTTTTTTGGAATAGTAAACACATTGGAATCTTACCTATACCTTTCAGGCAGCTTTGTGATTATGAAAATGTGTCTGCCATAGAAAGTTTTCTGTAAAGAACTATCTCTTCCTTTCATATATTTCTAAGAGAAGAAGTACTTTGGTCTATAGAATCCCCACTAAAATTTAGTCCCTCTTCCTCTCTGGTCTAATCCAGGCAGGGCCTCCAACCAAGTATAATCCTGGCAGGGCCCCCCTAAAGGTACCTTTAAAATATATGGAGATCATTTTCACTGCAGTATTGAATTAAGCATATGGGTCACTGAGGTCCTCTTGATTTCCTTTATTTGTAAATAAAATATCAGTTTATTTCTAATCATTTGTTATCTTTCTTCTTTGAGATAGATTGAAAATTATAAATAATATTGCCTGGAAAAAAAGAGCAAAACAGTGGCAAAAAATCTTGAGTGCACCAAAAGCTTGGTGTGATACCCAATTAAACCTTATAGATGGAAGTGGAAAGAGGGCAACAAATAATATGAAAATAAAAGATACTGATCAGCATTTCTATAGCAATCTTGTTTATCCTTCCATCTTGAAGAGGACCATGATATCAGGAAGCTGATGCCATGACTTGCAAAGAGTTGGATTGAAGTGAGGCAGAGCTGTGCAAGTCATCAGCCTCACTCTCTCCTGCCCTCAGCTGAGTTCAATGGTGAGATATAGATCACGATGGCTGGAGATGGCCCTGGATGCAGTAGGAGACCTTGGCCTTTTTAAGATAAGGTCTTTCCCAGGTCCCAGTTTGACTAAGGCAGTGCCATTCGGTGATTAAGGTTAGGTGAGAAATGAGGCAAAGAATGGCCTCTTTGATCTAACTTTAAAAAAAAAATCATTCTGGGAAAGGAAGACCCTCAAGGTTTCTGGCTAAAACAGAAACAATTGCTAGAGCAACTTGGACTCAACTGTCAAACCCAGATGAATCACAGAATTTCAGAGATGCAAGTGACCTCATCAGCCATCTGCTCTAAACCATGCCTCACAAAGGAACCCCCACTATAACAAACACAAACACTGGTCGTCCAGTATCTGCTGCAAGACTTCAAGCAAGCATAAACTCTCTGTCCCAGGGTACTACATTCCACTGAGCTGAAATTGTTAGAAAGTGTTTTCTAATGTTAAGTCTAAATCTGATGTTTTGCTACTTCCACCTAATGCCCCCATTTCGATCTAGGGCTAAGTAGAAAAAAATCTAATACCTTTCCATTTGCCAGCTCTTCAAATGCCTTGGACCCAGTTTTCATGTCCACCCTCAGTCTTCTATCCTTGGAGCTAACCATACCAGTTCCTTTAACCAATCTACATGTAACATCAGCCCACAGACCTTCATCATACTGGTTGTTTTCCTCTGGAAAGTCTCCAGATTATCAATATTCTTCCAGAACTAAGCATAGCATTCCAGACTCAGAATAGGACAGTATGCAACTGAACTATTGCTTCCTTATTCCTAGAAGGTATACATCTCTTAATGTAGCCTAAGATTGTACCACCTTTTCCCACATCACACAGGGAACTCACATTAAGCTTTCAGACCACTAAAACCCTGGATTCTTTTTCAGACAAAGCAATATATCTCCCCCATCAAGTGTACACATGAAATGTCTGTTGTTTTGGGTTTTTTTTAACTCAAGTATAAAATTTTATATTTATCTTTATTGAACTCTATGATATTATGTACCATAATCTAGCCTCAGACACATACTAGCTGTGTGGCACTGGGCCCCTGTTTGCCTCAGTTTCCTCATCTGTAAAATGAGTTGTAGAACTAAATGGCAAACTGTTCCAGTTTCTTTGCCAAGAAAACCCTAAATGGGGTCACAAAGAGTCAGACGCAACTGAAAATTGATTAAACAACCACAAAATGTACTATATCAGGGACAAAAAGAGTACTTAAGAACGTCAGGAAGACCAGACCAAGTTCACACAGAAGTAATCCATGAAATAAAATTTTTAAATACTGAGGGGTCAATTTTTAAGATATCTCAAAGTATATATTAAATATATATAAAAACAAAATGTTCCTAACTGTATCACCTGTTGAAAAAAAATAGCCTGTAGCAAAACTTGGCTTATGTTAGTTGGGATTTCATGGTATATAGGTTTAAGAATCTTTTGTTTTCAGATTTGCTGCAGGCCTTTCAAGTAGGTTATAAAAAGAAAGAGCTAGGAAAATTTTATAGGCACATAGGCACAACGATATGCTCTTAATGGAGCTATAAATTGATTCAGTCATTCGTTTGGGAATTCATTTGGGATGGTGCCCTAAATGTTACTAAATGGTCCTTACCCTTTAACCCAGAGATTCCACTACAAGGCCTCTGCCCCAAAGAGATTAAAGAAAGAGGAAAAGGATCTAAGCATACAAAACTATTTATAGCAACTCTTCTCATAGTAGCCAAAATTTGGAAGACAGGGAGTGTCTTCTCATTGAAGAATGGCTAAGTAAATTAGGACATATGAATGTAATGGAATTATGCCATAAGTTCTATCAAAATAAACAGTAGCAACAGAAACTGGGGAGACCTCTGTAAATGATGCATATCAAAATAATCATAACCAGGAGAACAATTTATACAAAGACAAAAACATTATAGAGAAAAACAACTTTGAAAGACTTCAGAACTCAGATCAGTGCCTTGATAGGTCAAAAATCTAAGAAAGAGAAGATAAAATGTGCTACCCACCTCCTGCCAGAAAAGTGATGAACTTAAAATGCAGAGAGAGAAAAATATATTTTCAGGCATGGACAACGAGGAAATGTGTATTATCCTGAACTAGGTTATTTTATGATGTGGGCTTTATTTTTCCAGGAATGTTGTTATTACTGTTCATATAGGGGGAGAGTACGTCAGAGAGATTGCAGATGCTTATAAAAAGAAAAAATAAATAAGCTATAAAGGAAAATAAATACTTTCCACCGAAATGCCATTCTTTTCACAATCAGAGATAGTAGAAAGAACATTGGACTTGAAAATAAACCAAGGTATGAGACTGGTTCTGATATCATAGCCATGAGACCATGGTCAAGTAAACTTTCTAGGCCTTAGTTTTCTCGTCTCTAAAATGAGTATAATGCTTTCCATACCTGTGATGAACGGGCTCTTTTTCAGAAGACATAGAAGCACCAAAGGTTTTATTTATGTAGCATTTTCAGGTTTGCAAAACACCTTTACACACATTGTCTCATTTGATATTCATAACCATTCTCTGAGATAAATGCTATTATTATTCTGATTTTATACATGAGGAAACTGAGGCTCAGAGTTCCCCAGGATCACATGGGTAGTAAATAATATGAGGTGGAATAGAACCTGTCTCTCTGCCTCTAAGAGCAGCAATATAGCTACTCCTCAGGCTGACTCTGAAAAACTTGTAAGATACTTTCTGTGTGCTGTTATTAATATTATCATGTGTGTTATTTAAGATTTCTACTTCTTCCTCTTCCTTTTCCCAAAATCAGATTCAGATAATGTATTAACAACCAAAGGAAGCTGTCCGCTTCATCTTCCCAGTTGTATTATCTGAAGAAGTTATACACAGAATACATTCTGGACTGTATTTTAAAATGCTACCCTTTGTTGAATTAAATGTAGCAGAAAAACAATATTAGATTATTCTTCCTTCAATGTAAAGGTTGACTGATCCCTCTGTTGCTCTATAGACCTCGTAAACAGTTTAATATAAATGGCTTATATGCCCTAGTCATAACCATGAGCATCCCAGAGTTTTTTGTCTTCTTGCCTCTGGGCATGGAATGACATTGCTCATTTATTACACACATGACCTTCTGTGAGCCTTTCTTGGACACTCATGTCAACGGACAGCTGCACCAATACTGCAGAAGTGTGTGCTTTGTTTTGATTTATGGTTGAAGCAGCTGCATTGAAGCTTTTAAAATGAGCCTATATGGTACTGCAGATGTTGAATCCAAGGGTGAGAAATGCTTCACCCTCCAAGGTGATAAAGACTATAGATCTGTGAAACCCTCTGACACAATTGGAAACCTGGAATCCTGCTGAGAATTCTAACACATTTCAGACTACAATGAGCTTATCAAAAAGTGGTTCTCTGGGATATTTGTTTACTTCAAGAGTATATAGCAATATATCTATAGCCATGCATAATTTAGGATAAAATGTGGAAATCTGTCCATCTGAAAAATTAGCATTTCTCTCTGTGAATGGCTCCAAGGTACTCACTCAAATATAGAGAACTATTTAAGGAATTCCAGACTAACAGGGGCATTGTAATAAAAGGACCCAAAACATCCTCCAAAGGAAGGAGCCATGAACTTAGCAAAAGACAGTTCCATCAGCAACACTAATGGAAATGAGAGATCCTTTTCTTTATGCCAGAAGTTCTTGAGATTTTTTTGTGACATGCACCCCTAATGAAGCTTGTGGGCTTCTCAGAATAATGTTTTCACATGCACAAAGCAAAATAACATGGGATTACAATAGAAACTAATTGTACTGAAATGCAATCATCAATATAGAGATATGTGCATAATATATACATAAAATATCTCTATATAATGTAGACATAAATCATAGAAATAGAAAAACAGAGTAGATAAATTTAGGAAAAAAAATAGTTCTCAGATCCTAGATTAAGAACTTCTGCTTTGAACCATTACCTCTTTCAAATACTTGCCCTCTGTGGTGGAGGCATCTAGATAAAAACTGTCAGGAAGCTGTTTAGAGAAGAACATTTAATTTTACATTTACTACTATGAAAGTAATTTCAAAGTATTAACTATGTGGAGATAGGGAATATGCATAGCTTAGTCTATCACAATGTCCAATGTGGCATGACTGTTGCTTTGAATTCCCCTCTACTTCACCTCCCTCCATTACGGGCTGTTTCAACTTTCCAGCTATACCTCAGAAGCAACCCATGTGAGAATAGAAGCTCTTTTAGGGCAAGGACCATATGTACCTTTCTTTGTTCCCCCAGTGCCTGGTATAATTCATGACATACAGTAGGCACTTAATGAATACGTGGTGATTGAAAGACTGACTTTATAACTGCCTCCTTTACTTTTATCCTATGTACATTTTCTTCTACCCTCTGTTTTACTGACCTTCTGTCTATGATTTCAGCAGGCCAGCCTTACTTAATGACTCACAGATGTAAAAATGTTACTGAGCATTCTAGAAAATAATTTGGAACTGTATCCAAAAAGTCATTAAACTGTGTATATAGTCTTTGACCTAGTGAAAGCGTTACCAGAGATCAAAGAAAAAGAACACCTAGGTACAAAAATATTTATAGCAGCTCTTTTAGTTATGGTAAAAAAAAAGAAATTGGAAACTGAGGGGATATTCAACAGGTGGGGAATGGCTAAACAAGTTATGCTATTTGAATGTAATGGAATACTATTGTGCTGTAAGAAATGATGAAGGATATGGTTTTAGAAAAACCTGGGAAGGTTAGTATGAACTGATGCAAAGTGAAGTAAGCAGAACCTGGAGAATAATTTAAACAGTAACAATATCAAAAAGACAAACAACTTTGAAAGATTTATAAATCAACTACAATTCCAGAGGATTCAGGATGAAGCATGCTACCTACATCCAGTAGAGAGGTGATGGACTCAGAGTACAAACCAAGGAATACATATGTGTGTGTTTAAGTATGGATGGATATGTATATGTGTGTGCATATATACTTGTGTATATATATATGTATGTGTGTGTGTGTGTGTATGATGTGCTATACCTTTAAGTCAGATCCTCTGGAAAGGACTTACTGATAGAACTGTCAGGCATCTATATACATGACTAATGCAGGAATTTGTTTTGCTTAACTAAAATGTTTGTAATGGATTTTATTTGTCTTGCTTTCTCAAGTGTGGAGAAAAGGGAGGTGGGAGGGAGAGATTTCAGCAATAAAAATAAGACAAAATTGAATATTTTTAAAAAGGTTACAGAAAAAATTTCCAAGCTTATTAGAATGCCAAATTTATTTCCAAGTGTTAGCTCCACTCTTTCAGGTAACTCAGCAACCAGAGCAACATCTATCTTCTCAAAACTAAGCAGACTTCATTATTGTGCTATTGCCAAAATGTCCACCTCCCTACCAAAACCATATACATTAGATGCACCTTCCGGAAATGGGCAGTGGGAGGGGAAACCACCATGAAATGGGAACCCAGGAAGTACAGGTCACAGGAATGTCCAGAATTCAAGAGGACAGTCAGAGTGGGAATTCGGAAGACAGCGAGGCATGCTGCAGAGGTGCCTCATAAGGGAGAAAGAGCTCAATATCTGAGACAAGTAGGCATGTGAGTCAGTAACTGGTAAGCCAAGCAAACACAAATGAAAGGATAGAGCGTTTTCCTATTCATTATTGGAGACTAAATATGTCTAAAGCTGGCTGTCCTTTTTTCCAGGTTGATGCTCATGGTAACATCCTTCTCAGCACCCTGGAAATAAGGAACGAAGCCAGCGGTTCAGAAGTGCTCACAAGTGCTAGTGACCCCAAAGCCACCATGTATTCCTATGATAGTGCGAGCATACAGTACCGAAGGCCTCCCACCAGCAGAGAGGCCTATGGCCGAAGTGCTTTGGACCGGCATGCCATTCACAACAAGGGGCGTATCCGGAGACGGGCATCACAGCTTAAGGTCAAGATCCCAGATTTGACTGATGTGAATTCTATAGACAAGTGGTCAAGGATGTTTTTTCCAGTCACTTTTTCTCTTTTTAATGTTGTCTATTGGCTTTACTATGTGCACTAAATTCTGTAATGATAGCATAATTTAGATCATTATACTCCTCTATTGTTTTTTTTCTGATCTCACAGGTCCCTAGCAGCTACACTGCTATATGTTTAAGGTAAGATATTCAGCCATCCATCTGGTTTTAGTTCCTACCTATCAGTTTTATTATTGTACCATGTTTACTTCAAATGAGAATAGTATTTCCCCCCTAGTACATTTTTTGGTTCAGATTATTAGCTCTTTGGGAGCAGCTTTGAAACAATCACTATTTATCATCATGTTTACAAAAAAAAAATGACAACAGAAAGAGAGATCTAGGGCAACTTTTCCTAATATCTCTCAATTTCATTTTTCTCTTCCTTTTTTTTAAATGAAAAGAAAACTTTGCTCTTTTCCTGTACTGCTTCCTGGTGATCTGTAACATCATGCTGCCAAAAAAAAAAAAAAAAAAATTCTAACGTCTCAGAACAAGCCATTGACAAGTTACAGATTCTCAGGAAATCTCTGTTCCCTCCACCCCACAACAGAGGGAAAGCAAGGAATCCCAAAGAGTGAGAAAGATTCTCCCACCCCACTCCCAGAATCTACTCTATACCTAGTATGAAGGGTTTCCTAATCTGTGGGGTGGAGAGTCGGGGAGGTGGGGGTGGAAGGGTGACAGAGATGTCAGCAATTTGCCTTTAATTGTGCTTTTCCCAAGTTTGTATCAAGGTCCTGCAATTCCCTGCTTAAATGATGTGCTATACCTTTAAGCCAGATCCTCTGGAAAGGACTTATTGAGAGGACTGTCAGACAAAATGTAAATTAACTTTAGATCCAACCTTGTTTCTTATTGTGAACATCTTTTCCTCTTCTAACTTAGAAAATTTTGTGGCATCAATCCATTTTTCTGAAAGACTATTCCAACTGAAAAGCCCTTGCCTCACATCATTCATTTCTTCCTTGATGCTCTCCAATCATATAAAGTTATTGCTCCAGATGAAAAAGAAACATAAAAAGACAGAGATACACAATGAGATAGAAAAATACAGACACACAGAAAGACAGCAACTCAAACACAACTGGAAAAACAGAGACACAGATACATCAAGAGGCAAACACAAAGAGAGGCACATATAGAAGCAGAGAGATATAGAGAAAGGGGACAGGGAGAGAGAGGGAGAGGAAGTCAATATTTTATTGAGAAATAATTTTCTCCTTTCTGTAGGGGAGGCACAATGTATTTACTGAGAAGGTATGTGAACTGCAAAACATATCATGAAAAAGAAGGCATTTCTCAGTGTTTCAAGAAGCATTATGTAAATCATGTACTGGTTACAAGATTCAGAGGGATCAGCTAATGAGTTCTGATGCAGTTTGCTAGGGTTATTTATGATCATCAAGGCATTAGCATACTGCTAGTTAGTAAAAATAAATGTAAATATTCTATGTGTGCTCCAGAGTATAAAATGTAAAATTAATACTCTGGGTCCTGAGAAAACCAAAAAGATTGTACTCCTATTCTATTGAGAACGTATCTCCATTTTCAGAAGACCTCACTGAAACATAGTTCATTGGAAGGGGAAAAAATAATCATTGGGCCTGCAAATGGCCTTCTAGGAACAGGAAGGGATCACTTCAAGTCCACCTCTACACTAGAGGAAGGAAGCTTCTACTTCTTTTCCGTGCCCCACTCTCAATTCCTCACGATGCCCCTCTCTCCTTCCCATACCTACCTGGAGGAGATGTGGCCACTACTTGCCAAAGGCATGAGGGGATTTTCTTGATGGCCCCTGCCTCCTTCCCCTTTCCTTCTCTCTCCTTTCTGCCTCCAGCTTTTCGGAGCCGTACCACTCATACAGATGGGATTTTTTCTCTCCCTCTTCCTCATTTCCTACACACAATGGTACATACAGATGTTGTTAAACATTCTTAGTTACCTTTATCTCATGTCCAATCCTGGGAGAATCAAGGCTGAACGTTATTGAGAAAATAAATATTTAGCCTTCAACTGGTCAGTTTATTCATGTGCTTTAGAGTGAGCATAACCTATTAAATTGCTTAAATGACAGAAGGAGAAAAAAAAAAAACGGAAAACAGTGTGGGCTAACTAATGAGGTTGGATAGACATCCAACTGCTCATGTTTCCCAAACATTGAAGTAGATTCTCCCAATGGAGATGCATGATAGAATTAATCTGTCACATGATAGATGTTACTGCACATTCACTGCTTTGCATTTATGTTACTTTGGCCATAATGTTACACATGATGTGCATTACACTTACCAGCTTTAGGAGGCAGACACTCAGGTAAAAACATGTTTAGGGCTGGAACTACCTGGGAGAGTTTTGCCTCCATTCTCTTTTGCCAAATAGAAACAGGGGACTGGCTGGTCATGTTGCTGGTGGAATGAGGCAAAATGTTCTCACAGTTCCAACCTTTCCAGTGCTTCACACTGGGAAATAGAAGAAGAAAATATATCATGTGCAAAGTGATGCTAGTTCATGGGTCCAAGGGTAGGATTTTCTTAAATGGACGTTATGTATGATACTTGGAAATATTCTCAAGTACATTCCGTCTTTCTGAAGTTGGTGACTATTTTATAACATCTGTTTGAGAAACTTAATTACAACTTGCCAAATGAAAAATATATTTCTAATGCCAGACAGAAAGCATCTCCAAGATATCTTATTATGATGTCTATTCCTTAGCATCTTACCAAAGGGTGATATTCCACTGTTTTTTCTAAACCAAGTATAATCAAAAAAGCATTTGTTTTGGTTCAGTTGGCAATTGTGGTGGTGGAAATGACAGAATAAAATGTTTCAAGAAAGAAAAATCATGCCAAGATAAAATTCTAAGAGGAGTGTGGAATAATACCTTAGCAGCCTCTAGCAAGGCAGATGTAAATGCTCATGTAAATTCTGTATATAGTTCATTGAAATGTTCTATCATTTTATGTTGTGTGTGGCTGACCATGGCTTTGAATGGATTCTTTAAAAACCTGAGACCTGTAAATAATGTTCACATGTTCTGATGGCTGCTTTCAGTGCTAGCCCGCATTGTCACCATTCGGGCCCAAACCAGAATCTTTCAGCTATTCTCAGTTCATTCTCAGCCATTTTCTGGTGCAGTTCTGTGATCCTGCTGCAAGGCATCGCAAGGTCCATGTGCTCAGTGCCTCCTCCCTTCCCTCCTCTCACTGGCCGGAGCAGTGGCTATAGAATGTGTCTAAAGGAGATGGGAGGAGTCAGCAACACCAGCAGAAACTGCTAGGCCTGCCAGTGCTGCTTCATGGGAAGTGCGAGCTTATTTATGGCTATTTGTTTATCCGGATCTCAGTTATCAGTGCTTACTAAATGGGGTCAGGGATGCAATGAAAAATTGAAATCTACAAATAATCCGAAGCCTTGTTTTCCCCAAATCTTGGGTTTCTATTGCTCTCCCCACCCAACTTCCATTTTTTTCCCACCTGATTTACTAAGTAGGAGCCAAAAGAGTATCTGTTAGTTTTCTAAAATCTT
Organism: Bettongia penicillata ogilbyi; assembly: GCA_023548195.1. Lineage (NCBI taxonomy): Eukaryota > Metazoa > Chordata > Mammalia > Diprotodontia > Potoroidae > Bettongia > Bettongia penicillata. Next base: position 34,438,425 of record JAJHZJ010000470.1, on the reverse strand, counting down.
TTGGTTTTTCTTTCTATCTTTATAGAAGTTTCACTAGGATTAATAATAGAAAGTTAAATGCTCAAAGAGAGAAGAAAAGGATGTGGAATCCACACAGATCCAAAGGAATCCACAATAATCCAGTTATAAGAAAATGTGAATAAGCAGTTGTCTGTGGTCCTATAATCCATCATGTGGGGCCATCCACACCCTAGTGGATGCACTTATCCTAGAGAAATGCACTATTTGAATGTATCTGTTTTTGTAGTATCCTGGAAAAAGCAATAGATTTGGAAATAGAAGACAGGTTCAAATTTAGGATTTACTATATACTAAAGTGTTACCCAGTGAAAGTCACTTCCTCTGAGTGGGGATCTTCTAAAGTTCCACACAACTTTCATATCTAGTTACATCTCTATCATAACAAGTTTTTTTGGTACATAAAGGAAAGATTTAGAGGGATATTTTTTGACTCTACTTTGATAAGCATATGTAGAAGGAACTCAGCTTGACAGAGAGCTGTCAATTCTCAACCCATCTATACAATCTGAAAACTGCTTAGAAGCATAGATTTTTCTAGGTATTAAAACAAAAAACATTCAATACCATAATCATCATGGGCTATAAGGATGCTAAGACTAAAGTTGGTTTTTTCTTTTTTCTTTCTCCTTGAGTTTTCATATCCAAAGGTTATTCATATCCAAAGAAGTAACTCATAGTTGTTTCTGGTCTATCCTGTCCCCTAACATGTAGCTATCCTCATTCTGGAGTAATAAAAGCTCATCCGAAAAGTTAGTGTGGTATGGAGGTGGGGGGGGGGCAAGGGAAGGTGGTTGAATTTGTGGTCCAGTTTGGCAGGACAACTGTGCTCACAGAACAACTTTGCCTGCCTTGCTGCCACATAGACAATCAAAATTGAGTATCCAAATAACGGTATATTTGCCTCAGGTAGATATGGTCACAAGATCAAAACCAGGGACATGAAGGGTTAACACCTCACCCTTATGTGAGGGGTGTATAAGCAGGGGTATCTTGTAATGCCCCACTTCTCATTCCCATGCTAAGAAACCAGTAAAGGGAGAAGGGAGGTATATTTCCAGGCATGGCTTTTTTTTTCTGAATGCCAATTATTGACATTTTAAAAGTATATATGCATATTTAATGCTCTTGGCTTCTGTAAAGCATTTCCTTTCTGAGACCATCTTTCCTGTGCCAGTTCCTTGTCTAGAATTTGTTCATTTTGCCTCAGGTAACATGATTGAAAAGACTCATTTTCTAAGGGGATTATTTTTCTTTTTTTCTCATTCCCAACGTTCACAAAATATCTTGAAAACTCAGCCCATGATCATTTTCACTTCATCAGGTTTGGATATCTTCTAGTCATACATAGTCTTCACCAAAAAAAAAGAAAAAAAGCCTTTTAAAAAATTCTCCTCAGACTCCTGCCTCAGTTGCCTTATTCTCTAAGTAGCTACTTTTAAAACCTTTTGGGGGGTGGCATGCGGGACTACATTAGTCACTACCACAGCCATTCTCTTCCATATTATTTCTGTGTGTTTCTATATATGTGAGGACTGCCCACTTCCTGGAATATCTGAGTATATTAAGAAACCTCTTATTTCAATCCAGTTCCAAATTAAGTAGGAACATCCTTGCTTACCCTAAACTAAGTCTATAGGGATCCATGGGATTTATACCAGATCACTGAAATATTCACACGAAGATATTCCCTCTGAGGTTTCTTCTGTCTCTAACTCAATGGTTCTGTAACAACCTCACCTTGAATCTGCAATTTCATATATGTACATAGTTCTGTAAAATAATACTATATTTATCCATAGCTTAATTATGACAAATATTGGTCTGAATAATTTACTCCTTTCTATTGTAATCCTTTAAGAATGATATACCTTACTGTCACTAAATGCTTTATCTTTTCCCATTAGACTGGCAGATCTAATACTAATTTCAATCTTGTCCTTTACGGGTGGCTAGGCCTGTGTTCTGCTCCATGTCCCTCTCTCCCCAACCTTGCAGTAGTTCTTACCAAGTCACAAATAAATATAAGTAACACATTTATAAAAATTTAAATAATTGCAAGACTCAAATGAGAGGCAATATGTTGAAAAAAAAAAAAGCACTGGAGTGGAAATTAAGAAAACTAGAAACTGGTTTTGGATCTTCCACTAATACATTTTTGACCTAGAATAAAACACAATGGTTTGTGGGCCTTGAGTTCCTCATCTGTGAAATGAAAGGGTTGGGCTAAGATGTTCTCCAGCTCTAAAAATCTATAATTTTATGAAGTCTCTAAATCTTACATATTCAAATAAGTAGTATATTGGAAAGAGCACTGAACTTTGGGACCCAGAGAATCTGTGTTTGAATCTTGGCCTTGCCACTATTAACTGTGAGTCCTTGGGAGTGGGTTCTGTGATCTCTCCAGGTCTATTTGCTCACCTGAAAGATAAGGAGAGGGAAAACCAAATGATCTATCAGGCTCCTTCTATCACTAAAATTATAGACCTTCTGAACTAGTAGATTAATTAAAAATGATTTGAGTCCAAGCCCTTACTTATGCTTTTTACAGACAAAGCAACTAAGACTCTGAGAAATTAAGTGATTTACCCAAGGTGTCACAGCTAATAAGTAGGGAAAACAGGATTTGGATCAGGTTTTTCAGATTCCGAACCCAGTGGAATTTCCATTGCAGCACACCATCTAACATTTGGGCAATTACTGAATTTGTTGACATGATTCTATTTCTTCCAAGCCTCAGTATTTATCTTTCCATGTACCATAACTAACAAATACTGAGGTTTAAGTTATCAGTTCTCTGTTTTTACTATTCTGACCTAAAATTTCTTCGTACCTTTTCCTGACCCTTCAACCACTCATCTTAATATGGTTCGGTTCATTTCAACAAGCGTTTCTTAAGGTGTGCAAGGTACTATGTGAGGTCCTGGGAATCCAAATTTTGGAACAGGGAGAGAGGGGCATGGATGATAGTCCTTTTTCTTCAAGGAACATACATGCCTCCAAATAGAGTCTATAAAGAGGGGCCATGTATAATAAAACTGAAAACTAAGTCAGATTCATATGTGGAGTCTTAAATGCCATCCCTAACAGCAATAGAGACTTAGTAAAGTCGAAGTTAGAGGTAATAAAATTCAAAATTAAGATAGTGACCTTAGTAAAGAAAGAAGGGGATGGACAGGAGAAATACAGTCAAGGTAGAATCCATAGAACTTGGCAACTGATTGGATATAGAGGGGTGAGGGAGGCAGAAGAATTGAAATTTTTAAAGGTTATGAATCTAGGTGACTGCCAGGTGACTGGTTTCCTATTAAACAGAAATAGGCAAGTATGGAGGAGGGGAAAGTAAAGAGGTTAGTCTGAGAAATAAGAAGGGCCATTTCTTCCTCTGAGACTAAGGCAAAGAATGAGACAGTGAAAATAGAGAGATGACAAGGTGTGACATAGGGGAAATGAAGGAGTTCATAAGAAATAGCCTTAATTTTCTCAGTAGAGCAGGAAGTGATACCCTCTTAGGGTGCTAAGGGAAGAGAATCACTTCTGAGTGTGTGATCAAGAAACAGAGGCAAAGAACAGGAAAATTGCAATTTGGCAGTGATTCATTTTAAACTCTTTAAGGGATCATGACTCAGAGCTGGAACCTCAGGTAAAGGCCTGTATTCTAATTAGCTGTACCCAACAGAGTAATGGTCTATAAATGTTGACTGAGGGTCTTCAGTTCCTGTTTGTATTAATAAGTATTGAATGTCCCACAATATACTTACAATAGCTCTTTTGAAGGACAGGAAGAAGGGTAGAGTGGATGTTGAATCCCACCCTTTGTTTGCTGGAATATCAGAAGTTGCTCTCTAAAATATTAACATGGGTAGCATAAATGTAAAGAAATGGCCAGAATGCCCTGTTGAGGCCCCCACCAGCTGATAATCTGAGATACCACATGCCCTCTTAGATGAATTTTGTTCTATTTTTTCCCCTTGTTTAATTTTATTCCCTTGATCAACCAAAGCCTCGCTTCAGATTACCTGCTCATAAAGTCCTAATTGAACTTTGAGTAATTTATAGCAATTAAGCACTAAAGTGACCCCAATAGGAATCCTAAGGGGATCACATCAGGGCACATCCTCTGCTAACTGTGATAGTAATAAGAGAATAATTGTGGGACCTGAAAACTAATCAAGAGGCCATTTGGTCCTTGATACACTCCTAAGAATTCATCTAGAAACCCTATGATAATTTTTTCACATGTTTCTTCATTAGTAATCTTTCTGTTTTCTTGTCAGATAAATTATTTATTCAGATTTTAAAATAACAATTGTACACTTTAATGATCTACCTTAGGATGATAGTCAAATACCTTATTTCTTTTAGATGACCAGATTCTCAATTATTTCTGTTATCCACCACCTACAATCCTTCTAGATACAATGTACAATCTATGCCCTCTTTTCCAATATCCTAATCGAATCAACTCATTTTAACTTGCTTCTTGCATCTGGATGCAGCTGGAATCATCTCTGAATATACTGCAGCAATATCCCTAAAGCCCTCTCAACAAGTCTCTTTGTTCATTTTCTCTAAACTCTTTGGAGAATGGAATTATATATGTGTGATTATTCAGATTTGGAAACCTCAGAATTCATTCAATTCAGTGAGATTACCCCAGTATTCTCAATCACATATACACACATAAACGCACATTTACTGTAATTATATGTTGCATAATTTTGTTCTTTTCTAGAGAATTCATATTATTTACAAACAACTTAACTGCTAATCACCATGTAACAATTATTAGAAAAATAAGAGTGTGCCACTTTACGTATCCAAATATCAAATTTTTAGAAAGTCAAGGTTTTCTTAACTCTTTTTGTAATGAATGAAACACATTCTTCTCCTTTGCTTTTGGATGACTAGGTAGCATATGAAGATGCCACAATGGAAGGCTGATAGATAAAGCAAAGCCAAGCATTGTGTTTTAGGGCTCAGTGGTAAAGTGAAATGGCAAGTTTAGGCAATTGCTTTTTTTCCCATTTAAAGAAAAATCCCTGTTGCTAATGAGGGATAGGAAATGTGTGTTGGGGTGAGTAAAGATGAACTGAAAATTTCTATTATAGCTATCTATATTGAACTCACCATATTTCAATTCTCCCCTTAACTCTGCCTGATTAGACACAACTTGAGGTGATGGGCCTTTGTAAAAGAATCTATCAATTTTCTGAAGGCAGAGTTAATCTATTTTCTTAAGTGATAAACCAGATATCATAGTACTCTTCTGGCAATGAAATAAGCCTCTGGACCCTCATCTCGCAGTAAGTGAAGGGCCTGTGGAGATTCATCTAACACCCACAAGCTAACGAAATTTCTTGTACCAGTGAAGATTATTGTATTCACTAACATGGTGTGCTGTTCTAAAAGAACTGGGTTTTTCTAAAGCAGGTGCCACTCTTCTAGAACGAAGGTAGATTCCCTGATGCCTCTCAGACATAGGCATAACTTGCAATTCTTATGCAAAGGGGTAAGCATCACAAAATGCCCAAAGATGAATTCGGTTGAGGTATGGGAGCAAGGTGGGAGTGGAAAGTGACCCCAGATCATGCCCTTTAAAGGAGGAGGAGAAAAAGAGCACCATGTCAAGTTCCAAATGAGTGCAAGTGCTGTGAGCCCTCAATTATCCCTCGTTATTACTCTGTTCTCAGAAAACATTCCATTCTCTGCTAAACTCGCCAAATATTTCTAGGATTTTACATATTTTGATTCCCTGTAGTGTTTTAAAATCTTCAACTAATAATTTGCTGAACAATTCAAAGTACCCTCTTAGCCAAGAAAGGCCATTCCTGAAAAGCTGATTCTTAATCATGAATTTTAATATACCACACACTCTATTAAAAGATTGATAACGTGATTGCTATTACATGGCTTTTGTAAATAAAATACTCCTTTTATCTGTTTATTTTTTCAGCAGGAAGAACCTATTTGTTTAATTACAGACACATAAACTGCAATATTTTACAAATGCTCTTTTGACATACACATTTGCTTTGTTACAAAAGCAAGATTGTTGCAGTAATACTTTTTATACACCAGTCATACTGCAAAAAAAAGGGGTTAAAATAATACTAAATGAGTATTTCTGAAAACATGGGGAAATTTTTATGAAATGGAACTGGTTGAACAAATGCCAAGGATGGGTAGGTCAACTACTTAATTTTATAATTCAATTTTTCTATTTTGTATTGGTATATGCTGCATTTTCTGATTCCAACTGCTGTCCTGTCCAATGAAATTTGTGAATCTCTGTAGATGCTTTTTACACATGAAATCAAACTTTCATACAGCGTGTGCTTTACTGTACCCTTTTGTTAGGGATTTCGTTAAAATAGTCTAACAGTTACAGTCATTCCTTCTTATGTGCTTAAAGGTGTGTATATCTTTTGATTCTTTCATTGTCTCCAAGGCTCTCTGTGCACAGTATCCATGAAAACCTATAGACTGTGATTTATACAAAAATTCTAAGACATAGGTTTCCCTCAAGTGCAGTGAATCAAAGAACCAGAAACTGTTAAATGGCCTCCGATTCTTGGTTCCCCTTTGGTCTTTATGACTTTTTTCTATTCTTTGTCATTCATACAACTTTGTGTCTTTTTCAAATTACAATCAACCTGACATATAATCAGGTATGGACACAAGAAATGCTCATGTAATTGACTTGAGGACATAGAGCTATTTTAGCAGTCACAGAACTGTAGTTCAGTCAGTATTTCTTTCCCCGGTCTTGTGGCTTCCCCCTGGTGTAAGGTGTTGATTCCTTTGCTTTCCTATCGCAAGGTGTTATATGCTGCAGTAAAATGATTGGAACCGTCAGCAGTCTTTCCCAAACTCTTTGTGCAGCTTCAGAAATGTAGAATTTGCTGTAAATATGTAAACTTTATGTTAGCTTGTTTATCCTAAGAACACAAACGAAACATTGTTTTTTTTATTTTTTAAAAAATGCTTACATTTGAAAAGCTTACTTTGTACTGCAGTTGAAAACATGCAAGCTTTCAGGAATCTTTTTATAGTCTGTTGTCTTCAAGCAGTTGTAGAAATCTGTATCTATCATTTGTGAACTTTTGTTGTAAAATGCAAGACAAAGCAAAACCCTTTATTTGGAAATAATTCTTTGCATTCTTCTCCAACAATTGGAAAACTAAAGATACCAGCATATTTTCCAGGAACTTAGTCCTGGTCTACTTTCACCTTGGCTTTTCTAAATCCTCTTAAGCCACAAACCTTCTAAGCATCTGAATTCTCCTTTAAAACACACATATGTTTATGTATTATAAAAGAAAAAAAGAATAAAAAAGTCAATGGAATTGTCTTGTACTCAAAATGATGTGCAAAACCGATGTGTCCATTTATCCTACTTGTTCACATTCCACTGTAAATATGAGTATCAGAGGTTGACCTGTTTATCATCATTCAGTCTCCTGATTCTAACCACATCGCCTTTTTCCCTCTTTGCTCCTCGCCCATGCTCTGCTCCCTACCTTGAAAATTGTGTTGATAATAAAACGATGAACATACAAATGGTGTGGGCTCATCTGTGGTTCAAAAACTAGTTCATCAAGGTGACTGGAGATCAGTTGTTACAGATACATCTATGCTTCACTTGGCAGATGGATTGTGGTATCTTGGCAAACATCTGTTAATTGCAAAAGAATGTGCTGGGTAGAGAAACTGAATTTAAGAAAGAATGAGATTACTGAGTTTTAAAGTGACAAGGGATAGAAAAAAATAGTTATGTTTCACCCAAGCCACTCTGCAAGATGAAAGTTTACAGAGAAGTTACTGATCTGCACTGGTAAAGGGGTTTTCCTCCCTAGGAGTTCCACATACCAATGAAATCACAGGTACGAACCAAAATTAAAAAAAAAAAGGATTAAAGCAGGTATTCTCACTGGAGAGGGGAAAAAAACCCTACACCTTTATATTGGCCCTGACAAATCTTCTAAATAATATAAAAGCACCTATTTCATTCATTTATTCAGCATGAAACATTTACATCCCAGGGGGCATGACATTACGTATAGAACAGAGGAAGTATCAGAAATGGTTCCCGCCCTAGAGGCCAATCACATTGAAATGACTGTGGACAAAAAATTCAAAACCATATATCATCATTAAGGTCAACATTACTAAAAAACAGGTACATGAATGCTAAGGGGATGATGGACAGTGGAATTATCAGACTTTTATGTTTCCATATGATGATTACTTCTGAATGTCTAGTGCCATGGGCCCATATGCTTTTCCTTTTCTTTTTATTATCTCCTTTTTCTCTTTATTCAAATAGCCACTTTGCACCATCTTCCTCACCTACTCCTTCCCTTCTCCACTCTCCATTCCCTTCCTATTTCACTTGCCTTGCTTAAGCTAACAAATGATCAGCCATCAGAAAAGGAAAATGTATGCTAAAGTTACAAGGTTTAAGTTTATAACAGAATTCAGAGACAAAATTGTTTGTCTAACTCATTTAGAATTTCCTTAAAAGAACCATGGCATTTGTCACACCTAGGGGAAGGAGAAAGGAAATAAACACTTTGGCACTGGCCTCAGAACCTCAAAAAAAGATGAGAAAATTAGGACAGCATTAGAGAAAGGTGTCATGATTGTAGACTCCTTGCTAATTGGTAAAGCTGTCTAAAAGCAAAGAAAACTAGATATCAGTATATTCAACAGGAATCTGAGGGCTGTCACTGGAAACAAAATGTTTACTTGAATTTTAAGTGGATTACGATTCAGTCCTGTTCTACTGCTTCATCCATAGTGTTCTCAATGGCTTTGCTGGGGGAGTAGGAATCCTAAGAAGTCCACCCATGGTTAAGTATAGCTGTCCATCAGCTTAGAATCACCTTGCTAAATTTCTGTCATAGCAACCCTTGAAGATCATCTACAAAATCTTAGGCAAAACTCAATCAGTGAAGGAAATCATCATAAAATGTTTACATTATCTCTGATTGCCACAATAACCCCATGAGACCAGGTTTTCATTTCTTTATTTTACTAGTTTTTGTTTTGTTTTGTTTTTGCCTCCATCAGGCTCTTTAAAACAATTAGTGCACATTTCAATATATACAAAAGAACAAGAGATCTGCATGAGATGGAAGGAATGAAAGAATTATTTAGTGCCTGCTATGTGCCAGGCCCAGTGCTAAATACTTTATAAATATCCCATTTAATCCTCACAACTCTGAAAGGTAGGTGGTATTATCACTCCTAGAGCTGACGAAACAGGCAGTCAGAGATTATAACTGACTTGTCCAGGGTCACAGCTAGTATCTAAAGCTGGATTAAACTCAGGTCTTCCTTGACTACAGGGCCAGAACTCCCCCTACCACACTGTTTCTATATAAAGTGTAAGTCTGTGTTTCTTAAAAATTATTCTATATTAAACAGTTTAGTTAACAACCGCAGTGTCCTCTTATGCTCTACGTTTTATTTACTATTAAAGGATTAAAAGATGCAGTGGAAGGGTCACTGGTTCTGAAGTCAGAGACTTGGGTACCTGGGCAAGGAATTGTTTCCCTATCTGCAAGATAATGTTGGGGAGGGAAAATAAGAGCTAGTAAAGCCTCCAAGGTCCCTATGAGCACTAGACCCATGATCCTGGGGTTTTTTCCTAGGTATATCACTACCCATTAACATTCCATCTCCAACTTCCCTTGTAAATAATGTGTTGTCTAGCAAAACAAATCAACACATTGGCCAGATCTGAGGAAGTATATCTGTTTTTCCATCTTGAGTCCATTAACCTTCTGTCAAGAGGTGGGAGGTAGCGTTCATCAGCAATCTTGATGTACCCTCCAATGCTTTGATCACAGCTTTCAAAGTTGTTTTTCTTTCGGTTGCTGGTGATTGAAATAGCAAGTGTTGGAGGCGGGGTTTGAACCTAAGTAATTCCTTTCCTAATACACTGCTAGGTTTTAATAAGTCACTTCATCTTTATGGATATTATTTTCTTTATAAAATGAGGAGTTTGAACTAAATGACCTCTTAGGTCACTTCCAGCTTTAAAATCCTATTATTCCATGAGGAGAGAAGGCATCTCATATGCCCTGCCTCTCAGAGCAAGTGTTCTGGATTATGAGGTTCAAGGAAGCTCAGATGACCTGGATGCCAGAGGACAGGGGCACAGAGGTGGGAAACCAGTGGAAAAGAATTTGAAAAAGAAAGATAAACTTTGCTTTCAAAAATTTTGGTGAGGCCAGTCTTATAATAAAAAAAGAAAAAGAAGCTGTGTTTTCCCACCCTCACTCCTACACCAAACGGCCCATTTCTCTGAGGAGCAGAACTCAAGCTAGCACCATTAATATTATACTTACATTACATTCTGGCTGAAAATAGCTTTTGGGAGGCTGGCCTGGGAATCTAACATGGCCTCAATAGGAAAGTGCACTGAGTTCCACAAAATTTATAGAATAATATTGGAGCACAACCTGTCCTAACCTGGAACACTGAGCTGATCAAACCAGAGTTCTAATCATATGACCATTCCTTGTCTATAAAATTGAGATAACAGTAACTATCATGCCTAAATCACACAACTATCCTAAGGACAAAATGAGATGTTTATAAAAAAAGTTTTAAAATTATAGAGGACTACAGAAATTTAATGTAACATTGTAGAAGGCAACTATGGTATCATACTGAATAGAAAAGCACTTTCTAAACTGCTAAAGCTATGCAAATATAAAATATTACATTCTTGTTTAGCATGATGTTTGTAAAAGATTACAACTAGTATAAATTGATTTTTCTATATGATGGTCCTATCCAAAACCAACTGCTAAAACGTGAACATTGACAAAGCACATATCACCTTGACAAAAATTATAGTATGATCTGTCCTCCAAACAGTACAGATACTGTATCCTTTTATTCTTACTGCCAGATGGTACTGGAGGTCATACATACAGAATTGCCAAATTCCAGGTATTTCACACCAAAAAGATACCTTAAATATCTTCTACATTTGAGTTTAATGAATTTTCCTAACAGAATTCCTATTTGGTTTCATTTGACACATGTGGATTCTTCTATATTGTAGGAAAGACTTGGAGCAATTCACCTCCTCATCTGAGTAACTCTCAAGCTGACTCATCTAAAACATGAAGAGGTTAATCTACTGGGCCTCTAAGGTCCCTTTTAGCTCTACGTCTGCAAACTTAAATTCAAATCCAGCTTCAGCACTTACTAGCTGTATGATCCTACGCAAGTGCTTTAACCACTGTCTGCCTCAGTTTCCCAAACTGTTCAATGGAGACAATAGTAACACCTACCATTCAGGGTGGTTGTAAGGATCAAATGAGACATTTGTAATGTGTTTTACCACAGTGCCTGCCACAAACACATGCAAGATAAATTCTAGCTGTAATCATCATTATTATTAGTTTTAAGCACCAATGAGTTTGCCAGGCAACATTCAAGACAATGGGGTATCAAGACGAAAATCAAACAGCCCCTGTCCTTTAGGTGCTTACTTTGTCAAGGAATAAAGATGTACACATAGAAGCACACACAAAATAAATCCAAGGAAAAATCAGCATCGGGCACAAGCAGCTAAGGTATCAGAGCCTTGCGGAGAAGATATCTGACATGAATTTAGAAGGAAAAAGAGATTAGATGAGAGGCAGAGGTGGGAAGGAAATCCATCTTTGGCATGCAGGACTGCCTGTGCAAAAGCAGGGAGACAGATGAAATGTGTGAGGACAGTAAGGAGGCTGATTTGGCTGGACCACAGAATGTGTGAAAATGAGTCAAGTATAATAAGCCTGGAAATACATGCTCATCCAGGCAGCTGATTTAATATAAAGCTGGGGGAGATGGCTGGCATATGTGATGACAAAGTTAGCATCCAGATCCTGGCAGGCTTAGACCACAGGGTTGAATCTAATTAGATGAAATTTAATAGGATTAAATATTAAGTCTTTTACTTAGGTTCAGAAACTCATCTCTACAAATAGAAAATGGAGGAACAATGGCTAGAGAGCAGCTAGTCTAAGCAAGACCTGGGGACTGAAGCAAATTCTATATGACTCAAGTTGGCTATGACAGCCAAAAAGCTAATGTGGTCCTCCCATGTGGCACTGAGAAGCAGAGAGGGAAAGGTGATTGTGCCACAGTGACTCCAGACTTCTCAGGTCATGTCTGTAATACTGTGTTCAGTTCTGGGTTCTGCCTACAAGTTCAGAAGGAAACTAATAACATTCAAAGTCTCCAGTTCTTGTTCTTCCTAGCTAGAGTGAGAAATTAGAAGTTAATTGTGCATGTCATAAAAGAAGATTTCAAGTCAGTAAATAAAATTTCTGAACAATTAGAGCAGTCCAAAGGGGAATGGCCTATCTCGGGGGTCAGAGGATCTCCCCTCACCTGAGGTCTTCAAACAGAAGTTGGATGTTCCTTTGTCAAATATGGTGTAGAGGAGAATCTTGTTAAGCTAAGGTTCCTCTCTCTCTCTGGAGTTCTATAAAAAAGTGCACCTACATGTATGGATTTAAAGTTTATGAACAACAGAGTCATTAAGTGCTAGATGACATAAATTTGTTTCTGAAATATTTTAAAAACAATTCATCAGTTGTATATATGTATATCAATGTATATGTGTGCAGACACATGTGTATGTTGTCTACAGATATAAACATACATGGAGTAATTAAAATTAGATTCAAAACACATTAAAAATGATTAATCCATCACCTATGACACTAGTATTTATAAACTTTATTAAAAATGGGACATTTGTGCTTAGAATATTTACATTAACTTGATGTATTTCATATACACAGCAGGGTATTTTTCTAAATATGTGTTTCTAAAGATTTCTGTACAAAAGATTACATAAAATAAGTCTCAATATAAAATGCTATTACAATTTTTCATATTTGCTTTTTTTTTATGCTTTTCATACCAACCATAGTAGCTTTTTCTAACCAAGGAGATCCTTTCACCCTTCTAATCTCAGATACTGTGGCTCACTCCCCTGGCTCTCTGAGCACACAATTCTTGCAGTCATCTCAGCTGTAGCAGTAAGAGGCTGATGACTCCGATATCCATCATTTCCAATCACTTCAATTGCAAGATGACCTTAAAAAAGACAAATTGAAGGGAAGAGTCAGATTCTCTCATAATGGGAGATTGGCATCATGCTGAAATGAAAAAGTATGAAAAACTACATCATTCTACCATCATAACTGATAACTGACATGTCATTCATTTAGAGGACAGGGTTGATAAGCACAGCTGTAGTTTCACTTGTCAAATCACTGCTGTTGAACGCATTCTGTGGCCTGCCTAGAAACCCTGTGGTTAGTACTAGGAAGGTCCTGAAAGCTGATCTAGTCCAACCTCTTCTCACTGAGAGTCCCCAAAATGCAATGACTCCACCAGATCACCAGATCTTGGGGTCCAAGTCCAATATCACTTTCATTCCACTCTACCACCTTTATTCCACATCACAACCACGAGTCTCTGCTTTTCTACACTAATAGCCACAAAGTCAAGTCAAGTCAAACCAACAAGCATTGATTCAGTACCTACTTTCTACCAAGCACTGGGCTACGTAGTGAGGATACAAAGAAAGGAAAAAGAACAGTTCCTGCTCTCAAGGAGCTCACTGTCTTATGAGAAAGACATGCAAACAACTAGGGATAAACAAAAATAGACAAAATGGATATAACTAATAGAAGGAAGGCACTAGTGTTAAGGGGGATCAGGAGTACGATTCTAGCTGGGCCTTGAACAAAGTCACGGAAGTTAGGAGGTGGAATCTCCGCCAGAGCAAAGCACTGGCATATACGTATAAACACCAATTTCAGGTACTTGGTTTGCTAGTGGACACATGAACCTATCATTAGGGACACAACAACAATTACAGGACACAGAAAGAAAGCTGGAGTCTATCAGGAATTGAGAAGGATGGGATAAGAGGAATGGGACAAGGACAAGCAGTTTGTAGATAAGGTGGTATGGTGTCCATGACCACAGCTATTATCTAACTAGGCTGAGCACTAATGACAGGCACCAGAATTATAAAGATTATTCATTTATACATTTTTCTCTCAGTCTTAATTTCTGCCATTTAATTATTGCTATATATTGACTGTAAGTCCACATCTAAATATGCAAGATAAAAAATACTATTATAATTATGTATAACATGAGAGACTACAAAAACAACCCCATTATTTTAGGTTACTAGCGTTACTTTAGGTTTGCATAACTTGTGAATATAAAGTACTATCTTAAGTATGCTATTTTATCCTAATTCTACTTTAAGAAATAAAAGTTAAATGTTTTCCAAATGGAGTGCTTCCAGAGGCATTTTAGCTCTTTTTTCAATTAAAAGATGGATGCTAGACACTTTTCTTTAATGCTACAGTACTACCCCAAAAGAACTTTCAATAACAATAAATCCTAAAGTTTAAAATGCATGGTTTTATTTTGGATAGGTACCAAAATCAAACAAGGACAGACCTGATAAATTATCCTCAGAATTAATTTTATAGAAAAGTATTAGTAAAATTTTATATGTGTGTGTATAACAGTTATTAATTCATTTCATAACTCTAAAGCAGAGGATTACTTGTCAACAAAATCCTTTTCCAACTCTTGATGTAAAATATTAAAGAAAAAATAAAGGAAATAATAAAAAGCAAAACTATATTTTACTCATGCTGCTCTAAGGATAATAAAACCCTGAAGATTAAAACACATACAAACTTAAACATAAAACTGTTCAATAACATGACAATACCTTATTAGCTGCTTCCAATGAATTTATTAAATTCTGCAGTTCTTCTTTATTCATTTCAACAGAATACTGTTTAATGTCCCCATTTTCTTTTACATCAAGATCAAGGTTCAGAAGTGGCACTTGCAATGTGGCAATCTTATCACTAGAGAGGGCAAGCTATTTAAAATAAAGAACATAATAGGGGGAAAAAAATCAAACAAGACTGTATTAGTTATCCATTCTGACACTAACAGAACAGCATATTTTTAGAGGGTGATGTTACCTGCTATGAAGTGTGGAAGAAACTACAAGGAATAAATGATTCAATCCATGTAAAATAACAATCATGAGGCTTAATTAATCAACAGGTAGATGCCAGCCTACTTTCTTTTCTGCCTCCAACAATTAAGTGCCTACTACGAACACAGGCACAGAGGCTTAATTTGATGTTTCATCCTGGTGTGCAAGGTGACCATGAGTTCTCAAAGGCCAAGATAGCCCAGGTGAACACAAGTTTGGGTAGTTTCCAACATGAAAGGCTTCAAGTGTGAGAAGAGCCCTCATTTGACTTCTGAAGACCAGCCTAAGTAAGTATGAGGAAACTCGTCCTGAGGAAGTTCTCCCCTTGAAATCTTTGAAGTCTTTGGTTGTGGCAAACAAAAACAAATACAAAATGGCCCTCCATACTACAAAACCACTTCTTTTTTTGTAGGGATAATGCTAGATGATGATAAGAATTGCAGGTTTCAGGTGACATGTAAACTTTGACTTAGTTACTGGCACTCTAAACATGACATATCCATTCTTCAATAAACAGGCATGTATTTTAGTAATTGAATCACAGCAACTTTGACATTTATGTTATTAGTGGAAGCAGAAGAAAAAAATAAATCATGGCTAAATGGAAAAATGACTCACAGGTTCTCTTGGAAAGGGAAATGAAGGAACTGGCAGGGTTTGTTAGATCAGGTACTTCCAGGCAATTAGAAACATCTTATGGGACATTCGGTCATCTTGAAAAGCGGTACTCATTGATATTTGCAAAACAATCACTATGACTATTAACTAATAGCTATTACAGAAGATGAAGAAGTACAGAAACTCTACAAAGAATTTGGTAAGACCCTTCAAATTTAATAAATATATACTCTGATATTTGGCAACTTCACTGCAAACACAGGAATGTATATGGATGAAAATAAACAAACTGGGAAAAAGGAAACAGAGAGGCTAAAACTTGGAGGCTATACAAAAGCCACCTAAGAATAGAAAGCATTAATATCTTCTTCAAGAAAAGAACTGGCAGGTATTGGTCATGAAAATAATATCATTAATGTGAAACTGATTATGTTGTAACAAACAGAATATGACTCATCACTGATGCATCAGCTATCTCCACTGGCTCATTTCAACAAAATTCAAAGACATAAGTTTGAAGAGACAGAAATAGGGTGTGCAATGGATGTGATGCAAACAAATGACTGATACTGAAAATTGGGTAATGAACAAAAGAAAAGACCCAGATTATCATAATTTCATACAGATATTTAGTCAGTATATATACCAGACCAAAACAAGGAAGCCAAAAGAATTTTAAAAGAACTTTAGTCTGCAAAGTCAACTTATTTGCCAAGTGCAAAGAATGGCAGCCAAAGACACCATTAGTTTAAATTGTACTCCTTTGTAAAATCAGCTTTAATAAAACTTTGAGGGAAACCCAATTAAACAGTCCTTTCAAGTGCATTTAAGGATGAAAATGAATGGAGGACAATGAAGAAAACAGAAACGACCTTTAAAGATCACTAAAAGAAATTATTTTCACAATTTAAGTCAATAGAGTCACCATTTCTCAGATTCTAATGTCACAGTCCTAGATGTGCTCAGAGGAATTAGAAATGGCACCAAAGACAACAAAGACAGAAGCTGGATGAGACTAAAAGTGAGGTAATCCAATTGTGAAGGCATTATGAAATCAATTTACAAAGTTATCTGAAGAAAGGAAAGATGCTAAAAGTGTAGAAAAAATCTCAGACTTATTAATCCTCACCCCATCCCAAAAGGCTACTGAGAAAACATCTACTACTGCTTACTACTTTTCTCATTTACATAAATTTTGTATGAAAATCAGGAATGCATGCATCAAGGTAACTGTCTAAAAGGGTACTAGTGGGGAAGAGTTAAGCTTTCCCAAGCAATATTGTAAATCAATCCAGATCTGTGCTATCATAGAAATGACTGAAAAATGTAGCAAATACAAGAGATCAGAAACCACTCCAGAATTTGACTTAATCACTCACACAGGAAAAACGCAGTGGAAAAAATATTTCACAAATTAGGACATATAGAGAACTGAAAGACCTAAAGACCTTGTCCATGAGAGAGAGAGAGAGAGAGAGAGAGCAGAAGAGAGGAAAAAAAGGAGAGAAAGTGAGTACGCGCGAGCATATGGGGTATATGTGTGTGTGTGTATGACAAGACAATACAAAAGGAAAACATGGAACCAAAATTCGATAGGGCAGGCTAGATTGCTTAAAGCTCACTTAATGATTCCAAACTCCCAGAAATAAAGAACAAAATTTTTTAATACCAATATTCTATCGGTGTCAAGCTATAGATGTGTGTCATAGAATATGGTAGCCCCTCAAGAACTAAAAAAATGAGTACCACACAGAAGGCAATGGGGAGGCACATGGTGAGTGATACCACAAAGGCAATGTATAAATGAAAAAGAAAGTGAGCTGTCCACACATTGAGAGAGAGGGACAGGTTAACAGTTCAAGTCATACAGTATCATGAAAACATGTGGAAGCCCCTAGAATGTTGGGTAGGTCCCCCTACAGCAAATTTATGTGAGTATAGGGACAAAAGTCATGCAGGATGGCTAGTGATTTACATGGCACAGCCTTTGATGCCATGACAAGGGCCTCCTTGCTGTTATTCCAACAAGACACTCCATCTACCAACTCTGGGCTTTTCACTGACTAAACTTTTTCGCTCCTCAAGTCTGTCTCCTAGCTTCCTTCAAGCCTCAACTAAAATCCCCGCTTCTAACAAAAGCCTTTCCCCATTCCCTTTAATGCCTCCCTCTACTGATCATCTCCAGTTTATTGTTGTTCTCGTACTGTCTCACCCATTAGACTGCGAGTCACTTAAGAGTGGAGACTGCCTTTGCCTTCCTTGGCATTCCCAGCACTTAGCACTGTGCCTGGCAAACAACAGATTCTTAATAGATGTTTACTGATTGGCTAGAGGGAAAGCAAAACTGAGTCTGAGTGTTTCAGAAAAGAGCCAACAACTTTCCCAGGCACTGAGATATGCAAAGTTTATATAAAAAACAATCTTTGTCCTCATGAAACTTAGAGCTTTAGCAGGGATATGAGATACATAGATAACTAAATACATAATATCCTATGTTAAATGCACTAGAAAGGAATAAAACAACGTACTACAGGAAGATCAAGGAGAAAAGATCACTACAGACAGGGGAGGCTCAGAGAAAACTTAATGGAGGAGGTAGAATTTTAATTAGGTAGGGATTCAACAGTACTATAATCCTACTTCAAAAATCTCCAATATCATTTCCTATTGGAAACTATTACAGTACTTTTGAACAGAATACTCAAAAACAAACCATAATAGTCAAAAGTACTTAAATTCTGCCCAGGCAAGAAGGAAGAAAAAACATTCCAAAGACTGGAAAAAAGTAGGAGCAAAGCCATGGAGTTTAAGTTAAAGCACAAGCAATGTTTGGAGACAAATTCCAATCTGGGTGACAGGTCTTAAATGCTTCCCTAAGATAAAAGAAGACAGTGAAAGAAAAGTAATTTTGAGCAGAAGGTATTGACTCTATAGTGAGAAACCAAGAAGAACAACTTTAGAGGGAAAGATAATGACAGGTTTAGAAGAAAAGATAATGTTTTAGTCATATTGGGTATGAGGAGACAATCAGGTGGATATGTCCTATAGGCAGTTGAAGATGTAGGATATGACTCACAAGGGAAGTCAAAGGTAGAAATGCAAATTTAGAAACCATATATATAAAGTTAAGAGTTCAGTCATTGCCAGATAGAGCATATATGAAGAGAAAAATGGCCAAGGTCAGAACCTTAAAAAATACCCACATTAGTGATAATTCCTTAGCATTACCCCCTAGAGCAACAAATCATATACCATTTCCCTAATATTCATGAGGTATAAGTTATTTTAGTAAACCAACTCATGCTGTTCTGCTTAAGGTTAGGATTGCAATACATGTGTTTGACGATTTTAAATGTAATTACATACCTCTATTCAAAACCTAAAAGATATAGATTTCAAAAAATCAGTTTACCTAGACATTTTCTAAAAATAATACACTTTTAGATATGCATTATAAAAAAGAGCAATTTTACTAAATTTTTAAGTGATCAAAAAATAATTTTAACATATAAAATCCCAATTATATAGTCTTACCTTTAACTGCCAATCAAAATCCTGTAATTGAGCAGAAGAAATGGCAATTATTTCTCCTAAGAGAGCTTTCCTAATTTCATCCTTCCGGCTTTTCAAACACTTCATGATTGTTTTCTGATGATCTGAGCTTAAGTGATTCAACTGCTCAATCACCTATGAAATTTTTTTTAAAGTGTTATAAATTAAAAATAGAATACACAGTTAAAGGTAAATCAAGTTTATAATGGTCAATAAGACATAATAAGAATAATTCTAGCTGGTATTTTTTAAAATTTATAATCTTACTCAGGAGTTTTTAGAAATAAAAATTTATTTCATTTCCAAGGTGTTCAAATTGGCAAATGAAGGACTCACAACCAGCCATCAGAAAATACAAAAATTTTTATTCTTCAAGTTTCTATCTCAAGTTCAAAGAACACAGGATTTGTAATCAGAAGACCTGAGCTTAAATACTAGATTTGCTACTTACTACCTTGGGAAAATCACAATCTCTGTGGGTCTCAGCATCCTCATATATAAAATGAGGGGGTTGAGCTAGATGACCACAAAGGATCTTTCTAGCTCTAAATACTATAATTCATTTGTTCTTATCTATTTGCCCCCAACTAAGTAGAAATGCTAAACATATGAAAATTAAACCTGAGTAGAATGTGTGAAAATTCCAAGTTCTGGCAAAGTAGTTGCCTCCCACTGCTTCCTCCTATGGTATCAAAAACTCAACGAGCACTATCTAAGTTTGAGCATTCTCTAAAATGTCTGTGAGCTGAGGATAGTGTGTGAAACAATAAACTAAGAAATAACTATGGCTACACATATCTTGAGCATATACTTTTTATAAACCTTATATTAAGGTCTTTAGGGGATACAAAATTTGTTGTTGGGTTCATCCTTCGTTGCCAAAGAAGACCATGCCATCAGAGAAATGATGACATGACTTGCACTTGACTTCGTTTTGAGTGAGGGAGGGCTGTGTAGGTCACCAGCCTCACTTCTCCAGAGCCATATGAATCCAGTGACCAGATATATTCATCAGGATGACTGCAGATGACCCAGGATGCACTGGGAAACCTTGGCCCTTTTAGGCCAAGGTCTACGCAGGTACTCACTTAGGGTGAGGTAATGCCCATTCAGTGAACAGGCCTGTTTAAGAAGGAGTCAGGGGATGGCCCCTTGAATAACACACACTCATCACCTCTTAGGAGCTTCCAATTTAGTAGAGAAAACTGATTATATATAAAATAAAGATGATAAAAGACACATTCTATCTTGTAGTATAGACCTGTAAGAATAGTGTCAAAAGTAATAAAGCTCAGAATGAGCTAAGGTTGATGGAGAAAAGTAAAGAAAACTAAAAGGTTTTCATTTTTTTTTAAAGCTATACGGGGGAAAACAGGAGGCTCAAAGAAGAGCCCTGCTCCTCCATGGGGATGGGGCAGTAATAGAAAGAAGGCAGAGCTATTCAACTCTTCTTTGGTTGACATTTTTTCTAACAAGGAAGATCTTCCTAAGCTAAATAAAGAGACAGTAAGATAGTATCTAGTTGACCTTTCTGAGTTCAAGACATCTAACCCAGAAGAATGATATCCTAAGCTACTGAAAAACTAGTAGAGGTATTTATTTTTAAATACTTTTCTCATTCAAAATTTTATTATTGGCATGGCTTTCCTAATTACATCAAGTTCATGAGATTTTGCTATGTCATAAACATAAGAATGGAATAGGTATCACAAATTGTTCTAGAATTCAGCCAACAAAAATCTAAGATGTTTACTACAAGACTAATCTGAAGTGTGATTACCTTTTCAAAATCTTTATTTTTACCAATGACAGTTTTGAAAAATTTGTCAAGATCTTCCAGAACATTAATCCACTCTGTAGAATCCCAAATATTGTCATAATCCTTAAATTGAGGAGAAGCACGGCCACAAATGCCATCAATTACTTTGTGAAGAAGCTGTACAGAAAAAGGAGGGAATTAGTTCTTTAAATTGGATTAATACATTTGCTTTTACTACAGTGCTCACGTATTCTACCAAAAGCACTCATGTTATAACAATTCAAAATCTAACCATTTTCATATACCTTTGGTTTACTAAACATTATTCAAATGTTTCAACCATTCTAGAAATGTAACTTCTCTAAAAACCTGAAAGGTAGGTGACAAAAACATGAAATTCATTTCTGATCTTTTCCTACAGATTTACCAAAGTATCTTCTTTTTATGAACGATTCCAATCTTAGAGTAACTCATATCAAGTATCAAATTCAAACCACTTTTTTCACCTCTTGCCTTCAGAGATCTAAAACTCCTAATTACACTGTTCATAGAGTCAACATCCATATCTGTTCCCCAAATAGCCAAAGTTTAATCCAATTCCTTTATGCTTTTACGCCAGGCTTTTTTTAATTTTTTATTTTAATTTTTTCAACTTAATTTTTTTTTTAATTTTACAAATTAAAACCAATTACATATGTGCCAGAGGTAAGAAGCCCACAGCATAAAGGTTACCACTACCAGGAACCCAATCGAAATAACAAAGTAAGTGGCCCCTGTTCCTCTTCCCGATCGCTTCAAAACTAGGAAGGCACTCCTGGTTCACAAGATACTTCTCACTACCTATATCCATGTCTAGACCTATTGAAACAGCTGTCCTGTTACAAGCGATGGAGAGAAAACGAGAACTGATACTGAGACATCTAAAGAGTTACTTAGTAGCGATTATAATTTCAGATCCAGCAGACAAGGGTACCACGCCTCACCAAAAATCCAATACACAGGACCACGTTCAGAGAATCGCAGAGCTCAGTGAGAGGAGACTCCTAACTTCACGGGTTATCTGATTCAACCCCTCCTGGGCAAGCCCACCTCAAGGAAAAAAAATGAACTTTGCAAAAAACAAAAACTTAAGACTTTTGCTGAGGGAATACTCCTTGTCAGACCAACCTAACATCTGGCCACCTTAGCTGTGACCTTTCGCACTCAGCTCGGGAGGACTGGGAGGGGCAGGGGGCGGGCCCGGGGCCCCACAGCCCACACCGCGCTCGGGCCTCCTTGGCTCCCCGCTCCCCCTTCACTCCCACACCGGTGAGAAGAAGGGTAATGGCGGGGGCCGCGACGGAAGGCCCGCGGTGCACCGCCTCCTCCTTCGCCTCACCTTGGGCCCAAGCTCCGCAGGCAGCTTCTCCAGCCCACGCAGCGACGGCTCCTCCTCCGCCTCCATTCCCCCTCAGCGGCGCACAGACGCCTGGTCGGCCGATCACGTG
The DNA here is from genome assembly GCA_023548195.1 of Bettongia penicillata ogilbyi. Taxonomy (NCBI): domain Eukaryota; kingdom Metazoa; phylum Chordata; class Mammalia; order Diprotodontia; family Potoroidae; genus Bettongia; species Bettongia penicillata. Next base: position 34,415,924 of record JAJHZJ010000470.1, on the reverse strand, counting down.
TCACGAGCCTCTTTTCCCGAGCTCCCATTAGCTCAGCCGCTAAGAGCCGCTGCGGTGCTCACGTGATTCCTAACGACCCCAGCTCGTAAGTTCCAGGGGAAAAGGAAATGGAAAGATATGCGCATGCGTGCTTCTTAAAGGGCCCTTCCTTTTCTTAGTGGCTTTTAAGGGAACCTAGCATGTTGACTTCACTTCCTCATTTCACTGAGGATGATACTGAGTCTACTGTTCGACTGCCGAGAGGCAATGTAATACGGTCGAGAGAAAGAAAAAGGGGAGGAGAGAGAGAAAGTGCGGGGGAAAGGGAGAGAGAGACAGAGAGAGAGGAGGAGGAGGAGGAGGAAGGAGAAAGAGGGAGGAAGGGAGAAAGATGAGGAAGACTGGGATGTAACGTGCTCAAGATAATGGGAGAAAGGGAGGAAAAGAGCCACTGTGTAGAACCGGGATGAAGGAGGAGATCGCAACAGAAGGCATCTGAGTGATGGGAAATCAGTGCTGGAGAGCAGAGGCAGCGCTTGCTGAAGGGTCTCAGTCTTTTCAGTGAAAGAGGAGGCAAAGTTCTCATCTGAGAGAGGAGGGGGAAGGAGAGAGATGGGTGGTTTGAGAATTGATTAAAACATTTGGGAAACGGCGCCGCGGTGCGTAGAGCAAAGAAAGAGCTAGGTCTGGGGAGGCAATGTAGCAAAGTGCAAATCAGAAAGCCTGCTCTGATACTATGTATTCATGATCAAGTGAGCCTCGGGTTACTTATTTGTAATTGTAACAATAATATTTGCACCGCTTAACCTCACAATGCTGTTTTTAAAAAGGTACTTTTATAAGACATGAAGTGACTATAAGTGAGTTATTACTGACATTTATAGAGGTCTGTAAACTACGTAAATGTGAGCTATTATTTTTTATAACTGGCAGAGTATTTATTACAAAATGAAGATTCAGCAGCAATACTTCCCAAAGTCTGCTCACCAGTGAGATATACTATACATTACTTCACTAGACCAAAGGCCCCAAATCTCAGTTCATCCGGTATTTCGTTTTAGTGTGGCAATTTTAGAGTTTCTATCATTATATAAAAATCTGTAGCTTTTCACTAAAGTAACTGCCAAGGGTCTATTCTGCTGCCTTGAAGCAAAATGGCTGGGAGTTTCAGAAATCATGATAGTAGAGATGAAAGATGCTCCCAAGTTAGAAGACTACATTTCACAAAGTGTTATGGGGGGTTTTATAGACAGAAAATAATGCTGATAGGACATTCCATACGGTTGCTCTTTATCATTTGTTTTTTTGGATCTGTCTTTTCTTTGTTATAGAAAATGGGTTTACTGAGGAAGGTCCTCCTGGTAAATGACTACTCTAAACAACAAAAGGCACCACTAAAACATTTATTTAAAAAATAATGCTGGCATTCCTATAGGAAGAATCAAACTGATCTTGTTCGCTCAAATATTAAAGGAACTATTAATATTGTATACATTTGCCTAAAAATTCAACTTTCTAAGAAACTGCCTGTAAAAGCATCCAAAATTTCAATACTTACACAATCTAGATCAAACCCAATTGCCAAATTACCATTCATCATCATTTTAGATTTCATGAAGCTAGTATCTAACTCTTAAATGGAACTTGTTTATTTACAGCGATGACATACATGTACACATACACACACACATACACACACACACATAGTTGGGGGGGATTGTAAAGTATGTTCAGGGAATACTAGTACCTCTGGCGTGGCTGCTGAGCCCTTTTCAGGGCTGCTTTCTACCTTTGGTGTCTATTTATTCCACTATTCACCTGTGTCTAGCATGTGCAGCAGCCACAGCCTGGTAAACCATTTTGGTGGATGGAGTAAACCAGGTTGAGGGTGACTGAGGGGTCTCAAACATGTTGGTGAGTTAGGGGAGGGAGGTGGCTAGGTGGTGCAGTGGATAGAGCACCGGTGCAGGAGTCAGGAGGACCTGAGTTCATATCTCACCTCAGACACTTGACACTCACTAGTTGTGTGAGCTTGGGCAAGTCACTTAATCCCAATTGCCTCATCCTGGGTCATCTCCAGGCATCCTGATGAATATCTGGTCACTGGATTCAGATATCTCTGGAGGAGAAGTGAGGCTGGTGACCTGCTCAGCCTTCCCTCACTCAAAAAAAAAGTCAAGTGCAAGTCATGTCATTATTTCTCTGATGGCATCGTCTTCTCTGGCAATGAAGAATGAACGCACACACCACAAGCATGTGAAGACTTCCCCTGATAGAATGGGCAGATAAGAACAATTTGTTCCAACAAGGATAATGAAGCAGGCACTGTGGAGTACTTAGAGCTTCATTAGGCATCAAGATGCCAAGGTTATCCACTGCATCTCGAGTCATTTTGATTCTGTCCTGCCACTAGACTATGATAACTGGAGGAGAGAGTGAGGGCAATGACTTCCTGCAAGTCTGCCTCGCTTAAATCCAATTTATGCAGGAATCAAAAGGCATCACCCATACCATGTCAATCAAATGGCCAAAAAATTATTTTATACAACTAGAAAAAGTAAATTGCATCTGGAAGACTAAAAGGCCAAGAATAACAAGGGGACCAAGGGAAAAAATGCCTAGCCATATCACATCTCAAACTGTAGTCATCAAAACAATCTGGTACTTGCTAAGAAATAGAGTGGTGAACCAATGGAAAATATTAGGTACATGATAAACCAATTTACCAAATGACCAAATTACCAAAAAAAAAAAATTCATGAAGCTAACATCTAACTCTTAAATAGAGCTTGCTTATTTTAGCAATGACATACATATATAGTAGGTGTCACAACGGATAGAGCATGGATGGGACTTGAACGTCAGCAATTGGAACCCAAGTTCATATCTTACCTGTTTAACTCTGGACAAGTCATTTAACCTCTTCTCAGTTTCTCTGTCTATAAAATGGAGATAATAGCAGCTACCCAAAGGCTTATTGTGAGGATTAAATGAGATAAATACAAAGTACTTTGTAAATGTTGAAGTGCTGGAGAAATGCCAGCTAATTTTTTTAAGGTGTTCTAATTCTTTTCATGTGAGATAAGCAATTATTTGAAAATTAGTTCCTTTTCTTTCAAAAAACAATTGAGGAATTTTTACCTAGATCACAATGAAAATGGTGAAGAAGAAGCACACTCTTGTAATGCATCAATTTTAAATGGGCAGTTCGGACATCATTCATGACAAACTCATAAAACAGGATGGAATTTAGATATTAAATGAGGAAAGTTAGAATTTATTTTTATTAGAGTATGTGTGGTTGTTGATTAGTCATTCTTTCAATCTGACTTTTCATGATCCCATTTAGGGCTTTCTTGGCAAAGATCCTGGAGTGGTTTGCTATTTCCTTCTGCAGTTCATTTTACAGATGAGGAAACTGAGGCAGTGTGAAATGACTTGCCCAAGGTCACAGCTAATAAGTGTCTGAGGCCAGATTGGAACTCAGGAAGATGAGTCTTTAGGACTCCATGCATGGCACTCTATTCCTTACACTACCCAGCTGCCCTAACCTACATCAAGTTATTAGCTTTTCTTGATTCCTGGTTAGACTGATTAATTAATCAGACTCAGTGTGTTCAATATATCTGTAGGGATTAATTTTTAAGTGATTATCTTATTACTATCCCAGATTTTTAAATTAATGAATATGTGCATTTCAGATTAATGATTATTTATGGCAAATACAAAATGCTTCTCTGAACCTAGATTTACTCTTCAACATTGACATCCAGAGAAACTGCCATGACTTTAAATGAGAAAAGAGGATATAAGCATTTATTAAGTACATATGTGCCAATCACTGTGCCAAGCATTTGAGACTATCTCATTTGATCCTCACAGCAACCCTGAGAGGGTGATGCTATTATTATCCCCCTTTTATGGATGAGGAAAGTGAGTCAAACAGAGGTAAAGTGACTTACCCAGAATCACTCAGTTCAGTAATGTCTGAGGTTGAATTTGAACTCAGGTCTTCCTAACTCCAGGCCCATTAATCTATCCTCTAGGCAAAAAAAAAAAAAAAATTATTACGGCAAGAGATTTATCAGGAATTATAAACTAACTTTTAAAGAAGATTTTATCATTTCTTTCTAACAATAATACTAGTAAATAATGTATTTTTATGTACTTTTAATTCTTTATACTTTTAATTGCAGGAGGGGACTTTTGAAATATTCCTTGTTATTTTTTGGTAGATAGTGGACTGCTGCTTTTTCAGGTAGAAACAAACTAGGAAAAACACATTGCACAGCAGTTGTAGAGTAAATGTATAGGATATTGTAGACCAGGGGTGGGGAATCTGTGGCTTCAAGGCCATCCTAGACAAAGCATAGAGATCCTAGACTAAATAAAGGACTGAGGATAAGCAGGAAATTCCAGTAGATACCATGTAGGTCTATGGAAAGAGTCAATTCTAGCAAACCATAATCTTTCTCTACTTGGGAAGGCTTCAACCCAGAATGGTGCTGTAATTCTGAAGTGACTACATAGCCTCCTGGAGAAGGCAGGGCTTATTTGGAGATGGAAGAGTTTTCTTGACTGTTTTTAAATTCTGCAGGAACTGTCTTTTGCCTCTTTTTGTATCTCCAGTGCTTAGCACAGTTCCTGGCATATAGTAGGCATTTAGTAAATGTTTATTGACTGATTGGGGTTAGGTTACATAAAGCACATATATATATATGTATATTTATATGTATACACACACACACACACACACACACACACACACACACACATATATCAATGTTTCGTTAGCCTAAGTTCTTGGGTTAGAGCTAAGGGCAAACTTCCTTTCTAATTTTGTTTTTTTAATTTTAAATTTTTTTCCTATTATATGTAATAACAACTTTAAACATTTTTTAAAATTCTGAGTTTTGTATTCTCTACCTCTTTCTCCTCCCCTTTTCTTGAGAATGCAAGTCATTTGATATAGATTATGCATGTACCATCATGAAAAAACATATTCCCATATTAAATATGTTGTGAAAGAAAACAGAGACCAAAAGCAAAACAAACATAAACAAAACCAAAAAAAAGTTTTAAAAATATGCATTGACCTGTATTCAGATTCCATCTCTTCTTTCTCTGCAAGTGGATAGCATTTTTTAATTTAATATTTTATTTTTTCCCCAATTACATGTAAAAACAATTTTAACATTCTTTTTTTTTTTAATTTTAAGTTCTAACTTCTCTCTCACCCCTATTCCCTCAATAAAAGGGAATGCAATCTGATATAGGCTATACATATATGGTCATGCAAAACATATTTCCATGTAAGTCATACTGTAAAAGAAAATAGAGACCAAAACAAATAAATAAATAAGAATTATAAAGAAGGTAAATAAAATGTCTGCTTCAGTCTGCATTTAGATGCCTCCAATTCTTTCTCTGGAGATGGACAGCACCTTTCATCATAAGTCCTACAGAACTGTCTTAGATCGTTGTATTGCTGAGAAGAGCCAAGTTATTCACAGCTAATCTCCATACAAAACTGCTGTTATTGTGTACAGTGTTCTCCTGGTTATGCTCATTTTACTCTGTATCAGATCATGTAAGTCTTTCCAGATTTTTTTGAGAGCATCTTGCTCATCATTTCTTATAGCATAATTCCTTCACAATCACATACAACAACTTGTCCAACCATTCCCCCAATTGATGGACATCCCTTCAATTTCAGGTTCTTTGCCACATATAAAGAGTTGCTTTAAATATTTTGTATATATCCTTTTCCTTTTTTGTAATCTCTTTGAGATACAGACCTAGTGGTGATATTGCTTCGTCAAAGGGTCTGCATGGTGTTATAGCCATTTGGAGGTAGTTCCAAATTGCTCTCTGGGATGATTGAATCAGTATACAACTTCACCAATAGTGAAATTAAGTTGCCTTAATTTTCCACATCCCCTCCCAATATTTGTTATTCTCCTTTTTAGTCACATTAGTCAATCTGATAGGCATGGGATGATAGCTCAGAGTTGTTTTAATTTGCATTTCTCTAATCAATAGTGATTTAGAGCATTTTTTCATGTAACTATAAAGAGCTTTGATGACTTATCTGAAAATACCCTGTTCTTATCCTTTGACCATGTATCAAAGAATGATTCTTATTTCTAAAAAATTGACCCCATTCTCTAATATTTGAGAAGTGAGGTCTTTATCAGAAAAATTTGCTGTAATTTTTTCATAATGATGATTACCATGTATTTCCATGTAGGTGGATAGCATTTTTTATCATAAGTTCTTCTTAATTGTCTTAGATCATTGTATTGCTGAGAATAGCTAAGTTATGGCACTCAAGACACAGTAGGCAAGGAATATAGCAACTTCCTGTTTGATAAACCCAAAGATCCCAGCTTCTGGGATAAGAACTCACTGTTTGACAAAAATTGCTGGGAAAACTGGTTAACTGTGTGGTGGAAATTAGGCATAGACCCATGCCTGACACCGTACACAAGAATAAAGTCCAAATGGGTACATGATTTAGGTATAAAGATTGATACCATTGATAAACTGGAGAAACAAGGAATAGTGTATTTATCAGATTTATGGAGAGGGGAAGAATTTTTTTCTAAAGAAACGATAGAAAGCATTATGAAATGCAAGATGGATAATTTTGATTACTTTAAACTGAAAAGTTTTTGCACAACCAAACCCAATGCAACCAAAATTCAGAGAGATGTAGTAAATTGGGGAAAAAAATTTACAGCTAAGCTCAGGGACAAAGGCCTCATTTCTAGAATATATAGAGAACTGACTCAAATATATAACTATACAAGTCATTCCCCAATTGATAAATGGTCAAAGGACATGAACAGGCAGTTTTCAGGGGAAGAAATTAAAGATATCTGTAATCATATGAAAAAGTGCTCTAAATCACTGTTGATTAGAGAGATGCAAATCAAAACAACTCTGAGGTACCACATCACACCTATAAGATTGGCAAATACAACAGAACAAGAAAATGATAAATGCTGGAGAGGATGTGGGAGAGTTGGAACACTAATTCATTGTTGGTGGAGCTGTGAGATCATCCAACCATTCTGGAGAATGGTGTGGAACTATGCCCAAAGGGCTACAAAAATGTGCATACCCTTTGACCCAGCAATATCACTACTAGGACTGTATCCCCAAGAGATTATAAAAATGGGAAAGGGTCCCACATGTACAAAAATATTTATAGCAGCACTCTTTGTGGTAGCCAAGAACTGGAAGTCAAGGGGATGCCCATCAATTGGGGAATGGCTGAATAAATTATGGTATATGAATGTAATGGAGTACTATTGCGCCATAAGAAATGATGAACAAGAAGACTTCAGGGAGGCCTGGAAGGACTTATATGATCTGATGCTGAGCGAAAGGAGCAGAACCAGGAGAACTTTGTGCACAGCAACGACCACAGTGTGCGAGAGTTTCTTCTGGTAGACTTGGAACTTTGTAATAACACAAGAACTTACTGAGAAAAAAAAAAATTCCAATGTCAATTTTCTAAGGCAAAATGCTGTCCACACTCAGAGAAAGAAATATGGAAATCATTCGAAGAATGTAGCAGATCATGTTTGTGTGGGGAGGGGGGTTAGTGTATTATGTTTTGATTTGTTATATGATTTCTTCCATTTATTTTAGTGCGACTACATTGCATGACTATTGTGAAAATGTGCTCAATAGGAAAGTATATGTAGAACCTATACAGAATTGTATGCTGTCATGGGGAGGGACGGGGGTAGTGGAGGGAAGGTGTGGGGGCGATAAAATCTTAATTTTAAGGAAGTGATTGTAGAACATTAAAAAAATAAAAAATAAGTCTCAAAAATTAAATTAAATTAAATTAAAAAAAGAGAATAGGTAAGGTATTCACAGTTGATCATTGTAATAGATTGTTGTCACTATGTACAATGTTCCCCTGGTTCTGCTCAGTTTATTTTGCATCAGTTCATATAAGTCTTTCCAGATTTTTCTGAAACCTTCCTACTCATCATTACTTATAGCACAATAGTATTCCATCATAATCAAATGCAGTAACTTGTTCAGTCATTCCCCAATTGGGGGGCATCATTTCAATTTTCAATTCTTTACTACCATAAAAAGAGCTGACTAGTTTTCTTTTCCATGGAGACTTAGATACAAAACAAACATTAATGTTCCCAAAGGAAATTACAAATGAGAGCATGATACAATAAGGAGATTTAAGACAAATTTCCAAAATTAAACCCTGTTTGTGTGAGATTAGAGCTGTGGGTCTGGGTTATGGGTTATAAATATGAATACAGGATTCATGGATATAACTTGTAAGTGGAATTACAAAGTTATCTTTCAGTTTAATCGAACTAGCATTTATTAAGAGCCTACAATGTACAATCAGTGTTTGGTATGTAAAGACAAAAGATGAAAAATGGTCCTTGCCCCATAAAAGCTTACATACACACTAGAAGTTGATAATTGCTTGATATGCCTAAAAGAATTATCTTTGCAGATAAAGAATGAAACACCATCCATCTCTGTTAGCTATCATCCTATATATGGGATATATCCTATACCCCATCCTCTGTCCTCCTCTGTTCCTTTCATGGCTAATATTCTTGAAAAGACCATCTATAATAGGTACTGCCACTTCTTTTTCTCTTATTTTCTTCTCATTTGTCTGTAGTCTGGCTTCCAGCCTCATCATTCAACTGAAACTTCTCTCTCCAAAATTATCACTGATTTCTCATCCTCCTTGACTTCTCTGCAGCTTTTGACATTTTTTTATCACCCTTTTCTCCCTGATATTCTCTTCGTTTTACGTTTTCATGACCACTGCCTTCTGATCTTTTCCTATCTATTGGATCACTCCTCCAATCTCTTTTACTGTATCTTCAACCAGGTCATGTCTACTAACTATAGTTCTCCAAATTTCTATCCTAGGCCCTCTTCCTTTTCCCTCAGTGCTGTGTATGGTAATTTTATTAGCTCTCATGGATTCAAATTGTCCCTATGCAGATAGTTCTCAGATTTATTTCCTCACCCCTAGTGTAGCCCTAACCTCTGTACTTATCTTCAATCTTGCATCTCCAAGAAGCCTTATAAATATCCTAAACTCAACCAGTCCAAAATTGAACTCTATCTTTTTTCCAAATCCTTCCCCTCTTCTTAACTTCTGTTTATTGTCAAGTGTGCCACCATTCTCTCCTTGTTCATCTCTCCTCCTGTCTTCCTTCAAGCCTCAACCAAAGTCCTATTTCCTGTAAGAAACCTTTCCTAGTCCTTAATCTTACTGCCTTCCCTCTGAGAATACCCCTTTCTGCACAGTTGGTTTCATGTTGTCTCCCCCATTAGATTGTTAGCTCCTAGGGAGCAGGACTATTTTTGCTTTCATTTTATATCCCTAATTCTCTGTCACAAAGGATCTAGAATTAAAACTAGAAAATCAACTACCCAGCAAAATAGAGTATAATACATCAGAGATAAAAATGACCATTCAATGAAATAGAGAAATTTCAAACATTTTTGATGAAAAGAGTAGAACTGAATGGAAAATTTGACTTTCAAGAATCAAGAGAAGCATGAAAAGACTTGAAGTGGATGAATCTCAGAAGTCTAGAGGTTCAGAAATCTTTCTTCAGAGCAAGTACATAAGACTCTGGGCCAAGAACCATGCTATCCTGAGGACTTTCATACATTTTCTGTAGAGCAAGAAAGCCCTGGGTTGTCTTCTATACATATTTTGCCTTACTTGCTTCAAACCACAATAACGGGAAAAAACAAACTTTCTCTTCTCAAAAACTAAAACAAAAACCTAATTTGGACCTTGGGTTGAGATTTGAGCCTCTACTTCCTTTCCAGCAAATTGGTAAAAGTTTCCACTATAAACCCTGAACTATGTACAATCCAAGACATTAATGAACAAAACCATCTCACACCAGCTAGCTCCTTTATAGCTTCTAAGTGCTCTTGGGTCCACTCTTATTATCCTAGACTGGGTGAGCAAAACATACCTCCAGAAAGAGACCACCCAGTTTTAGCTTTGCTAAACAGTATTCAAATTAATGGATTGGAATATATCTTGAGACGTTCATATTGATCCTTCTTCCCCTTTTCCTTAGAGCAGGCTGATGAACACTGTATATCCCAATGGTCCATTGGGCCATAACTCTAAAGCATGATAGGACCTCAGAGGCCAACTTAGTCAAGTTGCATTTGAGGAAACTGAGGCTCATGGATGTTAAGTAACTTGTCTACTTGATTTAGGCTTTAATGCCTATGGCTATGGACTATACAACTTGACTCTGAAACTTGCAAAAGTGCTAGAAAGTGTACAAAAAAGTATTTATGTCCTATTACTAGGTGTGTGACTGGGCATGCCTCTTCGCTTTTATGAGCTTCAGTTTCTTCATTTGTTGATTATAAATAATAACATCAGTGTTGCCTACTTAACAAGTTTGTGATAGGAAAGTACTTTATAATGAAAAGGTATTACATAAATGTGAATTATTATTTTAAAAAATCGTTTGCTAGATAAAGATAAGATCATTTTAACTGCTTGCAGAGTGATTTTGCTAAGATGGCTCTGGAGGAGAAAGTGAGGTTGGTGACTTTGCACAGCCCTCCCTCACTCAAATGATCTTCAAGAACCAAGGACAAACAGGAATAACAATAACTTGAAAGAGTGAAGGAAACCTTTGGATAATTTGATTGAACTACTTCAATCATCCTGGCTTGAAAAACAACAGATTTGACTAGGGGTCTGAAGCATTTTAAGAATTTCATTTGCCATCTGTATGTTTAACGTTTTACTTTTGCAGAGAAAGGAAGCCAGTGGAATTGGAACTTTTGACTAATGGTCACTGTGCACCTGAGACCTCGACCCACTAGAGAGAAGGGAGTAGAGACTTCAAGAGGTCAAGCCCTGACTCCAACCACAGTGACCATTGCTGGGCAGATGCTTGTCAAGGTGTTGATGAAACACCTGAAAGTGGCTGTGATTTGTTCTCTTTAGAAGTACTTGGGTCGAACTCATTTTCAGGGGCATGTATGTTCTTTCTCCATTTCTTAGTGTTCTCCAGGAAGGGTATGTTCTGGGTTTGCCATTGCCATTCTTAATTGACCATGTTCTTGGTTTGCTGTTGTTTCACTGAAAATCTGCTTCCATATCCAAATACTCCCTTTCCATGTCATTCTCTTGAAGGACTGAATATTGCTAGTGGCATCTCCAACAAACATTTTACTCCAGTTGTGCTTTCAGCATTCAGCCAGGAGGTATAGACATCCAACTCCTGTTCCTTCTTTTCTTGCTGCTTTCTTGCCTAAGACACGTTTAATTGAAAATCTGCTTGCCATACACTTCCCCTCACCGTCAGAAACAAGGTCCTCTGAGCCATTTTAAATCGGGCTCCATCTAAAGTGCACCGCCACTGTGACTGCCTCTCCGTGCCACCTGCCCCCAGCCCCACCGCCATGGAGGATGTGAACGAATACAGCAGCATGGAGGAGTTCGCCAAGGGCTCCAAGATCAACGCCAGCAAGTCTGAAGGGCCTTGATTCCATATAAGTGGGCCTTTTTTTTGTCCTTAAGCAATCAGAAAGCCATGTCAATCTGATGAGAGGCCACCAGGAAGCCACGTCAAGTATTAGCAGCTTGGGTCTTAGCTGTCTGGGTCAATCGAGTCCCACGGACAGTTTTGTCACCTTTAAAGGAAAAAACTTCCCTAATTCCTGTGGGCAGGGGAACTCTGGTAAATAGTATTTTTTAGCCTACCTGAACTGCTTTGATAGTGGTATAGAAACAGTTGGTTAAGTGCCTATCCCAAGGTTATCTTGGCTCAAGGCTGTAGCTGTATCAAAGGAAACTTTGTTGAGATTGAGGCCCCAGCTCATGGACTCAGTTCAGAGAAATCACATAGACCCAATCTCCAAAAAACAGAGATTCTGCTTCCTGTTCCATTACACCCCAAACACTACTCCTATGAAGGCCTCGTTGATTATCCTTCCAATTGCCTGGGCTTAGTAACCCCCTGTCTTCCAACCCACTAGGATATTTTTCATTTTTGTTTTGTTTTGCCATACCAGTCTTCTTCCAAAGATTCTTCTTCTACTATAACCCTTGTTCTGGGATAGTCTTACAGAATTAGACTTTACAGAACACTGGCTCCTTGCCACATTGGGACAGTACCAAATATTGTATTGCCACCAGAGACCAGACAATGGAAAGGACAAACTTCCCCCAGATGTTTCCCTGCTAGTCACAACATTTACAAAGAAATATTATCAGGCAATGTAGTCCCTCTTTGGAAAATTCAGATAATGTAGCAGTTCCCTTCCCACACAGAGACTCACCAGGGTATTTCCTTCTGTGAACAGTCAAGACTGCCAAAAGGCACAAAAGCAGTACAGCTAGTTAAATAGATTAGCCTTAGTAACAGGCAAGTAGACAGGCAGGCAATATTTATTAAGTGCTTACTCTGTGCCAGACATTGTGATAAGTGCTGGGGATACCAATAAAAGAAAAAAAGTGGCATTCTTTGCCTTCAAAGAGGTTACATTCTAATGAGGGAAAACAACTGAGAAGGCTACCAAGTTGCGGTGTCAACATCCACATAGCTGTGTGGTTTGTCCTTCATTCTTGAAGAGGATCATGACATCAGAAAAATAATGCCATCATTTGCAAGTAAATTGGATTTAAATGAGGGAGGGCTGTACAAAGTCACCAGCCTCACTTTGTCTCCCGCACCATCTGGGTCCAGTGGCCAGATATAAATTGAAACAACTGGAGGTGGCCCAGGATGCAGTAGGAGACTTTGGCCTTTTTAAGCTATGGTCTTTCCAAGTTCTCACTTTGACTGAGGCAATGCCTACTCAGTTATTGGGATCATTTAACAAGTGAGCCTTCCCCTTCCAGCATCCATGAAGAGCTTTAAGAATGAAGAAATGGGACAATCAAGTATGGCTGGCCTGCGTCCATCCCCAAAATGGAGACCCCTGAAGTAGTGCAGGAGTCACCTCCTGCAATAATGTAACCCCAGCCTTGTCTTCAAAGGGTGGCACACTGTCATTCCAACTTCAAAGCCTAATGTTCTTTGCTTTGCCACAATGCTGGCCATGGTAATAACAGCAATATGTAGGTCAGTGGTAGGGCTGTTCAAAAATCAATATGATTGCCTTGTAGATATACTTTTTATGCAAGTTTCTCAGCAAAATAATGTCTATAAAATGCAAAAGTCTCTGAGCCATCCAACACGTCCAAGTGAGATAGTGTTACTGTAGACTGAGCATAGGAGGACAATGGTCAGTTTTATGAGAATCCATAGAGATTTTTGAGGCAACTGAAGTTAAATGACTTGCCCAGGATCACACAGCTACCAGATTTGAACTGAGGTTCTCTTCACTCCAGAGCCATTAATAGAGATTTTTAGAAAATATATCAGAAATTTGACCTGAGAAAAGTCAGAGCTAAATTACTGGGCAGAAGTGGAGGAAGGGGAGAAGAGATTGAGTTGAAAGAAAGGACCAAAAAATGAGACAGAAAGATGCCTATGTTGCTGTTTTGCCCAAAGCTAACCCTGTGCCCTGACAGGAAAAAGGACGTTCTCTCTTCTTCTAGGTGGATTCCATGGCCAGGACTCATAGGATCCCAACGTCATAGGTTCAAACACGGAACTCACTTCTCTCTACTTCTGAATTTAGATCACAATTCTTGCAAAGTGGTTATGGTTCCTGACGAACTACAAGTGTGAGAATCAATCAAAAGTATCTTCCATGATGCCTTTAACAGGAGTGCCATGGATTCCTAGGCCCTGGTATATATTACACCAAATATTAAATGCAGTGACTTGAGCAACATGAAAAACATAAAATTTGTATCAAGCTTGTTTGTTGAGTGGTTTAAGTTGCAGCTTGCTGGAATTCTGGCCGACTCCTTCTCTTCTTACCTGGTAGTCAATGAGTCATTGCTTGTTTGCCCCCTAGCTCTAATTTCAATGTTTTCTTTTTAGGCAGTATTTACTCAGTCAGTATTTGCTCACTTAAGATGAGTAAGGTTTGGAACCCAGGGTTGTCTTTTTTCCTCCGAAGATGAAACAAGGGCTAGGCTGGTTGCTGTATTAGAGGGCTCATTCCTGGAGACTCATTCCCAGAAAATGGTGGGAATAGAAGAGTCTGTATCCTTTGTCCCCAGTCTCTCCTATTACCATGAATATATGCTTCCCTATATAAGTGGTCCACTGGCAAACCCTCCCTTCTGCTCTTCTTTTTCCATCTCCCCTCTTCAAAGTTTCTTTCTCTGCATGTTAGGATCCTTTCTTCTCTCAACTTTAACCCAGTGATCTCCATCTCCTTCTATGACCCAAGAATTTCAAGGGCATATTTCATATTTTTGGCACATCTGCAGGTAGGTTAATTAGTATTAAATGATATTTTTATATTTCAATTAGTCTTTTATTCATTTAAAGTCTAAAATGTTGAGTGTGGCTTCACATGGAAGAAATCTGCTGGATATGAAACAATTTTGAGGGCACAGGAACCATTTCACAAAATATTAAAAAATAGAAGGTACAAAATAATTGGAAAAAATCATGGACAATCTTACTATTGAAAAATACTTAAAGAACATAAAAACTATCTATTTTCTCACCTTAATAACCATTTTATGAGAATTATTTATACCCATGTGGAGACTATCCTTGAAAATAGGAGAGGTAACAGGTAGGTTTTTATAAATCATTTTCCATAACAGACAGCATCTTCATAGTCACACAATTGACTGAAAGGTGAAAAGAATTTAAAAGTTCACTGAACTAATTTTTTTTATTATTAAAGAGAAAGTGATGCTGATGGAACAAAATTCATCTTTATGAAACATTTTAAATAGGAGTCCCTTAAGGAAGTGAAACCCTCCCACCTTGTAAGTTTGAAAGGTCCTTAACCAGGGTCTGGGTTTACAGCTAGCACAGCACTGATGCTCCAGGGAGCAAAGAATAGTCTTTGGAAGGGGCCATCTGGACCTGGGCCAGCAGAAGATACAATAATTACTCATTGAGTAGTTATGCCACATTTGGACATGAATTTGGTACAACCAATGCTATGTAGGAACTGAGCTAAGTTATGAATCTACTCTCTCTGAGACAGAGAGGGTAGAGGGGAATATTTGACTCCAAGCTATTGCAGAAAATGTTTGTACTTTTTTATTGCTATTTCTTCAAAGTGGATATTCCTTTGTAAAACTGATGCTAGTGTGTTAAATGGAACTGGGGTTCTAGTTAATGGCCCCTAACAATAGGAGAAAGAGAGAATAGGGGCTGAAGCCAAGGCTGTAGGGAAGCTACCCTGCAATCTCCTAGTGACCTAGAACCCTGAGAGGGAGATGTAGCAGTCTGGCTTTTCCTGAGAGGGACAGAGTATACTCACAACACATAATAAATGGCTCTGACTATGCTTTAATAGATAGGAAGTATAGTATAATTCACACTTAATCTGATTAAGCAGTTTATTCCCTCCCAAATATGGAAAATACAATTGACTCTATCAGCCTTTAACAAACAAAAAAAGTTTACTTTTGTAAACATCACTACAATTAAAAAAAGGTTAATGAGTCCAAAAAATACTTCATCTGACAAAAACTTGATCTCATTGCAAACTGGTGAGAAATTTCATCCAAAGGCAACACTGGTAGGGTACAAGCTCATTTGTAAAACATAATAAAAGACAATGGATAAAAGCAATATTACCCCAGAACTCACAATAAAACAAACAAAATCAATTGAATAAAAAATGATCATGCAGAATCCATGACATAAGATCTGGCTAAGCCAGATAGATCATTCTGAGAGCATTATAAATCAAAATGGACAAATGCCAAATTGAACTAGAATGGAGTAAATTTGAGTATACTTATAATGATCTATTTTTGTCATCAACAGTGATTAAATTATTATGCCTGGCTTCTACCTAAAGTTCTGTGGGAGATAATTGCACCTAAGAATGTGAAATTAGAAGCATTTACTGTGTTTGTCCTCGTTCTCAAAGTGGGCCCACCACGACATCAGGGAGGTGATGTCATGACATGCCAGTGATTTGGATCTAAGTGAGGGAGGGCTGTGCCAAGTCACCAGCCTCACTTTCTCCTCCAGAGTCATGTGGGTCCAGTGGCTAGATACAGATCAGGAGTATTCCAATTTAAATATATACAGAAAAAAATTCTGTCAGGAGATAACCCAATTTGAAATTGTTAAGATAGTTTTAGATGTAGGAAGATGTAGAGAGAATGAAAATGATCCATAGTATTTTACTTTAAAAAAATGGTCACCAAGATGACAGGACTAAGTAGTGCACCATACGTTTGCTTTCTCATTTTCATAAAACGTTTTATCAAAGTGATTTGTGTGAGTATCAAATGTATCCTTCATGAAAAAGACACGTAATAATGACTAATACTTACATAACACACTTTACATCTCTTACATATTTGATCACATCGATCCACACAACAATCTTGTAAGGTAGATACTATTTTTATTCTTGTTTTATAGATGGGGAAACAGAGGCAGACAGTTTAAGTCATCTTCTCAGGGTCATACAGTTGCTAGTAAGCGTCTGAGATAGGAATCAAACTCTGGTCCAGTGCTCCCCTCCACTATTCAAATGGGTGAATTTTTTTAAACCCTTTTTTTTGGTGGCTCTTCAGTCACTCAGGTGATTGAAAAGTACAGAGAAAAAGGATTCTATTGCATCTATTGGTTAGTGGTTGCTATCGCTGTTGTTTCAACAACATTGGATGTAGTAGGACAAGATGCATCCTGGAAGATTCTCCTCAAAGACTGTACTGCTGCATATTCATTACACAGAAATTCTCCTCCTACATATTGATTAAAATCACACAAGACTTTATGACAGACGTGACAAGAAAGGCAACGTTAATGTTAGAGTCTGGTTATTAAAACATATTCAATCTTGTAAACATTTATTAAGCAACTATTGTTTCTCTCTAATATTTAAATAGTTATGGGATTATAACTACTATGTGGATATTCCATCCCACTCTACAGATGACAGCCCATTCATGCCTAGCTATCCTGTCTGAATCTTGTCCATGGGGAGTCACTCAACGTGATAGCCACCTTCCTCACTTTCATTTGACATCATAAGGGTTACCAGAGAACAGACAGACTGTACGTTGCTTTTCACTTACTTTCCCTATGCGACCAGTCCATATTCTTTTTCAATAATAAATTTCCTTGATGATATCTTTTCCTCTGGTTCTTCTTATTTGTCATATATTGCCGCCTGCTCAGTCCACTATGTACCCCTGTACTGTCCTTACTTTTAGTTCTTCAGAGACTGTAGTATTCTATGATACAGTTGCACAACTTAAGGAGAATATAGAAATTGTAAGATAGACCTTTGTTTCAGGGAGAAGTTTGGAATCATAAAAGGAGTTTCGCAATTACTCAAAGGCAAGTCAAGCTTCTCTCCTACTTCTATTTAATTCTGGCCCAACTTTTTGTCCTTTTATGATATCTGCCCCAATTGATATATCTGTTTATCAGTACAAAGATAGACACATAGACACAGACTAGTGAAGTAGTGCTTCACAGATTAGACTGAGTGTGCGAGAACAGCAGAACCCTGCCTTCCTCCTATTTTCTTCTCCCTGTTTGATAGCTGCCTAGCAGGTAGGTTTGCTTGGCATACTACATTCCATAAAGCTTTCCCTTCATGAAAACATTAAGTGTTTAACAAAATGGAAAGCATATTGGAGTGAGTGGAGAAGACATGCATTCTAGTCATGGCTCTTTAGCTTTGTGACTACAGAAAATTTATTTTACCTCTCTGGGTCATAGTTTCTGCATATGCAAAATTGATGGCGATTTGGGAGGTGAAGGGGAATGTGCTGGATCAGATAAGGTTCAAAATCTATTCCAGTTCTGTGAATTTTGACTCTTAGAAATTAGGCCAGGACATCCTTAATGACAGTGACACATCTACATGCTTTATACCTAATGTTTGACATATTTCTTGTCTGAACAGTATGATATTGTGTGTTATAGTGGAAATAGCACTGGACTTAGGATCAAGAGGACCAATCTAGCTTGTGTGACTTTGGACAACTCACATCTCTGGACCTCAGTTTCCTCATGTAGATCAAGAGATTGAACTAGTAATATCTAAAGTCCATTCCAGCTCAAATTTCTATGTTCTTTTGAAATTATTTCATTTTTTATTATTGGCTTCTCTCTCCATAGAAACTGAAAATTGTTCATATCCATCTACTTAGCTACAGCTCTGAATCCTCCATTCCAAATATGTAACCCTAACCCTTGAGATCCAGTAAAAGCACCATTTTCAAATGTAACATTTCTGTTTGCATTCTGAAACCAGTAATGGTTTCTACAAGCTTAATGTCCCAATTACTCACTGAAGAAGTTTGACATTCCATCCAGTAGATGGCAGTAATATCACCACACATAGTTTTCATAGCTAAATACAGTTTAATGAAGCATGTAAGTTTTAGACAAAAATGTAAATCAGAGTTGTTCTTCAAACCCTAGAGATGTCAGGGGAAAAACGTCAACTGAAATTCTATCAGTAAACTACCCCAAGCATGGATCTGTACACCATACCAGCTTTCCAATACCCTAGCCAATACCAGCTTGTATTCTCCCTCCATTGATTATGTGTAATTTATCCTGTATATCTCTTGTTTGTACATGGCTGTTTGCATGTTATCTCCCTCATTAGGCTGTAAGCAACTTGAGAGTAAGGACTATCTTTTGCCTTTCTTTGTATCCCCAGTGCTTAGCACAGGACCTGGCAAACACTAGGTGCTTAAAAGAAATGTTTATTCATTTACCTCCTTCTCTTAAATAGGCCTTTGTTATAAGAGTGCCGATTTAAAGCTAGATGGGATATCTTTAGTAAATGTTATCTTACTGACTGAGAGAAAGGAATAAGCATTTATTAAGGACCTACTATTGGGGTTTCAACTCTGCCCACCTAGGGTTGTGGTTTCATGATGTGCTGTGGCGGAACCATCACAAAGAATTCAGAGTCAGACCACATCTACCAAGTATAGTCATTTATTGAGATTGATGCCTGTCATGAAGCGAGCTAAGTTCCAAGAGGAAACACCAATTTCAGAGAAAACAAGCTGGATTCTTATAGGGTAAAGAAGTGATTACATAACAGAAATTGTGAATATTAAAAAGGCAGGAGGGGTTTGTAAAGGGATTAGGTAATAGGGGAAAGGTCCCAGCCACAGTGAAACTGTGTATATGATTGCTCGCAATGCATACAGAAAAAACCATTTGGGGGGATATGCATGTATGATAATGATATTATAATAAACCTCTCTATGTCATAAGTTCACACTAGGTCAGTTCTTTACTATTACTGTGCAGGTGTCAATTTAGGGAAAGTCCCTTCTATCGTTTTAGGGTTCACATCCTGCTTAGGTATCCTGGTGGTGCTGCTTTCTGACTGGCCGAGTATTGTGGTCCTGAGACTAGATGCGTGTGGTGGTGGTTGAGTTCATAGACACACCTGCTGTTTCTGTGGGAAATATCAGGAATGGGTATGGGGGCAGTGGCTGGGATCCTATCACATGGACATGCCTGCTGTTCTGTGAGAAATACGAGTTCATGGACACACCTGTTGTTCTAGTGAACAGGGAGGCCTATAAGCAGAGGTTTAGACATTGAGTGTACGTGCGTGTGGGCTGAGTGACTAGGTAGGGGCAGTGAGCCTGCCATTCAGTAGAGTCTATAAGGAAGTTAGAATATTGAGGCTGGGGCAGCTTTATTAGGATTCCATCACCTACTATGTGCTAGGCACTGTACTAAGCACTTTATACATATTATCTCATTTATGTGAAGTGCTTAGTGTTGAGATTTGAGGTGCTCCGGACCTCAAAATACCAACACACTGGGTCCTACTCGAATGAATTTGACCCAAGCTTTCTTTCAGCCAAAGTTAAATGAAGTTTATCAAAGATTCACCATATTGGATTGGCTCTTAAGGAGCTTAAGCACTTGTGATGCTTGTATTAACAAGTGGGCCAGATACAATCTGAGCTACATTGAGTCTGAGCTAGATTGAATTTGAGCCCCTTCATGGAGGTGAGATGGATCTTATATACAGAAGACTGTGGGAAGGCTCTGGGGGTGGTCTAGTAGTCTGGGGGATCCAGGGATGGCCTTAATGGGAGTGGTCAGTAACCTGGGGAGTCTAGAAGTCTTGATGGGAACAACCAGTACCCTGGGGTGAATAAAGATCAAATTTAGGGAGAATCTTGATGGGAGGGACCAGTAGCCTGGAGAATGGGGTTTTGATAGGATCAAGGATGGGAAGTATAACAGAGATTTGGGTGTAGTGATAATAAAAAGTTTATGGGCCTCAAGAGACTGCCTAAACATTCAAGGAGAGTTCAAGGAGGTTCCCAGAAGCTGTACGCCATCACTTAGCACAGTACCTGGCACATAATATGTATTGTTATCCATAAAACAACTATGTGATACAGGTACTGTTATGTTCATTTTACATTTGAGGAAATTAAGGAAGACCAAGATTAAATGTCTTGTCCAGAGTCACACAGATAATAAGTGTTTGAGGCTAGATTAAACTCTGGTCTTCCTGACTCTGAGTCCAATGGTCTATCCACTGCACCACCCAGCTGCCTACATCCTTACAGTCTACCCTAGATGCCAACTTTTATAAAGAAAAATTAAGTATTGATTTTTTCTTTTGATGACATATGGTTGGAATCTCCAATGATTTTACAATTTTTATCTATTATTTTAAAAATCCTCATACTAGAGGTTAGCCGTTGCTACTGATAGCCCCTGGACTTGGGGTGCTATTAAAGGATGATTGTAGATGACAAACCTTATACTCTTGGTTTTATGAATGCAACAGTTGGTAATTGGGAAAATCAGTGCCAAGATTTCTGTTGCTTTGGTTTTGTTAATTCCTTAATGGTTCACAACTGTCTGTTTTATTTCATTTGATCACAGATCCAGCCCCTATCCCCATCCCTATTAAGTATTCTATAATTTTTGTCTTTGATATTCAGTAACGAGGATACTATGCAGAGTACATAGCTAAGGAAATCTCCAATGAGCCTCTGAGCATTCAGAAGATACTAGACAAGCAGAACCCCTTTTTTTCCTTTTGGTTTAACCCCTTCCTGCCTGATGGATTTCTAGAGACAAAAGAGACAAGACTATAAAGGGAGATGATTGGGACTCTCCCTACTCAAAGACAACTGATACTCATGAATACAGACCTTGGTTATCTTCCCTGGCCTTTGGCTTTTGTTTTAGATGAAGATTAGAGATAAGTGTAACTTAGTGGGCTCTGAGACATCAGGAAAATGAGTTTCTCAAGGTCCAAGTGAGAAAACTATACTAGGTTTTTCAGCCAGGCCAGCATCAAAGCCTTAGGGAGTGAGAAGGACCTTTGACCTTTGGGACCCAGGCCAGCACTGGCTTAGTTAAGGACTTATCTGGAAGCATAAACCAATACTATGTAGAAACTGTGCTAAGCCTGAGCCCACTTTCCCTAGAGACTAAGATGGTATTGGGAAGGAATGTTTATATTTCTATTCCTGTTATATGTTAAGGTTAAAAATCCCTTTTCAGAAGCTAATAATTGTTAAGTAGTTAGAAGGACAAGGCATTGTGGTGACAGCGATATAGAGAGAAACCCTCTATCTCATGAAAGGTTTACTTTTCTTTAAAAGATATTGATACTATTTTCAAGATTTAATTTGCTCAAGAAACTAAAACTTCAGGCAGTTGACCTAACTTACTGTTAGCCTGAGTACTGAGCCACCAAGAAGAGCTCCAGGCACTCTCTAATACTTGACTAATGGAAAATAATTTTCAATTTAGGCAAGGAAATTTCTCTCAACTGAATCAACTACAAGTGTACTCACTGCAAATCTTTGTTGCACTATGACTAAGCAAAGCTCCTTCTGTTAACTGCTTAATTAATTAGAAGCATTTCATTTTGTTCTAATGTTGAGCGTAAACTACCTGAGGATAGGCACAGTCTAGAACAGGCATTAATCACTAGTAGTCAACTGTGGGAGGAACACACCAGTATGGGAACTTATGCCAGAAGAGAGAGGTCAGAGTACTTATTAACTCAAAAGCCATGTGATCAGAAATCCTTTCTACATTGATTACATACCTAAGATGTTTATACCATGCAAATATATGGAGGGGCGGAATTATTTATCAAAGAGACAGAATAGCATTAGCCATGACAGCTTGGACAATAAAAACTAAGAAATGGACAAATACACAAACCTTAAAAAGGTCAATAATGCCACTCTGCAAAGGTACCTGGAAATGGAAGTACCCCTAATTTTGTGAAGCTAAAGCTATCAGTGGAGCTCAGGAACCCTTGCTGTGATGCATTGTCATATCCTGCGTTGTAGTCTTTAATCCATGTGTGTGCTTTTATTTATACTTTGGAATCCTTACCTTTGATCTTCTGAAAGAACTTTTTCAATAGCCTATAAAAGATGATAAATGGAAGAAGATGCAGTTTCACAGGGCATAATTTCTAAAATGGTTATGGTTGTTGTCCTTCGTCTTCAAAGAGAACCAAAATGACATCACATGGTAAAGTGAAACTTCAGGGTGTCCGACTGTGACTGATCAGACCAATATGAGCTCAGAATGCTCTACCACAGGTTGGGCACAGATAGTCCGTAGGAACATTTCGGGTGGATATCCCAAACTTGTGCATTCTGTGTTTATTTTGTGCTGTCTCAATTTTGCTTTGCTCAAAGAGCACAATACCCTTTCTGATGTGGGCATGCCATGCTGAGTGGTCCTGTGCCAGTGTCTCCCATGTTGCACAGTCAAATCCAAAGTTCTTGAGAGAGACCTTGTATCGCTTCTTCTGACCACCATATGATTGCCTGCCCCATGTGAGTTCTCCATAAAATAGTCTTTTTGGCAAGCATACATTTTGCATTTGAACAACATGGCCAGTCCATCAGAGTTGCACTCTCTGAAGCATAGTTTAAATACTTGGCAGTTCAGTTTGAGCAAGGACTTCAGTGTCTGGTACCTTATCCTGCCAGCTAATCCTCAGAATCTTCCTAAGACAGTTCAAATGGAAGCAATGCAGTATCCTGACATGGCGCTGGTCCATATTTCACAAGCATATAACAATGAGGTCAGCACAATGTCTGTGTAGACCTTCAGTTTGGTTGTCAGTCCTAATACCTTTTCTCTCCCAAACTTTTCTTTGGAGCCTCCCAAACACAGAGCTAGCTCTGGCAATGCGTGCATTAACCTCATTGTCAATGTGTACATCCCTGGAAAGTACACTACCAAGGTAAGTGAACTTATCCACAGCATTCAAAACTTCTCCATTTGTTGTAACCAATGGTTTCATGTATAGATGGTATGGTGGTGGCTGATGGAGCTCCTTTGTTTTCTTGGTGTTAATTATTAGGACAAAATTAGCACAGGCTGCAGAGTATTGGTCCATTGCATCTCAGCTTCAGAGGCTACATTGAGTACACAGTCATCTGCAAACAGAAAATCATGCACCAACACTCCCTCCACTTTAGTCTTGGCAACAGTGGAGCAGAAAAGGAGAGGGCAACTTTCAGAGATTTGGTGTACAGCATTGCATTTGCTCATCTGGGTCAGAACACTCGCAAATACTAAGACTGGTTTAATGAAAATGATGGGGAAATTCAGAAGCTGCTAAATGAAAAACAAGAACTCCACAGGATATACCAGCAGGATAGTTCAGCCACCTCTAAGAAGGCAGCATTTAATTTCTAAAATACACTAACAACAGATAGATGAGCAAAAGAGAAACTTAGCCAACTACTAATTTTCTATATTGTTATTATTTTTATTCATAAATGCCTACAGTATCTTAGATGTACTTCAATTAATCAATAAGCATTTACTAAGCACACACTATGTGCTAGCCATTATTCCCGAGTACTGAGGCCAGAAAGACAAAAAAAAGAAACATTCCCTGCCCTCAAGCAGATTATATTTCATTCGGAGGAAAAGCATGTGTGTGTGTGTGTGTGTGTGTGTGTGTGTGTGTGTGTGTGTGTATGTATATGTGAATATATACAGAATATTTTAAAAATTAATTTAAAATAATTGGACAGGGGAGGCTAAGGAAGGAGGTACTAGTAACTACTTCTATTTTCATGGTTGTTCATGTATATATTTACATTAGAGTCTGAATCTAATTCTTGATCTCAGGGAATAGAAATACAACCAGGCACTACTTAGATCTAACTCTACAGAGTTTAGCAATGATATAAAAAAACTGATGTGTGGGGGACACACACAAAGGATGCAACAAGGCAAGACGTAATCATTTTCTTTGGTCAGTTTTGTTGCCTTTAGGGAAAACTCATCCTTATTTGGGGAAATGGGGGTGGAGACACTGTGGTGCCAATATGATACTCACAGCAGCCACTGTGGATATACATGCGCATTTCTCAGGTAAATTTGCAAAATATAAACTCTCTTCCTCAAAGATAAAACCAAAATATTTATTCAGATCCAGAAAGTCAATTCCACCATGGTAACAATGAAGTTTGTACACATTACCAATAAAGGGAGCATGACCATTTCCAAGTCTTTCCTCCATTAGGCTTCCCCACAAGCAAGCTCCCTTAGGCAAAATCACTCCCTCTCTCACTCATGCTAGCTGCTCTGCTCTGCTTTCCCTCCTCTCTCTCTCTCTCTCTCTCTCTCTCTCTCTCTCTCTCTCTCTCTCTCTCTCTCTCTCTCTCTCTCAGCTCCTCACTCTCTCCCTGCTGTATCTATCCTGTTCTACCCAGCAAGCTCCATGTGACTCAGGTTGTGGCTGAGTCAGGGCTCAAAGCAGGTCACATGGGCCTTTTAAGAGGCAGAGAAGATCTTCAAATTCCCTTACCATTACAGACACACAGGTATGACCATTTTCCCTTACCCCTCCCATTCAAAAATTTCAAATGGCTTCCTATTGCTTCCAGGGTCAAATCCTCTGTTTGGTTTCCCTTACTTCTATCATGCTGCATCACTGTTTGATACACAAACCATAAAATAAACTATTTAGAAGAAACATGTGTTTTGTAAGAAACTGAAAATGATGCAGAGAACTTCATAAACTTCCCCTTTCCTATCAGTCTAGTTTTCTTATACCTTCCTCTAATCCTGTGATCCAAAGATACTGGCCTCCTTCCTATCCCTCTAACAAGACACTTCATCTTGAGAATCCAGGTATATTCATCAGCTGTCTCCATGCCTACAACTCTCTCTTTCCTCATCTCTACCTCTTGATTTTCCTGGTTTTCTTCAAATCTCAGCTAAAGATTTATCTTCTATAAGAAGACGTTACCCACTACCCCCCTTATGCTAGTGTCTTCTCTTTGACATTATCTCTAAGGATTCATGTATATATCTTGTTTATCCACAGTTGTTCACATCTTGTTTCCCTCATTAAATTGTGAACATAGTGCAAGGGGCAGTGGGGGTGGGTGGGTGAAGACCTGGTTTTTTTTTCCTTTCTTTATATCTCTAGTACTTAGAATAGTGCCTGGCATTTAATAAATGTTTATTGACTGGATATTTTATCCTTCTGGATAAGATCCATGGGTCAGATCATTGTCGAGTTAGGTGGTTTCCCAAGTGATTGAATAATCATATTAAAAGACCTATCATTAATGGTTCAATGTCAACTTGGAAGGTATGGGAAGAAAAGTCTTGTTACATCACAGAATCCTGCTCACTTAGGTCTCCCAGCACCTAGTGTGCCTTAACAGTTTTATCAGTGACTTAGATGAAGGCATAGGTGGCATGCTTGTTAAATCTGCAGATAACACAAATGTGGGAGGGAAAGCTCACACTTACCTGAAAGAATCAGAATCCAAAAAATCTTGATAAGCTAGAACACTGAAACATATATAACAAGATGAAATTTTAAAAGGATTAATGTAAAGGTTTATAAATCTGCATCACAAAAACAAGATGGAAGATCTGGATTTTAGTAAATTAAATAGAAAGCTTTGAATGAGTCAGCAGTGTGACATAGTAACTAAAAAAGCTATGGAGTCTCAGGTTTTATTAGGAGATTAAGGAAACTCCAGGAAGAACTAAGACCGTAACAGTCCCACCTTGCTCCATTCTGGTCTCCCTACACTTGAAGTTTTACTGCATATTTATTTCTCATCTCCCCACTAAGCTGAGGGTGTCAGGGATCTCAATCAATATAGTAAAGAACATTGAAATCATGACATATAAAGAATATTGAAAATACATTAAAACCCAAGTATCGGCAGACCAGAATGGAGCATGGTGGGACTGTCACAGTCTTAGTCCTTTCCCTCCCACATTTGTGTTATCTGCAGATTTAACAAGCATGCCACCTATGCCTTTATCTAAGTCACTGATAAAACTGTTAAGCCACACTGGGTGCTGGGAGACCTGAGAAAACAGGGTTATGTGATGTTTCAAGGCTCTCCATTACATATCATTACATATTCACATTATGTAAAAATTGCTTTCCATAGAGGTCTGCAGAATAGTTCACTTACATAAAGTGAGTATGTCTGTATAAAAAACTGATAGGGATGTACTGTCAAAATAATTTGGCATAGAATACTGAGAATTTAAGTGACTTGTCCATTGTCACACAGCTAATTCACTTTACATAAATGGACCATTCTTCAGGCCTCCATGTAAAGCAATTTTTACATAATGTGAATTTGACCAGGAGGTGGGGAAGGAAAGGAGGGACGGAGAGGGCCAGTACATGGGTCAGGACATGTGGGGGCCAGGAACAGAGAAGTGAGAACAAGAGAAGGAACACTCAGGGCCGATCACATGAGGCCTGGAACTGGGAGGATGAGATGGGGGGAGGAGAGGAAAACACGGAGGATGCAGTAGACAAGGGCACAGATGGGGAGGATAGGGGACAGACAAGACAGACACCTGGGGGCTAAACATGCATGCTGGTGGGCAGAACAGGACACAGAGCTCCTCTCAGCACCAAGAGATCTCAAGCCAAGCCCTGAGTTGGGATGGGGGAATGAGGAAGAGAAAGGGTGGCTGTCTCTCTGCCCTTCTTCTGCTTTCACTTTGAGGTTTACTTGTTTGTGTATTTAGGGCTTTTTTGTGTAGGTGGGAGGAGTGATGAGAGAGAACCCAGTGTTGTACAGTAAAGTTATCATAGGTGATTTTTTTGGAATGTGGATTTCTTTCAGAGTTCTTTATGTAAAGTTGAATTTGCATAATGTGAATATGCATAAAGTCAAGAACTGTCTGTATAGAAATATATTTTATGTATGTATGTATAACATATATTACTTATTTATATTATTTTATATTGTATTTGTTATATACAATTATTACATGTAAATTATATATAAATATATTTATTTGTAAATTATATGCATGTACTATTGTACTAATAGGTTACATTAAGAAACATACATATGGATACAAACATTAAAAAGTCAGTCAGCTAGCACTTATTAAATGCCAAGATAATTCTAAAGTGAAAGCATAACCAGGACATTTCTTGTCTTAAGAAGTTTCAGTGGTTTTCCATCACCTTTACAAGGTTATTTTAGTAATCCTGGCAAGTTGTGATGAAGGTCTAGATTAGGGATGTTGTGGTGTGACTAGAGAGAAGAGGAAAGATCCAAGAGAAGATGAAATAGAATCGACAAGATTTGGAAATTCTTTGGATGTGAGGAATGGCTGGAAGTTGAGACTCGACTTTCAATCTTGAAACCTGAGTAAAGGAAAGAAAGGTGAAACTCTTGAAAGAAATCAGGAAGTTAGGAGGAAGGGTGGATTTACAGGAAAAGATGTTAAGTTCTGTTTTAGACTTTGTAAAATCAGAGAGCTAGATTTGATGACCTATAAGATTTCTTTCCAGATCTAACTTTTTGATCCTCTAGTTCAGGGCTGAGGAACCTGTAGCCTTGAGGCCATATGTGGCCCTCTAGGTCCTCAAGTGCAATCCTTTAACTGAATCCAGACTTCACAGAACAAATCCCCTTAACAAAAGGATTTGGTCTGTAAAACTTGGACAGCACCCAAGGACCTAGAAGGTGTAGCCTTGAGGCCGAAGGTTCCCCACTCCTGTAATCTAATCCTATTCTCCTTCAGAACAACCAGACATAAAAAGCAAGGGATGAAATGTCATGCAGGTCAATTAAGTATAACAGTTTGGCCGGAACATAGGATGCCATGGGAAGAAGAATAGTTTAGAGAGGTAGGTTGGAGCCAGATGGAGAATGGATTTAAATCCCAGACTGTAAGAGGTTGAGAAATGAGTTGGTGTAAAGAAGAGGCAGAAGTATAAATAGTACTTTTTAAGAAAGAAATCTGGTAACGAAAGGCAAAGGCAGAAACAAGACAAGAACTTGAAGGGATGACAGAATCAGTTGAAGGATTTTTTTTGTATGGAAGGAGAAGGGAAGTGTAAGGAACTTTAACGGCAATCTTGTCCACACTCTTTCTTGATGAGGAACGTGAAGCCCAGAGGCATTGAAAAAGTGGCCTGTATGAGGTCACACAGTTAACAAAGCCAAGGTTAACAAGATTCAAGCCTAGATTCCATGACTCCAACTCTGGAATTCTTCCTACTGTACCAATGTTTTCATTTTTTTTTTTTTTTTTTTTTTTTTTTTTACTGAGGCATAAAGTACAGAATGGGAGGAACTCAGCATGGACGGCTTCTATTTTCTAATGAATTCAATTCAACCAATACTTTTTGGCCATCTACTTACCTAGTGACTGGTACACCAAAGTTGCTTTTTTAGATGAGTGTTGCCCATAACAATAAAATCAATAGTTCTCCCCCTTAAACTCCCCCTCCCCCTTTTTTGACATGGAAACTTGAGAAAGAAAAGGCAAGTTAACAACTTAATGATAGGTAATGAGGCACCATGGAAAGAACAGGACCTGAATTCAAATGTGACAACCTCCCTGGGTCTCAGTTTCCTCATCTGTTAAATAATGATATCCCATCAGAAGAAAATAAACTTCTTGAAGGCAAAGATTTTGGTTTTTGTTTGTCTGTCCCCAGCACCTGACACAGTTCCCGGTGAATTGCAGGCAAATAATAAATATATGTTGAGTTTGAACTGAATTGAATCCAAATCGAATTCAGTAGTACTCTGACACCCACAAAGAGGAAAATGGAAAGAAGCCACTGATACTGAGAAAAGCTGATAAAAACGTTTAACTAAGAGAGCTAAGATAATTTTTCAAGAAAGCAAGAATGGATTTTTCTCATGAGCGTTATGAGAAAGTACTTCATGATGAAGCAGGGAGAGAAAGTTTGCTAGGTTTGTGAGTAACACAAAACTCAATGTGCTAAATTCAAGTTTAGAATGCACCAGCACATACTTCAATAGTGCATGTTTTAAAACAAATCCTTTATGTGATTTTTTTTTAAACTTAGTCAAAAGCCCTGGGGAATTTTGAAATGGTGGATCCGAAAGGTGATAGGGGACAAAAGAAGTCCATCATTACTTAAATGGAAAGGAAAGCTGCTTTAGTGAGTGGTGGGCACATTACAGAGCTTTGGGGAGTTTTTGGGGATGGAATCTGTGTTTCCAAAGGTATAGGGATATCTAGTGAGGAATAAGGGCAACTAGGTGACACAGTGGATAGCGTGCTGGGTCTGTAGTCAGGAGAATGCAATTGTCTGAATTCAAATCTGGCCTCAGAGACTTAATAGCCGTGTGATTCTTCACTGTTTGCCTCAGTTCCTCATCTGTAAAATGAGCTGGAAAAGGAAATGGCAAACCACTCCAGTATCTTTTGCTGAGAAAGGCCCACATGGAGTCATGAAGAGTCAACTACATTGGAAACAACAAAAAGTGAGTGATAATAATAGCTAACATTTATACAGTACCTACTATGTGCCAGGCACTGTGTTAAGCTGATTATCTCATTTGTCGTTATAATGACTCTGTGAGGTAGATGTTGTTATTCCTATTTTACAGATGAGGAAACTGAGGCAAACAGAGCAAGCCCAGAGTTATATATCTGGTAAGTATCCGTGGCCAGACTGGAAGTTAAATCTTCCTGGCTCCATGCTGGACACCCTATTTACTGGGCCTCCTAACTACCTTTAACACCACTTATCTACCTGTAGTAGCTAAGGCTTCTGCTTTGTAACAAAATACTTTTAGTGTTGCTTTGGACACAAAGTGATGAGCCCAGTCACACAGCTAGTATGTGTCAGAGACGGAATTTAAACCCAGGTGTTCCTAACTCTAAAGAAGACTCTCCAGGACACTGTGCTGCCATTCATTCATATAGGTAATTGACGCTTTTCCCCCATAGATGTTTAACACTGGTTGTATAAACAAACAAAAATGTCAATACTGATTTGAATGTCTTGGTATGGATTTTCCTGTATTCAAAACAGGTCAAAGACCCATGTCAAGATATGGCCAATCTTGCCCTCCAATCCTAGTCAAACATCAATGGGCACAAAATTCCTCTGAAATTGGCCTCTTCAAGGAAATTGGACGTCAGAGAGTATTGTCCCCTTTTTGTAGCCAAAGACTGGGGTGATCGTGACAAATGATAGACTACCCTGCTCTGTAATACTTATTCGTTTCTTCCACACCCTGAAAGCTTGTGAGTGGGTGTGGGGTATGACTAGGCTAGTGAAGTTAGGCTTTGCCTGCAGAGAGAGGTTTCCTTAATCAGGGATCTTGGGAGGCCACACCCCAGAACATGTTTCTTCTCATGTAGGGAGAGGCACCTCCTCAAATGCTAGAACTAGTTCTTCCTCTCTCACCTGGTCTGAGAAAGCCTTAAGAGGTGTCATGGAAATATGAAATTGATCTGCTTGATGGACATTAACAAAAGCCACAGCTGGAAGTTACAGTTTTACTGTATCAGCTCCCTTCTGCTTCAATGATAATGTACTGAAATATCAGAAGAATGGATACTCAAGATCATTTGACCTAAAATTTTGAATGAATCAACTGACCTCTAAATAATTTGTTATTTTTTTCCCTTATAACTTTGTTTTGTCTTATTTGTAACCAGGCCAAAATATTTAGGCTTGAATTAATTACAGAGTTGGCAGCTTCACAGCAGGCAAAATCGACCAAGGTTTTGGTCTCGTGGTGTTTGTTCCAAACAGCTCTTTCCCATACCTAGCAAATCTCAATTGTTACTGAGTCATTTTAAATTATGCCCAGCTCTTCATGACCCCATTTGAGGTTTCCTTGGCAAAGATACTGGAGTGGTTTGCCATTTCCTTCTCCAGCTCATTATACAAATGAGGAACTGAGGCAAACAGGGTTAAGTGACTTGCCCAGGGTCACACAGCTAGTGTCTGAGGTTACATTTGCACTCAGGTCTTCCTGACTCCAAGTCTGGTACACTCTCCACTGTGCCACCTAGCAGCCCAAGTCCAAATTAGCCTTTCTGAAAAAAGAAACTGAGCAAGGTGGTTTGTTAGAACAGAAAAAAAGATCACAGAATCAAAAATTTAGAGCTGGAAGAAACCTCACAGACTATCTAGTCCAACCCTCTGACTTTACAAATCAGGTAACTGATCCCCACAAAGGTGTGATGACTTGCTCAAACATTCCCAGATAATAATGGATGAAAGGATTTGAGCACAGGTCATCTGACTCCAAATCCAGAGTTCTAGGTGACTGGAGCTTGCTTAGGAACACAACTCTGACCTTTTTGAACTAGTAGGTAGAACATTAGAGTTGGAGTCAAGAAGTTCTGAATTCAAATGTGATCTCAGTCACTAGCTGTGTGACCCTGGGCAAGTCACTT
Source organism: Bettongia penicillata ogilbyi (assembly GCA_023548195.1). Taxonomy (NCBI): domain Eukaryota; kingdom Metazoa; phylum Chordata; class Mammalia; order Diprotodontia; family Potoroidae; genus Bettongia; species Bettongia penicillata. The sequence continues at coordinate 34,384,137 of JAJHZJ010000470.1, read as the reverse complement.
AACTCTGCTTGCCTCAGTTCCTCTTCAGTATCTTTGCAAAGAAAACCCCAAATGGGATTATGACTGAAAAAAAATGACTAAACAACAAGAGATTTACTAGATGTGCCCTTGGGCAAGACACATAATAAGATTTCAGTTTTCTCGTCTGTGAAACAGGAATAATAATTAAGGAGGTGGGATCTGAAAACACCTTGTCTTTGAAAGCAACCCAGTCCGAATTTTCCCATACATTTCAGTAGCCCAGATCACTGGTGCCTCCACCCATGATATCTGGTCCATCTCAGCCCACCTTGGTTACTTAATTATTTGAATTGACATACCTTAATCCCATCTAGACCCCTTTCTAGGTTACCTCTGACCCAGCACCGGCTATTTACCACACCTGGAGTGCATCATGATCTATCCATGTTTCTGCATAAAAATATCAATCTTATCCTCATCAAACACCCAGATTCCTTAAGAATCCCCTCCAGTTCGACACAATAAACCTTGTCTTGGAATGAAAGAAGACTTGAGTGGTCTCATTTTTTCAAGGCAGACTCCCATACTGTATGCAATTCAGGGTCCCTAGTACCCCTAGACTGCAACAATAATACCTGCAGCATTCAACTAATATCTCATAAGAAACCTATGTAAAGCCTTAAAGCTTTGTTGTTATTATATTTTAGATATATTATATTTTATAATAAATATTATATTTTAGAAGTCTAACAGACAGCAGAGGCATAAGTAAAACTGTTTTCAAAGAGCAGAAACTAAAGACCAGGTCAAGGCAGTGAAATATAGTGGAAAGACCTTGCTCTGGGGTCAAAGACCTGGGTTCAAATTCCACCTTTGGCGCTTGCTACTTCGTTAGTATTAAGTCGCGGTTCATACTCAGAGGCACAACTAAAATATTGTATTTGGTCAGATCCTGGAATAAGTTGTCATTTTCTTCTTCGGTTCATTTTGCAGGTGAGGAAACTGCGGCAAACAGAGTTAAATTAAATAGAGTGACTTACCCATGGTCACACAACTAGTAAGTATCTAAAGGCAGATTTGAACTCCCGGAGGTTGTCTTCCTGACTCCTGGCCCAGTGCTACCATCCACATGCCCTTGCTACTTTGTGTTTTTGGGTAAAACGCAACCTTGCTGCGGTTTAGCTCCCTCTTTTGTTAAATGAGGGGGTCCAGTAAGTGGCCTCTGATACTCTTTCCAATTCCAGATGTCCATGATTTAATGGCATGACAACTTGATTATCACAGTAACTCCCATCTGATGAGCTACAAAACGAACCACATTTAAACTTTTCAATCTCCCTCCTCTACGCTCTCAGAATTCCTTGCTGTGTTTAGATTTCAGGATTCCCCCAAATTAAAATCCCTGCAATTCTTACAGTAAACATCAAATCCTAGGTATCTGTGCGGACCTATGCTTTTTTTAATGAGTCATTTCCCCACTCCGGAGAAGCTAGCACCAAGCAGATGTGGAGTTTTTGTCGAACCACTGGGGCAGAAGACGGAGCGGAGCCGCGGCGGGGAGGGACGTCAGCCGGAGCGTAGCTCGCCCGTGATTGGCTGCTTGCGGGGCCTCGGCTAGCTCGGGAGGAGGGGGGAGGCGATGAGAGGCCGGCGGGGGAGCCGGCGAGCAGGCTGGGGCTGCTGAGTGCTGGGGGCCGCAGCCGCGCTGCGCAGCGCCCGGAGCCGGGGAGTGCGGGAGGAAGGGAAATGGCTGTCCGGGAAGGGTGAGCCCACCCGCGTGCGCGCCCGGCTCCTTCCTGGCACCTGGGAACCCGGACCGTGATGCGGTAATGTGGCAGAGGCGGGCACCGGTAAGAGAAGCCCTTTGGCTGCTTCCCCCACCCCCCCACCCCCTTCCTGGTTCTCCTTTGTTTTAGCGTGCTTTACATGCACTACCCCAGGGAAAACGGAAAAATGACACACCGAGGTACTCTGCTAGGGAAGCTTTTCTCTGGCTCCGAATTTAACCCTGGCAATCTGGAGTTAGGACAACTTCTCCAAAACTGAGCAGGCAGCTCGAGCTTGCAGTACATTCAGGGGCTGGTCCTAGGGCTGCAGGAGTCCGCCCTGCGCTAGCTGGATAACCTTGGACAAGTGACTTCATCAACTGTACCTCGGTTTCCCCATTTGTTCAATAAGAAGAGGTGACTAGTCCACTTCTTAAATTCCCTTGAGTGCTGATAGTATTACTGGAAAGTAAAGCGTCCTAAAGTTTTGTTGGTTTTTCAAATGGCTACATAATCTTAACCGGACTATGGAGGTAGGTAGCCAAAATTATCCAGCTGTCAAACGGCACAACTTCGCAAGTGTGATGAAAAGGAGTTAGAATTTTAGTAATCTCTGCCTGGTTATTTTAAAGGGATACTACAGTCTAGGAGCCCCATAATCTTTCATTCACTGCACAGCATTTTGATGTAAGTACTCAAAATGATTTGTAAAATTGATATATAATTTTGATAAAAACAGAGGTGATAGTTCCATTTTACTATGCCCTGGTTGAAAAAAGTAACTTCATAGGTTTAGTAATTAAACTCCACTTTGAGACTCTCATGTCCCAAATTCTACTTCTGTTACTGTTTCTCTGGACCTCAGTTTCCTATGTGAAAAAGGAGTTGGAGTAAATTTATCTCTAAAGCCGATAAAGGAATAGCTCTAAAGATCTGTGAATATACAGTGAGGAAACTTTTGATTAGCAAATAGAAGGTTCTAATGAGTATATTCTGGCAAAGGCCATATTCACACTTAAGACCTCCTTGTGGATAATGAAAGCATAGATTTAAACTCCTATTAAAAATTCATTAGGATGGCTTATCTTAAGAATGAATTTAGGTATCATTCTTGTGCAGACCAGTTATTTATGGTCAGAAAACAAACATTTGCACACCCAAAGACTGAAGCAAAGCTCTTAACAAACTGCCTCAGAAATGCTGTTCTCACAGGTGATGGCAAGCAAGAATCTAAATGACTCTGCAAACCCTTTACCATTAATAGGAGAGAAAGTGAGAAGCATATGTTCTGTTGATAGTAGATCAGGAGTAAAATGTTTCTGAAAAAGGGCACATTTGAAATTTATATCACAATCTTTTCAGATTCCATGTAAACATAAAAGGAAAACATCCTGATGGTGACTACCTGTATGTCTTTGGACAATTCATTTAACCACCCCAAGCTTCAAATTCCTCAGTTATAAAATAAGGGGGTTGCACTTGAAGGCCTCTGAGGTACCTTACGTCCTATAATTAAAAATGTAGGGATTCTGATGTAACCTATCTGATAATTCTTGTCTAGGACAGAAGTGGGGAGCCTGTGGCCTCCAGGCCTCATGTGACTTTCTAAGTCCTTGGGTGCCGCCTTTTGACTGAGTCCAAGTTTTACAGAACAAATCTTTTTATTAAGGGGATTTGTTCGGTGAGGTTTGGATTCAGTCAAAGGGCCAAACTACTTTCAGACATAGAAGGCCAAACGTGACCTTGAAGCCACAGGTTCTCCACCCCTAGGCTAGGATCTTTGACCTTAAGTTACTTATGGTTTCAAGCAATTATTTTCTCAACAAAATTATATGGAAATTAAATTGATGTTGAGGAAAGAGAAGAAATCCTTCAGAAATACAATTTAATTTTTTTCACCTTTTTTTTATGGGTTTGTTCTTTAGTTGTGTCAATTGTGTTCAATTCTTCATGACCTCATTTAGGGTTTTCTTGGTAGAGATGCTGGAGTGGTTTGTGGCTCATTTTACAGGTGAAGAGACTGAGGATTAAATCTCTTGCCCAGGTCCCATGGCTAGTAAGTGTCTGAGTGAATTTGAATTGGGGCATTCCTGATTCTAGGCCTCATGTCACTATCTAGCTGCCCCTTTTATATGGGTTAGCAGGTAGCAGAAAATACTCGTATTTTGACATAAAATTAGAATTCTCAGTTAAATAACTGGTGTAAGCTTTTTCACATTTTACTAATTACACATCATCTAATCTTTTCTTTTCCTTTGATGTTTTAAATTTCCAGTTGCAAGATGAAAGTCTGTGTGGTTTAATAGTTGGTTGGGAGCCAGACTTGGTCTCATGCTAAAAGTCAGGAAGACTTGGTTAAAGTCACCTTTGACTCATTGACTGTACAACCCTGAGAAAGTTACTTAGTCTCTCACTGCCCCCAGATAACTCTCTAGGGCTTGTTGCTGAATAGTTGCTGACCTGCATTGATGTAGAGTTGCCCTTGTAAGAATTCCCAACACCAATGAAGTTACTAATCTAGATATGCCTTGTAGTATGTGGCAGACACTTAGAATGATTTGTAAACTTGATACAATTTTGATTAAGCGAGTTATGATATTTTCATTGTTCTACACCTTTGTCAGAATGCATATGGATATTTGTGTTCAATTTTCAGTACCATGGTTTAGGAAGAATAGAAATAGACTGGAGTGACTTTAGAACAGGGATTTAAATTTTTTTAAATTTCATTTTCAATTCTAAATTCTTTCCCTCCCCCCACCACCTCCCACACCCACTGAGAAGTCAAGAAATATGATAGACATTATACATTTGAAGTCATGCAAAATGTATTTCGACATATCCATATTGTGTGCTTGGGAAAACAAATAAAATAATTTTTAAAAAATATTCTTCATTCTACACTGAGTCCATCAATTCTCTCTCTGGATGTAGAAAGCATTTTTCATCATGAGTCCTCTGAAATTGTCATGGATCATTGTATTGATCAGAGTAGCCAAGTCCTTCACAGCTGGTCATCATTACAACATTGCTGTGACTGTGCATACTCAACATTGGCTCTTCTATTTCTTTAGAGCAAGGATTCCTAACCTTCAGTCTATGAACTTGTTTATAGAAATATTTTGGCAACTGTATTTCATTGTAACTGACTACCTTTTATAATTCTATGTATTTTATACTTTTAAACACATTATTTTGAGAAGGGATTCATAGGTTTCACCAGATTGCCACAATGGTCCATTGGAGGATGGTAAGCAGAGTGTAATTACGCCATACAAGTACTAGTTGAGGATACTAGGAATGTTTGATCAAGCAAAGAGAAGTCTTGGTGTGGGGAACATGGGGAGTCTTCAGGTATTTGAAGAAGAGTTAGACTTGTTTTACTTGGTCTGGGAGATCAGAAGCAGGAGCCATGTGCTGAAGTGACAGAGGCAAAGTTCTCATCCAATTACAACTTTCCAAAAGTAAATTGGAAGCAGTGGGTTGGGAAAATAAGTTCCAACCCTTCTGGAAAATAATTTGGAATTATACAAGAAAAGTTACTGAATTATTCAGTTTTTGACACAGTGAGGAAATCCTACTGCTGGGCATACACCTGAAGGAAGTCAAACATAGGGAAAAGTTCCATAGACACAAGAATATTTATTTACAGCAGCACTTTTTTGCATTAACAAAAAAATTGGAAGGAATGTTCAACTGGGAAATGATTGAACCAATTCAGAGCTTGTCTATATAGTGGATTGTTACTGTATTGTAAGAAATGGCAAGTATGAAGGATTTAGGGAAATTTGGAAGTAAGTGATACAAATTAGAATAAGCAAAACTAGAATGATATTCACAGTTGTTGCAAGGATATAAAAGAAACTAACATTAAAAATCAGTCAACTTCTCATACATATATAGACTAAACTCATTCTCAAAGAAATGATGACAGAACACAATTCTCTCAGTAAATACATGTGGGTGGGAGGGGAAAAGTATGGATACATACTATATTGGTTGGTTTTGTTTTAATGTTTTTCTTTGTTAAAAAGGAGGATTCAGAGGTGAGTGTCATTTTGTTGGAAATGACTGTAGTACAACAATAAAAGGTAAAAATTAACCTTAGAAAGTGTGAAAGAATGGTAGTTGGCTCTTTCTGTTTTTATCAGTCTCAGTCCTTATTAGAAACTGTCAATAGAGAAGGGAAAATAATAGTGAAAACTAAAAAAAAAAAATCAAATGCTGTTTTTGTTAGCAGTTTTAAAATGTGGTCATGATAAAGGATACTAAAATTGAAATAAGTAAAATAAACTTTGAGGTTTTCATTTCTATTTTTTCCTGTTAATGATTTGGAATAATATTTTATATGGTTGCTGGTTGCTACAGTCCTTGTCAAACTGCTTCTTCATGCAGGGCAGCTAGGTGGTGCAGTGGATAGAGCACCAGTGCAGGAGTCAGGAGGACCTGAGTTCAAATCTCACCTCAGACACTTGACACTCACTAGTTGTGTGATCTTGGGCAAGTCACTTAACCCCAGTTGCCTCAGCCTGGGTCATATGCAGTCATCCTGATAAATATCTGGTCACTGGACTCAGATGGCTCTGGAGGAGAAGTGAGGGTGGTAACCTGCTCAGCCCTCCCTCACTCAAAACAGAGTCAAGTGCAAGTCATGTCATAATTTTTCTGATGGCGTGGTCTTCTTTGGCAATGAAGGATGAACACACACTTCTTCATGCCCTTTCAAACCACTTACTTTTGGTGAATGGGTCTTAAATATGTCAATTCCCTTTATCTTGGATGCCAGACTTCTTTCAGCAATTGCGATGCAGAAATATTTTTCCTCTCAGTCTACCCTTTTATTGGCCAAAGCAGGTCTTAGAAAACTAGAAGAGCTTTGAGCTTTTGAACAGTTTTTAACTAACTCAGACCATAACTGCTCTATACCTTGCTAGAAGGTCTTCATGAATTACCATGGCTAAAATATTCATTCTAAAGCTAAATCTGCCTGATAAAAAGACTCTCTAAAACTGGTCTGGTCCTTGGATGAATAATTAAAAGGAAAGTGTTCCCCAATTGTTTTATACTCACAGGTCCTCAAGTGCTGCCCTTTGAGTCCAAGTTTGACAAAACAAATCCTCGGGGATTTGTTATATGAAGGACCTAGTGGGCCACATGTGGCCTCGAGGCCGCAGGTTCCCGGTATCAGGCTTTGAGTATGAAGCATTTATCTTATCTCCTCTACAATGAGAGTGTAGAGTGTTCATGGGACATTAAGGTGGAGATGTTTTGTAAGCAACTAGAGATGTGTGTGTGTCTGAATCTCAAAAGAGAATTAGAATTAGAGATTTGGAAGTCTTCTATACTGTATAAAGGTAGTGTAGTTTTAAACCTGAGGGAGGGAAGAGAGTCAAGGTTTCAAAGAAGGCTCCAGGGTAGAACTTTGGGGAATAACACCACTAGGGCATCAGAAAATGGAAAGCCAGTAAAGAAGGGCAATGGAGAAAATACTACATAGAGAGGAAGAAAACCAAGAGAGGGTAATATCTTAGAACAGAAGAAGGGAAAGAGTATTTATTTAGAAAAAGGTTGGTTAATAGTGTCAGATGTTTCACAGGGGTCTGGAGGGATGAATATTGAGAAAAGATGGTCAGATATGGTAATTAGGATATCACTGGTAACTTTGGAGGAGGTAGTTTCAATTGAATATCAGGTCAGAAGCCAAACTAAAATGGTTAAGGAGACAGTGATTAGTGGAAAAAGTATTAGCATATATATACAATGTTTATACAGAAAGTATTTTTTTCTAGAAATTTGGCCTGGGGGGAAAAACCAACAGTAACTGAATGTATTGAAGGGTCAAAGGACTGATTTTTAGGATTGAAATGTATTAAATATGGTTGTAGTCAGATGGAATACAAGCTTCAAAAGGATAGGGTTTATCTTATATTTTAAATTTATATTTACCCTATACTGCTCTACACACCCAGTGAGTGCTTAGTCAAGATTTGAATGATTGGATATAAAAGAGCCAATGGAGAGGGAAGGATTGAAGATACATGAGAGGGGTGATGGTTGCAGTTATACTAGAAATAAGAAGGGCCAGAATGTGCTACAACATGAAGAGTACTGGGTCTGGATTTAGGTGGCCTGGATTCAAATCCCTCCTCTGTGTTTAGGCAAATTCCTTAGCCTTTCTGAAACTCAGATTTCTCAACATTTAAAGTGAATATGTTAAGCTAGATGACCTCTAAGATCCTTTCCAAATCTAAATCTGTGATAATACCTATCAGGGATACAGGTAGAACTATGTATTCTTCTCTGAAAGAAAGGAAAGAAGAATGGAAACTGATGCTGAAATGTTTTGAGTAGGAAAATTGAGAATACCTCAGTTTTTCGTGGTTCTTATTTGCTATATGTGACCTATCTAAGATTGGGGTTGAGCTGGGTTGGGAATGGAAGATGATGAAAAGGAAGAATGGGCAGAGAGAGAAAAACTACTAGGAGGAGGATGGTTGGGGGCAAGGAAGTAGTGAGGTTTGCCGACTACAGTCTACCAAAGAATAAATGTTTAACACGTAAGCCGCAGCGAAGCATTGATATTGGCACTGTTTGTAGACCTTCTTCTTTTTTTTGAAAAGCTACTTTTTCTATTCCAGTTTTCACTGTTATTCTCTTTGATACAGAATAAGATTTCATATTTTTTTCTGAATGCAGAAGCATATTATACTTATGATATAAGAATAAAACGATTAGAGCATATGAGAAATTCAAAGTGTTATAAGAAAATTTAAGGTGGAGGGGATCAGTTTTAGTCACAATAGTAGTCCCATTTGTCCTAAGAAACATTAAGTACCTAAGGAAAATTATAAATCCTGTATATCTACTTTAGGTTCCACAATATTAAATGTTCTGTGATTTCAAGCCTCAGTTCAAGCATCATGTTCTTCATGAAACCTTTCCTAATTTCATCCTATCTCAGCTTCTCTGCTTTCTCATACATATACCTTCATCTAACCTGTTGCCCAAGCCTGTCAATTTCATCTTTGCAACCTCTCTCCAATCCTCCACCTTCTCTCTTCTCTGTCTGCCACCACTGGTGTAGACCCTTATCACCTTTGCATCTAGATGGTTGCAGTAACGTGTTGGTAGGGCTGCCTGCCTTAAGTCTCTCCCCACTCCAATCTAACCTCCATTCAGCCACCAATGAGATTTTCCTAAAGCACAAGTCTGTCATTCTCCTACCCAATAAACCACTAGTGGCTTCCTATTACCTTCAGGATCAAATACAAAATCATCTGGTATTCAAAATCCCAACTAAAATGCCATCTTCTGCAGGAACCCTTTCCTAATCCCTCTGTCTTAAATCTTCCCGCTCCTTGCATCTACTGGCACTTAGTAAAACCTGGCTCCCCATTCCCCCACCGCCAGCCTGCAATGATACAGCCTCCCTGGGCACTCTTTCCAATACTGGCTTGACCTTCACTCATTCCTCTTGACTCACTGGTCAAGCTGGGGGAGGTAGAGTACCCCGTGCTCCCTGCTGCCACTTCAGGTTCTCCTCCCTCCTCTACCAGTCAGTCACATCTTTTCTTTCGAGGTCCAAGCTATTCATATCTACCACTAAACAAAGTCTTGGTAGCTGTTATCTACAGATTTCCAGGTTACACTGTCTTTCCTTCCTTAATGAATTTGATACCTGGCTCACAAGGGCGACTAGATGGTGCAGTGGATAGAGCACCAGTGCAGGAGTCAGGACGACCTGAACTCAAATCTCACCTCAGACACTTGACACTCACTAGCTGTGTGACCTTGAACAAGTCACTTAACCCCAATTGCCTTATCCTGGGTCATTTCCAGTCATCCTGATAAATATCTGGTCACTGGATTCATATGAGTCTGGAGGAGAAGTGAGGCTGGTGACCTGCACAGCCTCCCTCACTCAAAACAAAGTTAAGTGCAAGTCATGTCATTTCTCTGATGGCGTGGTCTGCTTTGGCAGTGAAGGACAAACACACACACACACCTGGCTCACAATTTTTTTCTCAGCCACAACTCCTGCCTTCATTCTTGGGGACTTCAATATACACGTTGGTTTTCCCTCAAATACTCTAACCGTGCAATTCCTCAGTCTGTTCACCTCAATGCACTACTCCTCCACCTTACTTCATCTACACACAATGACGATCTTGATTTTACCATCACTCACGTAAATGCTACCTCTTTGTATAAGAATTCTGAATCCCCTCATCTGACCATAATCTACTGGCTTTTCACCTCTCCCTCTGCCTTTCCTTATAAAGCTCTACTCTTTGTCCACATTGTGGCTTCCAATCCTTTGACCTCTCAGTTCTCTCCCAGGACATCTGTCCTTCACCCTTGTTGCCCATGATGAAGTGGCCTTACTCCTTACCAAGGCTAACCTCTCTATTTGTGCAAGCAATCTCCTCCAGTGAATTTCCCCTCTGTCATCTCCACTCCTGTACCTATGTTCAGTCTCTTGGTTACTGGCTCATTTTCTCCTGTCCACAAACATGCCCATTTGTCTTCCCTCATCCTCGATCCTTCCATCCCTATCCTTTTTCTCTTACGCCATTTATAGCTAAGCTCTTGAAAGGACCACCTCTATTAGTGCCTCCACTTTCTTTCCCCTCACTCTTTTCTTAACTCTATAATTTTGTTTCCAGTCTTATTATTTCACTGAAACACCTATCTCCCAAGTTACTAATGATTTAGTTGCCAAATCTAATAGCCTTTTCTCAGTACTCTCTCTCCTTGACCTCTCTTCTGTTGATCATGCTCTTCTCCTTGATATTATCTTCTCTCTAGGGGCACTCTTCTCTCCTGGTTCTCTTCCTACCTAACTACCCCTCCTCTATGTCCTTTGCTGAATCCTCTTTGTAGATGTTCCTTGGGAGGGGGGAGAGGGAAGTGGAGGGAGAGTTTCCTGGGTTCTCCTTTCTTCTCCTATACCACTTCATTTAATGATCTCATCAACTCCCATGTAATTAATTATCAACTGTATGTGACAATTCTCAAACCTATCTTTCCTGTTACAGGTTCTCAGCTAACCTCCAATCTTGCCTCTCCACGTGCCTTTCAGACATCTTGACCTGAATGTCCAGTAGACATCTTCAACTCAATATGTCTAAAACCAAACTCATTATCTTTCCCTCTAAATCCTCCCCTTCCCTTTCTACCTTATCTATTAGTGTAGAGAACAACACCACCATTCCTCAGGATCACACTCTAGGAGTTCTGCTAGATACCTTACTGTCTCTCACTCCCCATATGCAATCTACTGCCAAGACCTATGGGATTTCACCTTTACAACATCTCTTGCTTTCTCTCCTCTGACACTGCCCCTACTCTAGTACAGGCAGGCCCTTATCACCTCGCATCTGTGATACTACAATAGCCTACTGGTGGATCTGCTTGCCTCATTTCTCTCCCCACTCTGATTCATCCTCCATTCAGCCCCTTAAGTGATTTTCCTAAAGTTCAGGTGTGATCATGCCTCCCTTCCACTTAAGAAACTCTAGTGGCTTCCTATTGCTTCACGATCTATTACAAAATACTCTGCCCTTCAAAACTCTTCAAAAACTAGCCCCCACCTGTCTTTCCAGTCTCTTTATATCTTACCTACCAATGACACTGGCCTCCTGGCTGTTCCACAAGGAAGATGTTGTCTCCTGACTTCAGCCATTTTCTCTAACTAATCTTCCCATGCTTGGAATGTTCTCACTTCTCAGCTTTAGCTGGTGACATCCCTGCCTTATTTTAAGTCCCAATTAAAATCCCACCTTTTACAAGAAGCCTTCTTAATTCCCATCTTCCCACCTTCTTAATTCTAGTGTCTCCCCTCAGTTAATTATTTGCTATTTATCCTATATATAAAGGAAGCCTGCTTGTCCATATTTGATTGCTTGTTTTTCCCATTAGATTGTAAGTTCTTAGGGGCAGAGATTGTCTTTTGCCTTTTTTGTATACCCAGCACTTAGTACAGTGCCTTGCACATAGCAGGCATTTAATAAATGTTTCTTGACTGACATATAGTATCCTCCCCTCCACTATCTTGTATTAACTTTGTATACAATTATACATATTGTGCTCTTCTTCTTTATACCCCTATCCACTCCCCAAACAGAATGAAAGTGTCTTGAGGTGAGGAACTGTTTGGTTTTTGTCCTTAATGCTTGGCACACAATAGGTACTGAATAAATGCTCCTTAATTGATTTCATCTACTAGATGTTCTCTCCAACCAAGATCTGCCCCAAATAAATAGGCTTTACTAAAGATAATTTTTTAAAAGTTTCTGTAAAGAAATCTTTAACTAAGAAGCACCTTTTGAATTAACATAATCATTCATCCTTGTAAACTGGAAGAGATCTCAGAAGTAGTCCATGTGAAGTGAGATGCTCAGTTACACAGCTACTTAAGTAGAACCAGAATTTGAATCCAAGTCCTACAACCCTAAATAAAGCATTCTTTCAACTGTACCACACTGCCTGTGTCCAAAATTAAGTTTTGTAAAGAAAAAAATCCTGTTATTTAAACAAAAAAAAATGAAATGTCATTGACAATAAATAGAATATAGAAATTTGGATGAGCTGTGCAGTATTATTCTGAAATTATTTTTATAAACCCAAATTTCCAAATAGAAAGGTAGTTTAAAATTTTATTTTATTTTGTCATGTGGCACTGCCAGTGGCTTTCAGAATACTGGTTTTTCCATTTCTTCCTATATATAGTCAATTAGAATAATGGTCAAAATGGTCCTCAAAAGATGAATTGCTGGGACCATTTTTTTTTTTCTTACCTGGAAAGAAAAATTAAAAAGAAATTTTTTCTTGCCTGGAAATTAACATTGTGGTTATAACTTCAGATGGTGGACACAGAAATCTATTTTATCACCAGGCTGACACATTCCATTTTGGTCCTTCCATAGTTTGCACTGTGTTAGCATAGCCCCAGAAAGCCCGTGGCCCTCTCTATATGATGATGTGACATTGGAGTAAAAATTGAATGGAAGATTGACAATTTCAGATTATTAAAAATCTGATGGGTACAGATTCAAGTAGTCTATTCTGTGAGCTTGCATATAAACTACTGAAGACACATAAGTACCTGTTTTTTGTTTTTGTAGAGTTTTTTGAGGGGGCTTAACTGGTGATTTTATTTTATTAATTTATGGAATAAGACAAACATTTCCATAGCATAGTACAATAAAAAGATGATTGCATATGAAATTGCATGCAAATCTACCATGCACAACTTGCTACCCCTTTCAAACATTGAATTATCATGTAAATTTCTTTTTTTTTTTCTTCTCTCTTCCCACTTCTCCTGCCCTAGAGATGGCTACCACTGGACACAAATAGATATCTAGATGTAAAATTATTCTATACATAATGTATTTATCAGTTATTTCTCTGTTTTGTTTTTAAAGGGATGTTTTTGCTTTTTTCCACTGAGCCTAGGGAAAGGAGATACCTCAGACTCTCTTGGGTGCTAGTTAGATCATTAGAATACAACCTTTGAGCTGTCTATAACCCACAACTCAACTTTATGAAGAAACAATACTCTATAGTAAAAGCAAAGAACAAATCCAGAATAACTTTGGATATATAAATGTCCAGGTCTTGTTTGTGCAGATTGACAAGATTCCCTTTTGCAAATATACTTTTTCATCAGAGTTTTATGAATGGAGAATTTAATGAGCATTTTTCTTTCACATATATAGTGTGATCATTTTAAATTTCCTTTATGAACAAAATATCAATACATGAAAAAATCTCTTGGAAAAAATTCAAGTTAGAAATTCAGTTAAAAACACAAAAGAACAAATAAATTGTCTTTTTCTTAATGTGGTAATAGTATCTGTCTAAAATTAAGAGTCAACGTTATATGTAATGAGGAAAACTGAGAGGCTTTTATAAGATCAGGTTTAAAGCAAGGCGATCCATTATTACCACTATTGTTTGATATAGTTCCAGAAACTCTAGCTTTAATAATAAGATGGGGGAGGGGAAGAAATTGGAGAATAAACATTAAGCAAAGAAGAAATTAACTTATTGTCGGGTTTTTTCCACAAATGATTTATTTAGTGAACTCTAAAAGTTTAAGTAAAATTACTTGAGACAATAACTTCAGTAAATTTTTAGGATATAAAATAAAGCCACATAAATTATCAGCGCTTTAGTATATTGTCAAAATAACCTAAGAGAAAGGGAGAGTAATTTCATTAAAAATAGCCACAGAATTTATTTGATATGCACAGGAAGTATATGACTATAACTGCAAAATGTTTTACAAAAGTAATTAGACAAATAAAAATATTAACTTCTGATGGTTAATCCATGTCAAAACAATAAAAATTAAAACACTACCTAAATAATTAACATACAGAAGTAAGTGAATATAGTAGCAAATTATTGAGTAAATTCCAAAGACCCCCAACTACTAAGTTAAGGACTCACTATATTGATTTAAAAAAAAACTATTAGGAAAAATGAAAAGTAACCTGGAAGAGATTTGTGTAGGCCAAAACTTCATACCATATAACTAGATCATCTAGATATAAAAAGTCACTTCATAAATAGAGAAGAAAGGAAGAAAAATGCCTTATGCAACTTTGGATAGGAGAAAAGTCCATGATCAAAGAATAGAAAGAATCCTCGGAGACAATTTTGATTATATAAAATTAACAAACTTTTACACAAAACTAATGCAGTTATAATTAGAATGGAGAGAGTTAATTGGGAAAAATATTTGAAACAAATTTTACTGATAAAGGTCTAATATCCAAGATACATAGGAAACTGATTCACATATGTAGAACAAGAACCATTCCCTAATAGATAAATGATCAAGGAATTTGAATAGGTAATTCTCAAAGAAAGAAAAACAAGTTATCAAAAATCATGAACAAATACTCTAATCCCTATTAATTAGATAAAAGTAAATTAAAACAACCCTGAGGCTGTACCTCACATCTCTTGACAAAATTTGGCAAAGATGAAAAAAATGGAAAATTACAATTGGTAGGGAAGCTGACAAAAAAAAGGCACACAAATGCAGTGTTGGTAAAACTGTGAACTGGTCAGTTTTCTGGAAAGCAATTTAGAACTATGCCCTAAAATTCAGTAAACTGTGCATACCCTGTAGTATACACAGTGGAGTGGGGTACCCTTACTAAAAGGATGTTCTGTTAAACTTGGACTCAGTGAGAGGGACACACTTGGGGACCTAGTGGGATACATGTGGACCTCCTGGCTGCAAGTTTCTTACCCCTCCCTTCCTTTGACCCAGTGATGCCACTAAGTAGTTCTATAACCCAAAGAGATAAAGGAACCCAATTTTATAAAAATATTTAAAATAGCTCTTTTTGTAGTGGCAAAGATCTAGAAACTAAGAGAGTGCCCATTGATTGGGAAATAACTGAACAAATTATAGAATGATATTATCATGATATAAGAAATGACAAAAAGGACAAGTTTTTCGAGAAACTTGGGAAGACATGTAAGTTGACAGAGTCAAGTGAGTGGAACGTGAAAGACAATTGACAATACAAAAACAATAAAAAGGCAAACAATTTTTGAAATACTTGAACTGTGAACAATACACTGACTGATTTTGATTCCCTACCCATTTCCTGACAGAGAAAAGTGGTAGAGTCAAGATACAAAATGAGACACGTTTTTGGACACAGATCATGTGTGCTTGTTTTGTGTGTCTACAAATATTTGTCACAAAGACTTTATTTTCATTTTTTTTTCCAGTCTGGTAGGTAGATTTTGGGAGAGAGTGATAGGATTGTAAACAACATCAGAAAAGAGGGTCATTGAAGTATTTTTTTAAAATTGCACAGACAAGAATAGAAGGAAGGTCAGAAGGAAATATGCAAACAGATTTAAAAGTTTGGAATTGAATTTATAATATACTAAAAGAGAAAAGCAAGCTGTACATGAGAGTCCTAATTTTGAGTACAGTCTTCTTTAACTGTTCTACTTTATGTAAGGAAGTAATCATTTTATTTGATATTTAAGTTCAAAGTAAAGAATAAAATTTTAAAAGAAAAATATTCTTTATGAATAATAGAGCATTTATAAAAAATAATTCTTTATAACTCTCAACTAAATAGGCACTGTATTGATTTTTTTTCTTACTGCAAGTTTAACTTTTTCTTGTTTAGAGAGATCTATGTTCCTTAGGTTTGAGTTGGTTAACTGACACGTAATTATTATGATCTGTGTGTATATATGTATATATGTATATATAAAATTAATAAATTTATAGTTCATTCTTCAATGTTTTAAATTTTTACCAGAGCATCTGTGTCTGCAAAATAAGTTTTAACATTGTTTTGAATCTTCAAATACTAAATTTTGGTGGCCTTCTTCTTCTCCCCTATTAACTTATTGATTGGAAAATATTTGTGTTTGAAAGTTGGCTAGTTCTCTTAAGATACTTTATAAGTAAATATGCTCTACTCATTGTGTTGTGAATGTATTGGTAAAAATTAGCAGAAGTCTTGAATTTGGTTAAGTTAATTTTTGCTAACTTCTCTGTAGTATTTTTCAGTTATCAACTACTAGGATATTCTTTTGTTTGTTTCCTTACATCAAGTGTGTTACTGTAATTTACCTTTAGTATTCATTGTATCTCTATGGAGGCAGCAAACAGAGTGCTGGCATGGAGTCAGAAAGATTGGATTCCAAGTCCACCTCTAACACCATCTATCCTTGTGACCCTGTGCAAGTCACTTAACTTCCATGTGGCTTGGGAAACTAACTCCCTAGGACCTTACCTACTAAGTGACATAGGAAAAGGTTATGATCTAAGCTGGTGAAAGGAATTTTAACATGCCAACTTATCTACAGTGAAGAATTCAATTAAATTCAGTGAGCATTTATTAATAAGCATGTACTATGTGCCAGACAATGGAAAAACAAAGCCCAAACTATAATAATTCCTGCCCACAAAAAGTTTATGTTGGAGTTTGGGGGTAGTAGTAATGGGGGAAGAAGTTGACTACAATATATAATACATACAAATATACATAGCAATAAAAGTAATTTCAAGAAGGGGCGTCAGGAAAGAACTTGATAAGAAGTGAAATTTTCATTGAATAAAGCCAGGAATTCTTCAAAAAAGAAGAGATGTGGAAGAAAAAATATCCTTGATCCTTTACATAATTGTATATATGTCAAGAGAGATAATGCAAATCTTGCTCTAATGCATATGTCCTACCTATGGATTTGTCTCTGAATATGCTTTCTTTGGTGTAGATATGGTATAACTGCCCTGTGTTTGTCAGACCCTGCATTAAAAACAGCTAAGATTTCATTCTTTTTCTTTGTTTTTAATCATGTAAACTTTCATTATCTTTTTTCCCTGTGAACGTAAACCCTGTGCACCCTTTTGTGTTCATTGATGTGAGCCACTTTCAAGAAAACAACATGATTAGAGGTCGCAGAAGTAAAATATCAAGAATGCTTTGTCAGAATGGCTTTTCAGAATCCTTTTAAAATATTTTGTATAGGAGCAGTTTTTAATGTTACTGGGGAGAGATTTTTGTTCACATATTGTTATTTAAATTGAAAAGAAGTACTCTGGATGGTGTCAAGAACCATTGGGGAGTCAGTCCTAAAATAACAATAGAGCTAACTCTTGGAAGCTCTCACACTTTGAGGAGAATTTTGAGCTTTTGCATATATTAGCTAAATCATCATTAGGATACAATGTTTCATTTCAATAGCCATCATTATCCTTTTAAAATTATACTTAATAAAGCTTGTAACATGTAATAAATGTTTATAAAGGGATGTGTATAAATACATGTGATGCAGAAATATGTTTGTGATTCCGTGTAGACATAGACATAATGATAATAGATGACATTTATATATTGTTTTAAGAGTTGCAAAGTGCTGTACATTAATTATCCCATTTGGTACAGTCTTGTGAGAGTTGTACAACAAAGCATTATTATTTTCATTTTATAAATGAGGAAACTTGTGAGTCCCTAGAGACAGCAGCTAGAGTTGAGTTGGAGGTTTTATCAGCTCCAACTTATTACGACAATAGACTCAGCATTTTAGAGGTAGAAGATCACTGCCAAGTTCAGTTTAAACTGTGTATCTTCCAACTGTGAGAGCCACTGACTAACAGAAAAGAATATCTCTTTACAAACAGAATATAATCATTCATCAAATACAAGGAAAGCATCTCAATAGAAATAATACCTCGCCAGAGGCCTGTTCAGGAATTTGATGTTTGCATACTATTTACCCTACTACCGAAATTTACCTAAGGACACTGTGGGACCATAACTCCTTATATGACTCCAAATAACTCATTTAAAATTCTAGATGGTGAGTAAATGCACGGATTAATAAATGAAAAAGCATTTATCAAGTACTTTTACGTGTGAGAAGCGCTGTGTTCTCACCACAGATTCAAACACAAAAATAAGGACCTTGCATTCTAATAGGAAAATACTACAATGATAAGGGATTAGTGACCCAGGGGTCATGGGTGGAAGATTGAAAAATTTCTTCGAGGAACACTAAACACAACACTAAACACTAGGAACACAAAAAGTTCATTTGATCATGACTCCATAACAGGAGGGAAAGGAAAGGGAGAGACTATTGTTACAATCAAGGTGGCTGTAGAGAACCAAGCAAATTACGTTTGGAAACTCCCTAAATAATGAACCAAGTTGGACAATCATGGATTAGGACAGGAGTCCTAGGATGAATATTCTGGATGCAGATGAAAAGGTTGAAATCTCCTGGGCATCACTTCTGATCTGGTGGGTACAGTTTTTGATAAGCTGTCAAGAAGATAGAGAATATAAGAACTTCAGAAGAGCAAAATCACTGTGGCTCTAAGCAAAGGTGAGGATGTTTTGAAGGATGGCTCTAGATCAATCTAATTTTAGCACCATACTTTGTGGTTCTTTGACTGGGAGGGGAAGGGAAAGGAATAAGCAGTCATATAATACCTACTATGTGCTGGGCTATGCTAAGTGCTTTAGAAATATTTCATTTGATCCTGAAAAAAATTCAGGAAGGAAGATGCTATTATCATCCCCTTTTTCCAGTTAAGAAATTGAGACAGGTTAAGTGACTTGTTATGGGTCAAAAATTAGTATACGTCTGAGGTCAGATTTGAATTCAAATCTTCCTGACTTCTGGCCATCTATTGTACCACCTCGTCTCTTCCTGAAAGTTTGTATTTCATTAATTTGATTTCCTCTTCAACAAATGTTTATTAAATAGGTCCTATAAACATTAATTAGTTCCATAAAAACATATTTAGAAAGAATGCTATAAATGGCATAATGGTTGGGAAGGAAGGATAGACATAGTGCTGAACCTAGCAATTAAAGTCAGGGAATTTTTCCGTATTCTCACATTTTGGAGGGGTTGAGTTGAGCAGAGTAGATAGGCAGCCCCAGGAATAAGGGAGCTAAGAGAAGTTATAAGAATGAGCAGTGTATCCAAGTAGGACTAAAAAAAAAAGTACTAAACAGCCAGAGGCACTTGGGAGGCCAACTTAAACAGCTCAAGTCACTTGAGGCATATTGAATTGTGTGTAGAAGTTGGGATTGGAGTGGAAAAGAAAGGAGGATGTCAGGCTGAGCTCAGTGAATCTGGGGCAGGAATACCACAACAAAGCCATCTAGAAGCAGAGACTCAGGGCATATCAGACCAGGGCTATGCTGATTGACACCAAGGGGTGGGACTTTGGGTGATCAGAGCCCTGGGTTTAGTTGGAGGAAAAGATTAGTGTGACCTTAGGTTCAGGGGAACTCTGGGAAGACCAGAGGTGAGGCTATGGTAGCTGACTATCAGGGTTCAGGGTCCAGGTCCCTAATCCTTAGGGATACCATTGGCAAGTGGGGGAAGCATGGATTGAGCTGAATAGATTAAGGATGAAAAACACAGAACTAGTCTGTAGCAATTAACTAATGGCTAATACAGTACAGCAGGTTTTGTCAATTTAAAGGGGCAATTTAGTTATAATGTATTTGTTATTATAAAATATCCTTGGCCAACTTCATGTAGGATATGTCTAGTCCATGATGCTAGCAGCATATAGGAGGTCATATTCAGTTGATATCGTGGAAAGAAGGTTAGTATGTAATTATGAACTTGAGTCTAAATAGAATGAAGTCTAATATTTCAAATCTCTTTATTGGTGTGTACTATATAGACACTGGTTGAATACTTTGAAGTTGTGAGTCACCAAAAGTATAGTAGAAGCAGCACTGGAATTATCAGTTGCAAAGGATCACTATTGTGTTAGATCAGGTGGGCTTCATCCCTGAAAGATAAGGTGACTCAAGAAAACAAGTTCAGGGGGCCCTTCCACAAAGTTGAAGACCTAAGATTGAGTCTAGACTAGAAAGTGTGAACATGAGCAAATCTCTCAGTCTCCTTTAGCTTAACTTTGCTGATCTGTACAATGGGGGTGATTTTAATTGTGGTAGTCATTTTATATGTTGTCTTCTTGGTTCTTAATTCACCATGCATCATTTCATATGTCTTTCCAAGCTTCTCTTTATTCTTCATACTCATCATTTCCTATGGCATATAATAGAAATTTTTTATCTATTTCCCAATCTGCTTTGTTTCTAGTTCTTCACTAATATATGAAATACTTTAATAAACATTAAAGCCCTTCATAAATGTTAGAATGTGGAGGTAGAGCCAAGGTGGTGGAGAGAAGCCAGGAAATTGCCCAAGTTCACCCCAATTTCCCTCAGAAACAACATTAAATCAAGCCTCTAAAAGAATTCTGGAGTGATAGAATCCACAAAAAGATGGAGTGGAATAATTTTCCAACCCAAGATAACTTAGGACTTCAGAAAAGGTCTGTCTCACTTGGGTAAAAAGAAAATTCAGCCCAGTGCAGGCAGTGACCAAGCAAGCCAACAGGAGGCTCTTAACCACAGATCAGCAACTGAGGCCCCACGGTTCTGACTCAGCAGACCAACTCTGAGGCCTCCAGTCCCTGTGCAACAGGCAGATTGCCAGCCCTGGAACCAAAGGCACAACAGGTATAACAATCCTGGACCACCCTAGCACAGTGGGCAAGCCCCAGGGCCTCCAGTGCAGAAAACCAATGACCAGATCCCTGGCCCTCAGTGCAAGAAGCTTGGGACAGTACCCCCTGTACCCCAGGAGCAGAGCTCAATGGTAAAAAATAAGCAGAAAACAAAAAAAGAGCCCTAACCATAGAAAGCTACTATTGCCACAGGGAAGATCAAAATACAAACTCAGAAGAGGACAACACTGTCAAAATGCCTACATATGGAGCCCCTAAAAGAAATATGAATTAATTGTAACCCCAAAACATCCTCTTGGAAAGGTTAAAAAGAATTTTTAAAATTGAGTAAGAGAGATAGAAGAAAAATTAGGAAAAGAAATGAGTTATACAAGAGAATTATGAAAAAAGAGTCAACAGCTTGGAAAAGGAAGCACAAAAATTGATAAAAGAAAACAACTCCTTAAAAATAAAGTTGGCCAAATTTTTTTTAAAAATCCACTGAAGGAAGCAACTCTTATAAACAGAACTGGACAAATGGAAAAGGAGGTACAAAAGCTAACTGAAGAAACGAATTCCTTAAAAATTAGTTGGACAAGTGGAAGCTAATGACTATGAGACATCAAGAATCTGTCAAAAAAAATCAAAAGAATGAAAAAAATAGAAGAAAATGTAAAATAACTCATTGGAAAAATGACCTGAAAAACAGATCCAGAAGAGAAAATTAAGAATTATTGGACTACCTGAAAGCCATGATCACAAATAAAAGAGCCTGAACAGCATCTTTCTAGAAATTACAAGGGAAACTGCCCTAATATACTAGAACCAGAGGTTAAGATAGATATTGAAATAATCTACCAACCACCCACTGAAAGAGATCCCAAAATTAAAACTCCAAGGAATATTGTAGCCAAATTTCAGAACTCCCAGATCAAGGAGAAAATATTACAAGCTGCCAGAAAGGAACAGTTCAGATATCAAGGAGCCACAGTCAGGATTACATAGGATTTAGCAACTTCTATATTAAAGGATCAGACTGCTTAGAATATGATATGCCAGAAGGCAAAAGAGCTTGGATTACAACCATGAATCAACTACCCAGCAAAAATGGGCACAATCTTCTAGGTGAAAAGATGGATATACAATGAAAAAGGGGACTTTCAGACTTTCCTGTTGAACCAGAGCTGAACAGAAAATTTGATCTTCAAATATAAGACTCAAGAGAAGCTTAAAAAGGTAAACAAGAAAGAAAAAAACCATGGTATTCAAACTGTTTCCATCCCTATGTAACTCTTAAGAACTGTATCTCTATTAGGGCAGTTAGAAGGAGTATACTTAGAGGATGTGAGTATAAGCTGACTTTGATGTGATGATAAAAAAATTAAATAGTAAAAAAAGAATTGTACTGGGAGAAGAGGAAAGGGGGAAGCAGAGCAGGATAAATTACATTACATGAAGAGGCATGAAAGACCTATTACAACAGAGGGAATGAAGGGAGGGGGTGAGCATTGTTTGAACCTTACTCGAATTTGGCTCAAGGAAGTAATAATATACCCACTTGGTTGGATAGAAAAATCTATCTTACCCTACAGGAAAAGTAAGGAGAGTAGGAGAGGAAAGGGGAAAGAAAAAGGAGGGGGAGCTGATAAAAAGGAGGGCAGATTGTCAGAAACAAAAAGCTAGTGAGGAGGGGCGGGGTGAAGAGGGAAAAGTATAAATGGGGGGAGGTAGAATAGGATGGCAGGAAATACGCAGTAATCATAACTGTGAATGGGATGCTCCCTCATAAAATAGAAGAAGATAGCAGAGTAGATTAAAAAACAGAATTGAAGCAGATAGACACAGAGTAAAAGTAAAAGGCTGCAGAGTATATTATGCTTCAGCTGAAATAAAAAAAAAAGCAGGGATAGTAATCTTGATCTCAGACAAAACAAAAGCAAAAATAGATCCAATTAAAAAAGACAAGGAAACTGTATCTTGCGAAAAGGTACCATAGACAACAAGGTAATATAAATACTGCAGATATATGCAACAAGTGATAGAGCATCCATATTCTTAGAGGAGAAGTTAAATGAGTTATAGGAAGAAATAGATAGCAAAACTATACTAGTGGAGGATCCCAACTTTCTCCTCTCAGAAACAGATATAGCTAACAAGAAAACAAGAAATGTAGGAGGTGGATAGAATTTTAGAAAAGATAGATATGATAGGCCTCTGGAGAAAACTGAATGAGGATGGAGAGGAATATACTTTTTTCTCAATGGCACATGACACCCAGACAAAAATTGACAATAAAACCTCACAATTAAATGAGGAAAGAAAGAAATATTAAATGCATCCATTTCAGATCATGATGCAATAAAAATTTCATGTAATAAAAAGCCATGGGAAGAAAGATTAAAAGTTAACTGGAACTAAATAATCCTAAAGAATGTGTGTGTCAAACAACAAGTCATAGAAACAATTAGTATTTTTCATCAAAGAAAATGACAATAGCGAGACAACATACCAAAATTTATGGGATGCAGACAAAGCAGTACTTGCAGAAGTTTTATATCTCTAAATATAAGAGCAGATCACTGAATTGGGCATGCAATTTAAAAAGTTAGAAAAAGAACAAATTAAAAATCCCCAATTAAATGCCATATTAGAAATTCTGAAAGTCAAAGGAGAGATTAGTAAAATTGAATGTAAGAAAACTATCAAACTAATTGGGAAAACTCAATAAAATAGATAAACCTTTGGTTAATTTTATTTAAAAGAGAAAGAAGAAAATCAAATTAACCACTACGAAAAGTGAAAAGGGCGAATTCACCAACATTGAAGAGGAAATTAATGCAATAATTAGGAGCTGTTTTGCCCAATCATATGCCAATAAACATGATCATCTAAGTGAAATTGATGAATTTTTACAAAAATATAAATTGCCCATATTAAGAGAAGAGGAAATAAAATATTTAACTCCATTTTTAAAAAAGAAATTGAACAAGCCATCAATGAAATCCCTAAGAAAAAGTCTCCAGGGCCAGATGGATTTACAAGTTAATTCTACCAAACATTTAAAGAACAATTAATTCCAGTACTGTATAAATGATTTGGAAAAATAGGTGGAGTTCTACCAAATTCCTTTTATGATATAAGTGTGGTGCTGATACCTAAACCAACAAGAGCAAAACAGAGAAAGAAAATTGTAGACCAATTTCCCTAATGAATATTGATGCAAAATTTTAAAATAAAATATTAGCAAGAGAGTATAGCAGTTTATTATGAGAATAATGACTATGAACAAGTGGAATTTATATTAGGAATGCAGGGCTGGTTCAATATTAAGAAAACTATTAGCATAATTGACCATACAAATAACAAAATCAACTGAAATACTATGTTTATCTCAATAGATGCAGAAAAAGCTTTTGACAAAATGTAGTACTCTTTCCTATTAAAAAAACAGTAGAGAGAATAGGAATAAATGCAAACAATTATCTGTAATGGGGATAAGCTAGAAGCCTTCCCAATAAGATTGGGGTGAAACAAGGATGCCCATCATCACAGGTACAATTCAGTATACTAAAAATGTTAGCTTTAGCAAATTGAAGGAATTAGACCAGATGATGAGGAAAGAAAACTATCACTCTTTGCAGATAATATGATGGTATACTCAGAGAATCCTAGAGAATCAACTAAAAAACTACTCGAAATAATTAACAACTGTAGAAGAGTTATAGGATATATAATAAATTCACATAAATCATCAGCATTTCTACATATTACCAACAAAGTTCAACAAGAAGAAATCCCATTTAACTGTAGACATTATAAATTATTTGGGAGCCTACTTGCCATGACAAACTCAGAAACTGTATGAACACAACTATGAAACGCTTTCCACAAAAATAAAATTTGTTTACAAACGGAAAAATATCACTTTGCTCTTGAACAGGCCAAGCTAATATAATAAAAATGACAATCCTACCTAAATTAATTTACTTATTCAAACTACCAAAAATTATTTTATAGAACTAGGAAAAATAATAACAAAATTCATCTGGAAGAATAAAAGGTCAAGAATGTTAAGAGAACTAATAAAAATGCAAAACAAGGTGGCCTCGTTGTACCAGATGTAAAACTCTATTATAATTCACAGTCATCAAAATTATTTGATACTGGCTAAGAAATAGAGTGATGGTTCAGTGAAATAGATTAGGTACACAAGACACAGTGGTAAATTATTATAGTAATCTGCTGTTTGAGAAACCCAAAGACCCCAGCTTCTGGGATAAGAACTCACTGTATGACAAAAACTGCTGGAGAAACTTGAAAATAGTATTATAGAAACTAGGCATAGACCAACATCTTACATCATATGCCAAGATAAGGTCAAAACGGGTTCATGATTTGGACATAAAGGCTGATAACATAAGCAAGTGAAGAGAACAAGGAACAGTTTACCTATGAGATCTATGGAGAAGGGAAGAATTTATGACCAAATGAGATAGAGGACATTATAAAATGCAAAATGGATAATTTTGATGACATTAAATTAAAAAGATTTTGCGGAAACAAAACCAATGCAACCAAGATTAGAAGGAAAGCAGAAAAAAGGGAAACGGTTTTTACAGTGAATGTTTCTAATAAAAGTCTCATTTCTCATATTTGAGTCAAATTTATAAGACTATATAATATAGTCTTATAGTCAAAGGATATGAAGTGGCAGTTTTCAGAAGAAGAAATTAAAGCTACCTATATTCATAAAACTATTGATTAGAGAAATGCAAATTAAGGCAGCTTTGACATACTACCTCACACCTATCAGATTGGTTCATATGACAGAAAAGGAAGATAAAAAGTGTTGGAGAAGATACTGGAAATTGGGACATTAGTGCATTTTTGGTGGAGTTATGAACTAATCAAGAGAGCATTTGGAACTATACCCAAAAGGCAATCAAACTGTTCATCCAGCAATACCACTGCTAGGTCTGTATCCCAAAGAGATCATAAAAAAGGGGAAAGGACCTACATATACAAAAATATTTATAGCAGTTCTTTTTGTTGTGGCAAAGAATTGGAAACTGAGGGGGGATGCTCATCAGTTGGAGAAAGGTGAGCGAGTTGTGGTATATGAATGTAATGCTATTGTCATATAAGCAGTGATGAGCAGGTGGATTGCAGAAAAACCTGGAAAGGTGCACATGTACTGATGCTGAGTGAAGTGAGCAGAACCAGGAAAAGATTGTACACAGTAAGAGTAACATTTTGTGATGATCAGCTATGCTTGACTTAGCTCTTCTCAGCCATACAGTGATCCAAGACAATTCCAAAATATGATGGAAAATGCTATCCACATCCAGAGAAAGAACCATGGAGTCTGAATGCATATTGAAGCATACTATTATCACTTTTTTTAAATGACTTTTCCCTTTTGTCCTGTTTCTTCTTACACAATATGACTGATGTGGAAATACGATTTACATGATTACACATTTATACCCTGTATCAGGTTGCTTGCTATCTTGGGGAAAGAGAGAAAAATTTTGAAATTCAAATCTTATAAAAATGAATGTTCAAAACTATTTTACATATAATTGGAAAAAAGTAAAATACTATTTACAAAAAAGTCAGAATTTTTATTATCCATAAAAATGGGGATAACTCCTGTTTCACAATTTTGTTTTCATAATTTTTGTTACCAAATGAGATATGTGTAAAATGCCTTTTTATTTGTAAAGTCTATGTAAACATGTAATATTTCTCTATTCCTGTATCATAATTTTTTCTGGCACAACTTCTTTATGGGTGCACAGTGAGGTTTTTCTTAGATCTCCCATTATAGCTATGATGAAATCTAACTACCCTCAGCCCGAGAGTTGATAACTACCAGGGCAGAACTATCGCTATGACTAGCTATAGCAATAGTCAGCTATCTGTAAGAGAACCTTGATTTCCCCAGGTAGGAGGACATGTGATCACATCTTACGTTTTCCTGGATTTAAAGGCTTTCCTCCCAACTTCGTGCTTCACTCATTATTTTTCTAACCTCTTAAATCATATCTTTAAGGACACATCAGAGAAAATCTACAGAAAAGAATAGATGACACCATTCTCCTCCCATTCCCTCAGCATAAGTTAAAAAAAAAAGTATCCTGTCATAAAATCTAAGTATCATAAATGTAAAACTGGAAGGAACCTTTAAGGTCATCTAGTCTAAAACCTTCATTTTAAAAGATGAAGGTAATCAGGCCACAGAGAGAAAATTGACTTGCCAGGAATTAGGATTTGAACCAGGGTCCTTACATCAAAGCCAGCACACACTCCTTCTATTGTACCATGAGAACCAAGTCTCTTACTTCTATGCCCACTGGAGAAAAAAAATGCTGTCATTTGTAATAAATATAATTTCAGTACATCCATAAACTTTTGTCAAAGATCTGGCACCTAATATAAGAAAGGTATCATTATATATTATTATAACACTTGTGTGAGACCTAGATATGTACTAGTCACTTCCTCTTTTGAGGGAAGTAGTCAGGGGCCCATGGAAATATGTAGTAGATTCTCTTGGTGAATCAGGCCTTAGAGGGCTCAGGGGGGACTTAGGCTCACCTCTAGATCTTAAATCAGTTCACTAAAAAGTTTAACAAAGAAAAATTTCAACTAAAGGTAGTAGAACTGTTTGTCAAAACAATAACTAGCTTTTTTTCTTTATAACTGAAAGGCAATTCAGTTCATGGAAATTTAAGCTTATTCGGGGATTAAGGGATTGGGGCATCACAACTGAGGTAACTGTCTCCAGGGCCAAGGAATTATTTATAATTGATCCCTTGCTATTATCATTCTCATACACATTCTGTGTAGTAAACAGTTTTTAAAACTTGGTTCAGTGGTAGAAATAGGCAACCTGAACTCCTTTGTTCAAGTGCTATTTTTAGAATTTGCTCACTTGTCTCAGTGTGACCTGAGGCTGTAGTAATGGAGATGTGTGTTGAGCTAGGAGACAGTTGGAGGGAGAAGAATAAAGTCTGGAACGGAGAATTTGGAAGTCATGTCTACAAAATACTGAAATTGGATTTGACACTTTTAAATCTTACATTTTGGCAGTTGTTAATGTATTTAGAACTAAGTTGTGGATTAAATACTACCAGATGCACAAGTTACTTAGTTAGATGTCAGAAACTTCAGCATTCTCAAACCAACTGACTAGCATTTATTTGTTTATTTTCAAAGTTATATTAATGACTTTTTTTTACATCACAATCATTTTCTAAAATCATTCCCATTTCCATTAAATCCTCCAATTATGTGAAATAGAAGATTTTTTCCCCACTAAATTAATGCTAGAAATGACCATACAAGGTAAAATGAACAATTTTGATTACATAAAACTGAAAAGCTTCTGCCCAGAATAAAATACATTTGGGACCAGAAGGAAGCAGTTAACTTGGAACAGTTCTTCACAGCAGATCTCTTCAACAGAGGTCTAGTATCCAACATGCATAAAAAACAGACACAAATATGTAAAAAATAGAGCAATTTCCAATAGATAGGTGGCCAAAGGATGTGAACAGATAGTTCTCAAATGAACAAATGCAAGCTGTTGACAACCATACGAGGGAAAATGTTCCACATCGCTAATAGGAAAAATGCAATTAAAATCATCCCGAGGTTCTATATCTTGCTTAATCAAGTTGACACAAATGACATAAGGGGAGAATGCCAGTTGTTGGAGGGGGATTGGGAAGGTAGGCACACTAATGCATTATGAATTGGTGAAACAATCGTGGAAAACAATTTGGAACCATGCCTCAGAAGTCACTAAGCTCTCTATACCCTTTGGCTCAGTTGTACTACTGTATCAAAGAGGATAGACAGAGGATATGGATCTATATGGTCAAGACTATTTATGGCAGTCCTTTTTACTACAAAATGTGGCAAAGAATTGGAAAGAAAATTGCCTGTCTTTTGAGAAATTAGAGCAAATGAATGCAATTTGATTTTATTGTATCATAAGAATTCAATTCAGTAAACATTTATTAAGCAACTAATGTGTGCCAGGCACTGTGCTAAGTGCCGAGGAAACAAAGAAGAAAAAGAAAAAAGACAGCCTGCATTTCAACTGCTTACAGTCTAAGGGAGGGAAGGGGGAAAGACAACACACAAAAGGATGCTGGAAAGGAGAGACACCAAGGGCTATCCCATAGCTACCCAGATGGAAGCATCTTGTTCTGTGGAGTTGAAGACAGGCAGAACTTCAAGATGCAAAGTTGAGTGAGAAATAAGAAATATGACAGAGTCTGAGGAATATGGAAAAACTTAAGAACTCATGCAAAGCAAAATATGCAAAATATAGAAGGGTCAGTATGATAATATGGAAAAACTTATGAACTGATGTTCAAAACGAACAGAAGTGAGAGAACAGCTTACACAATGACCACAATATACTGAGGAAACAACTCTGAAAGACCTCAGAATTTTGACAAAGCAGCAACCAATAATGACTGTAAAAGACTGAGCTTGAAGCAAATCTTTAACCTTTTGATAAAAAGGTATAGAATCATACATGCATTCACAGATAATTCCAATATTTTGGTTTGTTTTGCTTGACTATACATATTTCTTAAAATTGAGGTCTTCTATATGGTGTTGGTGGTAAAGAGGTGAATTAGATAATTAGGTGAATTACATAATACATTTGGGGTATAGGGAAGAGCATCCCTAAAGCATTTCAGAAGTTGTACACACAGGAAAAAAGAGGGTAATCTAAGGAAGGGATCAAAAAAGAGCCATTTGTTTCTACCTGGAGTGGAAGAAGAATTTAGTATTTTTCATTTCTGGCACAAATGAAAAAATAAAAAAAAAACATTAAATACTCATTTTAAAATTTATTTAATTTTAAATTTCTCTGGTTAGTGAGAAACCCAAAGGGATGCGGATCCATCTTGCTTTTGAAAATCTATCTGTCCAGGCCATTTCTTATTTATGTTATGAAGAGTTCAAAATCGAAAACAAAATTACGTAATCAAGATGAAAGGAGTAAAACATATAATAGTTTTGTTTTAGGCAGATCAGTAATGTCAACTTTTGACTTATGGTACAACCCTGGGAATCATTTTGCTAAAATCAATCTGTGTTTAATTACTTCCTCGAAGTATTCTGCATTCAGCCCTGTCAAAGGTGAACTTGAGATGCTTCCGTTAATTTAACTAATCAAAGACATGTTTCCTCTTAGGGTGATTTTACCCTAATCAGTTTCAAGGTGGGCAGAGTGAATCCTTTCTGGGCTGAGCAAGCATCTACCTTAAGAAACCAGTTAAGCTTTCAGTAAGAATAGTGGGGAAGAGATTTCTCTGCAGAATATCATGTCAGAATTGAGCATTAATAAAGACTGATAAGGTTTCTAATTCAGATTAGACTAAGGACTTCTGACTATAGTACTGCCCTAATATTAAGTTTCAATATGTGGGCTAAAGAGGAAACAGGAAGGAGGGAGACTGTTAAGATGCTTCCATACTGTTTAAGTCATTGTCTGTCTATCTATCTATCTACATATCTATTTACCTACAGATATAAATACACACTCTATGCTATATAATCTCACAATTTCTGGAATGGTCCTCTTCATTCTTCATATTTTGAAATGTTAGTGATCATTTGTAATTATTGAATTAATCATAAATCAGAATAAAAAGTATATATATAGCATTACGTAATGCCAGAGAAGAAATCCTTTCTCTAATGTTAGCCTATATCCTTTGAAATAATGAGAGAACTGGACCTAACATAGGAATATCTACATCACAAAAATTAGTTTATCATTATCCTATATGGCCAAACACTGAAAACCTTTGATTTCTCAAGTGCTCCCCTCAAAAAGAGGAGTTACCACTGCAGAACTCCGTTCCACCCGTCCGTGGTAGGTGGTAGGAGTTCTGAACGTAGAGTTGAGATCTGGGTCCTAGTAACATTTTTTTAAACTTGCTGTGTGACCACAGCAATTACTTAATCTGACTGAAATTTAGTTTTCTCTTGTGTAAAATTGGTATAATACTACCAGTTCTATAAATTAAAAAAAACAAGCTCTCCTTGTAACATAGAAAAAACAATTAAGCAAAACAAACCAACATTGACTGCAAGGTTTGCAGCCTTCTAGGTCTCGAGTTCCCCATTTCTCTACCAAGGGAAGGAAAATGTCTTTCATCATCTATTCTCCAAGGCCATCGCTGGTCAAGTAATTAATCAGAGTTTGGCTGCTGCTAAGTATTGTGTTTGTGTTATAGTAGTCACTGTGTACCTTGTCCTCCTGATTGTATTCAGCATCGGTTCTTACAGATAGTTTCCCATCCTTTGCTGAATTTCTCATATTTGCCATTTTTTATTTTGATCAGATATGATTCCATCCACGTGTGGAATTTCCTCTGCGTTTTCATGTCAGCATGTTCTCGGCAATTTATGGTCCTGGAGAGTTGCCTGCAGCACTCGGAGGCTAAGTGACTTGTCCAAGGTCACACAGTTAGTTTGTGGCTGAGATGCATGTCCAGAAAGATCCCGTGTTCTTAGGCATAGCCTCAGAAGAGGCTACATCTGTTAATATCAATTAGCATAAAGTGCAGCTAAGATGGTATTGTTATTTTTTATAAAGTAGAACTTGACTTGTGGGCATGTTTGGATTTTGAGTAGCCCTCTAGATCAGAGAAAGGCAATCTCCATGTGTTCCTTCTGACTTGGAAAAGTTCAACAAAGATGGGGAATGTGTGGCTTCGAGGTCATGTGTGACCTTCTAGGTCCTTGGGTGTGGTCTTTTGATTGAGTCCAAGTTTTACAGAACAAATCCTTTTTTTAAGGGGATTTGTTCTGTGAAGTTTGGATTCAGTCAAAGGGCTGCACTAGAGGGCCGCGTGTGGCCTCAAGGCCAAAGGTTCCCCACTTTAATAGCAGAGGTAGGTAGCTAGGCAGCATGGATAGAATGTTGGGCCTGGAGTCAGAAAGACTCCTCTTCCTGAGTTCAGATCTGGTCTCAGGTACTTACTATCTGTGTGACCCTGGGCAAATCACTTCACCCTGTTTGCCCCAAGTTTCCTCATCTATAACAAGCTGGAGAAGGAAATGGCAAAATCACTCCAGTATCCTTGCCAAAAAAAAACCCAAAAGTGGGGTCTTGGAGAATGAAACAAAACAACAGCAGCAATGCTGAGTAGTGACCAGAAGAGCTGGTCTTAAAGCCAGGAAGATCTGGGTTCAAGTTCTGTTTCTGAAACATGCTGGTTATGACTTTTCCTTAAGTCCATGTCTGATCATGTCACTCCCTGTTACCTCCAAGATCAAATATAACTGATGTTAAATAAAGGAGAATACCCACTGGAGGAATCCAAAGATTCTTGAAATATTTACTCTGACAAACCAAGAGAGCTTTGTCAGAACAGTGGGGAAATTATGGTGTGGTTTACTTGACATCCATTGTGGACTGAAGTTTTTAGGGGTTGCCACTAGACAGCCATATGATACCTTAAGTAAAACCAATTGCATCAGGCAAATTTCTAGTGAAATGGCATGGAAAGCATGAAAAAAATACCTCTTGGGGTATTTGGCATCATTATAAGGCCAACAGTTTAAATGTAGATAATTTATAGTCAGGGTTGAGGCATATAGGAAAAATGACATGGTCATTCATTCTCTCACTGGTTCATATCTCTTTGATCTTCTACCAGTAAAGTGGGCAAATAACAAATGAGAAGAGGGATGACATGTCCTTAGATCAGCAAATGTATATCTTTGGCATCTTCAGTACCCAAGATCTGTATCACAAGATACTAGTAGAATATTAGGAGTGATAGTGACTGCTGTAGCTCCTGAGAGACCTCACAGCAATTTTTCTTTTGATGAGACTTTTATCACTTAATTTTAATAATAGATCATCTGTCTCTTGGCTGGCCTGGTGAAGTTCAACTAATTCTTTGAGTATTCCTTTGTTCATTAGGCTCATGTCTGATAAGGCAAATTTAAAAGGCTTCAAGTTTGCAGTATGTTTTTGCCCTTAGAAGTATACGTAATGAAACATGAATGACTAATGATTGTACTCCCAGTTGGAGAATGAAAACTCTCTAAGAATTGGCTGGGGGTTAGAATCCCAGCCCTGTGTTAGAAGAACTCACTCTTCCTTCGTGATTCCTGTAGCTCTCACATGAAAGCATTATTTGAGGTTGTTGCTTTTTCAGTCATGTCCAACCCGTTGTTACCCCTTTTGGGGTTTTCTCGGCCAAGATACTGGAGTGTTTTGCTCTTTACTTCTCCAACTCATTTTGCAGGTGAACAACTGAAGCAAACAGGGTTAAGTGACTTACTAGGACAGCTAGTAAGCGTTTGAGGTTGGATTTGAACTCAGGAAGATGAGTCTCAATGACTTCTCATCTGGCACTTGTTCCACTGTACGACCTAGCTGCCCCATGAACGAAGGCACGCAAGGAAATATGAGGACAGGATCAAACACAAATGTTTATTAGGCATAAGATTAGATGAGTTAGATTCAGAATGTGAGAACACAATTAGAAATGGGTTCTAGTCACACCAATCTGAAGGAAGGTGTGCGGGAGAATGTGGAGGGGAGGAGGGGGGTTGTAGGACCACCAGTTTCTCCATGTCTGTTTTTCTTCAGCAATCCAGGCATCTGATCAAACATAGGCCTAAGAGAGGTGGACAGACAGGCATGTAGTAAATATTTGTTGAAATGAATTGGTCATAGTGACATCTGCAGTTCCCTGTTTCAAACCCAAACCTCAATGAAGACTGCAAAAGGTTGTGTGTGTGTGTGTATGTATTCATACACATATATACACACAGACAGAAATATCTATATTTAGTTGGATATACCTCTCCACTTATCTGTATAGTGTTTACCTCTGTCATCCTCATTGAAGCTTGGGTTTGAAATAAAGAACTACAGAAGTCATTGCCACTACTTCAACTCAGTAAACATTTATTAAGCCCCTTTTGTGTGCCAGGAACTGTACTAAGCACTGAGGAAACAAATAAGAAAAAGGAAGACAGTTGCACTCAGATTGCTTACAACCTAATGAGAGAAGACCACACCCACAAGGAAGCTGGACACCAGGGTATACCCAGTATGGGGGCACCTTGTTCCATGGAGCTGAAACCAGGTAAAGCTGCAGATGCCAAATGGAGTGAGCTAGAGGTCTGTTTCTGCCCTCTCTAAAAGAAGGCTTTGAGAGGAGTCTAGCCAGAGGAGGCTGAGGGAAGTGTTTTCCAAGGCTTGAGTCAGTGGCATGATGAAGAAATTTGAAGGGATGAGCGAATTCTGAGAGGGATATCCTCTTCTGTGGAGTGGAAACCAAGCAGAGCTACAGATGCAAACACTGCCAAAGCCTCGCTGCTGGTCCACGTGTGCAGGAAGAACCTACTATTTCCTCCTTTCCTCGTGTCCTCTCTCCACTCTTCCCTCTTCTTCTGGTATCTTCTCTCTTCTTGGAGAAATTCTCTAAAACTCTGGCTATTAAGGAAAATCCCACCCTCCAGTGCTCTTCTCTCATTAGCTTCCTCTCTTCCCTCACTGGGAAGAAATAGAATGAACAGGGTCCTTTGTGACTTAGGTCCTCTTGAATACTGACAGCCCAAGTCTAATCCTGAGGGCTGAAACACTTGGAAGTATTTTCCTCCTAGTCAGATAATGAACTTCATGTGATAAACTCGGAAATCCTCTTATCCAACCGTCATCTATCGGCTTTTCATCTTTCCCTCTGCCTTCTCTTATTAAACTAGACTCTTCATCCACACCATGCTCTTCAACCCCTTGACCCCTCACTTCTCTTTCAGGCAATCTCCCCCACATTAGCTACTCCTCTTCTCCCCATCTTGACCCCTTGGTGAACCATTTCAACTCTACACTGTCCTCCATCCTCCCCTCTTTAAAACCTATAAGTACAAACCCTCATCACTTCATGCCTTGACTACTGCAATAGCCTGTTGATGGGTCTGCCTGCCAGAAGTCTCTCCTCATGCCAATCTATTCTCCATTCAGACACTAAAGTGATTTTTTCCTAAATCACAAGTCTCATCATGTCACTCCCTTACTCAGTAAACTAATGGCTCCCCATTGCCTCCAGGAGCAAATACAAAATGCTCTGTTTGGCCTTCGGAAGCCCTTCATAACCTAGCCCATCTTTACCTTTCCAGTCTTTCTAGACCTTACTCCCCAACAGAGATACTCTTTGATCTGGCCATACCCCCTCTTAGGTGTCCCGCACACAAGGCATTCCATTTCTTGGCTCTGGGTATTTTCTCTGGCTGTCCCCATGCTTGGAACTCTATACCCTATTCACTCTATTAACCTCCTGGTTTCCTTTAACCCAACTAAATCCCAACTTCTATAGGAATCTTTCCCTTCCCCTCTCAGTTCTAGTGTTTTCACTCTTTAATTATTTCCTATTTATCTGTATATAGCTTCCTTGGTATATATTTTCCTAAATATTTTCTCCACCATTAGATTACAAACTCCTTGAGGGCAGGGACTTTCTTTTGTCTCTTTTTGTATCCCTACTGTTTAGCATAGTACCTGGTACATAGTAGGTACTTAATAAATGTTTATTGAATGAATGAATGAATGTGATGAGACTTTAATTTGGCAAACACTTATTAACCTCTTCCCATATACAATTCGTGAGGTCAAGCAGGATACAAAGACAACAGTCAAGGAGTTTAACCGAAGAGTGAGGGAGGGAATAAACATTTATATAGTTTCTACTATGTGCCAAACACTGTGCTAAGTACAAAACCCTGAGAAGTAGGTGTTGTTATTATTTCCACTTTGCCGTTGAGGAAACTGAGGCAAATAGAGACTAAGTGACTTACCTAGAGTCATAGGGCTAGTAAGTGTCTGAGGCCATGTTTGAACTCAGGAATTTCTGTGCAATGTACCATCAGCTGCCTCTGAGGAGAGGAATAACTAGGAGAAAATACTAATAATTGGGAGGGTATGGGGGAAGAAAAAAGACAGGTGAGCTTAGAAGGAAGTTGGGGATAGTGAGTGGCAGAGGGAAGGAGGAAAGAAAAGGCAGAGGTTAAGTGAGCACCCCAAAGGAGACACAGAAGGATAAGTAAGTCAATTAAATAAGCTAGAATTTAAAGTATGTGAAAGAGGAGTATCTGGAAAGGTTGGCAGGTCCCAAGTGGTAGAGGCCTTTAAGAGATCTTTGGAAAGTAAAAACTCCCAAATCATGTGTAGTATAGATTTTTTTTTTTGTATGTCATGTCCTACTCTTCACGATACTATTTGAGGTTTTCTTGACAAAGATCTTGGAGTCTTTTGCCATTTCCTTCTCCAGCTCAATTTATAGATGACTTGCCCAAGGTCATACAGCTAGTGATTGTCTGAGGCTGAATTTGAACTTGGCTCTTCCTGTCTCCAGACCCAACACTCTATCCGCTGTAGCTGGCCACAAAATATTGACTAGCAGTGGAGAACCTGCCATCTCGAGGCCACATGTGGCCTTCTAGGTCCTTGGGTGAAACCTTTTGACTGAGTGCAAGTTTTACAGAACAAATCTTTTTATTAAGGGGATTTGTTCTGTGAAGTTTGGATTCAGTCAAAGGGCCACAAGGCCAGAGATTTCCCACTCCTGATATAGACAGTGATATGTGAAAGTAAGGAAATATCACTAGATGTCCCAGGTGAATTCGCTTCAACTGGTGGAGATAAACTGCATTTTTAGTTCCTGAAAGAACTGTTAGAAATGATTTCCATCAATAATGTTTGAAAGAGGAGAGTAAAGAATGAGATTGAAATAGGTCAGATGTTGTTCTGGTTTTTAAGCGTGAGAAGAGAAAGGCATCTGAAAATTACAGGCCAGAGTGGTTGACTTTCATTCCTGCCAAAGTATGTTGGTAAAGGGATGGTTAGTAAACCTCAAGAAAAGGAAGCAGTGATCACAAAGAAACTTCATGATTGCATCAAGAACAAAGCTAGACTAGTCTAATGAAAGAGTTACTCAACTGATAAGAGCAATAATATAGAAAAAAGTTTAAACAAAGCATTTGTTTTATGTTCTCGTGAAAAAGATGGAAAGATGTGGACTGGACAATGACAAAAGTCAGCAAGCATTTACTGAGTATCTGCTTTGTGCCAGGGTCCTATGCATAGTGATGGGCATACAAAAAAAGGCAAAAGAAAAAATTAATCCCTATCCTCAAGGAGCCCACAGTCAGAAACAGTCAGTCTTGCATCACTAACTGCCTGTTTTGATATTTCAAATTGTATGTCCCATAGACATCTAAAGCTCAACATGTCCCAAACTATAGCTTGCCTTTTTTGACAAAATCCTCTCCATTCCCCTATTTCTGTTGCAGGAAACACTACCGTTTAATGTTCGAAGTTCACAACTTCTGTGGTACCTTTGACTCATCCCCTGAATGATCAGACATAATTCATTTAGTTGCCAGATCTTGTGTTTCTGTCTTCTAAAGCTTCCTTGCATCTGATACCTTCAGCCACCTCCCCGGTTCAGGTCCTCTTCATTTCTTGCCTGGATTATTATTGCATAATAGGTGCAATATGAAAATGGTCTCCCTACTCCAAGTCTTGATAGATAACAATCCATCCACACATCTGCCAAAAGTGATTTTCCTAAAACATTTGGTGATGTAACCCCTACTCAGTAAACAGAGTGACTTACAAACATCTCTAAGATCATTTTGGCAGTAAAGTCCTTACAAGTCCCAAACCGAAATGTCAAGCCTAGTCTTATCTTGCTCTCCTCCCTTCCCTCTTTGGGTCAGCCAAATACATCTTCTTGCTGATCTTGTGTCACATGATTCGTTCTCCCATTTCCTGCCTTTGCATTGGCAGTCCTCTATGCCTGGGAAATGTGATTTATTCCATTCTCACCTCTTTCTTTTAGAATCCGTTGGATTCTTTAATACTCAGCTCAAGCAACACCTTCCACATGAAGCCTTTCCTGATTCAAAAGCTCCTTGTGCCCCACCCCCAAATCACCCTGTCTTTGTTTTCTATATATTGTACATAGACTTAAGTACATATTATGTCCCCAAACAGAAACTGCTTGAGGATCAAGGACTGTTTCATTATTGTCTCTACATTCTTAGTGTTTATTTAGCACAGTGCCTGGCACGTGGTAGGTGCCTAAAAATGCTTGTCAATTCATTTATTCTCTCAGATTAATTTGATTTTGGTCCTAGAGAAACAGTTTCTTCCCATTTGTGGTCTCATCTTGGGTTCAAAATGTATCATTTCCTTTCTGCTAAAAATCAGCTAAATGACATTTTATTGTAATTTGTAGCACCTTTGGGGTGATACACAGAATTATGGAATTTTACAAGGGGACCTTAAGTGCCGTCTAATTCAACCCATGTATGCACCCATACATTGCAAATGTTACCCAGAGGTCTAGGGTTTAATATTATCCTGTGTTTATCTGGAACTAGAATCTTTTTATGTTCCTGAGGGTATTATGATTTTTTAATTGTAATTGCACATGGGTGTGTGCTATGCAAGTAGTATTATTGCCTGTGAAATCACATAGGTGACATATACAAGCAAAATTATTCTTTTAACTGAAAACTACAAATATCACTGGCATAGATTAGATTTTCCAAATACCATATCTGTATATCACTATCAGAAATGTTACTGAGGAAATTGTATGCATGAGGCAGGTTACAAAAATGATACCCTATATGAAGACCAAACCTCTAACCCTGAGGCTGATGGTGGCACCCCATTACCTTGCCAAATCTTTCTCAGTCATCTGATTGAGAGGTCAGGGTCAGTAAGGTGTTTGTGCAGCAGTGCAGGCCACACCCACCTCCTCTGTGAATGGGAAAATGCCCCTCTCATAGTCAGTCCCTGTTGGACTTTTTGGCTAGAAAAATCTCTGCCTGAAATGGAAGAAAGATTGCTCATAATCTCTATGACATTAACTATATGGGAATTTAGGAAATGTTGAAATTAAAATGCATTGTATTAATAGGTTAACTTAAGAGTCTTGGTTTTATAGCACTGTTAAATTATGGTTTGTGGACTATGTTACTTAAATTATTCAGTGAGGAGCAAATGCCAGCTCTGTTCAAATCAAAAGAAAAAGGGAATGAACTTAGAAGCAATAGGAAAAATCAAGGTTAGGTACTAGGAATAACTTTTGGATTAGAATACCCAAAGTGTCAGCGCATCAGCTAAAGCTGGAGGCCTCAGAAGTGTTGATGACACTTTTCCAATATGAGGAGTGTAAGTATCTGTGATGCATGAGCAGACACTAATCCAGATGCAAATTTAATAGTTTTGGATTTCTGAAATACTTTTTTCTTCTTGAGTACCAGCTTGCTTTTGACCGTGGTGTATTTCATCAAACTTTGTGTATATGTACAGGTGTGATAATTTATACCTGCTTTTCAGATTTTTTATTCTATTTATTAAGTCACACCTACCATAATCATGGGTAGCTAGGTGGCATAGTGGATAGACCTGAAGTCAGGAAGACCTGAGTTCGAATTTATCCATAGACACTTAAGCTGATGACCATGGGCAAGTCACTTCACCTGTTTGCCTCAGTTTCCTCATCTGTAAATTGAGCTGGAAAAGGAAGTGGCAAATAATTCCAGTGTACTTACCAAGGAAACTTACCACTGAAAAGGGACTGAAAATGACTAAACACAATATTCACCTCTTTTAACATGACATGTCCTAGTTGCCTTATCAGGAAATAAATAATATTATATAAATTAGTACTATATTTTTATAGAAGCAAAGGTTTTCAAGGAATAGTATACACTCCAAAAATGGTACATAGATGAACTGGGTCAAGGACCATTCATTTTGCTAAATAGTGGTGAGCAGAGAAAGCCATTCCAAGACACACATACTAAAAAGTGCTGTCTTGGACAATAGACACAGAGGCACATATAGTGACAACAATCTAACCATGCCCTCTGGTGCATAGAAAGTAGAAGGAAAAGATAGAACTGTAATTGTAAAACAATACTAAAAGCTCCTTATTAAAATGGTCTGGTGAGGTCTTTGAAACTTTTGTTGGAGTTTTTTCATTTCAGTTATGTCCAATTCTTCATAACCCCATTTGGGGTTTTCTGGCAGATACCGGAATGGTTTGCCATTTCCTTCTCCAATTCATTTTACAGGTGAGGAAACTGAGGCAAAAAGGGTTAAGTGACTTACCCAGAGTCACACGGTTAGTAAGTATCTGAGGCCAGATTTGAACTCAGGAAGATGAGTCTTCTTGAATTTCAGGTCTGGCATTCTATCCACTGTGCTACCTCGCTTGCCCTTTGAGGAATACTATATTTATTTGCATGTTGCTTCCCTTTTCCACTACCTGTGTGTTTTCACCCTGCTCCGTAGCTGTACTATTTCAATATTAAGTCAATCCAATGATGTGGGTGCTCCCTAACATGGTACAGATTGCAACACGTGCACTCTTCATTCTGAATAACTTTGCCTGTCTCCCATTAAGTGGTCCATGAGAAGGTCACATGATGTGCCAGATGTCTTCCTCTTATTTCTTGCATATGGATTATCCTTGTGTTCTCTCTTGGTATGTGACCAGCCTATCTCCCTTTTTTCTAGTTGTGCATCTCTTTCAATATCTTGTAGGACATCTTGTCCATGCAGCTCTCTGTTTGTAATGTAAATTAGCCTATTTACACCTAGACCTCTGGCATCCCAGTAATTCACATTGTTGATTCCCCTGAGCTTGTACTAAAGTGATTTGCACCTGTTATCATTGAAACAGCGTTAATGATGGTTTGTATATGTTTGTATGCGCATGCGTGTGTGTGTGTATGATACTGTTTCAGGGAAAAGCTCGGGGTCATTCAAAGGGCTGCACAATTTCCTATTTGCATTCTAGTTATTTTCCGTTCATCGTTCATCTGCGCATCTGCAATATCTGTCTAAGATCGATATGCATCCAGTCCTATTCATATTTGGAAAAAATAAAGAAAACTCTTTGCCATGCTTCCTCTCCTACATTCTCTTACCATTACTAACCTTGTTTTGAAATAGAAAGCACTGCTGCCAACGGAAATTTCTCCAGTCATTTCTGTACAGACGTTGTTCTTGTAGGGCAAACCAGTTAGATTAGCAGAATGGGCAAGTTGTTTACTCCTGGCTCCAGTGAAAGAGAGTTCTATCGCTTTCTGTTGTTTCTCCCAATTCTGTGCTGGCCTATCATACCTTTTCCCTGTCACCCTCCTGTATTCCTTGAGCTGCAGATACAGGGTTCTCCTTCCTGCCTGCAGTTATGTCCAATTCTTGTAGGAAGATATTCTGGTAGGAATATCCCCACTTTCAGTAAGCCAGACAAGTGCTTGCTTCATGATCTGGACTCAGAGTATTCATTAAACATTGAACTTGAAAATTGAAATAAATTCCAAATATAAGTAATCACTTTTAGCCCTCTTTTAACTCCTTTTTTTCTCTCCCAAATTTACACCACTTGGCTGCCTAGAATGAGTCAGTTCTTTCAATCTAAGAAGAATTTTTCAAGGACAGGAGAGATATCTGGGGGCAAAAAAGGAAGGAACAGTAGGAGATTTAGATGTTAATTAACTTGACTAGTGATTGTTTAACTCTGGACAGTTTGCAGTTCCTTAGTAAAAAAAGTTTTTTAGAATATCCAACACTAATGAACGACTGAGGTTGCCAGTAAATCGAAATATATATACAAGGGTTGATTCTGTACCACATCCTGAAACTCCCCCGACAAACTGTCAGGAGAAAAATTGTAAGCATTGGCAAATTAAAGCTGTCCCAGGCAGACAAGGAAACTATGAAAGATTGTGTCTCTGGCAGTGCAATGGTCAGACATAGCTTCTCTATAGGGGGAAATATATACTTGTATACTTGGGATCTGTGTATTTGGGATAGGTATATGTAGTGATTGAGTAGACCAGAAGACTCAAACTCAGACTTTTAATTACTTCCTAGTGTTTTGAAGTGGTTCTCACAGTGCTAGCCTGAGGTCCACTGGGAACCTGTGAGAGCCCATTTCAGAAACAGTAGCAGAGCCAGATAATTTTTGGATTCAGTTTGTTCTTAAATATTTGTTCTATCAGTTGCATCATCTTTTAATAGGTTCTATGGTTCCTGAAGTCCCAGACTTTGCCTAATCTCTTTCTCTCTTTTGTATATAATAGACATGTAAAACAAACAAATAAATGAAGCACTTATTGACTTTAGACCTCACACGGCCTACAATGAATGAATATAATCTCTATCCCTCTAATCTAACAATCAACTTTCAACTGTAACTGAATTCCCATTTTTTTTAAAAGGAAGTTTTTAGTGGTTTCCAGGAATGTTTAAAAACCAGACTATTAAAATCTCCCGTAAAGCATAACCTTTCTTGTAATATTGTGCTACTATTTATTAAAATAGATTCTTGTTTATTGAAAAGTTATTAATATCTAGGCTATCTTGCTTTCACCCAAATCCTAAAAAGATTTTGGTGCCTAGAGTAACATTGTACAGAGTGTGTCTAATTCCATAAGCCACATGGAAGCTTAAATACGTAGGAGTTCTTTTTTAAATGGTAATAGCTGTACACATATTTGGTCCAATATTCTGATACATAAAATCTTAAGAGCATACATCCAAGACCATCTTTTCTAACCCCCTCATTTTACATATATGGAAACTTCATCTCTTAGAGATTAAATGACTTGCCCATTGTCATACACTGAGTAAGCTTCAGAGGTCAGAGGTGAACTCAAGATCTCTGACTCTAGATTCAATTAATTCCCTTTCTCCTGTATCATGCTGTTACATGCAGCTTTTTATGATTCTTATATTCCCTACCCTAAACTTTCATTAGGTGCCCTTTTGTTTTGACTCTGACATCTTGCTTAGTATGAGGTATTTTGGGTTTTCTTGATTATTTCACATTTTTTTCTATAAAATCTTTGATTAAGCAAGAGGTGTTTAAGTAATCAGTTTGAATGAGTCAGGCATTTATGAAAGTGAAAAGGAAACACATAATCTAATTTTTATAAACGTAAGCCGGGGTTTGAAAGCAAAAATAATTTTAATGGGATTAGACAGATTATGGTGCCTTCTGATGCTGGAGAAGTTTATTATCAGTATTTGATTTTTAAATTTCCAAGAGGAAGTGATTCAGTTTCCTGAGGCTGGTAGGTACATTAGTGGATTGGACAATGGAATCAGAGAGACCTGAGATCCTGCCTCAGATACTGACTAGCTTGTGATCTTTGGAATTCACTGAACCTCTTTCAGCCTCAGTTTCCCTGTCTATAAATGGGAATAATAATAGCATCTCCATCCCAGGATTATTTTAATGATCAAAAGGCATTAAACACAAAGCATTTTGTAAATTGTAAAGATATATATGTTGTTATTTCAAATTCCTTGGCATCTAAGAGATAAGATCTCATTATATATGTGTACATATATATACATGTATATATGTATATGTGTGTGTGTATATATCTATATATGTATTTTACAAGCCAA
Organism: Bettongia penicillata ogilbyi; assembly: GCA_023548195.1. Classification (NCBI taxonomy): domain Eukaryota; kingdom Metazoa; phylum Chordata; class Mammalia; order Diprotodontia; family Potoroidae; genus Bettongia; species Bettongia penicillata. The sequence goes on along the minus strand of JAJHZJ010000470.1, from coordinate 34,340,873 downwards.
AATACAAAAGGTTTCTTTTTAAATGGTGATAGCTGTTATGTATATTTGGTCCAATATTCTGATACATAAAATCATCAGATCATGTATATATGTGTGTGTGTCTATATATATATGTATATATATATATGTGTGTGTATTTTAATTTTTAGAAAAAAGTTGAAAACAGAAGCACTATTGGAACTGAGACTTCTAGTAAGATCAGTTTCAGGTTCTTATCTTGAGAAAGCATTCTAAAGAAAACACAATATTCCCTGTGCTACTTAGAATGCCAACCCATTTGTTGAATGTTTGAGCCTATTACTTTATTTTAGAAAGGTTTAACAAAGAAGACAGGGCCAGAGTCTAGGGCTTTCTGTTACACTGCCTTTGCAGACTTTCCATAGTCTTAAAATATTCTTTTTGTTTGTCTAGATTCGTTGATACAAGCTGGACTTCCCAACACTTCAGACATGACAGACCCTCTTCAGTGGGCCAGATATCACTGGTCACGACTGATCTCTGGTGCAGGCAGGAATGACGGCGAGAGGTTTTGCAACTATTCCTCATTGCTTGTGTGTGGAAAGAAGCCCCCTCCGATGCCTAAACTGGCAGGAAAACACCGAGTGGTGATTTCACGTGCACGGTGCTTCAAAGAGGAGTATGAGAAAACCTGTGGCACATACATGAATAATCGAATACGGACGACAAAGTATACTCTCCTGAATTTTGTGCCAAGAAACTTGTTTGAGCAGTTCCATAGGTATTATATCTTACTCGTAGTTAAAGAATCTCAGAATTCCCATTGTTGTTTTCAGTTTATGGAATGAAGTCAGCTTCATCTGTGGTTCTGTTGATCTTTATGGTGTAATAGACATCTCTTGGATTCAGATTATCATCTAATATCTATGGTGATATAGGCTATCCTGGTCTGACAGGTTATGGGGAAGCATATCTGTTTAATAAATGTGCTTCCCTCTTTCTGTGTTCCTTTATTATTTTGGTGGTTTCAGAGGAAAACATTATTCTTTCCCAAGAATCACCTGTATTATATGAGTAATGAATATTCCTTCTTGGCTGTTTCCTGCCCTGATGAATCATAATTAATAGCTGATTCTTTCTCCACTTTCTCCCCCTTGCTTATCTCATTCACCTTCAGAGCTTTGACCCAAACGGATACATGTATATGTGCATGGATGTATATACATATGAATGCATACATGTGTGTATACATATACATATATGTTTATATGTTTAGTCATTTCTGACTCTTCATGACCATGTGAACCATAGCACTCCAGGTCCTTTTGTCCTCCTCTAACATGTTAGACACCTTCCAGCCTAAGAGGCTTAATCTTCCAGTGTCTTATCTTTTAGCATTTTAATACTGTCAGTGGGGTTTTATTGGCAAAGATACCAGAGTAATTTGCCATTCCTTTCTCCGATGGATCACCTTTTGTCAGACCTCTCCACTATGACCTGTCCTCATAGGTCATGGTTTCATTGAGCTTTTCAAGCAATGAAAAGGTAATTATTCAGGAGAGAGATGTTTATACGCACGCACACACACATACATGTGTATATGTGTATCATTATACATACACATGTACATATGTATGTATGTGTATATTCACATACAGAGTGCTCTACATCAGCAGGGCATGTGCATGTCAAAATCAACTTGTACAAAATTAAGTTATATATTCTTTTTCCTAAAATTATTATTTCTTCTGACTTGATTCTTTCTGTCATTGATTCTACATTCAGCATACTTTCCCACATCAGAAACCTTAACATTATATTTGACTCTTCCCCCTTCCTTAGTTTTTATAATTAACCAATTACCAAATTCCACCAAATCTGCCTCAATAATGCATCTCCCATCTGTTCCCTCTTCTCTGTTCTCACAAACCTTATCCTTAGTGAGGCCCCCATTACCACCTGCCTGGACTATTGACCCTACAAGACGGATGGTGCAGTGAACTCACTGTGACCCTGGACAAGTCACTTAACCTTTCTCAATTTCATTTTCCTTATCCTGTAAAATGAGGATGCACATTTAAATATCCTTTGAGTTTTCTTCCAGTTCGAAATCTGTGACCTATAGATCTGATCTTCAGGTTCCTGATTTGTGAAATGGGGCTAATAATAATACTTGTGTTTCATAGGATTATTATAATATCTAGCATTTATATAGTGCTTTGAGGTTTCCAGACTGCTTTATAAATATTATCTCATTTTTTTCTCAAACCAATGTTGGAGGTGGATGCAGTTATTATTTCCATTTTAGAGATGAGGAAACTGAGGCTATGAGAAGTTAAGTGACTTGCCCAGGGTCACCTGTATAGTGACTGAGGTGGAACTCGAGTCTTTCTGACTCAAGGTCCAGAATTCTATCCACTGCTTCAGAAAAGTTTGTATCAGTGGACTCTATCTTTTCTTCACTTCAATTCTTCATTCATTTATTTTGACAGATTTATCTTTCTTACAGAACTTGTATAGATCTGGTCCTGAGACTCCTTTGCTCAGAAATCTTGAGCAGTTCCATCTTGTCTACTGAGTAGAGTTCAGAATCCTTAGCTTTGCATTCAAGGGCTTTGACAAAGAGACAGCCTACAAGTGTCTCAGAGACTCCATCCTGAGGCAAAAGATCACTTACTGAGAAGGGAGACACAAAGTTGGATTACAGGTTTCTCCTGAGGTGGTCTAGGTCCCTTATTTTAAAGAAACTTGAGCCTAAAGAAGTTAAGCATCTTGTTCAGGGTGATACAGGTAGTTAAGCAGATCTAAGAATTGGTCCCAAGTACTCTGATTCTAAATAGCACACTAATGTGCATTTTCTCATTTAATCCTTATAACAGTTTTGTGAGATAAACAGCGTAAGTATCATTTCCATTTTATCGGAGAGCCTAACCGTGTGTTAGAGCTGAGATTCAAACCCAGACATCTCCTGTCTGTCCATGCTTTCTCAAAATGCTTTTGAGTCAGGGATCCTTAACCAGTGGACCCCATACCATGCCACGCTTCTTAGGAAGGGCCTGATCTGCTTAATCTGAAAACGGAACAAGGAAAATCACTGCCTGACGAGCTGGAACGAGGTCTTTGTGTACACCATGAGTTATTGTCCATAAGAGGCTCTGAACTTTCATTCCATCTTAGGCAACTTGACTGATCACAAAACAAATAGCCAATAGGGAAATTTGGGCATTAAAAGTGTGTGTATTTATAAAAGTCGTATTAAAATAGACCTTCTATTGTGCCCTTAGGCAACTGCTTGTTTTGTCTGTCACTAATACTGGTGCAATATTCTTGGGGTCATGATACAAAGTTTCACAAAAGATTTGCCATGATGAATAATTCATTTTACAAGATTTAGCAAAGTACTTTATCCGTGGTACAGTCCTACCACCCCTACCATAAGCTATTCTAAGACCATTTTGTTAAAATAATAGAATCTTTGAACTTTTAGTGCTAGAAGAGACCTCAGTGGCCATTAAGTGCCTAACAAACATTTGTTGACTCCCTAATGCTACAAAATACCATACAAGTAGTCATCCAGTACTTGCTTAAAATTTTGTCACTTTGTTTCCTTTGATAGTTCATTACATTTTGGAAATACCTTTCATTTTTATGAAGTTTTCTCTCCACTATGATACCAAACCTAAAGTTGCTTCCTTAAACTTCTAACTATTGTTTCTTATCTTGTAGTTCAGCCAAATGGAACAAATCCAGTCCCTCCTCCAACTGGCAAGCCTGTAAATACTTGAAGTCAGTTATCATACCCCCTCTCTTATATTTTTTCTTCTGCATTAGAGACTTCCAGTTACCCAAAGTGTTTCTCAGATGTCATGATCCTGAGTCCCTTCATCATCCTGTTTTCCCTTTTCTGGATATGCTTCACTTTCAAGATCTTTCCTAAAATGTGATCCAATACTCTTAATATGGTCTGACCAGGGCAGAATACTCCAGCTCCATTTTCTCCTTTTTCCTAAATATTATGTCTCTCATAATGTAGCTTAAGATTACAATATTTTTCTTGAAACTATATCATGCTGTTGATATAAGGGCTTACAGTTGTGAATTCTCAGATCTTTTCTAGAATAACTTCTGATTTGCTACACTTCCACCATCTTGTATTTGTGGTGTATTTTTTTAACTCAAGTATAAGGTAATCTAGTCCACATCTCACCCTCCTTTTCATAAGAATTGTTTGAGAAATCTTATCAAAAACTTTGCTACTATTTAGGTAAACTAAGTAATTTTCTGATTTATTCACCTAGGTACTTATGTCAAAAAAAAAAAAAAAAGGGAAATGAAGTTATTCTGGCATAACCTGTTCTTAGTGAAGCCATGCTGGCATTTTGTAATCCCACTTCCTTTTCCTGATTCTATTAACCATCCATGTAATAACGCGTTCTAGAATTTTATAGAATTAAAGTCCTGTACTTTTTTAGAGTCTGTTCTCTTCCTCACTGGATAACATTTGCCCTTCTTCAATTCTGTGATTCCCCTAACATTTTCTAGGATCCTTCAGAAGTCACCGAGAGTGGTTCAGCAATTCCATCCGCCAGTTTTTTTTCCACTGTGCTACAGTGCAGTTCGTCTGGACCAGATAAATTGAATTTGTTAAAAACAGCTCATATTATCTCCTTATTTATCAAAATATCAGCCATTTTTGTTTTGTGCTTTTCGGTCCAAAGAGTCTTCTCCTTGTTCAGAACAACAAACTAGAATGTGCCTTCTCTGGCAACCATTATGTTGTCCCATCTACCTCCTTTGATACTCCTTCCGTCGCCAAAATATACTTTAAATCCATTTTGTTGCTCTTTACTCACCAGGTTTAGCTCATTGTGAGCTTTAGTCCCCTTGTCACTATTCTTATAGGACTATTGTACATTTTTTATTCATCCTCTGTTACTTGCTGATGAATTCCCTTTACATCCACATTAGGCTCTTTAGACAATTACTTTAGACAATTTCTTCATTAAAATTGTGTATGTGCATGTGTGTGCGTGTGTGTGTAATTTTGCTTTTAAAACCTCTCCATTACTCCTAGATAATATTGGTCAGGGGCAGTAAAAATCATTCCTCTGAACCTTTTATGTATTCTAGCAAAACCTAGCGTATGTGCTAGACAATAACTGGCTTGCCCTTCCTTAATTTCAAATTGGATGATGGAGTGGTAACAACCCAGAATGTTTTTACCATTTCTACCCCAGCGATCAGTATTTCCTTGATAGTTAGATAGAAAATAAAGTTCCCCTCTTCGGTTCTTCAGTCTCCCAAGGATAAAGTTATCATCAAGCCAAGACAAAATATTAGCTTCTCTCATTTTAGAAGCGAGTAGTCTAGCAGAGGTCCATGTAATTGGAGTCCCTATTACTTCTATATTGTGCCTTTGTGTAGGATTCATCATCTCAAATTTCTTCATCTATTTCTATTTCTGTGCAGGTAGTCTGACATAAAATGTTGGACATGGAGTTAGAGCTGTTTGCCTGCATGATCACTTCATGATTAAAACGTACCTTATTGATTTGAATAAGATATACCCCTACAGAGCCATATTCCAGTGATCAATATCCCTCAGATTTCATGAATTTGGATCTTGCCTCAGTAATTTAGAAGTTGAGTGACCTGAGCAAATTCTCTTAGTCCTGATTGGAATTTGAAGACACGGATATATGCTTTAGTGAAGTTGGACAGGATATGGTACCTCCATATTTTTGAAAGTTAGCTATGAGTGATTGAGTTTTAGATATCCAAGAGGAAATTATTCTCATTTTCTAGAAAGAATTGTGTAGCTTTGTGGTTACAGCACTAGATATAGCATCAGAGAGGCCCGAGTTTGATTTCTGCCCCAGACACTTAGCAGCTGTGTGATCCTTGGCAAGTGACTTAATTTCTCTCAGATTCTTCATCTATAAAATAGGGGTAGTATAACACATACCTCACAGGGACAATGTGAGGATATGAGATAATATTTATGTTATGCTTTGCAAACTTTAAAGTGCTATATAAATGTTAGATATTGTTATTAATATTATTCAATGATAATTATCATTGAATATAATTAATTGAATTATAATTCAGTGATTATTATCTTGCAATGAAAAGATCACTTCTATTTCCGTCTCCTTTTATATTTAACCACATACCAGATTGCATGCTTTACTACTCTGATTTCTTGATTGATTTTCTGCTATGTATGAGTATCTATCTTCTTCATATGCAATATTACTTTGAGCATTATCAGCCCTTTTCTTTACCTATTCTATGAATTAACAAAAGACTCATTTATCAAGGGCTTATTATATGTAAAGAATAAGCACTGGAGAGAAATCAAAGAGTCCTGGCTTTCAGGGATTTCATCTTCCAGTTCAGGGAGATGGCCTCTATAGGATTCAGCTACAAATCAGATGTAAAGGTCCAGTGGTTCTTAGAGTGTGGCAACAATATAAGGCCGATAGTAATATATCTAATGCCATGTAATTTTCATGAATAAAACTATATCAGTTCCTGACATTGAACCATTTCATGGTGACAAGAACCTTGTTGGAAAGTTCTTTTCAACCTGGGTCTTCAGTATCTGTGGTTACTGAGAAGGCAAGAACCGCAAGACCCGTAGAGGAAATTTCCAGGTCTCATAACCGTAAGGGTTGTTTCTCTGAGTGATTATTATTTCATTATTTAAATAGACCTTATTGATTTGAATAAGATTTATACCTCCAGAGCCATATTCCAGTGATCTGTATCATTCCTCCAATTTCCGGGAGGTCAGTTTTACCTCCTTGAACTGAAATTGTCCAGTTTCCTTTGCTTGTTATCCATTCTTGTCTTTAAAAAAAAGACATAGTCCTTGGAACTTATCTCCTGTGAATTTCTGGATGTTTCTTCTTCCAACATGATAGCTAACCTCTATACAACCAGGCTCTATAGAAAGACATAATCTTCTTTCTTCTCTATTTAAAGTCCTTTCTATTAGATTTCTAAGCTTAAATGAGACAAAGACCAGCCCTTGTTAGGTACCTTTCATTCCTGGACAAGAACCTGTCGTTTCTGTATTTTAACCCATGTTGCAAAAATACAACTCCTTTTCTTACACATCTTCTCAAGGAATATTTTACTTTCCAAATCTTCCATCTCTCAAAGCTCTTTCCTTCAGTTGGCACCAGCGAGGAAAGCACCACTTTGCCTTTAAGGTCCTAAATTTCTTGCTCAAGACTTCTGAAGCTTTAGTAATGTTTTCTGGATTCCTCATGGTAATGTCTTTGTGTCAATATGAATCACCATAAGTAAGTAATATTCATCTGGTTGGACAAGTCTTGGGAGGATCTCTGTCAAGGAAGACAGTAAACCACTCAGTTACTATTTCAACAATTAGGTGCTTCCATACCCTTAAAAAGTGAATATTTAGCTCTCTAGGGAAAATATTTAAGAAAATTTTAAGAAAAATATTTAAGCTAAACATTCACTTTTCTTTCTTTTACCTTTTCTCCTGTGTCATGTTCTTTTACTCTCTGACCTCTTGCCACAGGTCAAGTTTCTCTTCTGCCTTTCCGGATTATTATTCTTTTTTGCTTGTTTTCACAAATAATTATACTATTTCTTAAAAAAAAAAGTATTTCATTTCCCCTAATAAGCTAGCGAGAAAAGCATTATTTAATCCCTTTTACCTACTTTTCTAGGAGTGAGCTCAGCCTGCACTTGAAGCATAAGTAACATTCAATGTGACTTGTAAAGATTATTTTGAAATATTCTAACAATAATAATAATAGCTGTTATTTTTATTGAAAGCAACCCAATATGGTGGAGATCCTGCCTCATGGTTTGGGAAGACTTAGGTCCAAATCCGACTTCTGTCATATACAAGAGCTTCCTCACCAGAGTTCCCTTCACCAATGAAATCACAGGTCCAGCCAAGTAGTAATGATGATAAGTATCATTACCTCCCCAAGTATTAAACCTATCCAACAAAATTGTTGCTGCTATTTTTCAGTTGTTTCCAACTCTTATGACCCCATCTGGAGTTTTCTTGGCAAAGGTACTGGAGTGGTTTGCCATTTCCTTCTCTAGCTCATTTTACAGACTAGGAAACTGAGGCAAATAGGATTAAGTGATTTGCCCAGGGTCACACAACCAGAAGTACCTGAGGCCAGATTTGAACTCAGTAAGTTGTCTTGTAACTTTCGACATTGTACTCTATCCATTGTGCCACTTAACTGCCTAACAAAATAGACAGAGAGCATATTTTTTTATTCTAAAATTTTAGAAGCAAATGTTTAAGTTTCAACTTCTCTGTCATTGGTTATAGTGAAGATAGTGATTTCAGTTTGGGACAAGGTACTCTTTAAAGGGAAGATTCCAACTTTAGGTAGGTAAAGACATCATATGGAAACTTTAAATAACAATTTCCATATTCATTCATCCAACATATATTGATAGAACACTCACTTTGTATTTGGAGGGTACTATTCAAAAATAGGCTTTTATTATATATTGCATTAAGTATTAATAAGAAACAATCTAAATACATATTGTCCAAGGTGCCATCCTTATGTCTTTTTGTATGCCAAATAGCAGCTATCATATTAATAGCCATTAAGTTTGGCTTATAAAGATAATTTATTTTTTAAATTAATTTCAATAAGTTTCTAATAGCCATGTCATCATTTATGGTTATTTCTTAAAGTAATCTTTTCTGTCTCTCTCAAGCTCTGTAGCCTTGAAGCATGCAATTTTGTTTCCTGCTTGTGATTAATTATAATAATAATAATAATGTATATGTTGTACTACTGTGCTTCTGAAAAGGAAGAGAGAAATTATAGTCCTTTAGGGTAAAACTTTTAGTATAGGTTCAGAGAGGGAAATATCTTGAAGATGTAGCTGTTCTGGAATTTAAATTACCATCTAACTCAATTTGCCCTATTTCTAGAGTTTAGAATTTAAGTTTAATTGGAAAAACTTCGTAATATGAATCTCTTGGAAGAAAAAAACTTCTTTTTCTAATTAAGCCTTCTTTCAACACTCTTAATATTGTTAGAAATTAATAGGTATAGTACAGAGCTTTATTTGAGAGTATAGTTATTTGGCTTCAATTCCCACCAAAATAGTGTCAGCTTATAAATTTTGTATTGTCTGATCTTTAAAAGAACTATTAGGTTAAGAAAATTCCTTATGCCCCAGTCTACTACCTTATCTTTCTAGATTAAGGGAAGTCATTGGTGTAAGCTGTTACTACAAGATCATTAGCAAAGTGGGATTGATGTTGCCCTAGAAATTAATTTAAAAAATATTTATTAAATAGCTACCCTGTCCTGGGCACTTAGAGATATAAAGATGGAAATGATAATTCCTACTCTTAAGGAGCTTATAGTCTAATACAACACATAATAATAATAATAATAGTAATTGATATGTATATAATGCTTTCAATTTTGCAAAATCCTTTCCATCCATTATTTCCCTTGGGCCTCAAAACAACCTTATTCATTAATTGTTACAGATATTATCCTCTCTATTTTACATTTGAAGAAAGTAAGGTCAGAGAAGTTTAAGTGACTTTCTCCTGTCAAGTGATCTAGTTATAGGTGGGATTTGAATCAAAACCTTCCCTGAATCCAAATCCAGTACTATGTATTCTTCCATGCTGCCTCCCAAATATAATACAAGGTACAATGTAATAGGGAAATAGAGATAGGAAACAAAATGTTCTGGGAAACTTTTTCATGGAGAAAAGATCACTTTCAGAAAGATGTGGTGGTAGTTTGGTGGGGGAGGGAATGGCAGAATGAGATATTAAGTAGTGTGTTCAGGAGTAGAAGATGATCCATGGGAATGTCTGGAAGTGGTAGAGTACAGGAGAAGATTAGAAAAAAGCTAGTAAGTCCCTATGACTGGATCAGAGAAGAGGGATACTTCAGTGATCTGTCTTTGATTCATCAACATTGATCACAACTCTTGTTCTTTGGCCATGGTTCACAAACCCCTTGTGGTTTCATGATAAAAAGGCTTTAATGGTGCCTTACACAATAAATTATTTATAATTTATTTATTAAGTTATATTGGATATAAATATATAATTATTAAATTATTTATACTGGACAATTATTTATCCAGTTTTGTTGCTATTTGCAAATTATAATAAGTACATAAAGTTTTGCCAGATTCTTTTAATTCTTACATAATGTTTCAGGTAAGATAGTCGTAATTATTTCATAATTAGTTTTATTTTTTAATATTTTGTTTGCATAATTATATGTAGAATGACCTTTTGTCTTTTATAATTATAATTATAGAGACTTGAGAATGTTTAGCAGACAGTAGTAAGATGAAGAGATTGGAGAAAGAGGAGAGACAGACATAGAGAGAGGGAAAGAGATTCCCAGAACAAGTCCATGTGAAATCTTTCTAGTAAATTTTAATTATTAGCTTTTGGGGCAAAAGTTGGCATTGTGGTAAATTTATGAATAAATCTAGAACAATATTATGAGTAGTATATTTAATTGATCTGGGGGTTCACAATACACTTTGTTCTTGAATGGGATTTGCAGAACAAAAAAAATAGTGGGGACCACTACCATCTTCTAAATCTTGTGTACATTTTTTTCTCTGTGTGTTCCTTCTTAGCTTTTTAACAAATGTCCTCACCTCTGTCACTTGTAAGGCCCAAGGTTCCTCAAGTCCCAGTTGTCTTTATTAAATAACTGACTGAATTTAGAGGCTCTCTACTTTGTTTCTCTGATTGTTCCCACAAGAATTGTCACGGAGAACTTACGTATCTAACTAGGAAAGTCCCAGAATTTAATTTAGAAAGGAGCACCTCATGGACCATGCTTTACCAAATTTATATAAAAATGAGTGTGTACATAAGCTAAGGTCGGTAGCTTTTAATCCTGAATAAATTTTGGCCAACTCTCTAAGATGTGGCGACTCTCAGACTGTTAAGTTGGAGAGGAGGTGCCCATTTGTAATGGCAAAGGGAATTTGCTCACTGAGGGTTTCCCACAGGGATAAAATCATTGGCCAAAAAAGTGGAACAGAGGTTTTGCTGCTTTGCATCTGCTTAACATTTCATTTTGTCACTTATTTTTGCTTGCCCTGTTAAGTGATCAAATCTTAAAATCATATGCCAATACTAAATTTAGAATTAACATTTATAGGAGAGGAAGGCATCTAGATTTCAAGGAGGATGATAAACCTTTAGTTGTTACAGATATTATCCTCACAGTACCATTCCCCTCGACCCCCATATGTTACTTTTATAGTACCAAATTCCAAACCAGGTATAAAAGACTGCTCTGTAGTTTTGTGATTAAAATTAAACCTTTGGAATTGCAGTGAATACATCTTGTTAACAACATGTCTTTTGTATGTGTGTGTGTGTTTTTTCCAGAGCTGCCAACTTGTATTTCCTCTTTTTAGTCGTCCTCAACTGGGTCCCTCTGGTAGAAGCATTCCAAAAAGAAATTACTATGCTGCCTCTAGTGGTCGTTCTCACAATCATAGCAATTAAAGATGGCTTGGAAGATTACCGAAAATATAAAATAGATAAACAGATCAACAACTTAATAACAAAGGTATATAGTAGGTAAGTAAAATGCATGTGGATTTTTAAAATATTTATGTAGCACACTTGTACTGCATAAAAAGTCTCTTATTGCATAAAATATTCAAAATCCCTTTACAAGACTACCTTGTAGCATACTTGTACTACTTAAAAAGTCTCTTATTGCATAAAATATTCAAAATCCCTTTACAAGACTACCTTGGTTTGCTTTAAGTTTTTCAGCAAACATTGATATTCCTCCTGTGTGTAAGCCAGTGCTGAGTGCTGTGTGCTTAAGCAAAGATGCTTAAGAATAATCCCAGCCCTCAAGAAGCCAACAGTTCATAAGTCTGGGTTATTGATTTGGAGAATGGCGATAGAAAGTAGGAAAGTTACATTTGACTAATATGATGTTTTCTCTTTTTTTTCCTTTAGACTTTAAAAGTCTTTGTATCTTTTGCTTGACAATCAAGACTGTAACTTGCTCCTCCTTAAGTTCTTTATTCTTATTTTCATATATTTTGAGTAGCAATCTAAAACAGTTAAAAAGTTAGAGTCTTGAATTCAATATCAAAATTGTAATTTTTTTCTAATTATGTCCCTGAAAGAGGAGTGGAGGACATATAGGTAGAATAAGCTCCCAAAACAGCATTAGAATATACTGTGCAATTGTTTAAAAATTTTTAAAAATAACCTTTAGTGATTTCTTTCACATCAGATTGATGACAAATAACTCTTTAGATTTCATGGAGGTTGGACAACAGAAAACGTTTGCTGGGAATGGTGAGTAGAGCAGAAGTAAAATTGCAACCGTAGCTCAAGATCAAACTTTAGAACGTCTAGAGTTTTAGGATAAGGAATCTGGCCTTGTAGATTTTTGAGAAAAGAAGTAGAATGATGGAAACATTGTTTTAGGGAGATTAATTTAGTAGTGGTATATAGGCTGACAGAATGGAAATGAAGCTGGAGGGTCTAAAACAGTATCAGTAGGAATGGTTACAAGAAGTAGAACTTGGTGACTGATTTTTTTTTAATGTTGGTGACTTGGAAACCGATGGTAATAATAACAAATAGAGAAGGTAAGAGAAGAAAAATAAGTTCTGTTTTAGGGACTATGTTAGGTGCTGAGGATGCAAAGATAAATATCCTTCAAGGAACATACATTTTATGGGATGAAACAATGTATACAGTATGCATGGATACAAAATAAATAGAAGGTAGTTTGAAAGGAGTTCGGAGTCCAAATCTTGCCTCAGACACTCACAAGTTATATGACCCTCGGCAACTCACTGAACCTTTATCTGCCTCAATTTCCCCATCTATAAAATAGGAATATTAATTGCACCTACCTCCCAGAGTGATTGTGAGGATAAAAAAGAGATATTGATTAAGTACTTTGCAAACCAAATGCTATAATATAATGCTATTATTAGTATCTCATTTGATTAGTACCAGTAATCCTATCTCTAGTCAGAATGAAATTAGCATGAAATTAGACCATAGTCTTTTGGGAAATTTTAGAAATGTATTCTCTAGGCAAGAAGTGGAAAGTGGACAGTTACAGTATGTGGGCAGCATCATGGCAGTTGACAAGCTATATCTCCCTTCGTTAATCTTGCTGTAGGAACAATAACAAACTCAATATTACCATTGCTACTAGGAAGGATATAATTTACTACCTGTAACTTCATTCACGGACCTTTTTATTGCCTCTAGACCAGGGGGAAGTGCAGCCTTGAGGCCACATGTGGCCCTCTAGGTCCCCAAGTGCAGCCCTTTGACTGAATCCAAACTTCACAGAACAAATCCTTTCATTAAGGATGAAGTTTGGATTCAGTCAAAGGGTCACACTTGAGGACCTAGAAGGCCACATGTGGCCTTGAGGCTACATGTGGCCTTGAGGCTACAGGTTCCCCCTCCCTACCCCCCTACACCAAAGTTCCTTTGCCTAGCCACTATTCCCTATTGTGTGTTATGTCCACTTAAGTAGAATGTAAAATCCTTGGAGCTGGAGGCCTGTCTCACTTTAATATTTGTATCTCCAGACCTTTGCACACAATCAATCAATCCATGATTACTAGATACTTAGGTGGAGTTATCTATTTGTTCATGTTTATATGTCATCAAATATCTTGGATACTGAATATATTGAATCCCAACCCAAATATATTGGCATATTGATTCTTTTGTTGTCACTGTTTTGTCACAAGCAGAGATTTAATCCAGGGTTGGGAAGGAAGAAACCAGGCCCTGGTAGAGAGCTGGACAGATGATAAGCCTTTGGTGATCTGTGAAATAAAATTTAAAGATGGTATGGATCAGTCAATGAATCAGTCATTTATTTAGTGACTCTTGCGTGTCAGGCACTCTGCTGGGAATACAAAGGTAAAAAGAAAAAAGAATTTATATTATTGAGTGGGATAGAGAAAATGTGTGCATAAATGTGCATGTGTATTTATACATGCTATATATGTATTATACGAAATAAATAGAAAATAAACAAAATTAAGCCAAGGAAGATTAAGTAAATTTAGGAAAGGGAAAGCCTTAGTAGCTGGGAAGGAATCAGATGTTGTTTGAGTTGCATCTTGAAGCCCAGAGGAAGTCTGTGAAGTAAAGGGGAAGAAGAGAGGACACTGCCAATATAAAGGAGGGCCACTGCCCTCTCTACTTAAGAAAGAGAATAACCTTTGTAGTTTTGTACACAGTGGATACAAGTAGGGAAAGACTTGAGGTAATGGAAACAGTGAGTAGGATATTACAGTAGTCCTGGAGAGAACGGTGTGATAAGAGGTGAACTAAGGTGACTGTTGGATTAGAGACAATGAATGGTTGCAAGAGATATTGTAGAGGTAGAAGCATCAAGATTTGGCAGCTGATTGGGCTTGTGTAGTTAAGGAGTGAGAAATTGATGATGTTACTGAGATTATGAATCTGGGAGACTGGGAGGATGGTGGGACCTTAGTAAGAAATAGAAAAGATCAGCAGAGAGGAGTTTTGTGGAAAAAGAGAATACAGTCCATTATGGACATGGTAAGTATGAGATACTTAATAGATAAGTCTAGGTAGTTGATAATGCAAGACTAGTACTCAGGAAAGAGACAAGAGGTGAGAGTATATAGATCTATGAGTCATAGATACAGAGGTGATAATTAAACCTAGGTGAACTGATCCTTACCCTGAACTCTTTCCTCCAAGTGCTGACGTGCCTGAGCTTGTATTATGGAGAAGACAGAGTTCAGGACATAGTATATATCATGAGCCACCGAAGGAAACTGAGAAAGCAGTTAGACAGGTAGGCAAAGAATCAGGAGACAGCAGTGCTTTGAAAACTCGAAAGAAGGAGAGAGTATTCAAGAGGACAGGGTGCGGTTGACAGGTCCAAGTAAATCAGAAAAGTCAAGAAGGATGAAGACTGAGAACAGACCATCACATTTGACTTTCCAGAAACGGTTGTTCATCCTGAAGAGGACACTTTCAACCGAGTGATATCAGGAGCCAGGCTGTGGCAGGCTGAGGAGTGAGTGGATTCAAGGTGGTATAAATTCCTATTTCCAAATGATAATAGAAAACTAAAGCCTTGGCTGTGATGTCTGGTGTATTCTTTCACATTTTGATATTTTTAAAAAGAAAGAGAAAAAGCATTTCGAGACCAAAGTAAGAAGACTGTAATTTCTGATGTGTCAGAGAGATGAAATTTTGAAATCATTACACGACACGGCAGAAATTTAATCAGAGCAGCAAAACGTTTATCTTTGTCTCTCTTAAGGAAATACTTGGGCAATTCCATTATCATGGCAGTCACTGTTCAGTAATTGTTGTTTTGAATTATGTTGTATTCTAAATGTGATTTCAATGATAAATATCACCATTATTTTTCCCACTATTCCCCTTAAAGACTCATATATATGTATATATGTATGTATATATGTATATATATTCATACATAGATACACACACACACGGCTAGAGAGATAAACAGAGAGACGTTAGAATAAGGAGAGCAGCAACTTTTTGATGGTACTGTATAAGATATAGCAATTGTATATTATGTGTTTATTAACCAGAGAGGATTGGTTTCCCATTATGAGTTTCTAAAGGCCAAGAGTTTTTTCTTTGAATTTACCTTAAATTATAATCATATGTGCACAATAAAGAAGTTTTATTGGGTATTTGAGTATCCTCAAATGCCTGTTACAAAATGTACAATGAAAATTAATAGGTCCAATTGCTGATAGAATGGTTTAAAATCAATATAATAATTGCAGCTTTAGAACAATAGCCTTTAACATATGTTTATCTATGAAACATGTACATTCTCTATCATGTTCAAATTATACTACTTCCAAGATGAATCACCAAGCTAACCTTCACTTTTTTGTATAAATAAAAAGCTTGTGATTTTTAGTGGATTATGCAAACCAGTGACAACATTCATTTTTAAAGTCGTTTGAATCTATGTTCCAAAACCAGTATAAACATTTTTACTGTTTAACACCAGTTCTTCACCTGAGGGAAATCTTCAGCTCAGTGATATAATAATATTTTAGCTCTCAGGAACCCTTGGGGAATGAGCACTTTTAAGAAATCATGTTTTCCAAATACAGGTGCCAGTATCAGGAGTATGTTGTAGCCTGCTTGCACGGGCTGGAGAAAGCCAAATGTTAAATTTTCAGCGTGAGCATTTGCACTTTGGAAATCAGGGCTTGATTTGCTTTGAGTGTCTAGATTTAAGACAGTGATGGAGAAAATGTTAATAGTGCAGATTAAATTTAAAATTGTGCTTTTCAAAGAGTCCATTGTTAAGCATAGCTGCACATTCTTAGGTTATCACCCACAATCTTCAGTACTGAAAGCTGATGGATTCAGATGATGCTAGCCATGTAGTGGTAATATTATAAATTTTTCTTTGCTTTTCTATTTATGCTCAGCTTATTAGGACTAACTGGTTAATCAAAGTCATTGGCTGGAGTCTAGGCTTTGACCAATAGATTAAATAATCAGTAAGCATTTATTAAGTGTTGGCTCTCTACTGGACACCATACTAAGCCCTGGGGATACAGAGGAAAAAACACACAACAAAAGTTCCTTCCCTGATATTCCAGTGGAGTAGACAACAGGATAATTCAGGCTATGCCCGAGAAATGCAGACTAGTTAGAGAGTAACCTCAGAAGGGATGGCTGTAGCAGGTGCAGAAAGGGGACAGGAAAGACCTCCCCCAGTCAGCTGAATTTGAGCTGAGTCTTATAAGAAGCCAAGGATTTTAAGAGTTAGAGATGGAAGAGCATTCCAGACAGAAGAACTAACCAGTGCAGAGGCGTGGAGATGGGAGGTAGAGTATTATATTGGAGGGACAGCAAGTAGGCCAGTAGGACTGGATTGTAGAGAGCATGGAGGGAAACGGAATGTAAGATTGGAAAAATCGGACATGAATTAGACATGTAAAGGGAAAGAAATTACAAGATTTAACAACTCATTAGATATGTGAAGTAAGAGAAAATAGTTGAGAAAATTGAGATTACAAACTTGGGTCACTAGAAAGGTATAAGGACATTTTGAAAGGAGGAGAACTATAATCAGTTTTCTTTTAGATGTGTCGAGTTTGACATACTTACAAAATGTGGCTCAACAGGCAGTTGATAATATAGGCCTTGGGTTCAAGGGGGAGAAGAGGGCTGGTTAAATAAACCTAGAAATCATCTGTATTGAAAAGATACTGAAATCCCATGGGAGTTAATGAGATCACCAAATAACAAAGTATGAAGAGAAATGGGAAGGGGTCTAAGAGCAGAGCCTTAAGAGACCCCTAGAGTGAGTGTGTACGTGCACAAAGATACAGTCAAATAGTTGAGAAGAGTTGTGCAGACAAGTAGGAGGAAAACCAGGAGAGATCAGTATCAAAAAAAGTTCAAAAAGGAGAAAGCGTCTGGAAAGAGAAAATAGTTAATCAGGTCAAATGCTGCAAAGTCAAAAGGATGAGAACTGAAAAGAGGTCATTCGATATGGCATTTAACAGATCATTGTTAACTTTGGGGAGAGCAGTTTCAGTTGAATGATGAGACTGAAGAAGACTGCAAAAGGTTTAGAACAGAGTGGGAAAAGAAATAATGGAAGTGTAGATTGTAGATGACTTTTTTTTTAAAGGAAATTAGTTAAAGGGAAGGAGGATATAGGAAAGTTGATTGGCATGGTAGCATCTCATGATGGGTTTTTAAGGATAGGACACTCATTAATTGGTAAAATATGTAAGTCCCTCTTATGTGCACAGCCCTTTGATAGTTAAATTTAGAATTGCTTTTTCATAATGACAGAACTAGCTGTCGGGATTCTTTAGAATTGTTGAAGCCTAGAGTGAGAAAAGACTGTGTCAAACCCAAAACTTTGGTTCTGGCCATAATATGTGGCCCACCCAAACCAAATTAAAATGTATTGGAAAATAACAAAATAAGTAAAAATACAATAGAACATAAATGATATCAGTAAATGTTTTTCTAAATCAGTTTGCTGCCCACAGAAATTCTTATGTAGGGTGCTATTTCAGTTTAATCCCATTAACAAAGGTCAGTTCCTTGACTGGCCTTTTAAAAATAGTCTAAATCTATGGCTGCCTAAACTGTGTGCCACAGTATTCAGGATATTACTGCAAATTCATTACTAAGTCCTTAAACTCAATGAATCCTAATTTGTGATCCTGTTTGTCATGTCATATGTTTGTGAACCTATGGGGCAGCGCTAGGTGGCAGAATGGATAGAGGGCCTAGTCTGGAGTCAGGAAGATTCATCTTCCTTGAGTTCAAATCTGGCCTCAGACACTTACTAGCTATATTATTCTGGTGAAGTCACTGATTTGCCTTGGTTTCCTCATCTGTCAAATGAGCTAAAGAAGAAATTGGCAAACCATTTCAACACCTTTACTGGTTTGGTTTGGTCTGGTTGTTGTCTTTTGTTCTCAGAGGACCAAAATGAAATCACCATGATAAAGTGAAGTTTCCATGTGTACAACTGTGGCTGATCAGACCAATATGAGCTGGGAATGCTCTGCCACAGATTGGGCACAGATAGTCTGTGTGAACATTTGGGGTGATGACTCCAAATTTGCACATCCTATGTTTCCTTTGTGCTGTTTCAATTCTGCTTTGCTCATGGAGCACATCACCTTTTCTGATGTGGGCATGCCATGCTGAGTGGTCCTGTGCCAGTGTCTCCCATGTCACACAATCAAATCCAAAGTTCTTGAGAGTGTCCTTGTATTGCTTCCTCTGACCACCATGTGAATGCCTGCCCCATGTGAGTTCTCCATAAAATAATCTTTTTGGCAAGCATACATTTTGCCATTTGAACAATGTGACCAGCCCATCAGAGTTGTACTCTCTGAAGCATAGTTTGAATGCTTGGCAGGTTAGTTGAAACAAGAACCTCAGTGTCTGGTACCTTATCCTGCCAGGTCATCTTCAGAGTCTTCTTAAGACAGTTCAAATGGAAGTAATTCAGGTTCCTGGCATGGTGCTGGTAGACTGTCCATGTTTCACAGGTATACAGCAAGGAGGTCAGCACAATGGCTCTGTAGACCTTCAGTTTGGTAATACCTCTTCTCTCCCGAACTTTTCTTTGGAGTCTCCCAAACACTGAGCTAGCTCTGGCAATGTATGCATCAACCTCATTGTCAATGTGTACATCCCTGAAAAGTACGCTACCAAAGTAAGTGAACTTATCCACAGCATTCAAAACTCTCTTGTTGTAACCAGTGGTTTCATGTATGGATGGTGTGGTGGTGGCTGATGGAGCTCCTGTGTTTTCTTGGTGTTATTAGGACAGAATTAGCACAGGCAGCGGAGAATTGATCCATACTTTGTTGCATCTCAGCTTCAGAGGCTGCACTGAGTGCACAATCATCTGCAAACAGAAAATCATGCACCAACACTCCCTCCACTTTGGACTTGACTTGTAGCCTTTTCTAATTGAAGAACTTGCCATCAGTGCTGTAGCTGACCTTGATGCCATGTTCATCCTCATTGAAAGCATTTGGCAACATGACAACATAGGGTGTAGGATGTGTTCAGGGAGGACCAGTACTTTGACGTGATGGCTGCCGAGCCCTTTTCAGGGCTCTTTCCACCTTTGGTGTCTACCTGTTCCACCCAAGTCTAACCTGTGACTTCCAGAAGCTGCAGCATGCTCAGCAGCCACAACCTGGTAAACTGTTTCAGCAGAGGGGTCAAACTAGGTTGAGGGCAGCCAAGGGGTCTCAAACCCACTAGTGAGTTAGGGGAGTGTCTACTCCAAGCATGTGAAGACTTTCCCTGGTGGAATGGGCAGATGAGAACAACTTTGTTTCAGTGACCATGAAGGCAGCTGAAGCAAGCGATGTGGAGCTCTTAGAGCTTGGTTAGACCCCAAAAGACACCAAGGTCATCCACTGCATCCTGAGCCATCACCAGAACTCTGTCCTGCCACTGGACTATGATGACTGTGGAGGAGAGAGTGAGGCTGATGACATCGTGCATCTCTACCTCATTTAAATCCAATTTACACATGAATCAAAAGACATCACCCATACCATTTTACTATTATACCTCAAAGTCCTGTGGCAACAGGCAAGTGATGAAGCAGCAGGTGTGGATACACTGGGAGCTATAGTCACAACCCTGCATACAGGCAGCACAGGCCATAGTGTCGTTTCTCTCTGGAAACAGCAGTGGGACTTGGTAGCCCCCTGGGTGTCTGAGCAGCCTTTTAAGGATCACATGTTCACCTCCTGGTGCCCTAAATATTGTGTGCTTACACAACTCTGACCTGATTACCGCCACAGGCGGGGAATCCCACTCTGCAATCAAAACACACAAAAAATGTACAAAAACATCTGCAAAGATAATCCCACTCACCATCGGCACGTGCAAAGTGCGTGCACTTATAGACAACACAAAATCCAATAGACCTGAATGACGAAATGCTCTTGTTGCAAGTACCTTTGCTAAGAATGTCCCAAATGGGGTCACGAAGCATTGGATATGACTAAAACAACTGAACAGCATGATTGTGAAGCTAGGTTTTCAGCAATTGTTGTGATAAAAGCAAGTGACAAGTAAAAATCAATGTGAAAAAGGAAATGAGAGTTGTATTATCTAATCTTATGCCAAAGTTTGAGAATTGTCTGCTGCCCAATACATGTTTTGAGGCAAATAGGTAGCATAGCATATCATCTTAGACCTGGTATCTGGAAAACAAATAGTTCAAATCTGGCCTCAGATACTAGCTATGTGACCCTTAGTAAGTCACTTAACTTCTGTCTACCTCAGTTTCCCATCTGTAAAAGAGAGATAACCAGAAAATCTATTTAAGGAGGGAAGCCTGGCTCAGCTGTCTGTCTCTTCATCATTTTCTTTCTACCCCTTCAGCTTCCTTTTGTATGTTGTTTTCCTGTTAGATGGTAAGCTCTTTGAGGACAGAGACTTTCATTCTTTTTCCCCTCATATTCTTAGCACATAGCAGGAACTTATTAATGTTTTGTGACTGACTGAATAAATAGCACCTACCTTCCAAGGTTTTTGTGAGGATAAAATGATACATTTTTAAAGTGTTTTGTAAACCTTAATTCACTATATAAGTGCTATTATTGTTATCTCATTAGTAATTGTTATTATTTAAGAATGAAATTAATGTATTACTTTTTCTTTCAGTTTATGTGTATCATCTTTTCAAATGGCTATTAAATTATTAGGACATAAATATTTATTATGTTGTTTGGACCTGTTAAGTATTTATTTTGGCTTAGGGACAACCATAAAAAAATTACCAAGATACTAAGCTCAACTTGAACCAAGGAAGTATGGGAAATTCTAGTGTAATAGATCCTAATCTCATTTCTGGTGTCATCTTGCTTAAAGATAGGGCAAGGAAATGATCTAGATAATTTCAAGGTTCTTTTCTTTTTCTTTAAAAATTTTTAAAAATATTTTATTTTTTCCCAATTGCATGTAAAAATAGTTTTTAGCATTTATTTCTTAAAAATTTGAATTTCAAATTCTCTCCATCCCTTCTTGCCCTCTCCACCATTGAGAAGGCAACAGATTTGATGTAGATTATACACGTGCAGTCACACCAAATATTTCCATATTATCCATATTGTGAAAGAAAACACAGACCAAAAAAATGTAAAGTTTAAAATGTATGCTTTGATTTGCATTCAGACTCCATCAGTTCTTTCTCTGGAAGTAGTAGCAATTTTCATCATAAGTCCTTTACACTTATAGAAAGCACTTAATAAATACCATTTCTTTCCTTCATTTTTTCTTTCATTCATTCTTTTTCCTTCTATTCTTTTAGTTATCTGGATGATAGACACCAAAACATGTTTGACTATGGTAGAGCACTTTTTAATATGGCTTACTTAATCATTAAATCTGGCTCTGAAGTTTTGGGGTTGTTTCTTAAATTTAAAGCAAATTCTTCTGCTGCCTTAATCTGTGCATCTCTAGGAGACCAATATGAGTTTTTCACCAATGAAAGAGAGCATACTTAGTTGGCTCGTATACCATTTTCTGCATATGGTGTTTTCCTAAGCTTGCCTAGGGATATGCTTAGTGTTTAGGTTAATTTGCTATAAAACTTGAGTATTTAATCCCATAAACTTAATAACATGAAATGATATGCATTAAAAATAAATCTTATTGGAACCAAGCACTTTAAAGCATTTTTTATTTTAAAATAGGGTTAGAAGAAGCCTGCAGTCACATTTAGAAGTGATATTGTTTGCGAGGGAGTGCTAATTACCTAAATAATAAGACTTGTTCTTTCACATGAACTGTCTCATTCCACCATGAGGGAAATGCTACTTGAACATAATTCCTGCTGTGGTTTTTGGCTAATTTTCTCCATTATTGTTTAGGGTCAGACCTGAGACTTCATTGGTAATACCCAGTGAGGAAACCAACTCTCCCAAAGCCAATCAACACCAGCTCTGCATGTTAGAGAAGCCTAGAGAGTTGTCTGGGGGCTGGGACTGGCAGTGTGGGGGCAGGCCAGGTGACTTGCCCAGGTTCACACAGCCAGTATGTGCTTGTGGCAATACTTGAAGGCAGGTCTTTCTATCTCTGAGGTCTACTATCTTTACCACACTATAGCAGATAGTTAAAGGAAGCCAACCCCATCATTAATGGAAAGTAGAATATGCATTTTTGACAGAGGATAAATCCTGAGTCTCACCTATAAGAATGCTTTGTTAAACTACCTTGTGTTAAGGGACTTTTGACCTGTTTAGGGATGAGAAAGGACTAATTGATACATTTCATACCCACTCTATTCTGAATTTCTTTTTTACATTTACCATATACATTTAATATACACTTTTATGCTATGACAAGAACTACTTGGCAATTTAAAATAAAAACTAAAATTATTATTTGAAATCATTTCCCAGATTGCCTTGTTAATGGTGTTAAATTTGAAATCCCTTTGAGGAAAGAAGTTGAAAAGTGTTTTAGTGGTTGTTACCTACATGTTTCAAGAAAAGTGTAATAAACCTTTCTTCTTTTTTATGGTTAACACTTTCTCCTCTCTCTTTGAAAACAGAAATTTTAATTAAAATATATGCTTTGTTGACTTTAGCACTTGATTCATTTTCTTTTTTAAATATGTTTAAATTTTAGAAAAGATAAGAAGTACATAGAACGATGCTGGAAAGATGTCACCGTTGGAGACTTTATTCGTCTTTCCTGTAATGAGATCATTCCTGCAGATATAATCTTGCTGTTTTCCACTGATCCAGATGGAATCTGTCACATTGAGACTTCTGGTCTTGATGGAGAAAGCAATTTAAAACAGAGGGAGGTGGTTCGAGGATATGCAGAGCAGGTAAAGTGATGTATTCCTAGTGGGTAACTTGTTAATTCACAGTACCTGGCATCTTTCAACCTCAGGATAAATTAATCAGTTCTTGCAATGTATATAATAGCAGGCTTCTTATTGCTTCCTGAAAGCTGGAGAAATGAGAGTTCTAAATGTTTAAGAACTTTTTGGAGTTGGATACAGGCAAATGTCCATTCACACTGTGGGGGAGATAACATGGCATAAGGCTAAGAAAAAAAAAGCCAGATTTCATGGTGTCATAGGTTTAAACCTGGAAGGGACCTCAGAGGCCATGGAGTCCAACCCTCTCCATTCATTTTACTTACGAGAAAACTGAGGCACTGAGAAATTGAGTGACTTGCTCAGAGACACAAAGCTATTGAGTATCTGATGTATGTTTTAGATCCAGGTCTTCCTGACTCCGGATCCAGAGCCCCATGCACAGAAGACCTTGCCTCAAATACTGTCTCTTGCTTTAGTACCTTGTGACCTCAAACAAATTGCTTGATCTTCCTTGATATTCAGGTTCTTTATCTGGAACGTGAGAGGTTTGTATACCTTTCCAGCTCTAAATCTATGATTTGGTGATGCTAATGGATGTGTTCCTAAAAAATTGGATGCAAGTGGAATCATACCTGAAGTATATCCCAAGTGCTGAACTGAAGCAACTCTACAGTGAGCCCTTTCAGAAATCTAAGTAATAACTAATACCTACTGGCTATGTGGCCAATAAATCACTCAGCCTCTCAGTTCTCCCATGAAATTCTCTAAGACTTTAAGTTACAGATCAGTCACTGCTTGGCATCAGTGAGAGGATGTTCCATATCATGAGTGAGTGGCCTGTCAGTATAATCACATCAGGACCAGACCCCTTCCACCCCACTCCTATAATAAGTCACCTTTGTATGTGACTTTAAAACCATCCAAAGCTCTTTGTTCACAACGATCCTGTGAGGTAAGTAGTACAAATTTCGTTATCCTTAGTTTACAAATGAGCTTCCTGATATTGTGAAAGGTAAAGGGCATGAGCATAAGAGTCAGAATTTGAATTCAACCTAAAATCCCCCTGTGTTCTTTCCATGACATATGTACAGCTAGTAAGCACCAGAGATGAGATTTGAACCCAAGACTCTAAGGCCCCATGCTCTTTTCATTAGGCATACATGCTGCCTTCTTTTACGATGCAAATAATTATCTTCTAATTTTTCTGTTAAAACAAACTTTGAATATTTGGGATAGCTAGTAGGTGAGCCCAGATTTGAACTTGTAACTTCCTTATTCTGGGACCAGTGCTGTATTTCCTGAGCTACCTAATTGCCTGCATTGAAATATATATTCAGCAAACTATTTAATAATAATATTAATAACTACCATTTATATATTGTTACAAATAGCTTTATATATGCTGTCTCAGTCTGATACTCACAACAACCCTGGTATTGGTGCTACTGTTATTCCCATCTTGCAGGTGAGACAACTGAGGCTCAGAGAGGTTAGATGACTTGCCCAGGGTCATATAACTAGAAAATGTCTGAGGTAGAATATGACCTCAGATCTTTCTGACTCCAAGTCCAAATAAAAAAAGTGGGCTAGAAATTGAACTTGGTACTTCACAAATGGGACACTACCTAGCTGCCTTCTGTGTGTCTCAGAGCACTGTGCCAGAGACTAGGTGAAAATCCAAGTTTAGATAAGCTTACTAGTCTGGAATTATGACATAGTATCACAGATGAAATACAGAGTAATTGGTAAGAGAGGTGGAAAAAACAAGTAGCGTGTGAGGGCCAAAGAGGGGAAACATCATTACCAATTACTAATGCAGGGGAAAGAGGTAAAGGAGAAACAGGGACAGATGCCTTAAGAAGGTAGTATTTGAATTGGGATTTAACATATATGTATGAATTCAACAGATGGGAAAAATAGCATTTCAGGCATAGGGAATCACCTAAGCAAAAGCTTGAAGGTAGGAAAATGGAGAAAAATGGTGAGTGTTCCAAATTGAATAAGGCGTAGAATGCATCGAGGGCAGTTGTACTGGGTAAGCCTAGAAATGAATCAATAAATCAGTAAGCATTTATTAAACACCAACTATTTGCCTGGCACTGTGCTGTGCTAAGAAAGGGAGGATGGCATCAGAGAACGAAAGCCCTTGGGGGAATCCAGGATTGTCAACTTTGTCCTTGATGATTTCCCAGGGTACTGGGTGAATGTGATAACTGATTTTAAACTGTTTTAAACCAGAACTGGTTTTTGTTTTGTTTTGGGAGTTTAGGACTCTGAAGTTGATCCTGAGAAGTTTTCTAGTCGGATAGAATGTGAAAGTCCAAATAATGACCTCAACAGGTTTCGAGGGTTTCTGTAAGTAATTCAGGGTTTATTTTTATTGGGGGTAAGGGAGAGGTTGGAGGAACTTGGATTTATCTGTTTATCTGTTGTCATGAAAATGAGCTAGTATGGCATGGACCAGAGCTTGAAGCTACAAAGACCTGGATTCAAGTTTCACCTCTCACATCTGGCAAGTGGCCCATCTCTCAGTGCTTCAGGCCTGTAACACCAAACTCAAAATGGAAAGAAAGCCACTAAAATGTACATAGGGATCCCTGCAGTCATATCTTGACTTAACCAAAACTAACAATTGTATTTTTACTTATTTTGCCAAACATTTCACAATTTCATTTTAATCTGGTTCAAGTCACACTGAAGTGTTGTGGAATGTTTGACACTTCTATGCTCTGGGCAACTTTCTAAGGCTATCAGACACAAAAGAACTACAGATCTGCATTGGTAAAGGGAGTTTCTTCACCCAGCAGTTCCCTTTATCAAGGAAATGAGAACTTCATTTCACTCAATCCTTTTAAAAAAGAGAGAGAGAGACGTTCATTTCAAAGAGTAACTGAAAGCTGTGTCATTAATATAAGGGTATAGAACTCTGGACAAATAGACATGTCTCCTCTTCACTCATGGAGCCAATATCTAAGTTCATCCCCTCATCACTTCTCACTTGGACTATTTCAGCCTCCTTTCCTCCTCCACCCAACTGCCAAAGTAATATTCCTAAAGCACCAGTCTCATTAGGTTATCCCTTTTCTCAAGAAACTATAGTATCTCCCTGTATTGACTAGGCTAAAATAAAAACTTTGTGTGGCATTCTAAGCCTACCTTAAGTTCCAGCTTACCTTTCTAAGCTTATGTCACATGATTCCATCTTAAATACTCTTCTGTGTCCCTATCTATGTACATATCATCGTGTAGATTCACATTTCCATAAGGGAAATTATTTTATCTTTGTCTTTGAATCTCAAAATCTGGCACTGTGCCTTACACAAAGTAAATACTTGTACATCTTATTTAAACTGAACACACATACATATTTGAAATATATATTGAAAACATATATATATATATATATGCACACACACATGTGTATAGAATATTTGTGTATTTGTGGAGTGTGTATATATGTGTATGTACATATATACATATATATTATTTATGTTTATATATGTATGTGTATGTGTGTGTGTATGTATATCTCACAAACATATACCCATACACACACTTATCTGTCATGTCTATAAATTGTCAGGCTAATTGGGCAGATCTGTGCATTGTTCCTTTTCCTTTTGATATTGAATCTTTTCAGGAGGGGTCTGGGTCTGGGTTTACTCTATATATGATAAAAGATGCAATTGATGAGATCGATGCCCTTTTTTTCTTACAATGGCTATATTCTTTTGTCTCCTGAGTAGGTCTTTTTTGAAACTCCATTTTGAATTCTGAAGCTAAACATGATTTTATAGGAACTTAAATATATTTGTAAATGTGACCTTTTATCCTGATTATGAATTATGAACTCATAGAATTTTAGAGCTCAATAAATAAAATTCAGAAATTCTTCAACTGATATTTTTTTCGTATTATATCTGTGTATTATTAGAAGTATGCTAATAATGAATAGCAGAAATTATGGAGAGCCTTGACCCACCATTTTTCCAAAGAAAGCAAGTAACCCTGATTTGGGGGAAACAAATGGATAAATAATTCTTTCCAGGTCCTTTACTATGCATTAACAAAAAATAAGTCAAAGCCTAGTTGAAACCTACTATTGGAATATAATTTTAAATTCCATTGCTATTTACAAGCAATTTATGTGTTATACTTCTTATAGAGAACATCCAAGCAAGGAACGCATTGGTCTCAGTAAAGAAAATTTATTACTCAGAGGATGCACCATTAGAAATACAGAGGCTGTTGCTGGCATTGTGGTTTATGCAGGTTGGTTAAACGTTCTGTTCATTAAAATTGTCTTACATGTTACAAAAAATGCTATTTTAAATTTGCTTTTTTGGTGAAAGTGCAATTGTTCAAATATCATTCTGCCAAATAGAAGGATATGTTCTGTGTAATTGTGATCATTGGCTGGTCTTTTTCTAAGTGAGTTTGGAAGGAGAAAAATTAAGTTTTTTTCTTGTTTTGTTTTGGTTTTTTTTTTTGCTTTCACCTGCCAGATCTTGATGAAAGAGCATTTTCTGAGTGCAGTTGCTATTATTTGATTTGTATCTCCCTGCAAGGAACAGTGAAATAATCTTCTTTTATCTACCCAGGTCACGAAACTAAAGCAATGTTGAACAATAGTGGGCCTCGTTACAAGCGTAGTAAGTTAGAGAGAAGAGCAAACACCGATATCTTATGGTGTGTCCTGCTTCTTATCTCAATGTGTTTTGCTGGTGCATTAGGTAAGTCGATATAGTTCTCTCTAGTATGTTTAGGAACTTTCCTCCATAATTTTAAATTACAAGTATCATATCTAGAAATGAACATCTTCAAGGAAGTGTTATAAATAAGCATGTTTACAATGTGCTATTTGAGAATTCTTGATATTTTTGCATTAGTGGAATAATCATCCATTGGAATAGCTTAGCCACAATCATTCTTTTTCTTTCCTATTATAAGATTTGTCATTTTTTTAACCCAAAAAATTGAATAAAAGCATTCAGTTGTTGGCATGTGTTGGCATAAGCAAAATTTCAGAATCTTGACTCAGTAGTCCAGCCCAAAGAAATATTTGTGGGTTTTTGCCCTCTTTTTTGTACTATTGAAAAAGACTATGCATAAAGCTCTACCATGATGTACAGCCAATCTCTTCTGCATGAGATTGAAGACAGGAATGAAGAACATGTAAGAAGGAATGTGTAAGAACTGTCTCATCTTTCTCATGCATGTATTTGTTTTAAAGGTCATGGAATCTGGTTAAGCAGTTATGAGGCTGTTCCGTTTTTTAACATGCCTGAACCTGATGGACATACCTTATCTCCAGCATTGGCAGGTTTTTATATGTTTTGGACCATGATTATTTTATTACAGGTAATATTTGTCCCTCCTGCTATGAATGTAGAATAATGTTACCTAGTGACTTCCCTCAGTTCCTTACTGTTGTTTTCTTTGCTTTGTTAGGTATTGATTCCCATCTCTCTCTATGTTTCCATTGAAATTGTCAAGCTAGGCCAAATCTATTTTATTCAGAGTGACATTGATTTCTATGATGAAAAAACGGATTCCACCATTCAGTGCCGGGCACTGAACATTGCTGAGGATCTTGGGCAGATTCAATATCTTTTCTCTGATAAGACTGGAACTCTCACTGAGAACAAAATGGTTTTCCGGAGATGTAGTATTGCAGGTTTTGATTATTGTCATGAAGAAAATGGTAGGTATTGAATATCATATGCATATACCCTTGTTGCTGCCTTCACAAAAATCAGTTGCTATTTCTTTTTTTTCCCAGAGATTTTTTTTTGTTTATTGCACTTAAGTGGCTGGAATCATTGTTATTAACTATTGTGGGTATTTCTATTTGTGTGTTTTTTTTCTGAAATTTTATTATTCAAAGCAAAGATCTTAATACAGTATGGTGGGGATTTTATAAAGGAAAGTAAGTGAATTGTCAAAAAGAGGATGAGGAAGATTAAATGAATATAACTTTTTATTCTTAGAAAGGCAATGCACAGAATAAGTCATACAGTTTCAGACATGGTCAGTGTAGGAATTTGATTTCCTTGAATATATGTTCTTGTTACAAGTACTTGGTTTTTATTTTTTCCCAGTGGAAAGGGGGTAGATAGGTGGGAGGAAGAGGAGAAATGAGGATGAACTAACAAGGAAAAAAGGGGAAAAGAAAGACACATTTTTTTAATGCAGCAAAGAAAAGAAGGAAAGTCAGAATTGTAGCCAAGAAAGTCACATGTTGAATTTATCCTGTATTTAAAAGAAAAGCAAGCTGTCCATAAGAATCTGTATTTTCATATACAATCTTGTGGTATATGGAAATGCCCATTTTATTTGGTATTTGTTCAAAATAAAAAAAACCAAACAAACAAGAAATTATTGAATAAATCCAAGGGAGATTTTTATATGATCCTGATACCTAAAGATTCTGTCATGTTATGAGTGAACCAGTGGTATAAGACATTGTGTCCTGGAGCAAGCCTGCCTGCCTCGTTAGTGATGACAAGGCATTCAGTAAGATAGCTGGAAAACTTTTTCTCCTTTCTGTCATATTCAGATGCTTACTTTAGTCTTTCAGGGATCTGTGATTTCCTTTATTTTGTTGCAAGAATATTAAAAAATTCTGTCAACTATTTACCACTGTAACAAGCCCACTTCCTAATATATTCTGTGTTGGGAATGTTTTGGGAGAAATGTGTGAAAGAAGAAATTGGAGAACTTAGTATGAGTCTCATGATAGAGGGAAAACCAGCTCTTTGTCCATTTTCTTATGATTTCAACAGAATATATAGGGAAGCAAGAAATATTTCTTCTACATTAAGGAATTCTGTAAAGAAACTGTACTTTGAACTAAACCATTATCTGGCTGGTTATTCACACAGAATTAAAGGATTAATTCCAAAAGTTTCATCCTGTTTCATATTAATGCCAACTGCCAGGCACCAATTTTAAACTTAATACACGCTTGTTAACTGACCATCCCCCCTCCCCTCAGCTCCTGAATAATTTTCCACTGAACCCAGTACATCACTGAGATGGGGTCTCATTTTTAGAAAAGGACAACTGAGGCAGTCCCCTTCCTGCTATATTAATAGCTTATATGTTTTTGTTTTTTATTTTAAACATCAAGCCGGTATGTTTTCATCTAGGATCTATAGGAATAGCACTAGGGATTGGACTTGTGATTTTGTTGGTCTGGGAAACTGCTATGTAAGGGAACTTTCCTCTACAGATGCAGGGACTCTCCCATTTTTAGTCTCAGAGAGTTGTCTAGAGCAATGATAGTTTAAGGGGTTCTACCAGAGTAGCACAGCCAATATGAGGCAGAGGCAGGACTTTCCCCCAGGTCCTTAGACCAGCTCTCTAACCATTATACTACACTAGGTACAATCGGTATTGATATTTTCCTTCTACTTGCATCAGTAGTGGAATGATCTGCCTCAAGAAACAGTGTGTTCCCCATCATTAGAGGTCTCCAGGCAAAAACTGAATGACCACTTCTTGAGTGCAGTGTTGAAAGTATTTTTTAGGTATAGTTTAGACCTAATGGTCACTGAGTCCCCCAAGGGCCCTTCCAGCTCTGAAATTTTTTGATTCTGTGATGATACTTTTGCTTCTTTCATTGCTTTGTGGTTCTAAGTTAATATTCCATTAGATTCCTTTTTACTGATTATCATCCTAATATATTATAATTCTAACAAATAAAAAGGCTTATTTTTTATAGTAAAAGATAAGTATGTAGAATTCTGTTGATCAGAACTTTCACACAACTATTATACAAGGTGTTGAAAGGTCCTAAAGTATATTTCAGGATATTTAATTAGAATGTAGTACACTAATTTCCAAGAATAATCATCCAAATGTGGCAGAAGACTAACATGAAAAAGAAATATTTGTTGGGTGCCTCTCACGTACAAGGTATTATTCTAAAGCCTTGGGACTCAAAGAACTGTAAGCTAGAGGCCCCAAACTCAAGGATCTTTATGTTTTTATTTCCTCTCTGCCCTTCATGCTCCTCAACATTAGTTTGGCAAACAAACTAATAGATAACAGATAAATTTAAAACCTATAAAATATACAGAAAAGGTAATTAACAGTTCAGAGTAGCATTTTCTGTTGCAAGGTAGTAGTGAAGAAAAAAAAGAAAGGTAGTAGTGAAAAAAGCACTGGGTTTGGGGTCAGGAGAAGTGAGTTTGAATCCCAGCTCTGCTGTATACTAGTTGTATAAATTTGGGCACATCATTTAATCTCTGGCTGCCATTTCCTGATGTGTAAAATGTAGGTACCTGCCTGACAAGAATTTTGTGAGTCCTAGATGAGATGATGAATGTCAAAGTCTTTTGAAAATCGTGAAATGTTCTAGAAATGGAAAGTATCTGTTACTATTATTAACAGCAAATGTGAGATGAATTTTAATGACTAATGATAAAAGAGTTCGTTAAAAAAGAAATCACTGGGAATGGAGGTGGTCACAAAGGGCCTCGTGGAAGAGGTGGGCCTTAACGTATGGAAAGCAATAAGATTATTATTTCAGAGAGGGAGAACTGTAAACAAGTAAGCTAAGGAAAGAATACCCTTGCATGTTTGTGAAACAAGGAGTAGGCTGGCTTGGCCGGAATGAATAATTCATGGAAAAGGAGGGAAAGGTAGGAGGTAAGGCCAGCTGATGTAGGCAGAAGCCGTGGTATTGTTCCATGAACAGCAATTCCCCATTCTCCAAACATGTCAGGTAATGAATGAGGTTCACTATATTTTTAGCTACAAAAGTGCAACCAATTGAAACTTGGAGGGAAGGACATTGAAGGTCAGTCATTGACTCACAGAATCAGAGTTAGAGCTTCAAAGGAAGCTCGTTTTAGTCAGATTAGCAAGAGTTTATTAAGCACATAATATATGCCAGAAACTTTTCTAAACACTGAGGATACATAGGAAGGCAAAAAAGTCATGTCCTCTAATGGGGGAGACAACAAGGAAACAACTCCATACATACATACATACATAAATGTGATGTATACACACACATTTTATATACACAGCTGTTTCTGTATTGTCTTCCCCAGTCGAGACAGTATAAACTGGAGACAATCTCAGAGGCAAGGAATTGGCAGTGGTAGGGAAAGATGGGGGAGACCAGAAAAGACTTCTTGCAGAAGGGAGAAGCCAAGAGGCAAAATTAATGATATGAGGGCATTCCAGGCATGGGAGAAAGCCAGTGAAAAGACACAGAAGTAGAAATGGAAGGATTGGGCAAATAAATATGGTGCCTAGGTTTTAATCCTGAGTGAGCAGGAAAATGGTGGGAGCACTGACAATAGTAAAACAGTTAGGAAGAAGGAAGCATTTAAGCTAAGGAAGCTAAAACCTGGAGAGAGTAAATTACTAGGCCTATGGCCCCAGACCTAAGTAAGTAGAGCTATCAGGATATGTAGAATCAGTAACCACTTTCTTTAGATTTTAACAACAGCATGGTTTCCATTACCATTTTCCTTCTAAGGACACAGTGTGCTTTTAATTATATTCTAATTCATTCTCTAGACATCCTCATAAGAGCAAGACTATTATCCTAACTTGGTAGAAAGGATAAGTAACTTACCCAGATTCAAAGTCTGTGGTAGGTTTTATTCTAAGTCTTTATTTCACTAATAGCTTTTTCATTAAAGACAACAACTTATATTGAAATGAACGTGTCTGGCATTCAACCAGCAAGCAAATCTTCTTGTACCCCAATTATCGTCTAATTTCTCTCCACCAGCCAAGAGGCTCGAGTCCTACCAGGAGGTTTCCTCAGAAGATGAAGATCTGACGGACACCCCTAGTGGCTCTCTCAGCAGTGTGACAAAACCGAAGGCGCGCAGCTGCAGGACAGTTAACAATAGGTCTTTGAAAAGCAAGTCCTTGAATCATCTTGCAGGGAGCTGCTTCGCTGTAGGAGGAGAAGATGGTGCCACCGATGGGTCTCTCTCCAGACAGGAAGCTTTCAGTAGTCCTATTGTAAGTATACATATGGGGCTTGACTCTTACCAAGAGAAGAATTATGTTGAAAGGACACACACCTTATTGCTCCAAATCAAAACATCTTTATTTGATAGAAAAGGGAGTACTTGATTGCAATGAGTTTCAGCAAACAAAACCCATTTTTGGATAACTTGTATATCTAATGAAATGGAGCCTTGAAGGCAGTCCTTTAATGTTAAGACTGTGAAGAACAGTTTTGGTTTAAGGCTAACATATCTCATTCCCTCAGTCTATAAGGATGAAAAAGATAAGTGTTTAGGACTCTTTCACAGAGCTTCTGCTGCTCTGACAGTCTGGGCTGGCTCATCAAGCCCCTTTCTCATAAGAATTCTCTCCAAGTCACTGTAGGTGGACACTGTGGTGTCCCACTTGGTATGTGCCTGGATTCTGGAAAGTTTAGGGACATATTTGTTCTACAGCTATTTAGTCAATTAGCATTTATTAAGGAAGCTGTTATTTGCTAGGTAGTGTAAGTGCTAGGCCTTGTGACAGGGTCATCTCTAGTGCCAGCCTATCCTCTGGGGGATAAGACTTCTTCCGTCTCCTACCCTTTCCTCTCAATCCCAATCAGTGCCTTCTCCATGACCAGCAAGGCACCCCTGCCTCCTGACCCAGATCTCATCCCTTTACTTTCTTCTGTCTGCTGTTAGACAGGCCTCTTGTGGCCTTACAGGATGCTACATCGCTACCTGCCAGGAAGTTCAATCTCAAGAAAGGACTTCTGACAGTCCAATCCCATGCCTCTCTCAAGAGTTATTTTAAGTGCTGAGCTATTTTCCAACCCCATTCTCCATACTGATTTTTATACTCAATCTCTCCCTTTCACTCATCCCCCATATTCAATCTGTTGTTAAATCTTAACTATTTCTACTTTAACAAGAGTTCTAGAATATTTCCCCTTCTCTCCACCCACACTAATGCTACCAGGTTCCAAGTTCAGACCCTCTCACTTCAACTACCACTATGACCTTCTTATCGATTCCCTGCCTAGGTATTTTCCATTGTAATTTATCCTCCGGTCAGCAGTCGAGATGATTTTTCCAAAGTGAGTCTGCGATGCAACCAAATTTAAGGAAAACACAAAACTGGAAAATAATTTTGGAGCAAGTATCTCTGATAAAGGTCTTATTTCTCAAATATATAGAGAACTATGTCATTCCCCGATTGATAAATGGTCAAAAAGATATAAAGGGGCAGTTTTTAGACAAAAAAATCAGAGCTTTGTATAGTCATATGAAAAAATGTTCTAAATCACTACTGGTTGGAGAAATTCAAATTAAAACAACTCTGAGATACCATCTCACACCTATGATTGGCTAATGTGACAAAAAAGGAAAATGTTTGATGTTGGAGGGTATGTCGCAAAATTGGGATACTATGGTATTTTTGGTGAAGCTTGTCTAACCATTCTGGAGAGCAATTTGGAACCTTGCCCAAAGAAGTATAAAATTGGGCACACTCTTTGATCCAGCAATACCCCTAGTAGGTCTGTTTCTCCGAAACATTTTTTTTTAAAAAAAGAAAAAGGACCTATTTGTACAAAAACATTTATAACAGCTCTTCTTGTGATGGTTAAGAACTGTAAATCACAGTAATGCTTAACTATTGGGGGATGACTAAACAAGCTGTGGTATATGATTGTAATGGAATATTATTGTGCTATGTAAAATTATGAACAGGCTGATTTCAGAAAAACATGGAAAGACTTATGAATTGATGCATAGTGAAGTGAACAGAACCAGGAGAACATTGCGTACAGTAACAGCAATATTGTTCAGTGAAGAACTATGAATGACTTAGCTATTCTTGGAAACACAGTAATCCAAGACAAATCCCAAAGGGCTGATGATGAAGCATATTATCCGTCTCCAGAGAAAGAACTGATATTGTTTGAATACAGACTAAAGCACGCTATTTTTCGTTTTCTTTAATTTTTTTTTAAGTTTTAATTGAGTTTTCTTGTACAAAATGACTAGCATGGAAATGTTTTACATAATTGCACATGTATCTGGCCTCTGTGGCTAATGATTTATTCCTCACTGATTTTCTGATAAGTAGTGTAAGAAAACAACATCTCTCTAGATTTTTCTGCTTCAGCACATCTTTTCACAGACTAGTCAGAAGGATTTATAAATTTTTTTTCTTCTGTTATTTGTTGCGAACAAGGATTGTTTTATGTTTTGTGCTTGTATCCCCAGCACCTACCACAGGGCTCAGCTCAAAGCAGGTGTTTAAGAAGTCTTTGTTGATTGGACTAAAATAGATGAAATTGTCAAATGCAATCACACTGAAGATTTATACTCTGACTATAGCCAGTAGGGCTTAGCTCATATCCTAAGTAGCTGTGTATAGCTGTGCCATTTTTTTCTCTCTAACATAAAGAATATGACATCTCACAATTGTTTTTGAGCATATATTTTAGAAATAATTTAGTGTGTCCCAATCCTAACCAATCAAGATTGCTCTGTTGCCATAGAGATAGAATAGGAGGGTAATATTTTTCAGTTTTTTCTGAATCCTAAAATATATTTATATTTCTCTGAAATATGTATAAATTGAATTTGCAGTTTTGTAAACCATGAAAGACTCAAAGTAAATTAAATTCATGAACATAATCATATATTTTTGATAAATTGTTAATATTATTCAGTTTCCTGACATAATTGATAGACTTGCAAAACATCTGAGCAGATACTGTTGGATTGCCAATACTTGATACTGCATTCTTCACTTAACAATGGTACCCTTTCTGGAACCAACCATTTCCAGAGAAAGGGCAGGAGAAACATGACTTAATCTGCTAAACTGGTTTCTTTGAGAACTAATTTACTTTTAAAATTATATTGTCTACCATCAGCTACTCAGATGTAATGACATGGGTAAATTAGAGCTATTTCTAATAGGCAGAAAGATGATCTTTGATACAGCTTTTAGTTCTATAATTCTATAATCTTTCTGGCATTGTGTTGCATTAAAATGGGTAGAAGTATAGGTTAAGCCAGGGATCTGTGGAGGCTCTTCTTCCTAGATATGTCCTGTGTGCTCTGTACTGTTAAAAGCTGGTGGAGAATCAGTGTGTTGCCGTAGAAAAACCACTGCTCTTAAGAGCCAAAAGAGATAGATTCAGATCCAAAGCCTCTTACTTATTATCTATGATGATGGGAAAGAGGGAGGAAGGGAAGAAAGAAAAGATGGAAGGAAAGGAGGAGGACATTTGGACTTGTGCTATGTTCCAGGCATTGTGGGACAATAACACCCCCGAACCTTAGCTTCTTCATTTGTAAATGAAAATAATCATAACCACCTACTTCAGTAGATTTTTGTAAGGAAAAGTGCTTTGTGGTTGTGGGTTGTTGGTTGGGTTTGTCCTTCATTCTCAAAGAGAACCATGAATGATGTCAAGATGATGACATGACTTGCAGTTGACTTTGACTTGAGTGAGGGAGGGCTGTGCAAGGTCAGCAGCCTCACTTTGCAAGTCTCCGGTTGATCTATAAAGTGAGCCATTAATACTAGAGTCCTTCATGAATTCTAATATAAATTGGGTGCTTGCATTATAGCTGTTAGTTAACACTTCACACCTAGTAACACGTTGACTTCCCAGTTTTCATCCAGAGAAAGTGAGCTCTTTATAGAGTGGCTTCTCAGTAGCAAAAGAAGCGTGCCAATAGAAACTCAGAGCTACTTCTTTGTCCTTTCACAGAGTCATTCACATGGTACTTCTGCACCTAAATAAGTGACAGTCCTTTCAGTGGAGAGGAAAAAAACAAATGTAAAGATGGTGGACATCATCATTGTTGTGATGTGCACACATAACTCTTTGACGAATTTTAATTTTCCTTTGCTTTTCAAATGTGTTATTCTGCCATTCTCACTGCCACATAGAATTTTCTGGTTATCTTACTTCTTCCCTTATAGACGATATTTAGTTGAAAAAACTATAATATATGGACTTTGCCCTTGATCAAAACCTTTTGACCCACAGGAAACTGATGTTGTGCCAGATACAGGACTTTTGGCCAAATTTAGCCAGATCACACCTCAGTTATTCACGTCACCAGGTGAAACTGAACAAGATTTGTCAGCGGAGATTTTGTACATAATTGATTTCTTTCTTGCCTTGGCAATTTGTAATACAGTTGTAGTTTCATCTCCCAACCAACCACGACAAAGGGTAAGTCTTCTTCATTCACCCCAATCCCGAGCTACTAAAGAAGATAAAAGGTTTAGAGGTGTTTGCTCTAGTAATGTTACATAAATGAAGCTTGAGAAAGGGTTATGTTGCTTTTTATTGACTTTGTGATGAATTATTTACTAGACTGAAATGAAATTATCCAACCTTCCCCCCACCAAATAATATTGACTACAAGTCACAAAAGGTGAACTTTTAGGATACTTTATTTTATGTATTTGTACTAGTTCTCTCTAAGTTTTCATTTGTACCATTCTGAAATTAAATCTGTTATATCCTAAGGATTCTCCCCAAAATATTTCACCCAGTAGCTGCCTATACCAGTGGAATCAGAACTCCAGTCCTTATACCTAACCTTATGATAAATTTATTAGGGAATCCCAAACAAAACATGGTCTAAGAGGAGGAAATATTTGTGGAATGTTCATCTAGCCCACTTGTTCCACCAGACACTGTAGTCTATTCTCAATTTTTAAATAAAGGTTGTGGAAAATGGGAACTTACTGCTGTGTTAAGTTATTCTTGGTTAAGTGTCTTCCTATTAGCACACATCCGCACTTAAAATTCTGAACACACTGCATAAATCCAATTAAAATTTAATTTAGCCTCAGATCATTTGTTTTTGGCAACTTCAGAG
This sequence comes from Bettongia penicillata ogilbyi, assembly GCA_023548195.1. Taxonomy (NCBI): domain Eukaryota; kingdom Metazoa; phylum Chordata; class Mammalia; order Diprotodontia; family Potoroidae; genus Bettongia; species Bettongia penicillata. The sequence goes on along the minus strand of JAJHZJ010000470.1, from coordinate 34,302,658 downwards.
AAGGGTCAACTTTGCCATAAACATAATTTATTTCAAATTTAAAAACATTTGCTTGAAAAAATTATCTTCTTGGGAGGTTGCTATGTGAAAATTGTATAGCTGAGAATGCAATCTAATATCACATGCTTTTCATGGAACAATTTTTCATATAATTAGAAATAATTAGTAACCTTTATATATAACACTTTGAGGTTTGCAAAGACCTTTCTCTGCTAACTCATTTGATCTTCACAAAACCCTGTGAATTAGGTACTGTTATTGTCCCCATTTTACAGATAAAAAAACAGGAATAGGGAAGTCACGTATCTAGTAAGTGTCTGAAGTGGGATTCAGAGTCAGGTCATCCTGATTTCTCTTGTCTAGTTTGAAAGAAGGAAGAGAAACTTCTTTATGATTTGCTGAAAGAAGGAAGAGAAACTTCTTTATGATTTGCTGAAAGGAGGAGAAACTTCTTTATGATTTGCAAATAACTTTTAACAGTTTACTTGGATTATTTTTAAAGTTTTATTCAATTTTTATTTGGTACCTGTTTGATGGAAGGCACTATGCTAGGGACTGTAGGACATAGAAGGATAAGTAAGGGACAGTCCCTTCCCTCTTGGAGCCAGCTTTATCGTCTCCTATCTAAGGAACCATATGAGAATGATAGGGTATTGCACCTTTGTTCTTTTTCCCCAAGAACCATAATTATACATTGACTGCAAAAAAAATTCTGTATAGTTATATACATGAGTCTGAGTCTACTATTTATTATGTAGGATATTTGCGGAAAGGATTGAACAAGATAAATGAAAGTTATATGTAAACAAAAACCTCAATTGATTCAAATCATTCCTATTTTTTCCTTCCTGGTAGAGCTGCTAGCAATTTAAAACTTGTCTAGCATGAGTTTCAGTTTCACTGAGTTCACCAAAATTATTGCAGTGAGAGCTAACTTATTTCATGTGCTCATCATCAGCATTGCTTTTTGAGAGAAAAATAATAGAAGGTTGTACATCTTTGTGACTTTTCGGTCATTCCCTGATGTCTTTAAACTTGCAAAGTGTGGAGGTTGGAATAGATGGCTTCTGAAGTGTTTTTTATCTCCAAATCTAAGATCCTATGAAACCTGAGTTGACTTTAAGAGGTAATTAAGTTGCTTAACAGGTTTAGCATAGATATACAAATCTAAACTGACAGAAACTAGATTATACTTAAAAGAAATCAGGGTTCAGGCAAATGACATTTCTTTCATAAAATAAAAGAACATCATGAGACATAACACTAGAACTGTTCTTTTTATGTGACTTCTTTCCTTGCCATCTTATACATCACTAATCACTGCATCTGTAAATATGTAATATTTAATATCTGTAATATGTAATCAACATTTCTTGGATTAGTGGTTTTTTAGGCATTTTTCTTCATTTGCAAACACTTGAAGGTTTTGGCTTATGGTGTATTTTATTTTGTTTCCCACAGTTGAGACTCTCCTCAATGGGTAGAATGCCCATCACATCCTTAGAGGAAATTAAAAATCTCTTCCAGAAGTTATCTGTTCGAAGGGCAAGTTTTCCATCCCTTTGCAGTGGAAAAGAACCATCATCTGGGGGTCCAAATGCCTTTGTGAGCAGACTCTCCCTCTTTAATCGATCAAAGCTGGCTCCACCCACTGAGGAAGATGCTTCCCAGTTAAGTGATTGGGCTCAAGGCCCCAGCGAAACAACTTGCCTCAAAGACCAAGAGAAATCTGACGCCGCTGCAGGCAGCGCCAGTGGTAGTTTGGACTCTGTGGGGCAGACGCTTGCTTCAGATTTGCACTATGAAGCAGAAAGCCCAGATGAAGCTGCCTTAGTGTATGCAGCACGGGCTTACCAGTGCACTTTACAGTCCCGGACACCTGACCAGGTTATGGTTGACCTGGCTGCTTTGGGACCTTTAACATTTCAACTTTTACACATTCTTCCTTTTGACTCTGTGAGAAAAAGAATGTCTGTTGTGGTTAGGCACCCTCTGTCCAACAAGGTTGTGGTATATACGAAGGGGGCTGACTCCGTCATCATGGACCTGTTGTCATTAGCATCCACGGGTAGGTACATGCCTCATCGATGCCTCGGTCTCGTTATCTTAGACCTTTGAGTTAGGTCATCATAAGACCAGCTGGCCATATGTTTGTAACACTGAACTACCTGGATTATCATTCCATAGCAAGCTTGACTTTGAAATCAGTCACATGAAAAACAATCAGAATTGATGTAGAAGTATGTTCCATTCTTAGTGCTAACCTCCGTTTCTGAAACATTTAGAGACAGACTAATGTTCTCTGGTCAGAATCTCTTATTAGGGGTTCTTTGGTATTCAAAAATAAAAATTACTTAACATGCCTAGGAACATTGCTCTTTATTTGAAGCTTAAATTGTAATATTTTAAAGATGTGTTTGTAATTGGAAAAGCTCATTATAATACTACTTGCATATTTTCTTAATCATTTTAGATGGTGAGACTTTAGAAAAACAGCAGAAGATAATCAGGGAGAAAACCCAGAGACATTTAGATGACTATGCCAGAAAAGGGCTTCGCACTTTATGTATTGCAAAAAAGGTGAGATTTGGTAACTGAATTTCCTCATTTCCATAGGGGTGGTATGCTCTTCGGCATTTGAAAACTATAATTCATCTATAAGGTCCCGTTGATCTGAGTCCCTGTTATCTATGGTTTTAGCTTGTAGTGTGAATATAATTTAAGTGTGAACATAGGGCTCTTCTGCCCAACTGCCACCTCCCTCTGTTCTCCTACATTCTGTTGTTCTGTCTGAGGGAAGTTGATGAGGAAACTGGATTTGGAAAGTGCTCCACACCCAAGATCAAGAGAATAAACCGATTAATTAGGGTCATATTATTCAGCAAAGTGGTATTGGGAAATTAGCACTAAATTTAATTCACAGGAATATTTCAAATGAGAACCTGATAAAGCCAAGGAAATATTCATAACAAGAAGCAGAAGCAGCTAATGATTCTGTGGTCTAAATTGAATGAATTTTAAGTAGAGTTTTTTTTTTTAACTGAGACTTAGTAGGCAGTATTCTTTCTTTGTTGTAACCAAAAAAAAAAAAATCATAACCCATTAGCCAACCTTTTGATAATGAGGAACAACACAGTATAGTGGATAAGGTCCTGAACCTGGAGTCAGGAAGAAAAAGGTTGAAATCCTACATCAGATACATATGAGCTATGAGATCCTGGGCAAGATGTGCGTGTATGTTTTACATATATATATATATATATATATATATATATATATTGCCTATCTACATATCTGTGTGCATGCATATATATATGATGTGTGCACACACACGTATACATATATATGTGTATATATATATGCACACACACAGCTGGATATAGAGATAGATAGTTCTATCTCTGTGTAAATCTATGATCCTCTCTCCAAAGCAGGCTAGGCTGACCCAAAGACAAGTCTGTACCAAGTTCTCTCTAGCTTGATAGGACCTGCCAGAACTCATAATCGCCTACATATCTTTTACAAATCCTTTAGGATCCGCTCCATGGCAGCACAAGTCAGGAGACTCTAGTGTCAGATGCATTAATAGAAGCATAGTATCTTAGAATAAGAACACTGTAGTCTCATTTTAGACTTTCCTGGTCAGATGATATCTTGAATATTTCCATAAGTTTTGGGAACCCCTTTCAAAAGGCACATTCATAAGATGACACACATTCAGAGTGGGTAATCAGAAACTATGTCCTATGAAGAAGGGATTGAATTATGTCATGAGCAGTTGAAGAAACTTGATTCTTTTTGCCTTGGAGAACATAGAGTAAAACATTTAGGAGGATATTGCAGCTGTCTTCAAATATTTGGAGGTCTAGTATCAGCAAAGGTGTATGAGGTTCGTTTTCTGTGACTGTGGAGGGTAGTGCTCAAGGTCTACAGATGGAGTTAACAAAGAGGTAGACCTTGGTTTGGGAGTGGAGAACCTGCAGCCTCAAGGCCACATGTAGCCTACCCTTGCAGGCTCAATACCTGGAAGGACTTCCTAACAGCTGGAGCTGTACAAAAATGGAATTGGCTGCTTTGGAGGGCCTTGGATTTTGAATCTAATTATTCTAGCAGAAGCTAGGATAGTGTAGGAGGAGTTCCTAATTGAGTAGGGAGTTGGACTATATAACTTTTGTGTTCCCTTCCAACTCTAATTTCCTGATTCTTCGTGGATACAATGTCTTCTGTGAGTGTTATTCCTTTTGGTACATTCTGGAAAGCCTTTGATGATGCTAATGCTGGTGGTAATGATGGTAGCTGGTATTTATATAACATATCATTGTATATAGAATACTTTACAAATATCATCTCATTTTACCATGGTAAGAATTGTGGGGTTAGGGACTATTATTAGCCTCATTTTACAGATGAGGACAACAGAGGTTAAGTGACTTGCCTAAGGTTACAAGCTAGCAAGCATCTGAGATGGTATTTTCCTGACTTCAGGTCTAGTACTGTATCCACTGTGTCATCTAGTTATTAAAATGTGTTTTACCTAGTAAGTTTTCTCTAGCTTTCTCTCATTAACACATTTTAAATTTACAAATAATTTTTACCTGACCCGAAGGAGTGAGATTTAACACAAGTGATTTTCAACTAAGTTGGTTGGAGAAATTGGTAGACTAAAAGCCTATGTAGTTGGAGAGTAGCTTGAGGATATTTCTGGTCAGGAAAGACAATGAAAATGCCTGGAAGAAAGGAACACTAAAAATTAACTTTGCTTGCTTTAAAATGTTGCCTATGGTAAGATGGCAGACCCAATTAATAATGTTCGAGATTTAAAGATATATGGAGTTGCTATAAAAGTACTTTTCCTTTCCTCTTTCCACATAGGTCATGAGTGACACAGAGTATACTGAGTGGCTAAAGAATCATTTTTTAGCAGAAACTAGCATTGACAACAGGGAACAATTACTTCTTGAATCTGCCATAAGACTGGAGAACAAATTAACGCTGCTGGGTAGGTAGAAAATAATTTTCAAGGCAATTCAATAAACATTTATTAAGCAATTGATATACAAGCAGTACTTTTCAAAATGCTGGGAATGTCAAATAAGGTAGAAATCAAAACACTCTTTACCTTCAAAAATTGGTCGTGGTGGTGGTAGTGATTTTGCCCTAAATAGAAGTGTTCTATCACTTGAGAAATTAACTAATTTTCCCTTCTTTTCTAATCTAACAAAGATTGTAAGTATCCTATACAGTCTAGAAATGATTCTGCCTCCCCCTTTTAATACGGCTCTACCAGGCTTTTATTCCACCCTATTCCATTTCAGAGAGAGAGGATTGATTTGTAGTAGACCCAAACCCATCAGCCTTAAAATTGCTCTCTTTTTAAAAATTAAATTCATTGCAGATAGTAGAGCATTCTGACATGGCAGTTTCTTCCTTTTTCACCTTATTTCCCCCTATGGCATTCCTTTCAACTAAAATTGTATAATTGACACCACTAGTCTAAAAACTTGGAGATTTTTATTCTGAGTTAAATTTTGACTCAACAAGAAATTCCTCTTCCCTCTACCAACCCTCTTATTCTCATTCTGTTTCTGAGTCCTCACTTCTGAGCTGGGAGAATACTTTATATCTAACAAGATTATCACAAAAATATGCCCTCTTTAGGGACTTGCTCCTGCTCACTTTCCCTGCATTATTGTAAATATTGTTTTTATATTTGTAATTCAGACTTGTCCTCTAGATGAGTACCCCAATTTACCACCTTACACAGGCTTTATCAGCCTGGTTCCCTGTGAGTAATCTTAGGCTGGAATTAAGCTATTACTTGTTGGGATAAGGTTTTTTATATATTAGCATTATATATATATGTATATATATATATGTATATATACACACACATATATATACATATATATATTAGAGAGAGAGGTCTATATATATATATATACATATACATATATGTGTGTATGTATATGTACACACACACATATAGGCATATACCAGTATGTTATACCATTTACCAAGATAAGGTCAAAATGGATACATGACTTCGACATAAAGAGAGATGTTAAAAGAAAATTTGAAGAATGTGTAACATATTTCTTATCAGACTTGTGGGTGAACAATTTATGGATAAACAAGAAATAGACTGCAGAATGAGGTATAAAATGGATAATTTCTATTGCATTAAATTAAAAAGATTTTATACAAATAAAACAAACGTAGCCAAGATCAGAACGAAAGCAAAAAATTGGGGGGGGGGGGAATTATAGATCATTTATCAGATAAAGGTCTCATATCTCAAATACATAAAGAATTTTATAAAACCTGTAAGAATACAAGTCATTCCCCAATTGATAAATGATCAGAGCAAATGAATAGGCAGTTTTCCAACAAGGAAATTGAAGCAAATTATAGTCATATAAAAAAGTACTCTAAATCATTATTGGTTAGAGAAGTATAAATTAAAACAACCTTAAGATATCATTTTACACCTATGAGGTTGGATAAAATAATTAAATGAGAAAGTGACAAATGTTGGAGGAGATATGGAAAAATTGGGACACTAATACCCTGTTGTTAGAATTGTGAATTGATCCAATTATTTTAGAGAGCAATCTGGAATTATTACGAAAGAGTTATTAAATCTCCTATACCCTTTGACCCAGCAATACCACTGTTATGTTTGTTTCCAAAGATGATTAGAGAGAAAGGGAAGGAACCTATCATGTTCCAAAATATTTATAGTAACTCTTTTTGTGGTGGCAAAGAACTAGAAATTGTGGGGATGTTCATCAATTGAGGAATGGCAGGACAAGTTGTGGTATATGATTGGGATGGAATACTACTGTGCTATAAGAAATGATCAACTTGATGATTTTAGAAAAACATGGATAGACTTGCACAAAATAATGAAAAACAAAATGAGCAAAACCAAGAAAACATTGTATACAGCAATAGCAATATTATATTATTATAGTCATTATAATAGTTATTTTTACTATTATAAGTACCCAAGTTAACTACAAAGGACATATGAAGGAAGATGTTATCTGAATCTAGAGAAAGAACTTATAAATAAATAGAAGTATGTATAGAATGATTTACATAGAGATAGATATTTGTGTCTAATGGTAGTCCTCTCTAGGAGGGGAGAGAAAAGAGGGGGAAACAGATATTTATATTTACATGATAGCTTCATTATACATTTAAAAGGAATATCAAGTTGTATATAATAGATTTGCAGTTTCATGTGTGGTCATCTTATACTGTTATATTATTATATATGTTGTGGAAATACTTGTTTTATTTGATAAATTAAAAATCAAAATAAATAAATAAATCAGCCACTTACTGGTCAAGTCATCAAGCATTAAAAACAAAAAGAAAAAATAAAAAACTTCTGTCTCTTGAAGAATCTCCCTCCTCTCCCCATCTCTTAACCTCATTTTAACTCTTTGTATGTAATTCTTTTTCTCTAGTGTCTATAGAGAAATTCCACAGTATATGGAGTCTTCTCGGAGGTAGCAGATGCCTGTAGCAGTTTGGAACTCCAGAGTTAGAACTGTTTTCTACAATGGATAGGCTGGATGGGTAAAGACCCAAGTTGACCTTATGGGCTTTTGTTGGCTTTGGTTCCCTAAGTGCCCATGTTTTATATTGTTCTGTTGTAGGTGCTACCGGCATTGAAGATCGTTTGCAGGATGGTGTTCCAGAGGCAATAGAGGCCTTGCAAAAAGCAGGAATTAAGATCTGGATGCTGACAGGAGACAAGCAGGAGACAGCTGTTAATATAGCATATGCTTGCAAACTACTGGAGCAAGATGACAAAATCTTTATCCTCAACACCCAAAATAAAGTGAGTAGAAAGATTATCAGCTTGTTTTAGCTCCGGGGTGTGAAATGTAGTCACTGAAAGCTAGAAACGAAAGAAATTGAACAACGAGTAAATGTCTGTTTTATTGTTTCAAATACAAACTATTACATTATAGTCTTATGTTTGGTAGGGTAACATGTATCACACCTCTAACAGTAACTATTTACTGAGTGCCTACTATGTGCCAAACGCTTACATTAGTACAGGGGGAGATGTAAAGTTTGGATAAAAGATGGTTCCTGTCTTCAAGAAGCTTACAATGTAGCTGGAACACATGATATATGACATAGCTATGATAAATCACTAAGCATTTATTAACCACCTACTGTTTGATAGGTACATTAGAGAGGGCAAGAAAAAGTGCTATATGTGGTTGGAGAAGGAACATCCTTATAGAATAGGCACTTGGAATGGACTTTAGAGGTCATCCAGTCCAGCCCTGTGACATCCTCTGCCTGAACAATTTTCAAGTGAGGAAAAAGAGACCCAGAATGGCTCAGTGACTTGCCCAAGCTTACACTAAATACAGGACAGGGTTTGATGTGAGCCTCATGTCCGGTGCTCACTTTCTTATACCACGCTGTCTTAACACTTCCTAACTCTTTAGAGCTGTTCCCTTCTGCCTTGCTTGGGCCAGTAGCCTTGAATTAGAAACTTCAGGGCAGAGCAGGAGGGATAAAAATATTGGAAACGTGAGTCAGTAGAAAAGTGGGATTCCCTTGTTGCTTTCTTCAATCCCCACACAAGATAGTCACACCTGCTTTCTCAGAAGGCCACATCTGCTGTGCTCTCTGCGTGGTCCTAGTAAGGACCAGAGACTATTGGCTCCTCTTAACTCTTTCCTTGGCCAAAGGAATGAGATGCAGTATAGCCACAAGGCCTACGGGCTAAGGACATGCCTGGCATGGAGGACATGGCAGGTCTGGCATGGATGGATCTGAGATCATGTAGACTTTCTTGTTAGAGGTGGTCTTGTGATATATCTGTTGGCATAGCTTTGCCATAGTTCCTTACCCCTCTTCCCTCCACCCCCCCCCCCCCACCCGAGTGCCCAGTGTGGCATGATACTTGGGCTCCTGGGATCTTTGCAACATCTTTGACCTTACAACATCAGTCACTTACTGGTCAAGTCATCAAGCATTAATTAAGTACCATGTGCCAGCAGGCACTAACTGAATCCTGGAAATACAAAGGCAAAAATAAATAAATCCTGGTGCTTTGTCCCTGTTCTCAAGGAGGTAAGAGTCTAATGGAGGAGACGGTATGAAAGCAGTTAAATAGAAAGAAGATATATCTACAAACAAGATGACGGTTAAATTGGAGGTAATCCCAGAAAGAAGACAACAAGGTTGCAGAGGACTAGGAAAAAATTCTTGCATAAATAGGACTTTGGCTGAGACTTGAAGGAAGTCAAAATGTAGAGGAGGAGGGAGAGAATTCCAGGTTTGCAGGTCTGCCAATGAACATGGCCAAGAGTGTAGCATTTATTGTATAGGATAAACAGCAAGGAGTCCAGTGGTGCAGAGTACATGGAAGGAGGTAAAATGGAAGTCTGGACAGGATAGGAAGGAACCAGGTTTTAAAGGGCTTTAAAAACTAGAGTATTTTATATTTGATCTGATGGCAATAGGGACATATTGGAGTTTATTGAATGATGGGGTAAAATAGTCCTGTGCTTTAGGAATATCACCTTGGCCACCGAGTGGAGGATGGACTGGAGTGAGGGGAAACTCAACAGGTAGATTGTCCAGAAGAATATTGGAGTAGTTCAGGTATGAGGCCATGATAACTTTCACCAAGGTGGTAGCAATGTCAGGAGAGAATGATCATATAGGAGAGAAGGTGCAAAATTAGAAAAGGCAAGTGTTGGCACCTGTTTGGATATGCGGGATAACAGAGTGAGCGGTAAAGAATTACACTGAGGTTATGAACCTGGGTGACAAGGAGGATAGTGCTGTCCTATACCCTCTACAGTAACAGGGAAGTCAGGAAGAGGGAAGGATCTGAGGAAACAACTTCTCTTTCCTCATTCTTAAAACAAAATGAAAATGATAATTGACCTACCTCAAAGAGTTTTTGTAAGATCAAATGAGATTAACATGTAAAGTGCTTTGTAAGCCATAAATTTAAATTCTCTTATTGTTATTAGTATTATTTTTGTTGTCAACCCAAGGCACTCCACCTAAGTGATCTCAGATAGTATCAGTGATGCCCTTATATTGTCTGGGTCCTCTCCAGCAGAGGTCAGCCAGAGGAGGAGGCTTAATGCCAGCTTCCCCACCTACCCAGCCAAATAACCACCTGCTGGTTGACATCTTCCTCTGAAACTTCTCATATTTAGCTAGTATAGAACCTGGGCCCCACGTGATCTCTTCTGTCATGAAGTCCATGGTTAGAGCCTTCACTCTGTTAGCATATAGCTTTCAGTGCCTGAGAGTGTGTTACCTCCATACCTAAGAATTTCCTCACTTGAATTTTTATGTTGTGTTTAAGAAATGGTTTCTTGTGACAGCCAGTGAATAATTTGGTAAATAATGGTCCTTGATAGCATTTTATAAGTCGGGAACTATAAGAACACTCCAATAGTCAGTGCATTTGCCTGCTCTGGAGCATTTGCCTATATTACCCCATGCCTCTGCTTCTCAGAATCCTCAACCACCTTCAGGACTTAGCTTCAAGTTTTTCAAAAGGTTCCAAGTTTTTTATCAACCCCTTTCACCACTCTTGTAAGCTCCTAGTGGGCAGGGGCTGGTTTTTGTCAGTTACTGGCACATGCTTATGCTTAATAAATGTTTATTAAATACCAATGCCCTCTGGTGGTGTTTCTGTGCCATTGCTCCTAGTAAGTTGTAAGACTGAAGCATTGTACTCTATATGGATTCTTTTTTTTTTCCTTTATTTAGTATTTTATTTTCCCCAGTCACATGCAGAAACAACTCCCAACCCTCATTTTTAAAACCTTGAGTTCTAAATTCTCTCCCTTCCTACCTCCCCACCCCCCTGAGAAGGCAAGCAATTCAATATAGGCTATACATGTGTAGTCATCATGCAAAACATTTCCATATCAATCATATTGTAAAAAAAAAGCAGACCCCCCCCAAAAAAAAACCTTGAGAAAAAGAAAGTTTTTTAAAAAGCCTGCTTCAGTCTGTATTCCGATGCCATCAGTTCCATCTCTGGGGATGAACAGACAATATCTTTCATCTTAAGTCCTTTGGAGTTGTCCTTGGATCACTGTATTGCTGAGAACAGCCAAGTCAATCACAGCCAATCATTCCACAGTATTGCTGCTACTTTGTACTGTGTACAGATTCTTCCACCCTTATCCTTAAACTGGGATATTTAGTAGGAATTTCAGTATTCAAGGCAAGTTTCAATTTGTTCTAGCTTTTAAACCTTCCCTGTAACTTTATCCCCACAAAACAACTTGCCCTCCAGAAAGCTGGTCTGCCCACATTTGTTCTACCTCCCTGCCAAGGGAGCCTTTGTTCATTTTCTGCCCTCTCTTGCAGTGCTTACCCATCCTTTCTCTCCTAGCTCAAATCCTAGCCTCTCACAGAGCTTTCCTTAACTGTACCAGGTCACAGTGTTTTCTTTTTCCTCAGAAATCCAATAGGACTCACCACAAATTACTGGGCCCTTATCATGTACTGTCTAGCACTGTTTTGTTAGTGATGATGATAGCTAGCATTTAAATAGCACTTTAAGGTTTGCCAAACCCTTTATGTTTAAAGGATGTCCCAGAAGTATTAGTTCATTTGAAGCTACTGAAGCTTAAAATTAAATGAAGACATTCAGGATGCCCAGTGTCATCTCATTTGATTCCCACAGCAACCATGTGAGATAATTTTTATCCCCATTTACAAGGGAGAAAATTGAGACCAGAAGAGGTCAATAGGATTGCCAAGAATAACAGAGCTAGTGTCTGAGGCAGAATTTGAACTCAGTTCTTTTTTGCTCCAAGTCTAGCAGTTTATCCTTTATTCTGTGTTCTTGGATCCAGCTATGTCTGTTTATTATTTAAAAAATAATATCTTAACTCATTAGAACAAAATAATGCCTTGAAGGCTCTCCATATAATAAAGTGCCCCCAGGCATATGCTGAAATCAGAGCAGATTCTATCATAGGTATAACTGCAGAGATAATGTTATTCAATAACCTGCTGAGTACTGACATTTTCAATATGCAATGGAGCACCTATTTCAAGTTAAGCATGGCAAGTACAGACAAAAGGAAGGTCCTGCCTGTGAGAAATGTGCTCACAAAGAACAATATTCACTGTGAAGCCAGGAAAATTCTCATTTTATTTTTAGCCAATTATTATACATTCCTTGTGAACGGATTACTCCCTAATGGAGAGGACACTTGCTCGGACAAATGCAATGCTTTTTATATTGTTCCCAATTTGAATTTCCCACCTTGCTCTTGGTTGACTAGATGTAGCCTTCTGAACCTCCCACTTCATGTTCTCCTTTCTGATAGGTTCCCTTTAATCATTAAGCATGTGAACAACCTTCTTACCTTTTGCCTTTTCAGAAACCTGGCTCTGGTAGGTCTAATTCTCATTAGAATCTGTAACCTCTGACTTACTTTCTGCTATCACTCAAAGCTGGGAGGAGTTTTATTCTGTGGTAACAGAATTTCTCTTTTGGTGTCCCACATTCCCTTGAGGAGCAAGGTCTTACCCACTCCTGGAAGTAAGGAATCAAACAAACTGCTCACCTAAGTTGACCTTTCATCAGTGACATGGAAGACAGTGTCTTGCAAGGAGTCCAAACAAAAGAAGCATTCCATATAGGTGTTGGGTGTGGTCCCCAGATGTTCCCACACTGAATTAATGGTATCAAGCCCCAACACATTACAAAGCTGCCTCACTGAAATCCACAGAAATGACAAAGAGGTTGAGTTAACCATTAGATTGGAAGCTCCTTGAAGGCAGGACTTTTGCTTCTTTTTTTGTATCCCCAGCGCCAAGTACATACTTGACTTCTGGTAGGTACCTAATAAATGTTTATTGACTATCTGACCATCCAGAAGGATTATAAATGTATATCATCAAGCCTATTACATAAACCGGACAGGAGGGCTATCCAATTAGACCATCACCATCTAGATATTCCAGATAGTCCCTTGTAGATGACAGTGAGGCTGGGCCTGAAACTGAATGGGAACAAGAAATGTAGTAATATCTCTTTTGTTAAACTGATTGTTTGCAGTGATTCTACAGTGCCTGCTGGCACAAAAAATCTCAACACTTTTATGCTATGGTGTCCCAGAACTAGAGATGGAAGCTATGTAGTACATAGTACATAAGCTATGTAGTACAACTCCTTACAGATGAGGAAATTGAAAGTCATGGTGTGAAGCGCCTTCACCGTGGTCACTCAGGTAGTAAATGTTAGATTTGGAATTTCAACCCAGGCACTCTAACTCCAGAGTCGATACACTTACTACTGTACCATGCTGATGTTATTTTTCCCATTAAATTTATTTCCCATGTGGATGCAAGTTGTGACACAATACTTAACATCCTAACGATTAAAATAACAGTAATATAATAGGGGTTCCTTGTGGAATTTGGACAGTGCTTAGCATGGCATCTTGAACATCTTAGGCACTCAAAGGTCTGAGTGATCATGATGTAGAGTAAGGAAGCTCTGGGTTCAAATCCCTTCTCAAATCTTACTAGCTATGTGATGCTGGACAACTAACTCACTTAACCTCTCTGAGCCTTGGTTTCTTTATGTCTGTCTTAGTCTGTAAAAATGGGAATAATAACACCTATCTACCGTATTGGGTGGATCAAATAAAGCAAACATCCATAAAGTGCTTTGCAAACCTAAAAGATATTTTGCAAATTTCATCCATCAAATAAAAGAACTGTGAACATCTGCAAAGGCGCAATGCTCACTTTCTTTTCTCTTATGATGATGCTCTAATTAAAATAATGACATCCCAGTGATTGCCACTGCCAAAGAATGTCTTGAGAATTACAATCTGTCCCTTGGACGGATGAAAGGTAATTTCAGCTGCCTCCTCATTTTGTTCTCAGGCTGTGTGCTGTTATTGGCCGTCCCCAGTATTCTGACCTCAGCATGTCACTCCCTTGTCTGAAATGCCCTTTCCCTTGTCTTTCATTTCATGGCATTCAAGGTTCAGTTGAAGTTCCGTCTGTTTTATGAAATTTTCTCAGTTACTAATTTGTCCCTTCTCAATGTTGCTTTTTACCTGTATCAAGTAATTTAGCATTAATTATTTACTGCCTTATATTTATCATAATTAGAGTTGGCATATCAGCATCCCCCTTAATACTAATGTCTTCCCCTCTGTTGAGTATCTCTAATTTATCCTGATTATATATCTTGTTCATACCTAGTTGTTTGCATGTTGTCTCCTTCATTGGACTTTGAGCTCCTGGAGAGTAGGGACAGTGGTTGTTTGGGGAGGGAGGAGGGTTGCCTTTTTTTTGTAACCCTAGTACTTATTGCAATATCTGGTTCATAGCAGGTACTTAATAAATGGTAGGTGACTGATTGACATTGTAGAGTAAAAACAGAAAGCTGGCTTCTGAAGTGGACGATCTGGGTTCAAATCCTACCAGTGACACATGTTGTCTGTATGATCCTGAAAAGGTCCCTTAACGTCTCAGTGCAGCAGACAAATCTCTCAACCTAAATTGCAGGGTGGATGCTGATCTGCACTGATTGTGGGACTTTCTTCCCTGGGCATTCCCCAACCCAGTAAGTCCTCTGTCCAATGAGATCCCAGCTCCTGACCTCCCGAGATTGTTTATAATATCAGCATTTTAACCTTTTCTTCTCAAGTAGATTGTTAGATGGTTAAAGACTGAATTCTCCATTGTTTTTTGAATTTTCTTTTTCTCCCACTCTCCAATTTTATTTTCTTTCCCCCTCTCGCTACCACACAGACTTAAGTGTGTACCCATGAACACCCCCACACACACCTGACAAAGTTTATATTTTATGAATTGCAAAAATATTAGGATACTAATACATATTCATAAATGTATCAAAAACATGTCAACAGAAGCAGAAAATTATAATACTTTTATTTGTTCAATAGATATTGAGCACTTATTCTGCTCATTCTAGACAGACCCTAACCATATTCAACATGATCAACAAGGGATATTTGCATGTCTTTGATGAAAAGTCTTGTTTTAATGTTTAAATGAAATTGGGTCCATAACAAGAAAGCCTCCAATTATAGGAAAATTTCATTTCTATGTGCTTCATTCTTCCTTGCCTTCTCAAACAGAGCATATGGAGCTCAGGGTCACTATTGGAAGCATTATTTATTATACCAAATTATAATACTGTGGCCTCAGAATCTCTTGAATAGGACCTATAGGGCTCCTTGGCCCCAGTCCTCCATGTTTTTTGACCACTTGTGGCTTTTGTATGATTTTGTCTCTGCGTTCCATGTCACTTTCTGCTGCCACCAGTGTGCCCACTTCTAGCAACTTTCCGTCCCCCTCTTAAATTACTGCTTCTCATCTTATAGTGGACTATCATTTAGTCAGTTGACAGACTTGTATTGAGCATGTTTCATGTCCTGAGCACTGTGCTAGGCACTGGTGATACAAATACAGTAAATGAAACAATCTGCACTCCCAGGGAGCTGACTTTCTAACAGTTTGTCTCTTGAGAGCCTGAGGGCATCTCTTGAGGGAGAAATGCTAAAGCTTTCACATGGTCTTTGGCATTTGCCTGGGCTAGTCAGATGTCTTCTTGATTATCATCAATCACGGCTCTGTTCTGGATTAAATGAGATAATGAGCGCAAAGCACTTTGCAAACTTTAACGTCCTGTGTGAATACAAGCTATTCCAGCTAGATGATACAACTGGATAGTGGAGGTAGCTAAGTAGAGTACATATTGTATCTCATTTGCTTTCTTTTTAGAGTTATTGGTTTGAGGTTGTTGATTTTCTCCCTGTCCAATAATTTTTTCCTCTAGATAATTCACTTATTTGACTTAATTCCTTCCCCCTACTTGTAAATTTACATTCAAACACACCCCAATACATACATGCATGCACATGCATAGCCCTCTTCAAAAACCCTGTTGATTGCTGAAATTATATAGATTATTTCCCATACTATAAAAACTTGATGGATACCATTGCTGAAGGAAAGAGAAAATGGAATGTCATGGGTGCTTGTACACCATTAGTGTTTAATCTATTTCTCTCTCTGTTTTCTTAAAGGAAGACTGTGAGATGTTGATGAATAAGACTTTAGAAGAACTTAAGAAAGGTGTTCAGAGGCCTCCAGATGTTCAGTCTCCTGGCACTCACATTCCTCAGCTGCGAGCTGGGCTCATTATCACTGGGAAAACATTAGAGTTTGCACTGCAGGACAGTCTGCAGAATCAATTCTTAGAGCTCACTGGATGGTGCCAAGCTGTTGTCTGCTGCCGAGCAACACCCCTGCAGAAAAGTGAAGTGGTGAAATTAGTACGAAATCAGCTCCAAGTGATGACCTTGGCCATTGGTGAGCGTAAGCATCGTTATGGTTTCTGTCCCACTAAATTTTTGTGACAAGATTTCTCAGCTTCTCCATTTCACTGATTTTCCTTCCATGGGATTTGGGAAAAGTGGGATAAGCAAGGAAGAGATTTATCTATCGTTGTCAATAAAAATTTCCCAAGTCCACATCCAAACTTATATTATTATCCTTTCTTTTTAATGCCTCCTATCTCGCATATCCAACTGACCCTGGGAAGGTGATGGAGCCAATGATGTTAGTATGATACAAGTTGCTGACATTGGAATAGGAGTTTCAGGTCAAGAAGGCATGCAGGTTAGTGAATGATATGTGCATGAAAGTCCCTATAACTTCTAAGAACTACTCACTTCCCAAACTAAGGCCTTCTCTGTGCATCCCATACATTTAGGTATGTTGTCTCATTGTTGTCAGTCTCCTTAATTAAATTATTTATTTTTTCTGTGATTTCATCTTTAACCCTGTCATTCTTTAGGATTAGATAATTTAGTTTCAATAAAATTTTAATCTATCTTTCCATGATGCTTTATTGAATGTAATTTTTATTGTATAACAATCTGAAAAAGATGCATTTAATATCTATACCTTTCTGCATTTGATTATGAGGTTTTTATGCCCTAATACATGGTCAGTTTTTATGAAAGTGCAGCCTTCTCTTTGGCAAAATCTTAGTAGAGGAAAGAGCCCAAGGTTGCCAGATGGGACACTGAGTAGCTAATCCAAAACTGTATATTGATTTTCTGAAATCATATAACAATTCGTGCTGCCTGTGCCTCTTTTTCTTTCTTTCTTTCTTTTTATTTAAAAAAAATTCATCATGAACTTGAAAAACATAAAACATTTCCATATTCAAAGATCGGGGAAATAAAAGATTATATAGGGAACTACGGATCATTTTTATACACACATTGATATTTTTGTAGATCTCTATTGAACTTTTATACTATATTTTATTTTTCCCCAATTATATGTTAAAACAATTTTTAATCATTTTTAACGTTTTGAGTTCCAAATTCTATCCCTCTCTGCTCCCTGAAATAGTGAGCAATTTAATATAGTTTATACATGTGAATCATGTAAAACATTTCCATATTAGTCATTTGTCATTTTGTACACAACTCAAAAAAAGTGAAAGAAAGTGAAAAATAGCATGCTTCAATCTGTTTCAGTCAGACAGTATCAGTTC
Organism: Bettongia penicillata ogilbyi; assembly: GCA_023548195.1. NCBI lineage: Eukaryota > Metazoa > Chordata > Mammalia > Diprotodontia > Potoroidae > Bettongia > Bettongia penicillata. The sequence goes on along the minus strand of JAJHZJ010000470.1, from coordinate 34,285,074 downwards.
TTTCTCTGGAGGCAGATAGTATGCTTCAACATGAGTCTTGGATTGTCCTGGGTCATTGTATTGCTGAGAATAGCTAAGTCATTCACAGCTGGTCACTGAACAGTATTGCTGTTACAGCAGCCTTCCATTCTGCTCATTTCACTGTGCATCAGTCAGTTTGTGTAAGTCTTTCTAAGATGCAATACCTGCCTTTTATCAACTTTGAAGAAACATTATGAAAGTGTAAACTCTTTTTGTAAAATGCCATCTGTGTGCAAACCACTGTGATAAGGAAAGTGCCAATAAGGAAACCTCTTCTGCCAATGCAGATTTGTATCTACTTTGTAACTTGGGATGGAGCTGTCCAGATCACTGAAAGGTTGAATGACTTGTCCAGGGTTACAAAGCCAGCATGTATCAGAAACAGGTTGAACCCAAGGTGTTCCTAAATGAGGCAGACCATCCCTCCACAACTCTACTCTTATTCCTTTAGCGTTTATGATAACTAACTTTATGGTAGTTTTGTGATTCAAAAAGTGCAAAACTCTGCTATGTCAGAAAAAATAACAACTGGAAGGGGAATTAGTATGTTAACCATGGTTATCCTGGTAATTCTCAGTCAAAAATGTTACTTTTAGATATGGCTAATGTATTGATTTGTTTTGCTGAATTATACTCTTTTTAAGAGGAGATAAGAGAGGACTTCTAATTAGGGATCTAACCTTCTGTGCTCTACTAATCCTACCTTTTGTTTATATGTTGCTTTTAACTTTATGTTGTTTCATTTAAAGCTCACAATAGCACAATGAGGGAAATAATAGTGGTGGCCTCATTTTGCTGATGGATAAAACAGATGTAATTTTAGCTCACATTATAAATGGTAAAGTGAAAAGGATAGTAAAAATATTACTCTGTGCCCTCTTTTGCACTTTATTACTTTTGTGCTTTTAAAATAATTCTCTTGATTTTCCTTTTTTTTTTCTGTCACTACCTACAAATTGCAACTATTATCCCTAATTAGAAGCATTCCTTTATTTAAAAAAAAATGTATAATTCAGCAAAATCAATTAACACATTGGCCATGTCTGAGAAAGCATACCTTATTCTGCATTTCTAGTCCTTCACCTCAGTGTTAAGTAGTGAGAAATATGTTTCATCAATAGTCTTTGGCCATCATTATCATTCCTTTCTTTGAGCAGAGTTCAGAGACCTTTCTAGTGTTTTCCTTTATATTATTATTTTGTTTATCATATAAATTGTTCTGGCTTAGCAAAGATGACAAAAACAGAAAACAGTAATGGGATCAATGTTAAACAACACAGAAAAAAGCAAGATTCCTAGGGCACTCCAGTGAAGACTTCCTGCCAAATTGACTTTGAGTCATTAATGAGTAGTTTTTGCATCCAATCCTTCAGTCACCTGTAGGCTCATCTAGTTGTATTATCATCTGGTCCACACCTCTCCATCCTTTCCACAAGAATAATGTAAGATACTTCATCAAATGTTTTCAACAATCTAGATAACTTTATAATATTCCCCCATTCCACCAGATTAATAATGCCTCCCAAAAAGGAATGTTGTGTTCTTGGTGACAGCATGCTGGTTCTTTATAATCACGGAAAGGTTGAATGATGCACCCATTCTAAGTGTTTTAAATGTTCACTAACCATCTCTTTCATGATATATTCTAAAAATGTTCTGATTAATCTCACTATCCTATGGTTTCCAGATTCTTTTCCATTCCTTTTTTTTAAATGAAAGGGCATTTGCCCTTTTCTAGTCCTGAGATACTTTTCCATTCTCCATTCTTTTATTACTTGAGGTCATAGTTCATCTTGGATGGAGATTTGAATTCATCAAGGGAAATAAGGTACCCTCTTACTCTCCGCCTTATCTTGGTTATCAGCTCCCTATTAGCCATTTTTTCCTGTCATTTCCAATGCAAATTCTCCTTGGCTGAAAAAACAGCAGAAAAAGCAAAATTCTGTCAATTCTCATTGTCTTTACTCCTCCATGAAGTAATCCAACCTCATCTTTGATTTTCCTGTTTCCCACAAGTTGTTTAAAAATGACAATAATTCTAAGTTTACTTCCAAGTCATCATTAGAAATAAACTCTCCACCGTCTATAAAGTTAGCATTTTTGCTCCTAAAGTCTAGCCAAAAACAAACAAACAAACAAAAAAACAGCTAAAAGAGAAAGAAGCATCATCTGAGTATTTTGAAATGCTCTGAGTGTAAGACCACTTTAAGTTGTGAGTTTCCATAAGGAAAGTACAGATACATGATTGATTGTTTTGCTAGGTGTTTAGACTTGAAGAAACAACATGGTTGCCAGGAAATGTAGACTTGGGGAGCATCTCTTGTTCTTAGTAACTGGACCTTCCATTCTTCAACCCAATTAAAACAAGAATCAATCCCTTCTCCAAGGAAAATATTGTCTCTACCTGTTTCTGAAGGAGAATAGACACATGGTGTAAGAAATAGACTACCCCTATTGTGTATGATATGACAAAGCTTTTATTTTAACTTCCATAACACAGGAGCACTTGTCTTCAATAGCATGGCATAGTGGAAAGAATGCTAAATTTATAGTCAGAGCATGTAATTTCTCTTTCTGACTCCATCACACACTAGCTTTGTGATCTAGAGCAAGTCATTTCTTGAATTGGGTTCAAGTTGCTTAACTTCAATGGTCTCAGTTTCCCCATTTTTCAAGTTTGGGCTACATGTATCTGAGGTTCCTTTTAGCCATGGGTCTGTGATTTTATGATCTTGTGAATTCTGAGACTACTCCCGGATCTGTAAGTAACATTTTGTTTACCTAGCCTACAGAGTCTTTATGAGGAAGCATAAAATTAGGAGACGTATATAAAGCTCTTTGCAATTATAATGCACTGTATAAATAAGTGCTGCTATTGCGGAGTTTTTAAAATTATCTTTCAGTGCATCTTTACTGTAATGCCTCACCGTGGTACGAAGGTAATCCCAAGTGCTTAAAAGTATATGCCAGTAGGGTCCGAGTTCTGGCAGTCTCGACCAGCTAGAAAGGCTTTCGGTATGTTCCTGGGATGGAACATGTCTGTCATGTGAGATTTAACTTAGATAAGTGCTGAGAAGCTCATCACTAAAAAGTCTTGCAGGAGGGGCATATTTATGTTTTACTTTTGTTTGTTCTTAGCCACAGAAACACATAAAGACCAGATGATATGATCCTATGGAAAGACTGTCAGGCTTTGAGTTATCAAATCTAGGTTCAAATCCCAGGTCTTCTACTTACCCCATATGACCCTGATCAAATTACAGCCTCTCTGGGCTTCGGTTTCTTCATATGTAAAATGAAGGGTGTGGAGTGAATGCATTTAAGGTCCTTCCAAGTTGTAAATCTGTGATCTCTAAAGGAGACAATACTAAACTGTGAGTGTGTTCGTGAAGGAAAGGGCAGCTAGGTGGCACAGTGGATGGAGTGCTGGGCCTGGAGTGAGGAAGACTCATCTTTCTGAGTTCAAATCCAGCATCAGACACTTACTAGCTGTGTGACCCTGGACAAGTCACTTAACCCTGATTGCCTCAGTTTCTCTTCTGTAAAGTGAGTTCGAGAAGAAAATGGCGAGCACTCTCATGTATCTGCCAAGAAAACCCCAAATGGGGTCATGAAGAGTCAGACACAGCAAGGAAGGCTTTTAAAAAATATTTTTATTGATAACATTTTTATATCATGTATATTTCCCAGTATACTCTTCTCAGCTGCAGAGAACTATCTCTTATAACAAAATGGAAAAGTCACCAAAGCTAACCAACAATGACTGTATAAAATTCCACAACCACATTTCCCCCAACTGTGAAGACATGGAGGAGGTGCCTTGTCATATCCCTCCTTTGGAACCAACTTCAGTGTTCAGAATTTCAGTTATTTTTCTTTCCATCTCTAATTTTGGGCGTGTTATTTTCCTGGTTCCACTTACTTCACTTTGCATCAGCCTGTAGATCTCCCTGTACTTCTCAGTATCTGTCCTCTTTATCACTTCATATAGCACAGTAATAGTCTATTACGTTCACATACCACAACTTGTTTAGCAATTGCCCAATTATGAGCATTGATTTTTCTTTTAGTTCCTTGCTTCTACAGAAATTGGAGCAGAGAAGCTTTTAAAGGAAAATCTCTGGTGCACATTTTCTACTATAGTATTATCAACCCAGCTCCTTGCAAGTGAATGGCTTTCCAAGATCCTGCCCCTTTATAGGGAGCAAGCGACCACTGGCTAGGCAGTAAGGGATACTGTAAATTCAAGTGCTGATAGACTTGGGGAATGGGAAAAAATGTAACTGTTGACATACCTGTCCTATAAAGATTAGGATTTGAATTCCTGTTTGCCTAAAATGTAGGCTGAGTGACTGGTAGAATATTGTGAGGTTTTGGCTGCAATGCTTCATGTCATTTCCCCAAGACAGAAAGTAGAACTTACACTCTCACTGTAGGGTAATAAAACTTCATTGAGAGAAAACAGGACAAAGGAAGCTGATGGGTGTATGAGCATGAGCACAAGCTAGGGCGAAGGAAGGAGGGGAGCCAGGTATTCAGAGTCAATAATGAACTGATGGGGAAAAAAATCAAATTTTTATGTATTGGTAAAATGGGAAATCCCCATGCAGACTGTTTATAGCTCTCCTTTAATTTCCCCAACTTCTTCTGTATGCTTACCAAATTTTGACTAGCAGAACTGGCTAACTTGAAAGGGTTTATAAGTTATGGCTACTGAGTCTCTGCATCCCTTCTGATGTGTCTCTCTCATGCTTTACGAATAATATTTTCTTCTTTTCCCTCTGCAGGCAGTGATGGCCAGTGACTTTGCAATTTCCCAGTTCAAACACCTCACCAAACTCCTACTTGTCCATGGACATTGGTGTTATACCAGACTATCTAACATGATTCTGTATTTCTTCTACAAGAATGTGGTAGGTGACATTTTGGGGATCTCTCAACATTTTCCCATCACTCTCTTTATCAGTCCTGGTGCATTAAAGAATGGTGACAGCATCTTGAATTTTGATAGTTGAGGTCTCAGAAGGAGATGGCAGGACCCTTAATTGCTTCATCAAAAATAATCAAGGAATGGTCTGTATGTCAGCTACTGGCAACAAATTGCTAGGCCTGTCCATCAGTTAGGATTTACTGCTGTCTGTACATTTAAATTCAATGAAATCTTCTCTGGTTCGTTTAAAGTCTGATTTATGACCCTCTGTAAAAGGGTTGTGACAAGTGCAACTATGAAATGTGTGACACTGTCTATTAGGAGAAAGGGGGAGTATTTAGCTCCTAACTTTGAGAAAATTTGTATTTAGCCATAAAAAGAAAAATGGAGACATACTGTATAACTTAGTTCATTAGTAAGCCCTTACAGTTGTAACGTAAGTTGGAATAGAAGACCTCTGAGGTACTTTTTAAAACTCAAATTCTAGGATTCTAAGAAGCACCTACTACACCATGGGAGGTTGGGAGAGGAAGGTTCCTTTCTCTACAGTGGAGATCTTTTGTGACAATAAGGAGTAGGGAAACCTTTTGTAATCCCCTGGTGGGGGAAATGTCTATAATTTGAACTTGCAATTTTAGGTTTTGAACCAATAGCCAGGAAATCTGATTTCTGTCCTTGGCCCTGTCATTTACAAGTTGATGACAGGTAAGCCACTAAAATCTCATGCCTTCTACATAGATGAGTAACCAAGTTAGGAAAGAGTGACTATTAGGATCCCTTCAAGCTAAAATTTTCTCAATATAGATGGATACTCTGTGATAATGATAATTATTTGGGTCAGCAGAATTTAGACTCAGTTCAACTTTAGCTCACTAAAACAAAACAAGAAACCTCTCCCCTAAATAGTAAAAAAAAAAAAAAAAGGGTCTGTATTGACATAAATTAGTTCCATGAGTCATTTTTATATGGTTCAAATAGGTATAATTTAGTGTTTTTTTAAGTTAGTAGAATTTTTTCTTAAAGTTTAGTGCTTTTCAGGAAACTAAAGTTGGTGATATTGATCAAATGCTGACATTTCAAGAAAAGTATTTTTGCATTTGTAAAAGATCTTCCTGGTGCCTATGGCTGACCTTAAGGAAGGGTTCATCTTTTAAATGGGAAATTCTTAGAAATGTCTGAATTTTGATCAGTAAAACCGACAATTGTTACCTTGAATGCTTCACCTTTCCTTTATTCCCAAAAACTCCTGGTGTCCGAGCTAAAAATGGATTCTATGCTGGTCCTTTGGGAAAGTCTTCATTGATGGAGATTATCCAGTGCAAGATTTAAGATCTTCCATAGTAGCTCTCCTCTTGGCAGCCTTTCACAATGACATCACACTAAAGGAATTTCTGTTCAAGTTGGCAAATACTTAAATGGAGGCAGTTGGGTGATTTAGTAAATAAAATACTAGGCTTGATGTGAGGAGGACTTGAGTTCAAGTCCACTTCAGACACTAATTTAGTTATTCTCGTAGCTTCAGCTTCCAGATCCATAAAATGGAGATAATTCTAGCACCTACCAAAGCAAGTTATTGTGGGGATCAAATGAGAAAATGCATGAAGTGCTCAGGAAACCTTAAAACACTACCTGTATGTTGGCTGTTATTTCTATTACGAATGGTTGCTAAATTTAACATTTTCCTTTTCATTGCCAGGCTTACGTAAACCTTCTTTTTTGGTACCAGTTTTTTTGTGGATTTTCTGGAACATCCATGTCAGACTACTGGGTTTTAATTTTCTTCAACCTCCTCTTCACATCTGTTCCTCCGGTCATTTACGGTATCCTGGAAAAAGACGTTTCTGCTGGGACCCTCATGCAACTACCTGAACTTTACAAAAGTGGCCAGAAATCAGAGGTAGGTTAGAGTGATATATCCACAGTGTGATCAATGAGAGGGAGCATGATAGAGTGGATAGAGACTCTTGTTTGGAGAGAAGGTGACCTGAATTCAAGTCCCCTCCCTGTCACAAATTACTTGACTGACCGTGGGCAAGTCACTCAACTTCCCAATGTCCCCAGGCCACTCTCTGCACCTTTAAGTTAGTTACTCTTAAGTTAGTTATCACTTCGCTTTCCATTTTCTGGTTCCCTGTGTTGATCACGTCCAGTTCACTCAGTATATATTTTCTTTGTACGTGGTTGTCTTCATATTGTCTCCCCCATTAGACTACGGACTTCTTCAGAGGAAGGACTATCTTTTGCCCTTCTTTATATTCTCCTAACTTAGCATGGTACCTGGCACATAGGAAGGGCTTAACAAACGCTTGTTGCCTGCCTCATGGTTTTTCATCAGTTACTTGATTGGATTTCACAATAAGGACAATTTCTCTAAAGCAGTAACAAGTTCAAGGACAAGAATATAGGAATGTGAAACCTGGAGCCTGCAGGTTCTTCACTCAAAATCATAGAAGTTCTTGAGGCAATGCCCTTTTGGATAAATACGTTCATTGCTGCTCTGGCCTGTACTATATTTTAAGGGCCCATTTTATGTGGGTTGACAGTTATAACTAGTTCTCTCCCTTGAGGGAGCTGAGATCATTTGTCCTGCTGGTAAACTCCGTTAACAGCCATTTCCTTATTTTGTGTCCTGTTGGGTTGGCTGGCTTTTACGATGTGCTGGTAATAGCCTAGGCAGAGCCACATCATGCTGCCCTTGATATAAAGTAATTGTCATTTAATTCACCCTTCCCAGAAGTTACCTTTCTCTTGAACTTGGCCTTCCAACATGCTTTCTTTTATGCTTTGATTATTTCCTGTCTTCACTATTCTGAAACCTGCTCTCCTGGGCTCCCTAAATCCCTTTTCCCTAATCTTGAAGCGGTCTGGAATGCTGACATGAAATGATTGTCTTCCAGGATATAGTATCCTATTACCTATCTGTCATCACTCTCAATACCTCCTTTTCCATCTCCTGCATGTCTTCCCTTTCCCAGAGTTCCATTGGGTTGGTTTCCATTAACATCTCATTCATTTTATCTCAAATCTCTCCTTACTACCTCTACGTGCCTATCAGCATTGTTAAATCCCAGTCTTGTGTGTCTATGTCCACTAGCCAGTAGTAGTAAATTATCTTAAATTTTAAATATTTAACAAGTATATACAACGTATAAAGCATTGTTCTAGGCACTAGGACTAAGACATAAATGTAAAACAATCCCGTACCTCAAGGCACTAACCTTCTACTGGGGGGGAGGGGAGGGGTTGGTTTACAGCATATATATTGATAGATACAGGACAACTTAAAGATCAGTCAGGGTGAAGTCCAAAGATCAGAAAAGGTTTCTTATAGAAAGTGTTACCTACATTGACAAAAGCTAGGGATAAGAGATAGTGGTGAAGGAGATTGGGGGTAATCCCCCTGCACTAAACGGAATAGAAACTTCAATTTGGTTGAGTTGGTTAAGAGAATGATGGATTAGGGTTTGCATTTGCAGCATTTTCTCTATGACCAAGAAGATATCCTGAATCTTTTTATAGAAGCATTTTCTTCTTATCCCAGTTTATCTTCATCCCACCTAATATCTATTTCATTTCCAGGCATACTTACCACTCACGTTCTGGATCACTTTACTCGATGCCTTTTACCAAAGCCTGGTTTGCTTCTTTGTGCCTTACTATGTGAGTACACATAGAAATACATTTATTCCCCTTTTCCCTCTTTTGTTTTGTTATTAAGATTTACGTTGCTATTCTGGCCACTTGTTACCAACCCACAGCTAAATTCCCCTTTTCCTTTCGTTTTGTAGACCTACCAGGGCTCAGACATTGACATCTTTATGTTTGGGAATCCTCTGAACACTGCAGCTCTATTCATCATTCTTCTCCACCTTGTAATTGAAAGTAAGACTTTGGTGAGTGGAAACTTACAACAACCTACTTATTTTTAAGAAAAATAGGAACTTTGGACAGCTCTTGCTGCCTGGATGCAAAGGGAGTTCAACAGAAAAGGGCAATGACAGGGAAAACAATGATATTTGTGGCTTCCTGTGACACTTGGCAGTTGTCAGGCTTCATGGAGCAGGCTTTGGATAAGTGACCCATGAAATTATAAATAATCCCTATTAGTTGGACTGGTGATTTATTATAATCCTATTAATGCGAAGCTTAAGATAGGAATGTAGGCAAGTGTAGAAATATCCCAGTCTAAGAGTACGAAGACCTGAATTTGATGCTTCACTGTAGAACTCATTGTGTGACTTGGAGCAAGTCCCTGTACTTCTTTCAGGCTGGTTCTCCAAGTCTAAGTTACAGTTAATAAAATGATCAAATGGGCTGATAAAATATGCATAATACATTTTCTAAACTACAAAGTGCAAAGAAATGTGAGATGTTTATTATTCTGCCTTTTAGTCACAATAAAAAGGTGTTAGCAATTTTTCATCTCCACAGTGAGTGAATCAGTGCTAACCAAGGTGAGATGATGTTTTTGTTAAATATAGCACCTAAGTAGGCAGAAATATTAAGGGGTGGAGGGGAGTAGGAAGAAAATTTGAATTTTTTTATGGCTTCAATATTGCTGCCATTTGTTGAAATAGGTATCTTTTTTCTTTACTGAAACATAGTAAGGTAGTATTTGCTATATCTTAGTGATTGGTGACTTATTGTCATGGTCCAAAAGGAATTTTATTATACTTACTGTGCTTTTTTTTTTAATTTGGTGAAGCTCTATGATAAAAGTATTTTTTTCATATTGGTATATCCCCACAGATGTGGAGAAAGAGGGAAAAAAAAAGTAGAATATCTTTGGAATGACCTGGCCCTTAATGCCTTTTTTCCTCTCTTAAAATCAATGTGTTTTAAATAAGAAAAATCTGGAAGGAGTTACAAGTCATCCTCTTTTAGTGCCTACTTTAACCAAACAGGGCTCAAAATGGAAAAGGTGTGATCTATGCAGAGGTGAATGGGTTTTCATAAATCTCTCTAGGAAAACCAGATGAACTGAACAAGAGAAAGCCTCAAAATGAAATCCTTCTGTAGTTTAAAAAATATATATATATATGTATGTTTGTATATACCTACACTGTTTTGAAAGAATGCAGGAAGTTATGAAACTATCAAGTAAAAAATGTGATTATGTCACAAAACGTGCTTCTGATCACCATATCAGGATGTGGCCTGGACTTCTAGTGAATTATAGAAAATCTCAAAGATATCACATACGGAAGATGTTTAGATATTTCTGCCCCCAACTAAATTGAAACTCCTTAGTTGACTGCCAAAGAAGATAGATTGGAAGGAAAGGATGGGTTAGGTTAGCCTCCCTCCGAGTTGCCAGCTTGTTCAGCATCATGTCTACTCTCCTTCTACCCTTATGTTTCCTACAGACCTCACCATATCTGCTTCTTCATTTTTTTTTTGTCCTCCTTTCAGCCCAGACTTTAGCTAAGGAGAAAATCTAATCATTTCTGAAATGAGTGAAATTCAAGAAAGGCATTAAAATAGTTATCAGAAATTCTAGTCAAATCCCTTTAAAAGTGGCATTGGGGGTTTTGTGGCTTGGGGCAAATATTGTGGAAGGGAAAATCTCAAAATCACTGCTTTAGATACCTGAAAAAACATCACTGAATTGGCTAAAACAAAAAGAGTAGTTTCTGTCTAAATGATTTATGCTGATTAGGGCAGAAAAAAAGTGTGTGTGCCTCTGGTGAAATCAATACACAGGAAGAGAATACTGAAAAACTTAACTAGATTGGCTAGAAACATACATGACTTGAGAGTCAACAAAACTGAATAACCAAAAAAAGAGGATTAAAATGTCTTTTTCATGCTATAAATTTTAAAATACAACCTCTAGAGCAAGTGTTCTTTAACATTTTTATATCTCACCCCCCTTTTCATTCTGATGACTGTGAACCTTTTCTCAAAATATTTTTTAAATGCATAAAATAAAATGCCTAGGGTTATGAAGGACACTAATTATATTGAAATAGTTATCCAAATTTTTAAAATTCCAAAGTTTAAAATTCCAAGACTCTCTCCCCACCGCCCCCCAATCACCACCACCAAAATCTTCCCACAAACACTAGGTTAGAGATTTCTCATAACTGGGAACTATGCTGGTGTTTGTGAGACAAACAAATAATTCTGCTAATCAATTTTAATGGAAATCAATCAATATATCCATATAAATACTTACTGAGATTTTAGTTCAGCACTTTCACACTTTACCAAGAAATATATACCAATCTAGGTAAGAAATGAGATTCGTGTAAAGTCCAGAGTTTTGCAGGCTGTAAAATCTAGGCAGTGAGGGAGTTTGATGTCTTACTTACATCCTTTCCTCTTGTTCCCTTGCCTTGCAGACTTGGATTCACATGCTGGTCATTGGTGGTAGCATCTTAATTTACTTTTTCTTTGCTTTGGTGTTTGGAGCAATGTGTGTGACTTGCAACCCACCATCCAATCCCTACTGGATCATGGAGGAGCACATGATGGATCCAATGTTTTATTTAGTCTGTGTCATCACAACTTGTGTTGCTCTTCTCCCCAGGTATAGTATGAGTTTCACAACCTAAATGATCCAAGTGAAGTCATAGACCTGGAAGGGACTTTGAGATTGCATAATCAATCCGCCCTTTTCTACTTGGGCCATTTTCTACCTCAGTCACTTCAAGGCAAATGGCTTCAAGACAAAGAACCTCAAACTATTATATTTTAGGGCTGCACAGCCATCATCTTTTTTATTACCTAGACCGTTCTCTTTCTGTTGCCCTCACCCAACATGATAGCTCTGGAGATAAGAATATCATTAAATTTCACCTATTTAGAATTGTTTACAAATATGTTTTCTCATATAGCAGTTTTTAAAAAGCTACAGTTGTACTTTTTCTACTGTGATAGAATAGAGATGATATTTCTCACAAGGATCTATATAGCACAATACTAAGTTCACATTTGGCAAATACTTTTGTCACTGTCATTAATTAAATCAGGAAATAATCTCAATATTATAGTTTTTATATTTATTGGTTTTTTATTGAATTCATACATATGAATACTCCCCCAAATGCTCATTACTATTAACATCTTTCCAATTATTTAAGCTTGGAAAGTATCAATATATAAAGGGTTTTTTCCCTTACTAAACAATTAATTTTCTTTTTTAAAAACATTGACATATTTGCCAATCAGCACAGATGTTGTCATACCCAGCCAAACCTTCCCAACCTCTTATTTTTTCTTTATTAAATAAAAGAAAAAGCAGGAAGAAATTCTTTTAAAAGTCTCTTTCTTAGAGACAACACCACTCCTAGCTTTGATCCTGAACATATTGGAACTGATTAAAGAATCGTTAGTCAAATTCCAAATCATATGACGAAGATAAAGGACATCTCCTTCAATTGTCACAACCCTCTCCAAAATAGAAATTATGTACCAAATAAAGTAACTTCAGCCCCATGATCTAGGACACCAAGACCCCAAAAGGTTAAAAACTCCATAAATTAACACCTAATGTGCTCACTCAGAACCTACTGCCCACCACACTCCTGGCAGCAAGATTACCTTTTCACCCATAAACTTGCAATAAAAGCCAAACACACTCCCCCACCTCTCCCCTCTTTACAGTGCCATGGAGATATACCCTCCAAACTGCAAAATTTGCTGAAGTCTCACTGGTCAACACTACAGCAGTGTTCTGTGCTGCAACAGAGCTCTATAAAAGAGCAGATGAAAAGAGCCAAAAGGGGATGGTACAGGTCTGGCCTTGTAATAGAGAGCAACCCCATCTCCTGACCTAGCCTTCTTTCCAGACTGTTAGAGATGCAAACTCTGACAGAATCTGCCCATGCTGCCATAGCACCAGCATGGCAGCACTCTGTAAAGCTGGGTGAGAAACTAAGGAAGAAGGACTGAACACCAGGTTGGGGAGGGGAGGGAAGGAAGGTTGGGGATTATAGCACTCTACTAAGTCTAAGGGAAATAGCCCAGCATTTTGATGAGGCCAGTTCTGTCTCCCTAAAAGTCACTTGGGGCAGAGACCTTGGTTTGGTGAACTATGAATTGCCCGGTATAGGAAGACACTGATAGATTTTTGAGATCTAACCTCAAGGGAAACCATCATCCACGTAGCAGAGAGTCAAATGAGAAAAGTAGGGGAGGGGGGAAAAGATAAATAGAGGAAGAAATTCCAAAACCTTGAGTATAAGCAGATAAGTCAATAATTCTCCAAAGAAGAACAGCAAAATATTCACAACCATATGAGAGAATGCTCCAAATCACTAAATAAGAGAACTGCAAGAAATAAAACAACCCTAAGATTTCACCAAAGATGACCAGAAATGGCATTAGTCTATGTAGAACAATATATACAATGACTTATGAGAATGTAGATGCTTTCGAAAGAAGTACACACCTCAAAATCAAAAGTGAAGGTAACAAAATTATAAACATGTGACTCATATGAAGAGATAATGAGTAAACATTCCCAATACTTCCCTTCACAAGAGACTGGAGATCCAGAGGCATTGTACAGGCTTTCAGACATTTTCAATGTGCTAGTTTTTGTCTCTTTCTTTTATTAAGATTATTTGTTATATGGAATAACTCTCTGGGAAGAAGAAATGGTACTGGGGAAAACTGATGATAAAAAAAAAGATATGAAATCTTTTTTCAACTGATTAGGGGCTCCTTCATTGCATATCTTACTTGATCTTCCTGTGACACTGATTCATTGACCTACTCCTCTAAAAGGCTTACATTTGATGATTACTAATTAAGTCAGGAGTGCGGTCTCTTCACCCATAGTACAATGATTTTTATTAAAATTGGATGTCCCTACCAAAATATCCTGGAAGTCTGAAAATAGTGAGGGGGCAATACTTCTACGCTTCTGGTGGAGATCTGCCCATGTGCTTCTTTGATTTTGGTGGGGGAGAGGGGGTAACTGGAAAGTACTTTCTTGATTTGCCAAGCTATAATGAATTTAATAATGCTGTTTGTCCCCTAGGTTTATATACAGAGTTCTGCAGGGATCACTATTTCCCTCTCTAATATTAAGAGCTCAGCACCTTGATAAACTTACTTTGGAGGAAAGGAATGAAGCTCTCAAAAAGTGGAAAGAGGCCGGAAGGAGGACATCTGTGCACTCTGGTCTGACAGACACCAAGAAACCAGGAAGAAGGAGAAGCTTGGTCTCTTCCTGTGACTTTTCAATGACAGCAGCATCATCTTGTACCAAGCAAAGAGACTTGCCCGAATTCAAAGCTACTTTAGATATAAACAATGCCTCAGGGATGGCTATGAAGCTTGTATCAAGTAGTGATCATCCTCTACCAAACAGCACTCAGGAATAAAAGAAAAAAAAGTGTCTCTTGGAATTGAGAAGAAGGAAGATGTGCTTTCTTACCAAAAAAAAGATTGACTTGCATTGTATCCTAAAGAACATGAATGTTTTAATAGGTTATGACAAATCTGTGTAAAATGTGTTCTATGTGGAATTTTAAAGAAGAGATTAAAAGGTTGACCTGGGTAGGTTTTTTTTATTTGATTCACTGCTGGAATTAAATGTACTTATGGAAGTTTTTGCAGTTTGTAAAAGCATTTTAATTGATTTAGAAATGCAAACTATTTAATGAGGGAATTAAATAAAATTTAAAATTTTCTATTTCATTTGGAGACCATAAAAGAAAATAAACACATGCATATTACTGGCATTTCCCAACTTCAGAATAGGTCAGGTCCAAAAAAATCTATTTGCATATCAGTCTTTTGGAAATTACAACACCTTTCTCACATAGAAACAATGTTCTGCATGGTGTTTTGTTTCCTAGGCCAGCCTACAATAAATTTATTTAAGCTATAATGTACCTAAATATAGTAATATAAGTCCAAAAACACCAGTCTCTTTCCCCAACTGCTTCCACTGCTAGGTAGAACACTTCCCAGATGCCTTGAGTTAGGAAACAAAGGATGCTTGTTGCCACTGGGGCTCAGATCCCTCCCACTGCCTGTCCTTATGTTGGATTTAAGTCAAGCGTTCATAAATTGGGGAACTGCCAGTATTTCTAGACCCATGGCAGCCTTGACAACAAATAAAATACTCTATTCCAGAGCAAGTCACAAAAAATAAAAAAAACCACCTTGTAGTGTTTGTTTTTTTTAAATTTAATCATCTATTGTTTCTGCTGACACGTTCTCCAAACACAGGCTGTGCACAGCCAATACTTGGGATCAGCTTGGTACAAGAGAAGTAATACTGGATTTGCAGTCCAAGGTTAGGGACTAGACATGTGATCTCATGGACATAGGAAACTCCTGAGGTGAGCACATTCCCTCTTCCAATGGAAGTTGGCACTTTCTCTGCAACCTCAAATTTTAAAGAGCATCCTAGTGCACCAAGAGGTTAAGTGACTTACCCAGGGTCACACAACTAGTACGGGTCAGAGTTTAAGAACCCAGGTCTTTCTGACTTTGAGATGTGCTCTGTCTGCTATGCCAGAATTCCTCTTGAATCCAAGGTCAAAATCCACCTATTCCTTTTGCTATTTTTGTCCCTAGATTGCCCCATCAGTTTCTGCATCTTAAGTGAAGGAGTTGGTTGGATTGTAATATTTATGCTGTAGCTTCCAGTTATACATCTATGAAGCTGTCTTTAGGCAAGGTGCATTATAGTATGAGAGGACTTATACTCTTCAGAAGTCTTTTTTTAAATGCATTTTAAGACAGCAAGCCATCTGCCATGGATGTTAATACAAATATGTATACTAGTTATAACTTATAAAACACAAAATCATTCTGATAAAAAGAAAATGATGGGTTTACAATGGCATTATTTTTACACTCATCAGTTTGATCCAATTATGGCTAGTATTAAAACTAAAGGGATTTAAGCAAGTATTTTCTTTCTCTTCCTTTCCCCCATGTTGGTTTTTTTTGCTTTTTAAATGAGAAAACTAGTGTAGGTAGATATCTTGACAAGCGGCCTCACATCTGGGGACTGACCGCTCCAGGGTTTTATCTTTCTTTGCCTTGTGAATAGACATTTCAGGCCTTCTCATCTCTTAAATGAGATATGGGGAAGTTAAAATGAGCAAATAGTACTAGAGATGAGAGTAGTTTTTAAATGTCCACAAGGTTAATTTATATAATCATAAGAGCTTTAAAAGCATTAATATATGTAGTATCTAGAATATTTAAGTATTGAACACATTTGCACTTGAATAATTCCACACTATGTTACTTTAACCCAAAAAAGATCACAATATGGTAGACAATTTTGAGTTAGATATTATCACTTCAAAAGATGGTTTCCTAAATTATCCTTCCTTCACTCCTGAAGGAACTAGATTCTCCAAATGTCCACTACCCTCAGTGAAATCAGTGCCAACCTGAGAAGAAAAAACTTCAGAGGCTATGGTGATCATGGATTATTACTTTGATTAGTTTCTCCAGGGATGGCTGAAGCCATGATTACATTCACACCTATGTGATCAATGTAATCAATGATGGTAGGAATAGCTTATAAGGATTACCCCAATAGAAAACAATGGATGTGCTACCTCTATCTAAATCGCAACATTAACTGCATGACCCAGTTTACATTTTGCCCCAGAGCTTGAGAAGTATTGAAATTTCTGTTGTTAGAGTTTACAATTCAGGAGAATGTTATCCTTTTTAAATTTTAAGCTTTTGTTCTAAATCATCCTAGGATCTCTTCCTCACCCAACCACCTTGAGCTACTGACACATATGGGTAAGTTGATGTTGTATCATCAACATGTTAAAACAATTGAGCACAATTCCAACATGTTCAACAAACTTATAAATACTAGTAGGTGTTTACTTAAATAAATTTTGAGTGAAATCAGGTTAAGTGAAGACCTCTTAGGCATGAATTCCCCAAAACCTTCACCCTTCCTGCCATCGCTAAAACAACTTAAGTATCCCCCTTAGGCAAATAAAATGCTCCAGGATGGAGGAGAAATAAGTTCTGGTCACTCGACCTGGTTGGTGTACCCCTCCCCGGCTTCACTTCCTTTTCACCACTCCCTTAATGCCACATCAGCATTCTTCCCTTAAGTTCCATGTTTGGTAACAAAAACCCTCATTGGTGAGCAAAGATCCTTTCTGTGTTCTTTGTCTCTGGGGTAGATTCCCACCTTAGACTGCATGCCTGGATTCCCAGTCAATGGGAAGAGAGTTTAGTGGACTTCCATGTTAGGGACTATATAATGTACTCTGCTCCACTTAGGTGCACTCCCTTGCTGACACCACCCATGGCCTCATGGGAAGTGCCCCTTCTCATGAGATTGTAATAAATTTATTTTTGCCTTCTGCCTTGGAGAAGCCTCTGAATCTAACTTGAGTTGATGTATCCCATGCAATTTTGGGAACTCGTCCGGGATTATTCCCCTTTGTGAGGAATCTCCCAGACCATTAACAGGGACCAGGCGCCAACCGAGATTTTCTGGGAGGTCCTTGGAATTGGTTTGCGAGATCCTACTCCAATCGGGTAACCACCCAAGAAAAGTAACTCTGAGATGGCAAAAATGAAAATAAAGAGACTCTGAAGCGAACACAGAGCTGATTAATTTGGCCAGGAAGACCAGCCAGAACGTCGGTCATATGAGTTGCGCGCACAACCCAGGCAAGCAAGATCTTGTGAGCTTGAGCAGACAATTCAGACAAGATCAAGTGAGCAACCCTGAGTGACTGGGGATAAGGAGTTGGTTGTAAATTCCACCACCCACTCTGGACTTCTCATAGCAAGATTCAGTGAGCTTTTTTTTTTTTTGGAGGCAAGATCTTGTGAGCCTTGGGAAGGGGATGTTTAAAGGTGGTTGGTCCCAAAAATTTATTTCCAGACATTCTGGAGGATAGTCCCTTGGGGAATAGACTTAACAATTGCAATGAAACACCAAAATGTAAAGGGAAAGATAAGAAGAAAATGAGTAAGTATTGTTGTTTTGTTTGGGCAGGGATCCCGCTGGGAGGAAATGTAAATTGACCAAAGTATGGGTCCTCTGAGGACTGGGTGTACTGGCAGTGAAATCTGATGGTGAATGCCAAAAAGCCTCTTAACTAGGAAGAAAGCTCTTATGCAGCCCTATGGCTGCTGGAGGCAGGCCAATTTGTGGTAAACTGTGTAGCTTGAGCTGTTCTATGAATGGTGTTAATGGAGAGTTTGAAAACGTGAAAGTTGTTAAAAATGGTTTTTTTCTTTTTGCATTCTTAACACCTGGTCACGTTTTTGAATGTGAAAAGAAAGATAAGGGAAAATGAACCTCAGGTAGTCTGCAGCAAAAAGTTGAATTGTGATTTGATGAAATCTCAAAGCTAAAATCTGTATTTTAGGTTTAGATTGGGTCAATGTATCTGATACCAGACAGTGTGTTTAAAATTACAAGTTCACCTTGGAATTTCAGTGACTTCTTTTGGAGGCATTAATTCTCTCCAGATTCTGAAGGATGAAGACAAGGAAGGTGAGTATGGAGGATCCTCACGTACCTGCCTGGATTTTGTGCTAACCTAAAGAGAGCAATGGGATTTCAACTCTTTCCAGAGCCTGAAATTCCCAAGGCAGAAAAATATGGATGAGACAGCAGTTTCCATGTACCTAGACCATGTAGGCAGGGGAGATTTCCCTTTCCCCTCCCCCTCCCAGTCTGAGTTAATTGGGAAGCTCTTGGTCTAGTGGACGTTGGATGGGAAAGAGCTGGAAGATGGCTTTTCTGCTCTTCAAAGAAGTAAAGTAAAAAAAAAGATTATATATATTAGAAGTTAAAAAGTTTTCTTTCAGTAGCAAGAGTATTTGAAAAAAAGAGGAGGGAGAAAATGTTTATCACTAGTGATTACAAATTCAGGTTTGATATGACTTCAAGTTAAAATCTGTCCTGAGGAAATAACAAGCAGCATCTGAGAATACTCTTCCTGTCAGGATTAAGCAGAAAAGATACTGTTATTTGGGATTTATGATTGTAAAGTGCTTAACGTAAGGATAGGCATGTGTTAGATGCAACATTACACAATTTTTAAATTTGGAGTTATAGATAGGGGTTTTAAAAAGATGTAATAGAAATTTGATGATTTGAAACTTATATTTGGTTATAAATAAGCAGTGAAAATGCTGATGTTTGCTATATAAAGGTAAGCTAGAAGAGTTTTCCAGTGCAGACAGTTATGGTTAAACTATGGAGGAACTGGATAATCTGAGTAATGGGATTGAGAGATTTAGGGAGATAAAGGGTTTGATTAAAAATGGGTCAGTTTCAAATGCTTGCAGTAAGTAGTGAATGTGTGAGGAAGTATTTTAAGAAGAAAGAAAAATCATGTAACTTGATTTGATAATAGCTCAATTAAATTTGAGATGACTCTATCTGATCAGGGTGATGCAAGGTGACGTGGAAATGCATTCAGCTGAATGGGTTAATGACTTATTTTAAGTTTTAAGTAAACTGAAATAGTTTATATTAGGAATTGCATTGTTAAATTAATGATGAATTTGTTAAAAAGCTGTTATGAATTCTGTGTAAGAGTTTCTGTGTTGTAGAATTCCTACTGAGAAAATGAAAATCCTTGGAAAAATACATATACATTTTTACAGATGGGTGTGATTTTCAAGCCTATTCCATCTAAGAATGTATTAAGGATGTTAAAAATTTACTTCTGCTTTTAAGAAGGAAGTTTTAACTAAAATTGTTTTTGCTATGAATCAACCATTTACCAAAGTATGTTTGTAAAAGGAAGCTTATGGGCAAATATGCAAAGGCCTTGATTTTAGATATTGTAATTTTTGCCAATTAGATTCATGAGGGTTTTGTGATAAATTGTAAACTGTTCTTAAAAGAGGAAGATATTTATTGAACCAAGATAGTTTGGGGAAAAGAATTTCAGTCTAATTTCTTAGAGGCAGGTAACCTCTGGTAACATTTTGCATTGATGGAAAAGTTAAATGTTTCTGTTTTGATATAAATTCATTTCATGAACATAAGTTGAAGTTAGTGTTTGAACTTACCATGTGTAGCTCATTCTTTTTAGATTGAGCAGGGTTAGAAAGGTATAGAGAAGCTTAGGAAACAGATTTAAATCTATTAGAGCAATAACCTAAGGTTTTAATGGTAAATTTGATTTTATGATGGTTATTTAATCAGGAACTAGAACATGTATATAAAGGCATGTAAGCTACTTAGGACGTGCTTCAAAAGACGTTCCTTAGCCAATGTGAAATTATAGTCATATCTGAAACTGATTTTTGGAGCTTGCTATTTTAAGATTTTATGGGACTATTAATTGACTGTTCTTCTGAGTCTAACTCCAGGTATGGATAGCAAGTAAAGTGGTCTGAGCCACTGATTCATGACGCCAGAAAGCCTGCGAGATGCTAGTATGAACTGGAAAAAGGTGATCTCATGGGAAGTTTGGGAGAGCAGCTCTTCAGCCTGGGCTGAGGTAGGATTCTCCTGACTCAGTTTCCCCTCTGACACCTGGCAGACTTTAAACCTGGCTGAGTGCCCATTGACAATCTACTCCTGCCTGGAATTGACATTCAGCTAGGGAGATGTAGTTTACCTGAAACGTCCTTGCTCTTAGTGGCAATTTCCTATAATCAAGAGTTTTGTAAGCGTAATACCAGAAATATTAAATAATAGATTGTTGATAGGGGAACATCTAAGAGTGAGTCTAAAATTAAGCTATTAGGCTTGGGATTTTAGGCCAACAACAATCAGTTAGAGTCCTTTAATTCTTAGTAATAGATGGAGACAAGCAGGTCAAGGGCTTGTGAGGTCAGCATACATAGTCATCATTATTTTTGTCTCAGTTGGTTAAGGTTAAAAGAAAAATGGTTTGTGGTCTACATCGTAAATGCTTTAAAAGAAGCATCACATGACCAGAAGTTGAAATTGTTTCATGTGATATGTATTGTGTTAAAAATGATTATTCATGGTATTTATGTAAGTACTGGAGCCTGTTATTGACTCCTTCGTGAAATCTCATCTTCCTGATGGGGGAAATGAATAGTAAATTAATGTAAAATGTAAAAACTGGATTCTAATGTGAATTTCTTAAACATGACAATTGGCCAAAGTTCCAATTTTGATTTCACAAGAGTGATAAGTGTATGAGTCTTAGGAATGGTCATCTAAAATGGTTTAAGTCAGTTATGTAGGAGTGTGGACACCTGGATTTCTACAAGAAGATAACAAGAAGAAGATGCTGAGATGCTGTGCTGAAGACAGCTTGAACGAGCATCCAGACCAGAAAACTGCATCAAATGATGTTAGGAGCATCATCTACTACTACATCATCTATATCCCAGACTATTGTATGAGATGGAACCCCTGAATGGATAATTCATTGATCTACCTTTGTATTTTGAATCTCTGTATTTGTACTTACGAAAGAGGCCTGCCCCCTTGTAATTTATCAATGTGTCAGTCAACTTTGCTCCCTTCCCATATTCATATAAAGGGGAGATAGACGAAGGGAAGAATTCGTAGGGGAAAGAATGTGAGATGTTTTTTGGATTTAGGTGTGGAAATAGGAATTTTAATAAAGAAAAAAGGGAGTTTGTGGGAAGCTAAATCTGTCCATCTGCTGTATAAAAATAGATGACAATGGAAAGGCAGTAAAAGAAATCACTAAGAATATTAGAAAATTGGCTCATGTTCTGGTTCAGACTTGGGCATCACCATTTAACTCTTCTTGGTGGTCCTGGTTTGGAGATAGCTGGTGGGAACAGCTATTATGGTTTGACCTCATTGCTATCAGTGGAGTTATACTCCTTGCAATTTGTCTCCCTTGCATGGTACAACTAATACCCAGACCTATACAAGATTCCCTTTCAAAGATGATTAGGCCAGAAACTACAGTGGAAGGGTCAGTTAGACTGATGGTCCTAAAGAGCCAAGGCTGGACACCAATCCAAGATAGTGAAGAAGATAGGAGGACAATTTAGCAGACACAGCCTTCTGAGAGTAGTGTGAGAGGTCTTCAGAGGGATAAAAATAAGAGGAGAGATTGAGTGAAATCAGGTTAAGTAAAGACCCCACAGGCATGAATTCCCCAAAATGTGCCAAAGCTAAAATAACTAAATATCCCCCCAGGATGGAGAACCACCAAAGTTCTGGTCACTCGACCTGGTGTACCCCTCCCCCACTTCACCACTCCCTTAATGCCACATCAGTATTCTTCCCTTAAGTTCCATATTTGGTAACAAAAACTCTCATTGCTGAGCAAAGATCCTTTCTGTGTTCTTTGCCTCTGAGGTAGATTCCCACCTTAGATTGTACGCCTGGATTCCCAGTCAGTGGGAAGAGAGGCTAGTGGGCTTCCATGTTAGGGACTATGTAATGTTGTACTCTGCTCTGCTCAGGTGCACTCCCTTGCTGACCCACCCATGGTCTCATAGGATGTGCCCCTTCTCATGAGATTGAAATAAATTCCTTTTTGGCGGAGCCAAGATGGCGGAGTAGAAGGACGCACGTTTACGAGCTCCGAAACCAAAGCCCATAGGATTAATGTAAAAAGAGTCCCCCATAGCTTCTGGGTGAATACAAGGGGTGCAGAAGCAGAGTGGAAGAGATTTCCGTTCCAGGGAGCCCTGAAGACCCGTCCCCAGGGTCCGGCACGCCTCGGAAAGTAAACCCGACCCCCAGCGCTGCCCTGGCCGAGGCCCCAGAGAAGCCGATCCGAGCAGGCTTCAGAGACGGAAGCTCCAGCAGCCGGGAAAGTCCCTCCGCCCACAGAAGCTACAGGTCAGTGAGAAAGAAAGCCGGGCTGAAGGAGAGGGGAAGCGGGGCATCTCCGTGACTCGGGCCCCCTCGGGAGGAAGTGGCAGCGGCGGGGACGGGGGCAGGAAGCGGCGGAGGCAGAGGTGTGGGCGGCGGCTGAGGCGGCAGCGGCCCAAGACTCAGGAATCCCCCAACAGCAGGCAGGATCTTCATTACGGAAGATTCCCGCATAAAAACCGGACGCAGCTGAGCTTGGGAGATGGCCCTGCCCCCACCCCGCTCTGTTACTGAAGGCTTCTGCTTAAAGCCCCCAAGGGAGCGGGATTTGGGAGGCAGGCCCCCCACCCCGGCCCCACCCGTTCCATTCCTGAAAGTCTCTGCATAAAGCCCCCGAGGGATCAGTCTCAGAGGCAGCCCTGGCCCCACCCCAGCACCTGAACTAAAGCTCACTGATTGACAGCCAGCAGGAGGAAAGCCCATTTAAATCTCAGAGGCCAAGCACTAGCTGGGCGGATCCAGGCGGGGGTGGAAAGCAATCTCAGAAGTCAAGTAACTGGCTGGGAAAATGCCTAGAAAAGGGAAGAAAAATAAGACTTTAGAGAGTTTTTTCCAACAAATGCAAATGATCCCGACCTTCGGATCTGACGATGAGGACGTATCCTTACCGTCAGGGAAAGACGTGGAGGGCGGGGCCTCAGTACCCCAGACACCCCAGGGGGGTGGTGGGTGGGCTCAGGCCCTGGAAGAGCTCAAAAAGGATTTTGAAAAGCAAGTTAGACAGGTGGAGGAAAAACTGGGAAGAGAAATGTCAGAGATGCAACAAAAGTATGAAAAACAGGTCAATACCTTGGTAAAGGAGACCCAAAAAAATGCTGAGGAAATTAACACCTTGAAAAATAGGCTCACCCAATTGGCAAAGGAGGTTCAAAAAGCCAATGAGGAGAAGAATGCTTTCAAAAGCAGAATGAGCCAAATGGAAAAAGAGGCTCAAAAGCTCACTGAATTTAATAGCTCTCTCAAAATTAGAATGGAACAGATGGAGTCTAATGACTTTATGAGAAACCAAGAAATCACCAAACAAAACCAAAAGAACGAAAAAATGGAAGAGAATGTGAAATATCTCATGGGAAAAACAACTGACCTGGAAAATAGATCCAGGAGAGACAATTTAAAAATTATGGGACTACCTGAAAGCCATGATCAAAAAAAGAGCCTAGACATCATCTTGCATGAAATTATCAAGGAAAACTGCCCTGACATTCTAGAACCAGAGGGCAAAATAAGTATTGAAAGAATCCATCGATCACCACCTGAAAGAGATCCAAAAAGAGAAACTCCTAGGAACATTGTGGCCAAATTCCAGAACTCCCAGCTCAAGGAAAAAATCTTGCAAGCAGCTAGAAAGAAACAATTCCAGTACTGTGGAAATACAATCAGGATAACCCAAGATCTAGCAGCTTCTACATTAAGGGATCGAAGGGCGTGGAATAGGATATTCCAGAAGGCAAAGGAACTAGGACTCAAACCAAGAATCACCTACCCAGCGAAACTGAGTATAATACTTCAAGGGAAAATATGGTCTTTCAATGAAACAGAGGACTTTCAATCATTCTTGATGAAAAAACCAGAGCTGAAAAGAAAATTTGACTTTCAAACACAAGAATGAGAAGAAGCATGAAAAAGTAAACAGCAAAGAGAAGTCTTAAGGGACTTACCATGAGTGAACTGTTTACATTCCTACATGGAAAGACAATATTTGTAACTCTTAAAACTTTTCAGTATCTGGGTAGTTGGTGGGACCACACATACACATGTACACGCATGCACACATACACACACATACAGAGATAGAGAGCACAGATTGAACTGAATAGGATGGGACCATACCTTAAAAGAAACTAGGGTAAATGGTGAGAGAGAAATGTAGGGGGAGGGAAAGGGAAGGGGGTAACTATATGTCATTTAAGAGGCAGGTAGGAGTTTTTCTTAGTGGAGGGAAAAAGAGGAGAGCTGAGGAAAAAAAAAAAAAAACAAGAAGTTTACCCTCATCACATTTGACTAAACGAAGGAGTGAAATGCACACTCATTTTGGTATGAAAACCTATCTTACAGTATAAGAAAGTGGGGGAGAAGGAGATATTGCAAGGAAGGGGATGATGGAGGGGAGGGCAAAGGGAGGAGGGAGCAATTTGAAAGTCAACACTTGGGGAGGGACAGGATCAAGAGACAGAAGAGAAACAATGAGGGGCAGGTTAGGAGGGATGGTAATTCAGTTAGTCTTACACAACACGACTATCAGGGAGGTCATTGGCAAAACTACACAGATATGGCCTATATTGAATTGCCTGCTGTCCCAAAGGGAATGGGTGGGGAGGGAGGGATGAGGAGAATTTGGAACTCAAAAGTTTTAGGAACAACTGTTTAGTATTGTTGTTGCAACTAGGAAAGAAGACATACAGTTAAGGAGGAACAGAAAGTCATCTGGCCCTACAGGAGAAAAGAGAAGATGGAGACAAGAGAAGGGAGAGATGACAGAAGAGAGGGCAGATTGGAGATAGGGAAAATTAGATTGCTTGGGGTATTGGGGTGGGGGGAGGGGATAAAAGGGGAAAAAATTTGGAACCCAAAAATTTGTGAAAATGAATGTAAAAAATTTAAATAAATAAATAAATAAATTCCTTTTTGCCTTCTACTTTGAGAAGCCTCTGAGTTTAATTTGAGTAAGTGTTGCTGTATCCCACACAGTTTCAGGGCAGCAAGGAGTTCTCTTGAATGAATGAAACAGAAGTGTTATTTAGGAACAAGTATTTTTTTTTTCATTCTTGCCTAATAGAGAAGAGAATTACTGTGGAGTTTACATTTGGAGGTCAATCTTACTTCAAATTACCTACCTGGGTGTGGTTACGAAAAAATATTACTCAATCCAACTATTCCACTGGAGAAGAATTTTGCTGACCAGATTTTCATGTTTTATAAGTCTTTGTGGGGGAAAGTCTATGCCAACATGTGTCTAAGGACAAGCTATATCTTAGAGGGGAGTCATTACTTCAGGTAGAAGTATCTAACTTCTCATTTCCCTCACCAAACAGATTTTATGATTTTCTAGATTGATATGTCAGATACCAAAGAGGAAAATCTAGTCATTGATTCGCAAAACTGGCTACCTAATGTGGAAAGGAAAAAACGCTTCAGCACACCCTTGACTTTTTGTTGTTCTCATTCAAAAAAAAAAAAGGATTTGCCATCTCTGGGAGAATTGTTCTTCAGATAAGGGTAAAAGATAGGGTGGGGAAGTGAAAAGAGCCCTGGATTTGAAACGAGAGGTTCTAGATTATTGAGTTTGAATTCTACTCCTGACTAGTTTTGTGATATCTGTACCTGTCAGTTTCCATTTCTTCATCAAATGCGGGTGTTAACACTACAAAAATTCATGTTTTTTTGTCTCCAGAGAAAGTGAACTTCATTCTAGATCTGTGGTTGTGTATGACTACTTATCCACATGTGTGGTCCACTCATTTGTAGTAAAACTGATTCAGAATATAATTCTCAGGATGATCAAAAATCACCTTGGCTTTATCTGGAGACAAAACCCATTATTAAAGTAGAGAGAGCAAATATCCAGCTCTTAAGGATAAGTATTGCTAGTTCAACAGGTAATGGTAAGGCTGAGGGAGAGGAGAGGCAATAAATTCACCTGGTTGGGAGTGGTGATGGTGGCAAATTCTGTCCCAGCACTCATTTCTTAAAGGAGATACTGCCTCTACCTCCCATGAGCCTTCACTCTCCCAGCTGAGCAAAACTCTACTTCCCATCAGGTGCCTTGCCAGTAAGGAGGGATATTACCTATCTTACCTTACAGGGCTACTGTAAGGATCAAATAAGGGTATGTGTATAGAAAAGCTTAGTAATCCCAAAGCACTGTGTAACATATAGTTATCATTAGCAAAAAGAGTATGTTGAATGTGAAGATTGTTTAGACTTTTTTTCCCTATGATTTCTAGTGGCTTATGTATTGGTGATTTGCTTTTGCATTTTTCAGATTCAACTGTGGGGAATAGCTCAATATCAGTCAATTTTTTAAGCATATTCTTCAAGCAGCACATTTCCTAGAGGAGTTATATATTGTGGGTGATACTGGCCTGCCATCAGAAACTTAGCAAGCTTTTGCATAGGGCCAGGACCTTTAGAAAGAAATTTCACACACTTTTGCCATAGACTTTGATACATTTGAAAAAAATCAATTGCTTGTTGTGTGTGGCAAAACCATTGAGGTACTGAAGTAAATGGTAAATACTCATGTCTCCAGTGGAAGCAAGACAAGAATGATGGCATCGAGTTCACATAACAATCTGGTAATTAGATTTAGACCTTGCTGAGACAGACGCTTGCTCAAGATCTAAGGATAAAGAGGCAGGATTCGACTGGGTTGGGGAAAAAGGGCAGCGATGGCTTTGAATTGAATACTGTATTATAATGACCAAACATAACTCCAGATAATACTTGAAAAAATGCACCTCCCTCCTCTGTGGTGGAGATGGGGGACTCAGAGTTTGAAATGTAAATACTATCAGACATGGTTGCTTTTATAATACTGCTTTTGTAGTTTCCTTTTATAATCTGTGTGGGAAAGAGAGGAGATGAGACAAATTCAGAAATGTGGGTTGGGTAAAACAGAAAATTTCAATGAAAATTAGATCGTTTTTAAAGAATCACTCAGTTTTTACTTGGTAAACACTGAATCACAATAAAAGGAGTTTGGTGATCAAAAAAAAAGAGGCAGGATTCATAAAGGAAGCATCCATGCTCAATGCCTTTCAGAGCATGTGTCAGGTTTTAATAAAGTTGTGTGGGATTCGACCTACTGGCTCTTACAAATCAGGTAAACAGTTGGGCAGTAGGAATTGGCTTGGGCTTAAACAGCTGGAATCATTCTATTTTTATCCTGGTTTGTATTAGGATGGGATTGAAGGGGAATTTTTAAAAAACTAGGTCAAAAGAAGGTAACTGTCAATAGCAGCTTTGAACGTATTGCAAGAGTGACATATACATAACATGTAAGCCATCATGAAGAAGAAAAACATCTTGGTTTACTGCTGTGGAGTTAAGGATATCTCTGTGTTTCATCATCTCATACTGTAAGAATGAAATCTTTCCTTGAAATTACTCATATATTACTTGTTTTGTCTATGTCAGTTTCTTTGGATGACTTTTGAAACATTTTTTACACATTAAAATTAACATTTTGATTTTCATGCTTATATTTAGTAGACAGTGGTGAGGACTTTACTGAATCAAAAAACTCTAAATACATCATTGAAATTTTCAAGTTGTTATTGACAGAACAGTTCATATGACATTTTCTTTGTAAACTGCAACATAAATCTATATGCCCTTTGAAAAAGCTAGCTCCTATAATATTTAAGAAATCAATTTCAGCTCTGGGTAAACTTTTTTTTTCTTTTGCTTGTGGAACTAAAAGTCAAACAATTTTCAAAGCAAGAGAAGAAATCTTTCTTTTCCACTAAAAAAAACAAACAAAACCTTCCTAATTCTACAAGCATCAGTTCTCTGTATAATTCAAAATATCCCAAAAGCCCCACTCACATTGTTCAAGTTATTATTAATTGTATCTAAGACTTAGTCCCACAAAAAACACCATATAAAATTTACTCATATTTCATAGAAATCAGTCAATATTCTCTCTTTTACCACCTTGGGGAAAGGTAATTTTAGAGTAGAGAACCCACTAGGGGTTAAAGATATAATTACCTCTCTACCTGTAGGGTTTCACCAAAAGACTAGAGGTTATAATTTTTATTTCTCTTATTCAGAATAAGCATATTATACACATTTTGGCTTAACAGGAATTGAAACACTACTGGCCAGTGCTTACATTCACTGTGAATTACTGTAGCTGTAATAATACTAACAACACATATGCTCTTGCTTTTGTCATAAAACTATAGCTCCATCTTGAAGAAAAATTACACACTCTTGATTCTTGCAGACTATGGCCAGTGTCAAGATTTGTCTTTTGAACTACAAATACGTGTAAACATAGAAAAACAGTATAAAAATACATTTATAAAATTACAAATATCATCTTTACTTGGAATGCTGACATCGTCAAGGTCACCAGTGGAAGAAAATCAGAGTGTTACTGCTCAAGAGGCCTTTGGAATATTGCAGAGACCATCACATGATAAACCACCTCATGGTTTTAACAAGATTTCTATTTTCAACTAATTCAATAATGTAAGAAAAAATCCTTTAGAAAGTCGTAAATTGTCTCAAACCTATGATATATATAAAGTGGCCTAGTGCTTGATAATATGATTTTTTTTCTTTGAATTTTCACTTTAATTAAAAAAGAAATTGCAGCATTAGCTATCAGTTTCCCCAAAAGGATTCACTTTTACTTCATGGAAATGATTAAGCTTTCTTTCCTTTGAAACATTTTGAAACCATATCTTCTTTTAGAATGGTGTGATCAAGGAAGAGCCTGTAAATATTCAAAAAATAACGTGGAAGAATTTTGGCTTCCCTTGGGGGTGCGGATCTAATTACATAAAGTCACTGCAGTTCTAAGTTGTTCTCCTTTGCTTGACATTGGTCACTGCATTATCACGATTACAAGTTAGTTAAAAAAAAAAAATCCTCTCTATGCATTTTGAACCACTTTCCAAAACTCAGTCATATGCCAAATGCATTGACCAAACCCAAGTCAGAGACAGGGTAAAGGGCTGTGGAGACTTTGGGGCTGGTGACGTGTAAAAGTAACTTGAAATCAATGGGGGCTCATGCTAATGATGGCAACAAGTAAAGTCTACACTCATGAGCTACATTTTCACATTCCATTGCTATGTGAATGTTACTGAGGTTTTCCCTCCATGACCTATTTCAGCATAGACTATCAGACTCACAGTAAATCACAGTTATAGTGATGACATCTAAATAATTTTAGCTCTCTGTAAACCAAAAGCAAGTCCCTCATATCAACGTGAAAATTGGCTACTTTTCTGCAGCACAACTAATTGGTGCTAGCAGAAAAGCTATTCTGTTATATCAATGCTACTTTTATACTGATGTCAAAAGAAACAAACAACTTTTCCTAACTCGTGTCTTACCAAATGCATTCTTCATTTCCTTATATCAGTTGAGTTTTTATAATTCTGTGGTAGAAACAAGTTTAGGTCAGGCCAAGTAACAGGGTTGCTTTTGTACCTTTAGGGCCTCCCACTGTGTTCAAAATGACACCACAGTATAGAAGAAGAAAAAAAGGAAGAAAAGAAGAGAAAGAAAAAAAAATTAAAGCAAATAAGAGTATGAGAGCTAGCAGTATCTGCCTAAGATGGTAAAAGGTTACTCATCTGGGCCACACTGTCACATTGTCCTCCTGTAGAAAGTGCTTCCTTCAATATCCCCCAAAACAAGGTCTTCACAGTGGAAGAGGCAGTCTTCTTTACTTTGGGATCAGTTGAACAGAAAGGTATGGATATATATTTGCCGTTCAATCCACTCGACAAAATGTGAAACGTTACTATAAACACCTGGCCCCAACACTTTGGAGAAGCAGACTGATCCCCATGACGTCAGGCCAAACAATGTCCACCGGCCTCCAGGATGCTCACAAACAAGAGGCCCACCACTGTCGCCCTGTAAAAGTACAGAATAATAGGGGATAATCGTTGTTGTTTTTAGCACTATAAAATTTAACATAGTAACATCTGCTTTGACCAGTTTGCTTGAAGCTGCAGCTGTTTTCACTGTAATTGTATGGCTTGAGGTTGAAATTCAATGGTTACTTGCAATTTTCAAATAAATTATGATGTGCTTTTTTTTTTTTACCAGGACTTTTAATGGAAGAAGAGGAGGAAGAAGATTCTCCCCTCCTCCTGTGAGGAGGGAATTTTCTTGGCTTCTTTTTCATGTAGTCAGCAAATAATGTTAAGGGTAGACAAAAAGGGAGAACAATTCTAAGGCACTGGAATTGATATGAATACATAGGGGTTTCACCATAGATTTAGAACGAGAAGGAACCTAAGAGGTTACTACCTCTACTCATAGACTATCAGACTCACATACAGTAAATCACAGTTATAGTGATGACATCTAAATAACTTTAGCTCTCTGTAAACCAAAAGCAAGTCCCTCATGTCAATGTGAAAATTGGCTACTTTTCTGCAGTACAACCTTTCTTTCTGCCTCTTAGCAAAGATTAAGAAAAAAGAAAGAAAGAGTCAATTTTGTAGGTTCTATGGGGAGTCAGTCTCACTGATATACTTGTGGTAGTGCTGTGAATTGATCCAATCATTCTGAAAAAGAAGTAGGGCTTACATAAGAAATGTCAATAAAATGTTCATACAAGTATGGTAAGTCACTTTTGTTTGGGATGGATCACAACAATTCTACTATCTTGAGACATGGAATAAATGATGGCTGATGACCTTTCTATACAGTGATTTTAAGACTATCATTTAATGTAACTACTGGTAATTAAAGCAAAGATAATTCTTCACTGTACTACCCTTTCTTGTGGGAAAAAGGTGCAATAGTGATTGATTCTTCTGTATGAGTTTGACATAATGGACATAATTCTAATACTGAGAAAGCTGCTTTGTCTTAACTGAGTGACAAGGATAATTGAGTAAGGGAAAAAAATGGCCCAGTCCATTGAATACAATTCTATTAGGCAACTTAATTAGCCAATGAGCTTTGGTAACAGGAAAAAACATTTTTTTCCACATAAAGGATCTTCTTTGTAACAGAAAAAACAAAATGAAATATAAAGAGCTTTAAAGTAATAAGCAACTTTGAAGATGGTCATTAGTCATCTTTTATGTGTATACTGAGAGAGATTATGTCAGATAACAGTAAATAATCATATCCAGCCTGGTTCAGAAATCCAGCTCAGAAGAAATAGGCACAATTAATGACACAGCCTTTTGGGTTCCTTTTCCTCTCTCCCCTTTGGATTCTAATTATACATGGGCCCCTTTATGGATAAGCAAATGCTCTTGTTCAAAGGTGACACTGGTACAGCATAGTCTGCACATCAAAGATTCCTTACTCCATTTGGGCAAGTTTAATAACTAGTAGCAGGTCCCATAGAATGGGAAGAAGCACATCAATGATTGCTCTTCATCTGACTTAATAATAATCAGACCACATTTGTTGCCAATTTTTCATCTGGGAATTTGTTTGACTACAGCAAGAATCAAAGGGAGACTAAAGGAAAACTGACTTGTCTCTACCAAAGTCAGTGCAGGGAGGGAAAGGAGGGAAGTGAAGGGATGGGAAAGGAAGAGTGTAAAATGTCCAGTCACAGAATCACAGGCTTCAGAGCTATAACGAACCTGAGTTTCATCAAGTTCTACCTTCCCATTTTCTAAATGGTGAAAGAATAAAATGGTAGAGAGAGAATGTGATGAGATAGCACTTGAGCTTAAAAAAAAAAAGATTTCTACTTTTTTTTAAAAAAGACTGAAACCTCAATAGGGGTCTAAAAAGGGCATGATAGCGAAAAATAAAAGCACCTAATGTGATCTTAGGATATGGTGAGAATAATGTCTAGAGCGTGGGGCATGATGGCCACATTTTATGCCACCATGTACGATGATACCTGCAGTACCAAGTTCAGTTCTAAACACTGTATTTTAGGAAGGACACTGACCAGCCAGAGAACATGTAAAGGGAGAGAACTAGGATGTTTAAGGGCTTCTCAATCACCCAATATGAAAAAGGAATTGCACTTATTCTTGATGGCAGGACTAGAAATGGAGAGAAGTAATTTCAAAGAGTCATATTTAGGCTTGATATAAGAAAAGAATTGCTAATGAGTTGAGTTGTTCAGAAATGAAATGGACTACTTCAGGAGAGAGTGAGTTTCTTTTTCATTCATCCCACTGCTACTATTTAAGGATACTGCTTCTACCATTGACAAGTGAAATAGGAAAACAAGGGCTCTACATCCATTAATCAATAATCATTTATTAAGCTTCTATTACAGCCAGACATATGGTAGAAATAGGTAGTGGAAATTGAGCCTGTGGTTTCATTGGGATAGGGAACTCACAAAGGAGGAAACTCTATCAATGCTGGTTGGTGTTTCCTTGCAACTTTATAGTCTTAGAGTTGCCTGGAGCAACAAGAGGTTAGGGGATTTGCTCAGGGTTACATAGCCAGCATATGTCAGAGGCATTACTCAAACCCAGGTTTTTCTTGGTTCAAGGTTAGCTCTTTTTCCACTACTCCACAGTGTCTCTCATCTCTAAAGTGAAAGTGACCATGATGAGATCCAGGATTCATGAAACCCACTGTGTCATGCATTTCATGGATGTAGAGAATTTATGCAATTTAAAGCTAGAAGGGGATCATGTACTCAAATGGTCTGGAGGTAGAAGGGACCTTTGATGTCATACAGTTCAGCCCCAACATTTAACAGATGAGGAATCAGAGACCCAGAGAGGTTAAGTGATTTTCCAAACATGATACAGATAATAAATAAGTAGCAGTTCAGCCCTCTCACTTAAAAGGTAATGAAACCAAAGCCAAGACAGGTTAAATGGTTCCCCCTCCAAATCATGTGACAAATACAATATTAGCCTGGGTGGAAGGAAAGAAAATTTATAAACAACTACAAATTCTGCATCCAAGTAGCTTCAAAAATATGTTTGGTTCTCACACACACATACATACATACATACATACACACACACACACACACACACACACACACAATTGTTTTTTCCTAAATGGATACATTTGCCAAATAAAAGAACTACTCACCATACAGGAGTCCACAGTGCCAGACTCGTAACCTGCACATATCATCCTAGTAGTAATAGTTTTCATATCAAAGTAGGATTGGCACTGTTCCAGAGAAATAATACGGACTTCTCCCTCTTGAAGTTTAAAAGGCACTAAAATTTTTTTAAGACATGATAAAATTACACATAAAATAAAGGCCTGTGGAGTTTTACATTGAAAAGGTTTGGTTTTTTTTTCAAATTAGAAAAAAGTTATTAGCACTTATTAAAATATTTCAATTACATTTACATTTGTTTTCTACAATCAAAGAAATTTTGGAGACGGAAGGGACTTTAGAAATCATTTGTCCATCGTCTTCATTATGCAGATAAACAAAGAGACTCAAAGAGGGGAAGATATTTATCTAAGGTGGCAAAGATGGTGCTAATCAGTCCTCTTGTCTCCTATCCTAGGGCTCTTCCCACTATACTGTGTTGCTTTGCTTGCACTATGGCAGCAGTACCTTGGATGTTAACCTAGGTCTTGGAGGTGGCAGTGAAATCACAAATTTTGGAACTGGGGGCAACCTTTCAAAATCATCTAATCTCACTCTGTTATCACATAGATGAGAAAATCAACACCCAAAGAGAATTAACTTATTCAATTACACATTCACACAACTGGTCTTGCTTTTCCAGAGTACTGGTATGCACGTTTAGAATAATGAATTAAGGCATGACCCATACAAGTTGGAAATTGTGTCTGTCTCATGATGTGCTAGAGTTAATGCTCTTACATTAAGGGGCTCTGAAAAACTCATGAATAATGTCTTATAATTTTTGTCCTGGGAAACAAGACAGAAAAGGTGGTGGGGACTCCAACATAATCTCTTGGGAACAGTGAGTAGGACCACTGTGTTGAGGATATGTGAAAGTTTTCTTTAAATAATTACAGATTACTTGAAGACAGGAGGTATGGATCTCAATGTGTGAACAGTTCTATAAAGTTTCTTCCATAGTTTCCTTTTCAGAGGCTGACAATAAATCAGAGAATTGCTAAGCCTCCTTAATAGAATTAGAGGCAGAAAAAATGATTGTAAAATGCTTTAAGGGTTATAAAAGGAATGGTATGTTCAATGTTGTCCCATGTTTGATGCAGAACTTTTAGGTGAAATACCATCCAAGGAGAGTTCTCTGATCTCATATTATCATAGCATATTTTTGTTGATTGCAGGTATTATTCTATTTTAACCTCTCAAGTAGACCAAGCAGAATAAGACAAAATTAACACCACTTAGATTGGGAGGGAGAGGAGGGGAGGAAAGGGTAGAGTTAATATATTATTAATTAAACATTTGTACTATCCTGGGGATCAAACTGTTCCAAGTAAAGAGAATAAACTATTGTTCTTTTTTTATATTAGTAGAACCATGATTGTTTTAGGGGTTGTAAATACCATTAGGCTTTACTAGAATTTACACACACTGGTCTAATGAAATATGAATAGACTATAACTGAATGAAGGCCAGAATTCTGGTGGCTCCAAGATTCCACTGTTGGCCTCATTCTGCATTGCCTGAACATTTTGCGACCATCCCAATCTTGCGGAGCCTCCACCTTTTGGCCATTGACTGTCTTCATCCCAGACTTGTTCTATATTTAGTTGGTATATAGGATATGTCAAAAATATGAATGCATCTGCAGCTCTTAGATAAAGATTGTCTTGGCATAGAAAATGTAATCATCTGCTAATTATACACTGATCCCAGACAAATATTTTAAGCACCCTTTACTTGAATGACAGGGAAACTCTACAATCTCAAAAGCATTTTGCATGGCAACACATCTTTTCCTTAAAAAACCAAGCAAATGGATAAACTATCACAGTGATATGACATCACAGCTAACTATTACTTAACGAAGGCATTGTTAGATTCCTCTAAGACTCTGACTTACTTTTGTTGCCCATGTGTCCCCAGCCTGTGATGTAGCAATAAGTATCAGGCTCTACCACCTGTTGTGATCTGGGCAAGCAGACTGGACGGACATAACTGGTCTCAATGATATCTTCATTTAGTTCCACAATGCTAATATCATAGTCAACCACTGCTCTGTTGTATCGAGGATGTAAGATAATGGTCTTCACTAGGCGCGTCTGCATGAAGATCGATGGGTGATCCAGATTGTTTATACCTAGTACCACTTTCCACACAGCAGCATTTTCTCTCCTTAAATAGCATAATAAGAGGCATTAACACTGGGACTTGGCTTACCTTTTTAAATAGAGATGAAAATTTTCAAACTGTAAATTTGGGATGAGTTTATTGGCCTCACTGTATGAAATTCTATTTAAGTGTTTTAAGGTTTATAAACTATTTTACGTACATTTTCTTTCTGATGGTTATAACAAGCCTTTCTGTATTACAGGGATTCTTGGGGTTATTTTACACATCAGGAAACTGAAGCTTAGGAAAGTTAAATAATTTATTTATTCATTTATAGTGATATGGTTTGTAAGTATTAGAGGTAAGATTTGAATCCAAGACATCACTTGAATCCAAATTTGCTCCTCTTTCTACTTT
Source organism: Bettongia penicillata ogilbyi (assembly GCA_023548195.1). Classification (NCBI taxonomy): domain Eukaryota; kingdom Metazoa; phylum Chordata; class Mammalia; order Diprotodontia; family Potoroidae; genus Bettongia; species Bettongia penicillata. The sequence goes on along the minus strand of JAJHZJ010000470.1, from coordinate 34,249,083 downwards.
CTACATTGCTCTTTACACTACACTATATTGCTTTTGAATTATTAATTTGTTATTATTTATCTAATTTTCTTAAAATTTTTGTAATGACTCATAAGTTCAGAAATGGTTAAAAAAGGTGATATATGAATGTAATAGGATACTACTGAACTATAATGAATGAAGACAGGGAAAGTTTCAGAGAAACCTAGAGAGACTTTACATGAACTGGTAAAAAGTGAAGTGAGCAGAACTCGGAGAACAATTTATATAATAAAAACAGCATTGTAAAGAGAAATGATTTTTAAAAACTAAGGAACTCTGATCGATGTAATGACCAACCACAATTCCAGAAAACCAAGGATGCAGCAAGCTATCCTACTCCTCCCAGAGAGAGAATAGATTCAACGAATAAAATCTATATTTTTTAGGCATGGCCAATGCTGCAATCTGTTTTACTTGACTATGCATATTTGTTAAAGGGTTTTCTTTTTCTTGACTGGGTGAAAAGGAAGGGAAATCGATTTCTGCTCATTAAAAAAAAATAAATTAAAAAACAAAGTTGTAAATGGATCTTTTTTTATTATTTACACTAGAAAATATTAGCATAATGGACTGAGTGACTAATAAATAAATTCCTACAATATGCAGAAAGCAAAGATCATACTTCCAGGAGGCAACATTCTGAATAACAAAGCATGTTAAAGGTTAACTTCTCAAAGTGAGAAAGGTAGCAGTGACCAGTAAAGTAGAAAAAAGAGGAGACTGAAGGAGGATAAAAGGAGAAGGAAAAGGATCAAATAAGAGAAAAGGAAGACTTAAGGAGTCCTAGGAGCAGTGAGTATCTTGAGGAAAAGGTGAAACACTTAGAGAATCCTAATGAAAATGCATCAAAAGCATCAACCTATCCTACACTGCCTTTGTTTTTCCTATCTTAACAAAAACTAGTGCTATGGAATAACAGTGACAATGAAGGAATTGAGTACTGGGTGATAGGTAAAGGGTTCTCCTGTCAATTTATAGGAAGAAACTTCTGGAAAATTAACACATTTACTTGAGTTTCTATTGATCCCATTCCTGTTCATTCAAATTGTTTACCCTTTGACCTATCCACTTACTTCAGTGATAAACATTTCATAGCATCTAACATAGAAAGGAGAGGCAAAGAGGAAGGAAAGAAATATATCACTTCCCAATTTAATGACTACAAATCAATTTGGAACAGGAAAGAAAGATGCGCATTTTAAGGTAATAAATCGCACACCAACAAAATTGCTCAATGTAATTGAGTTAAGTCTAATAGCATCTTACTATTTACAATACTCCTATAAAAAGAAGAAAAGCTCTATTTCCTTAAGAACTAGCAAAAGCAAGAAGTAATATTTCACTTTTGGATGCCCAGAATCATTAAGAACTTCTTTCTAATTAGAAGATAAAATCTGTACCCATTCCTTGGTCCCAGTTCACAGAACATTTCTAATCTTGTTTCCACATAACTTCTTTTCATGTATTTCAAATTTCATGTATTTCATGTATTTCCAATAAGCCTTTTCACTTAAGATCAAACATCTCAAGTTCTTTTAACCATTTCTCATAAGAGGTAATTGTTTTTTAGCCCTTTATGATTTATTTTTAGCCCTTTAAATTTATTTTTAGTTTCAAATTTTCTTCTTCCTTCTGCTCCCTTCCCCATCTATTGAGAAGGTAAGAACAAAAGCCCATTACACATATGGATATTATGACATGATTTTTAGACCCTTTGCCTTATTGTCCCCTTCTGGAGTTAATGAACATAATTCATAAAATGTCAAAGTCTAGAACTAGACACAAAAAAGTTCCAATTAAGTCTAACCAGGGCAGAATAAACTAAGATATTATCCTGCCTCAGTCTGGATGTTGGACATCTGATAATGTGGACTGAGAAGGCAATAGCTTTTTTGGAAGTTACATAACATGTTGGCCTCATATGTAGTAGTCTGTAATCAATGAAAACTAGGCCTTTCTCACATGATCTGCTAAGTCTGCACTTATCCTTTATGTACTTATGCAGTTGATATTTTTTTCAATCTAAATTCACAGCTTTACATTTATAGTGATTAAATTTTGTCTTCTCAGTTTCATTTTAACGATCCACCCTGTCGAGGTTTTTTTCAATCTTGAGTTGGTCATGTATGCAATACAGTATTCTGTTATCTGAAAATTTAATAAATATTCCTATGTCTCCATTCAAATCATAGCCTTAAATTACATACCGGTCTTGATACAGTAAGTAATGTATGCTTTTCTTTTCTTTTTTGATTCTTGATTTGGGTTTTAAAAATACCTACCTGCAGGAGAAAAATCAACATTAGGTTTTTACCTAAACATAATTAGAGGAGACAGACCTAAAATACCCTTCTGTCTTCTCAGCTCTCACTCTGGCAAACGAATCTGGCTAATTAAGACAATGGAAATCTCTGTAGCACTACAGTAGCATCTGGGGTGTCTGAATGCTTACAGTCACTCGAGTTGCTGTAAAGAATGAGTATTTGTAATTCCAGTTTCACAGTAGTCAATTACATAAAACAATTTCTAAGAAACTTACGAGTGTTCTCTTAAACTCTGTCCCCAGTGCCTTACAGATGGCCAGATGCTCTTGATAGATTCCTTTAAGTTCATATTATGCAACAGCACATCTTTTGATATCATATCCCTTTCCTTAAGCATAAATACATACTACTCAGCTGTCATGCTCTGCTTACACTTCACCTAGATCCTTCAACAAAATGTACATTTGGACACCAAATGCAGACTTGACAAGGTGACCGTGAATGAACAGCTGGATGAATTTTTGGAATGGAAAATACTTCTAAGTAGTTTGGGTCCATTGCTAATAATGAGCATCACCATGTGTTTTCTAAGCATTTGAAGCAAGCTAGTATTAAATATCCCTATGAACGAGTGATGTTTCCACCATCATACCTTGTACATAGCCGGCATTTAGTGCTTCAATATTTCAAGAATTTGTGATTTTGTCAATAAAAGTGATCTTCTTGTGACAAGAATTGAAAAATTGCCCAATAACTTAATTGTTATGGCAAAATAATTTATGGATTCTTTCTGTTCTTCCCATCATATTGTGCTTGCAATTTTACTCCCCATACAAGACTATAAAAGATTGGAAACCTATTTCACTGTACTATTCTCTTAAAAGTTCTATGAACCTGACCAACTAATAAGCCTAGAAAGAGGCTAAATTTGGATAAATTCTGTCCTAAGTACTAATCCACTAAATATCATCCTGTTTCATTCTGCACAGGTTAGTCTTAATGTTAATATGCTGATAATTGTGAATAGTCTATAATTTTTTTATTTATAGTATAAGAATATCAACACTGATGGACACTGACTATAAGGGAGAAGGTCATACATTCCATAGACTGATAACAAGCATCATATACAATGACATGACAAAAAAAAACAGACTCTGGTTACAAATGTATATAAGACAAAACAGATTTATATGTAGCTAAACAAAACAGGTAAAACTCACCCTTCAAAGCAGTGAGCAACAGTCAGAACCCACTTTTTGGCAATCAGAACACAACCACAAATGTGGCCACTTGGTTCACTCTGCAAGGAGCATTGCCATGGCCACCTTCCAGGTCGACTTGTCCTGCCTCCCAGAATCCTCTTGTACATTCGAGCCGCAGGGCGACGGCCACAGTCTGCCAAGGAACATAGACCACAGAAGGTAATTCATCCATTGACAGACATCCAGATGTTGAATTGTCAAGTAGATACATGCTCAATTAAGATATTTTTAATTTTTGTCCTGAGCAAATCAACAAAATTAAATTCATGCCATGTGATTACATCACGACTTCTCTCACCTTGTTCAGAGCACAAGAGAGAAATCCGACTTCTGCTTTGACAAGCATGCCTATATTTTGAGAAATAAAAATAGTATGTACATTAACTCACATTTTTGCCAATCTCCACAAATGCTACATTGATAAATGAGTGAAAGGGTTCAAGGATCTATGACCTTGTCAGCATCAATGATTTTGGCAATTGAAATCCCTCTACAATTTAATTGCTCTGGCCAAAAATATTCATAATGCCATTATTCAAGTCTATGTTCCCAGGATAATGAATCTACATATCATTACTGCCTACTTCTATAAGAGCAAGCTTCTCCTAAAAGTTATATACTCCCTAGCAGGTTCTATTGAGTAATGTATAGGGAAATAACTGAGTAAATAAAAAAAAAATTTATTAATTGTTTATTATGTTTGCAAGTCTACATGAAAATGAGACAGCCCCTGCTCCCAAGAAGATTACATTCTAATGGGGTAGACACAGAATCATGGACCATTGATTGTGAAAGTTGGAAAGGACCTCGATGGTCACAGAATCTTACTCACATACAAAAGTAATTCCCACAGTAGCATATCTAACAAGTGCCTGATTGCCTGACTGCTTGGAGAGCTCCAAGAAAGAGAAAGGTGCTGCCTTCTGAGGCAGTCCATTCTTCTGAACAAATTGGGATATTTCCCCCTAACATTAAGTCTAAATCTGCTCTTTGCATTGCTTGTTCTGTCTGTGTTGGTTCTTCTGTTGTCTGCTTCTATTTACTGTGTTGTGTTTGTGCTTTGTTTTCAAAGAGGACCATGACTTCAGGGGAATGATGACATGACTTGCCCTTGACTTTGATTTGAGTGAGGGAGGGCTGTGCAAGGTCACCAGCCTCACTTTCTCCTCCATAGCCATCTGGGTATTATGACCAGATTTTCATCAAGACATCTGGAGATGGGCCAAGAGGCAATGAAAGACCTTGACCCTTTTAGGCTAAGGACTTTTCAGGTTCTCACTTTGAGTGAGGTAACACCCACTCAGTAAATAGAAATTTCTTTAATTAGAAAGAAAAAAGAAAAAAAAATCAAACCGGGAGGGGAAGACCCTCAGGGTTGCTGTTTCAAAGAGAAACAATTATCATTGACTTTCACTCAGCTGGGAGATTCCAAAATACAGCCATTAAGAGGAGGTTGGGCAGTGCCCTATTGTGTGCCAATCTATGAGCTTTAGAGTGAACTGGATTTAAAGGGAAGGAAGGAAGGAAGGAAGGAAGGAAGGAAGGAAGGAAGGAAGGAAGGAAGGAAGGAAGGAAGGAAGGAAGGAAGGAAGGAAGGAAGGAAGGAAGGAAGGAAGGAAGGAAGGAAGGAAGGAAGGAAGGAAGGAAGGAAGGAAGGAAGGAAGGAAGGAAGGAAGGAAGGAAGGAAGGAAGGAAGGGGAAGACAGGAAGGAAGTTCACTCTGAGTCAAAAGTTCTTTCACAAACTTTTTTCACTTTGCAGACTATGAAATGTAAACATATCCTCCTGCACGATCACATCAGCCCTGAACCTCAAACCTTCTCAACACTCTTTGCCCCTGGGCTTCTTCCCTCTCTCTGGTTTGGGAGGATGGGTGGGTATGTGGTGGAGAACTCCTCCCAGATCCTCCAGTGGGCTCCCAAAGTAGCCATGTTGCCATTTCCTACCCAGCTGTACTCCTCTGGACTTTCATCATGCCCCAGGCTGTACACCCTTCCCCACTCCTCACTTTTGCTTCTCTCTCTCCTTTCTCCCCTCTCCCTTTCAGCTTCTTTTCACATCTCGTCTTCCCCCTTTAGATTGTGGGTTCCTTGTGGATAGGAACTGTCCTTTGCCTTTCTTTGCATCCCTAGCACTTAGCACAGGACTTGAACACAGTAGTCACTTAATAAATACCTAATGACCGACTGACTTGAAGATCAAATCTAAAACCAAGCATCTTCCCTTTATTGCAACAGTCTCTGTAAAAGCATCAAGAGAAATGAAATCATATCATCCTATCTGAAAAGGAAAAACGGAGTGATGCTGAAATGTAAGAGTCACTTAGCATGTATGCTAGGAAAATTCCTGATGAAGAGGCCATTTAGGTATCATTGAGGCTCATAAGCTGACTTGGATATTTGCAACCCCTGCCTCCTTAACTTACCCATCACTTACCCTGGCACTAGGAGTTCATGGAGAGTGCTTGCATTTCTATGCTGCCAGTCTGATCGAAGAGTCAGCCACTTCCAAGGATGCCTCTGCTCTTTTATAATTTCTGTCACTGATAGCTCTCTAAGGAAGGAAAGGTACTGTATAAATATTCAAGGTACAATTCATTTTTACTCAATAAATATCCATTATTAATAAAGGAAAAGATCCTAAGACTCTGTTTAGCACTCAGTCTGTCCCTGCAAAAAGAGACCACTAAATTATAAATCAATACTACAGGGAGATTTGGTTTTTTGGCATCAGCTCAGGATTGTTAGCATTTCCTCATTCCTACCAGGAAAGACTTAAAACTAAGGAAGAACAGTGAGAAAGGAAAATTTCCCAAGTGTTCTGGAGGCCCCAAAGATTGAAATTTTCACAGTTGTTTTACACATTCTCCACTCTGACTAGGGTTCACACTCTCTTTTTAGTTTTTTGGGAAGTTTTTAAATTAAACTCTTAGCATCTGAGGAACAATCCATTTAGTGTGGGGAACAAGTACCAAATGACAAATGGTTGATTTTTTTGTATACCTTGGGTTTTTATACACTTATGGCTTCTTACCCATTATGGTAGTGACAGCTTAAAAGTGATATAAATCATAAGCAGTGACTAACAAGAGTTGCCTTTATTTCAAATAGTTTCAAAAAATTTATTTGAAAGTTTCTTTTTAAGGTATCATAACACCTTAGTTTCTTAATGTTATAAAATATTGTTTGTAAATAAGAGTCACAGGTCAGTTAAAATTGGATTAGTTAAGGATTTTTTTTTGTTCTGATTACCTCTTGGGGGTAGCTCGATGGCATGGTGAATAGAGCTCTGGACCTGGATTTAGGAAGACCTGACCTCAGACACTTATTAGCTGTGTGACCCTGGGAAGTCAATTCACTTCCATTTGCCTCAGTTTGTCATCTGTTGAATGGGAATGCCAATAATAGCCCACACTTTCCAGGATTGTTGTAAGGATCAAATGAGGGAATGCTTGTACAACACTTTGCATAGTGCCTGTCACATAGGAGGTTCTATATAAATGTTAGCTATTATAATTTTCATCATTATTATTTATCTATTTCTTCTTATTCTCTCTCCCCTTCCCCGCCATGCTTCCTTCTTTCTTTCTTTCTACACTCGCACCAGTGTGAGGCAAGCATGTGCGCATGCACGCACACACACATACATGCACACACATGCACACAACTTCCCCCTTATCACACAGTTTATATGTGTCAGAAGTATGACTTAAACCCAGGTCTCACTTGACTTAAAGTCCAGTGCTCTTTCCACTGAACTATCAGTCTGAAGAGAAAACTGAGATAAAATAAAGCCAAAGGGAGTAGAGGAAAGGAATCTTGAACAACTTTTACAGCTTTACAGAAGCATCCTGCCATATGCCTGTGTATGATGATTGGGCAGTAAATCACAGAAGCAATACATTTGATAGGGACCTCAGGTGCCATTGAGTCTAACCTGTAAATGAAAGGAATCTCAAGGATAACCTACCCAACAAGTGGTATCACCAATGAGTGGGCACTCACCACCTCTGGAGGGAGCCCAGTGCACCTTGGGAAAGCTCTTAATCATTAGAAAGTTTTGGGGATTTTTGGTGACATTACACCTAAGTCAGCCTCTCTGCAACTTCAACCATTGCTCCTGGTTCTACCCTCTGGGGCCAGAACAAACGTAATCCCTCCTCTATGTGGCAGCCCTTAAAATATTTGAAGACAATTATCATGTCATCCCTATCATATTAAGTCTAGTATCTGCATTTTCTCAGTGGAGGATCCCCATACCAAACAGAGATGACAATCTTCCTACAATTTATCAGACAAAACTTATAGGCAATTGTTTGAGGTTCAGGTTAGATGACTTGCCCGGGATGCCACTACTAATAATTACCAGAAACAACATTTAGCACTAGGTTTTCCTGATCCCCAAATTTTAACAACTCCATCATACACTGCCTGAATTGCTATGGAAGGGAGATGTAGCTATGACATCTGTCATCCCACTGATAACCAGGTATGATTCACATGATCTGGCTAAAGAGAAGGGTTTCTCGTTCCATGCACATCCCTCCCAAAACAACAGCTTCAGTTGATGCAAAGAGCCTTCCCAACAGAGGCATGCTGTTCATTTGTCGAGAGTAAATGATGACTCTGGAAGAGAGAGTGAGACAGAGTGTAGCTCCACCTCACTCCAATCCAATTCCCCAAGTCAGCGCATCACCCTAGGGATGTCATTGGTTCTCTTCCAGAACAACGAATGAATACTAAGGAGCTGAGCTCCCCTGCTAGAACAATTGCTCAGGAGCTAGAACAGGTTGATTAAAATATTATCTGATAAACGATTCACAGACTTCCTGCTATAAAATAAAGACTTTTTCCTCCCACTGAAGGGACAAATACACCTTTTCACCTGTCATCTTGAAAGAATAGTGGCAGGGAAGGAGATGGCACAAAAACCTTAAACCACATGGATTTATTTTTGCTCTTTCTTCCCCTTTCAGAATTTCATCCTGCATATCCCATCCATTCAAAATCCAAGATTTAGGTGCAAGGAACCAGAACAACATGAGGATCTTTAATCAAATAGTCCTCTGAATATGTGACTGAGTGGTACCTATTAGAGTTCTCCAAGTGCAAGTGATCACCAGGGACTTGGACAAGAAATCCAATTTCCATATATGAGCTACTATTGATGTTTGATCAGGGAATCACGTCAAATAAATGATTCTTTAATATTCTACAGACCTTCTACACTCTCTGACCATTCAGCTACCCTATTTAAAGTTTTAAAAAAAACCTTTGTATATGGGTAAGCAGTGGGGAGGGGAGTCTGCCTCTTGGTTACAACCAGTGAGGGTAATAAAGCGTGAATTTCTGTAACACATCAAGCAGAATCTGAAAAACAGGGAAAATATCATTATGGAGAATAGTCTTCCAGGGAAGAGTAAAATACTAACAAGTTACTGAGGCATAAAAATAAATCTTTCATCTTTAGAAATGGTATATTGTGTTCCATCACAGTCAGTTTGATTATATTTCTTCCATCATATGATATCTGGATAAGTTGATGATTTTTAACCTTCCTTACAAACCTTCTCTCAAATCAATCTGAAAACCATAGATAAGGATTTTTATAGTTTAAAAGAGGGGAGGGAGTTCTACAAGTTTACAAGTTTCTAACTTTAAAGTACACTCTCTCTAATACATTGCAGCTGAAATAATTCAAGATATCTTGGGAAAAGGGGAAGAAACAGAGATGACCCCTAAAAATAATCCCTGTACTGCAATAAAATAGTTTAGTTTCTGTTTGCCTTTGCTCATGCATTAATGCATTTTGAAAAAAAAAGTGGAAGCAGAGTTCTAGTGATTAGTTTCATAAAATTTTGAAGCTAGAAAGAATTAGAGATTACTGAAGAAAATATCAGATTAGAATACATGCTTCTTAAGGGAATTTTTTTCATTGTCTTTTCATCCCTATTGGATGGGGGAAGAGGAACAGTGGCAGAGTCTTCTCTTAGTAAATGTTTGTAGAATTGAATTGGATTATCTAGTCTAGGCATGGGGAACATGTGGCCTCAGCCTGGAGGCCACCTGTGGCTTTCTAGGTCCTCAGGTGCAGCTTTTTGACAGAGCCCAAGTTTTACAGAACAAATCCTTTTATTAAGGGGATTTGTTTTATGAAGTTTGGATTCAGTCAAAGGGCTACCTAGGGGGCCACATGTGGGCTTGAGGCTGCAGGTTCTCAACTCCTGATTCCTATTTCACAGAGGGGAAAGTTGAGACTCAACAAGAGTGACTTGTCTGATGTCGCACAGAGCGTGCCTAGTAAAATTGCAGCTAGGATTAGAACCCAGGTGTCATGATAAATGATCGGTTCTCTGCCTCTCTACTACATGTTGCTTTTGGTGATAGCTCATTGATAGTCTGTTCAGGGACACCAATTTCACATGCTTCCACGCAGGCCACAATTTCTAGAATCAGAATATTGAAGCTGAAAAATAAATCTTTAAAAAATCATGTAATTTAATGTTCCCATTTTACTGATGAAGAAACTGAGATAGGCAGAGACTATAGGTTTCCCAGGCTTTGCCACATAATCTGGCTTCCATGGGCAAAAGCAGAATGCCGGTAAAAGGCATGAATTGACAAAAATGAGCACACTGACCACCTGCCCAGTATTCCAACATCTCTCAAGGTCATTCAGGAGCAAAGGGAAATGGCTCAAATGTCTTGAGGAAACATTTAAAGAACTAGCCTCACTTCAGCTCACAAGGCATCTCATTATTCAGATCCATGGCTGTGGTTTATTTGTGTTAGTCCACACTCTATAGAGTCAGCCTTCTTTGGATCCTGCCAGTGAAAATAGTCATGCTAGAGGAGTGTGCTCGATTAGTCACACAAGATACATTAGCTTTGTTTTAGGAAGACAAGTCTTACTAGCATTGTAATGTGTCAAGGTAAAATAAATAAGAGTCAACTCTAAGTCCTTATAATAAGACAGTAAATCCAAAGTATCTTATCTGGTCAATAAGACAAATAGCTTGAAATTATATCAATCTTGGAAGCCCATATTTTCATATCACAGTTTGAAACTTTTCCACTGAGTAGCCATCAATTATCTAGTATTGTCAAACTATAAGCCTCTAGGTACACACTGACTAAAAGAAAAATAGGGAATGGACCTGTGATTTTATTTTATTAGGAACTCTCAGATAAGGAAAGTCCATCAGCCAGCTCTGGTGAGCACCATCTCTTCAACTTAAAGTCAGAGAATACCACTGAGAGGTCAAGTGACTGGCCCAGGGTCACACAATCCTGTATATATCAGACATGGGCTTGGACTCTGATCTTGGCTCCCTACCTACTACGTGAAAATGCTTCTCACAAAGTAGACATGTCAACATGCACCCGCACATAAGCATATACACACAAAAGATTTCCCAAAAGTCTTGAGACTGAAACTTAAACCTGCACTGAGACTTTGGGGACACCCTGTTTATAGGCTTGCATATTGCATATTGAATGCATACTGAAGAAAGGGGTTACCTGGGAATTTTCACAGAATATCTTTAGCAGGGCTTTGAAAAACACAAATTGACACAAGGCAGCATGATTCTGTTGGTTTCCCTGTGGTTTTCCTGTGTTTTCTACTTAAATTAAATTTTTAAAAAGTGTTTAACTTGGAATTATAATCCCTAGGATGGGAAGGAAATTAAAACAGGAATGGGGGGCAAGGCTGGTCTCCTAAACAGAATAGCCTCAAACAACAAAAATACTTCAGGAATAAGGTGCTAATTGAATTTTCTAGTTAAGTGAACATTAGACACAAAGCTTTTATTGCTTTAATCCTTGTTGAATTTTTTTTTAAATGTTCAAGTCCACAGTCTGCCTTACAGAATATAACTTGAGTCTTTGAGAACTGAGGCAGCAAAGAGCTTTGGGACTGGAATCCTGGTCCCAGCTCTGCCAGTGCTAGCTGTGTTTCTTTGCACGTCACTAAACTTCTCTGAACCATGGAAGGCTCAGACTTCCTTCCAAGGTTCTTGTAAATATCAAATGAGATGTTGATTCAGCCTTCCCTTTCCTCCACCCAACTTAAAGTGATCTCTGCTTGTTAAACTTGCCTGGTCCATTGCCTTCCTCTCTCCTTTGCCTCATCCTTTTATTCGCTAGTTCTTTCTCTGCCCCATCCCCTCAGCTGACTAAGTTAACTTTCAGGCAAGGACTGTGTGTCTTTTTTTCATCTTCACCACCCCTGAAATCCTAGTATAGTGCCCTGCATGGGGTAGGAGCTTAATTAATGTTGTTTGGATTGAATTAAACTGAAATACATTTATAATTGTAAAATACCAGTTTACAGAAACCCAGGGACCAAAGAGTTATGATTAATGGATTCATGTCAGACCAGAGGAATAGCCATAGTCCTCTGTCCTTGGTCTGTTCAACGTTTTTATTAGTAACATGTGTGTCAGCACCAAAGCCATGAATACCAGACCTTCAAGGGAGACTAAGCTACAAAGTATCCTTAATATAGGGGTCTCAAAACATCTTAGTGCAGTTTTAGGATATCAAAATTTTAAATTATCCTAAGTCTTTGGGGATACTTTGTATATTAGTTGATAGCTGAGTAGTATAAAGGACACAGTGCTCCTCTTGGAGACAGAAAGACCTGAATTCAAGTCTTCACTACCTCCTTTCTCTCACCAGCTGTGCGAATCACAAAGTACTTCATAAATCTGAAAGTGTTATAGGAATTGTATCTATTACTGACAGAATTTTCATGCAAAAAAAATCTCAAGAACCTGGATCAAAGAGTGGAATATGAGATGATATTTAACAGAGATCAATGGAAAGTTCTAAAACTAGGGTAAAAAAAATACACAAGCACTGTTTTTGTTTTTGATGAAACCCCTTCTTTGTTTTCTTATATGTTGTTTTAATCCTAAAAGTAGAAGAAGTTAAAATAAATCTGGATAAATGAGAACGTCAGTTACTTGAGGTTCAACATTTTACTGATGGTCAGAGTTCAAGAGCTAGAAGGGTCCTCAGAGGCCACCAAGTCTAACATTCCTCATTTCACAAATGAGAAGAATGAGGCCTGGGGAAATTAAGGGACTTGTCCATAGTGAGACTGGTAGTGAGCACTAGAGATAAGCATTCTTGATCTTTCCATATCCCTTACCCCTAAATCCAATTAATTGCCAAGTCTTATCCGTTCTATCTCTACCATTCCTCGCAAGCCATTTGCTCTTCTCTATTCCATGGCCGTCCCCCAAGCTCTGGCCCTCATTACCGCCTACCTCAACTATTTCCAAGCTCCCCATGTGCACTCCCAGATATTATCTTTTCTTTCCACACTATACTTCACACAGGTACCAAAATATTCTTCCTGAAGCAAAATCATGCCAAAATTGTCCTCAAGAAGCCCCAGTAGTTGCACATCATCTTGAGGATAAAATACAAACTCCTCAAGGTGATCATTTAGATCCCTTCACAACATGGCTGCAGTCTATGTTTCCAGACTTATTTCCTATCCCTTCCCTTCACACACTCTATATTTCATTGAAGCTGGCTTGTTGGCTAATTCCTAAAACTGGACATTCCATTGCCTATATCTGTATCATAAAAGGCTGCATACACACACAGACATGGACACAGATAGACAGACAGACAGACAGATAGATAGACAGATAGATACACACACACACACATACACACACACACCTTTTTTTAAAAAAAGAAATTAACATGTACCTATTTTCTTTCCCTCCCACCTCTTCCCCAGTTGGGAGGTGGGAGGAAGAGAACCTTTTATAACAAATGTGAATGGCTAAGCAAAGCAAATTCCTCCAATGTGTACTCTGAATCCCTCACCTCTTTTTACTGGGTCTTCTATAAAGCCTCCCTTAGATAGTTTTCCTATTCTACTGGAATCTTATTCTAGTCCTTTTATTTTGTCAATAAATCAACAATTACATATTTAATGCGTTCACTATATGCCAGGCACTGTGCTCCACACTGATGGTACAAAGAAAGAAAAAAACCAAAACAAGCCCTGTGCTCAGAGCTTACTCTCCAGTGAGAGATGAAACATGTGCATGAGTAGGTATCTACAGGATACATACAGAGTAGGCATTTGAGAGGAGGGAGAAGGTAGAAAGTGAGCCACAGAAGGTAGAATTTGAGGAGTCCTGCAGACAATCAAGGGTTTTAGAAGGTAGAGGCAAAGGGGGGAGCATTCCAGGCATCGGGGGGCAACCAATGCAAAGTCATGGAGACAAAAGAGGGTGGGACATATGCAAGGAAGCTGGTGGAGATGTACCATACTGTTTTTGAAGGGAAATAATAGTCAAGAAAACCTGAAATGTAGGAAGGGGCCAGGATATGAAGAGGTTTCAATGCCATTATAAATTATATTTTATCCTAGAGGTAATTAATTAGGCAGTCATGTGATATATAGTTGGACCTAGATCTTGGGAAAATCTCTGGGACTGAAGATGTCTTGGAGATGGAAGAAACTTGAGGGAGTTAGACTTAATGCAATATATTCTGGTGAAAGGTGATGAGCACTGAACGAGAGTGGTGGCTAGGGGAGTGGAGAAGGAAATGTGCATGAGAGATGCTGTGAACGTAGAAATGAGAAGATGGGGCAAAGCGCTGGGGATGAGTGCTCAGTGATAATGAAGAGTTATGCTCCCTTTCAGAAACAGAAAATATGCATTTAATGTCATAGCACAAGAATTGTAGTGAAACAATGTAGTTCAAACTTTGCCTGAGAGCTCTCAGCAAAGGTCTACTTCATGACCTAATCAAGTTTCCTTTCACATCACACACACACACACACACACACACACACACACACACAAAACCAAGGGAATGAGAAAAAGCACAGACATTTTTAAGAAACTCTCCAGTGTCACTGATTACAATTTTATTTTATCTAAAGTAGGATTATATTTACATGTTGAAGTGGTAATAAAGTCTTGCAAAAAGGCTTATTTGATGGTTCTTAATAAATAAGGTAATTTCTTTGATTCTAACAAATTATTATACTTTATATGGATATTAGTCTTCATTCTCCTGAAGATATGAACTTTGTGGGGAAGGAAGGAACTGGAATGAGGTGGAAAGATGTCAAGATTTACATAATTCCCCCAAATTGAGAGCAAAACTTTGCTACAGGCAGAGTCTTGCTAGTCAATAACTGAATAAATAAATTTTAAATTGCATCAAGTGTATTTAATCCTACAACATGCCACCTGGCAGGAGGGCTTAACAAAGCAACATTTCACTGTGAGCATTGTTATTGAAAGTTACCAATCTATCTTTTAATATGAGAACTGAGCATAAAAAATATTTCAGAAAGACAAGCAGAAAGAAAATGGTCTACGTTCCACAATGTCACCTTTGGCCTTCAGAGGGAGGTCAATTTCATTACTCAATAATCTCTAGTTCCCTAAATCCAGATGGAAATAAATTCTTTCATCCTCAGAACTGCTAGTTTAAAACCAAGATGTTTGCAATAAGAAATCAATTGATCCAATAGTCAAGAAAACTTTTTCTAAAGTTTTTGTTTAGTGGTTGAAATTTTATGAGACTCATTGGGGTCTAGAGATTTCTTTGTCCTTAGAGAGGGTCCTCCAATTCTACTAAAGGTCTTTTACAATTCTTCCAGGACCCATCTAGGATGACCTGGTGAAGAGAAGATCTAGCACACTGGTAGGGAGAAAGGGGGTAGAAATACTTTTCCCTACACCCTTCATATTCCTCTTCCTCTCCACCAAAGCCATCCCTGAAGACTTTTCATTTGTCCTGCTTGACTGCTATTCACAGCTTTTATGAAATGCAAGATTAACAATTCAATTGCTTCTTGTGAAATGGAAGATCAACGGGCCTTACTATCTGCCTTATAACTCTACATCCTATAGATGCTTGGCACTATCTAGAAATGACTACCATGTGTGCAATAAGGGCAAAGAGCATCCCTAACAAGGGATGATAAGAAAAACTATACAAGTGAATTTGTCTACTCCTCTCTATGCCCTCTCCTTTCATAGGGTAGAGGTAGGAGGGTGGTAAGCTCGAGGTAGAGCCCTCTGATTCTGAGCCCACTATGCTAACACTTTTTCTTTATGCCTTTAGGAAAGATTTACATCTCCCAAAGTACCTCATAATACTAGGTTTCTTCCAGGTCAGAAATGGTTTTACTTTGCACCACTTAGAGAGTTTTATGACTTCTTTTCTTTGTTCTCCTTCGTTGTTACATTTCATCCTCTTCCCAATAATATTAGAATTCCCAATAATCCTCTTCCCAATAATATAAAAATAAACATATGAGCCCCTCCAAAAGAAAACTTTCTTTCAAAACTCTTATATAGATGATATATGCATGCACATAAAAAAGAGTCAATATTCAATGTTCAAGATGACAGGTTCTGACTGTTGTGGGTGTTGTGACTCAGCCTGTATGTCTTTTCTTTTCTGTCCTTTTTTGCTTTTTCATTTAAATATTTACCTGCTTTTTTGAGGGATTTTTCTGGACTGGACCTATGATTTTATTGCTATAGGGAACTCCCAGTGAGAAAACTCTTTCTTACCAAGGCAAATCAACAAATGCTCTGAAATGAATATTCTCAGAGATGTGCCTGATGCATTTGGAGGGTAAGGAAGTTGGCCAGGATTACATTGCCAGTATGTTTCAGGGCAGGAAGTAGAACTGGGTCTTCCTTGCTCTCAGAATAACTTTCTTTCCCCAATCCAGGAGTGCCAAACAGGAGATTCCTGGGCAGCAAAGCATGACACTGGCAATACTCCTCTAGGCTACCACACTGGAATAAAATGTAATTGAGAAATATTTACCAAAATAAATACAAATGCAATGAATGAGTCATCCTGGGTAATCTTATAAAATGATGAGGTATTCTCTTAATCCAGCAAACCCCACAAAGTCATGCAAGTCAAGGGGTTCAAATCTCTGGGTCCGCTGCAAGAACATCTGTGAAACAGCCCAAGATATCAAGGGCATGCATATCCAAAAAGCTACTAAATATTTGAAAGATGTCACTTTGAAGAAACAATGTGTTACCTTCTATTGATAAAATGGTGGAATTGGCACATATGCCCAGGCCAGACAATGGGGTTGGATATAGGTTCATTAGACCAAAAAAAGTACTGAGTTCCTGCTGCATATGCTTAAAAATGCAGAGTAACACAGAATGGAAGGGTTTAGATATGGATTCTCTTATCATTGAGCATATCCAGGTCAATAAGGCTCCCAATGGGCTCCTAGTCTAGTCAACCTATCCATGAGTTCTCCTTGCTATATTGAGATCATACTTAGTAAAAATTAACAGATTGTTCCTAAACCAGCAGAAAAGGTGGCTCAAAAGAAAAAGAGATCCCCAAAAGAAAATGAAGAATCAAAAGTTTATGGTATGGGAGTAAATGTGACAAAGTACAAAGAAAAGTGAAATGAAAGCAAACAAAAAAAATCACATTATAATGCCATTTATAAATATAATACATATATTAAATTATGCTATTATAAATATATTACCATATATTATAATTATATATAAATATTAGATTATTACAAACCAATAAGTAACATTACAAAATATGATAATATGATTATATTATAAAACCAAGTCAATTTTCAGCCACAATGATCCTTATGCATGGATTAGTGGCTCCCATTTCTTATTTAGCTTTGCCCTACACCACATTGCCTCTAAGGCTCAAAAATGGCATTATTTTCAGTGTTAAAAATTACTCCATTTCTTGGTGAATTCAAATACTAGTAACTTCAAATTGAACTTTTTTCAATTAAAAAAATAGAAATTGTCTAGATCTCCATGAAAGATACTTCATTTTGGCATGGAGGTGACCTGGGTTCTTAAAGGTTTATGCCACTGGAGAATGGATTTTGGCAAGCCCCACCAATTAATGCTGGATGGACATCAAATATCAGCTTAATGAAAGACTTTATGTTCAATGTCTCAAGACAACCTAAGTTCAGAAAAAGTCATGGCCACATTGGTCATAGGATGATATGCTTCTGTAGATAACTCACAGAGCTCTACTGCTAAAAAGAAAAGAAGAACATAGAGGAAGAAAAGCCAACAGAGAAGGGATCTGGTTTGCTCCTCTACTATTCAACTGAAAATGCCCTCGTCCAAGTTACCAGTCATCTCTTAGCTACTAAATCTGGTAACCTTTTCTCCGTCCACTTCTGACTTGACCTCTTTGCTGCTTTTGGCATCTGGGGCATTTTCTTCTGGTTCTTTTCCTGCCTGTCTCAAAATGACTTTGCTGGATTATCATCTAGCTTAAATTCACTGAACATGAGTGTTCATTGGTTCTCTTTCTACTGAGCCCAGCTGACTCTGGAGGAGAAAGTGAGGCTGGTGACCTTGCACAGCCCTCCCTCACTCAAATCATAGTCAACTGCAAGTCATGTCATCATCTCCCTGATGTCATGGTCCTCTTAGAGAACAAAGGACAAACACAAGAACGAATCTCTTTCTACAATCTATTTTCCCTTATCTCATCTTCTTTCATGGATTCAAGTATCATCTCTGCGTGGATGAGTCCAAGATCTACATATTTACTCCTTAAATATCTGAATGAGCTTGTCAAGTTAACTTCCATGAGACTCAATTTCCTCATCTGTAAAATGGGGACTGAATCAAATGGCCTTTGAGGTCCCTTCCAGCCTGTTGAAATATCTTATTGACATCTCAAACTCTTTATGTTTAAAACAGAACAGAACTATGGTTCTTCCTCCTTCCACCTACCCCTTTTCCAAACTTCTCTCAATATCAAGGCCACCACCATTCTCGTAATCAGGCTATTCTTGATTCTTCCCTTTCCCTAAACCCCCATAGTTTAACACTTACTAAGTCTTGTCATTTCTCTATTCTCCCTAATTACAACTATAATCATGGTTCATTAATTCTTACCTAAACTGTAACAGAAGCTTTTAGTTTCCCTCTTCTCCATATAGTTGTCAAAGTAATCTTCACACAAATTTCACTGTGACACTCCCCTGCTCAGAAGTCTTCCTTAGCTCCCTATTCCAAATTCCACAGTCTGCCATTTAAAGCCTTCCCATTTTCCACACTCATCATGTGAGTCCAAATTTGACTACTCTGCGTTCCCCAAGCATATGTGGTTTTCAACCTTGGTACCTTAGTATTTATCCTTGAACATGGACTATATACTCCTTCCTCATTTCTGTCACACAGATTTCTTTATTTTTTTTAAAAATTCAGTTCAGGAGCCACCTCCTTCATGAAAACTTCTCTGATACTCAATTATTTGTGTTCCTTCCTTCTTCAAATTATCTTGTAGAGATAACATTGGGTGGTACAGTGGATAGAGCCCTGGGTCCAGTGTCAGGAAAGCCTGAGTTCAAATTTGGCTCTAACACTTCCAAGTTGTGTGACCCTGGGAAAGTCACTTAACCTCTGTTTGCCTCAGTTTCCTCATCTGTAAAATGGGAATGATAACAGCCCATACTTCTCAGAGTCATTATGAGGTCAAATAAAATATTTGTAGAACACCTAACAGACCTGGCACATAGTAGGTCCTATGTAAATGTTAGCTATTACAATCATGATGATGATGATGTCTTATAGTATCTGTGTATGTATTATTTTTCCCATTCCAATGCAGAACCTAAGTTCCTTGAAGACAGTGATCATTTCCTTCTTTTCTTTGTATTGTCAGGACCTGACACAATGCCTTGCATATAGTAGGCACCTAATAAACGTCTGGTTAGTTAAAATGAATCAGGCATCCTTCATTTAAACTGTTCAAAAAGACATTTTTCGCCACATTGTAGAGAAGTCACCAGTTTTCCCCATCTAGGTCACAGAGGAAACACACTCTAAAGCCTGATGAATATTGGGAACCTTTTATTTCATGAGTACTTCAAAATGCATTGACTGCATTTGCTTTTAGAGTCTATCAATGTCTGCCTTCAGCTCTCTTTAGAGTAGGTGTCTGTAATGAACGACACTTTTGTACCACACGCATTTCCCTCTTCCTTTGAAAAGCTTTTCTGCGTAAGAGTTCTAAAAACCTATATGTTCATAAGAAGGAGACATCATTAATACTCTCAACTAAACACAGAAACTCAGCAGTGCTACAAACTACTGACCTTACCCTAAACCCATCTGCTTGCAGGCCAGTTGACCAAGTGTCTCTTGCCAGTTGTCAGCACATACTTGGTGGTCAGTGGCAGATCGATGAATAGTCAAGAAGGCAGAGGAGCTCATATCTTTAGATAATGTCACTGAGAAGAGAAAAAGAACTATTTTAACAAAACTCTATTTTTTCTCCTGTGACCAAACACTAATCTTTTATAAACATTGCTATTCTCAAAATTTAAAGACCTAAGCATATAAATAAAAATCTCTTTGTTTATATATTATAAAAGGGAAACCGGGCAGGTAAGTGGAACAATGGATAGAATGCTGGACCTGGAGTCAGAAAGATGGAATCTTCCTGAGTTCAGATCTGGCCTCAGACACTTACTAGCTGTGTAAACCTGGGCAAGTCACCTAACTCTACCTGCCTCAGTTTCCTCATCTGCAAAATGAGCTAGAGCAGGCAATAGCAAATCACTTCAGTCTCTTTGCCAAGAAAACCCCAAATGGGGTCATGGAGAATTAGGCATGACTGGTAAAAAAAACAATTAAAAGAGGTAAAATGCCAAATAAATTATTTAATGAAAAAAACTCTTTACCTGGAACTAGGGAAGTCACTCTTACAAAGTTCTAGCAAGTTTAAAAATAAGGATTTGTTGTTACTGCCATTGTTTTAGTGGGGGCAAGGGGACATAGCAATCTTCGAGCTTTCATATCTCTAAGATCATTATCACTTATGGTAGGGGGCAGAAAGGTCCAGACTTACCACAGTCCCATTCATCAGAGCTATCTGAACAATCTATTCCACCATCACACCACAAATCACGGGACACACAGTCATGATTGCCACACTTCAGTTCATCATCTTGGCAAAAGGCTGGCAGTGAAAACAAGTGGAAAAAACCTTTTAGGAGAGAAATGTGATTATTCCTAAAATGTGTATATTGTTTTGAAAAAGTGATCATGTTGGCTACCCGGTGCTTGGACAGTAATGGCTACTCAAACCATTGCTTGTGGCCTTTCCTGTTTATGCAAAGCATAACAACTAAAAGCAAGGAAAATTATGCCTTCATTCATCACATTAATAAGAAAGATTATGTGTACACATGGAACTGGTGCTAAGGAAAAGCACCTAGATGGGGAGATTTCTTTACCTGGAAATATTTTCCTTTACCCAGGTGCCACAGGACCTGAAAATCTACCATTAGTGATTCATTCCTTTGGCTCAAATTTTGTCTTCTTCTAGTAGTTCTACTTTAAAATGCAAATACTCTTGGGAGGAGTAACACATTGTCAAGGACACCTTAGTGCAAATGAGTCTGCTTTCTTTAACTTGCAAGAAGGACTCAAGAAACTGGAGGGCACTGGGTTTCTGGGAGAGAGAAGGATGGGGCCTTACAGAAAAAAAAAAGAAGAGGCAAGCTCTACCTAGAGAAAGAGCATTTTGTAGTGGAAAGTGGGAGGGATTTGTAGTCAGGAGACTGGGAATAAAACTTCAGTTTTGACTCTCACCAGCTATATGACCCTCAGAAACTTAGTTCTTTAACATAGGAATAACCATACACTATCTCATGGATTTGTGGTGGGAAATGTGCTTTGTCAACCTTAGAATACAATATAAATGTGATTGGTAGTACTTCAACATTTTGTCTAAGAAGTAACTTTTGCTCTTATGATGAAAAATGCTGTCCATCCACAAAGAAAGAAATGATGGAGTCTGAACGCAGATCAAAGTGTGCTTTCTTTATTTTTCGTGAGTTTTTATTTTGGCCTATGTTTTCTTTAAAGCATGACTAATATGGAAATACATTTTTTATGACTACACAAGCATAACCTTTATCAGATTGCCTGCCTTCTCAATGAGAGGGGTGGGGAGGGAGAGAATTTGGAAATCAATTTTAAAAATGAATACTGACAATTGTTTTTACTTGTAATTGAGGAAAAATTAAATACTAAATTAAATTTCAAAATAAAGTAAGAGTAAGTCTTGCCTAACATTTATTCTCTCAGTCAGTCAACTATCATTAAGTACTTACTATATGCCAAGCACTGTGAAAAGGGCTGAGAATTCAAAGAAAGGCAAAAAACAGTGCCTGATTTCAGAGGTTTCGTTATTATTTCATGTGCATGAAATCTAGTGGTTTCAATGCCCTTTGCCAAAAACAAAACAAAACAAAAAAAATTACTACACAGTATGAGGCAAATGTAAGCTAGTTAAAACTGCAAAATCTCATCATTATTAGTTTTTTTGTTTTTTTTTATAAAACAGCATTCAAGGGTGGAGACAAGATGGCGGAGTAGAAAGACTCACGTATGCTAGCTCCGAACCCACAGCCCATATATTTCCTGCAAGAAGAACTCCCCACAAATTCTGGAGCACTGCAAGGAGTGCAGAAACACAGTGGAAAAGATTTCTGTTCCAGAGAGCCCTGGAGAGCTGTCCCCAGGGGTCCGTCGCGCCCCGGAAAGCAGAGCCCACCCCTGTGCTGCCCTGGCCACCGGGCCCCAAAGGAGCAGATCTGAGCAGGCTTCAGGGATGGAATCTCTGGCAGCCGGGAAGGTCCCTCCGCCCACAGACGCTATAGGTCAGTGAGAGAGACGTCTGAGCTGGCTGAGAGGGGAGCGGGGTGTCTCCGTGACTCGGGCCCCCTCGGGAGGCAGCAACAGAGGCAGCGGCAGAGGCGGAAGCGCAGCCCAGGACTTCCGGAGCAGCAGGCAGAAGTTCAGGACCATTACTGAAAGTCTCTGCATAAAGCCCCTGAGGAACAGAACCTGGGAGGTGGCCCTGCCCCCACCTGAGCACCAGAACTTAAGCTCACATTGAATAGCAGCCACGCCCACAGCAGAAAGCCTATTTGAATCTCAGACCCCAAGCACTAGCTGGGTGGATCTAGGTGGGGGTGCAGAGGAATCTCAGAAGTTAAGTAACTGGCTGGGAAAATGCCCAGAAAAGGGAAGAAAAATAAGACTATAGAAAGCTACTTTGATGGGGTACAGATGTTCCCGCCTTTCAATTCTGATGATGAGGAACTATTCTTATCATCAGGGAAAGATGTGGAGGGCAGGGCCTCTGTATCTCAGACATCCCAGGTGGATGTCTGGTGGGCTCAGGCCATGGAAGAGCTCAAAAAGGATTTTGAAAATCAAGTTAGACAGGTGGAGGAAAAACTGGGAAGAGAAATGAGAGAGATGCAAGAAAAGCATGAAAAACGGGTCAATACCTTGCTAAAGGAGACCCAAAAAAATGCTGAAGAAAATAACACCTTGTAAAATAGGCTAACTCAATTGGCAAAAGAGGTTCAAAAAGCCAGTGAGGAGAAGAATGTTTTCAAAAGCAGAATTAGCCAAATGGAAAAAGAGGTTCAAAAGCTCACTGAAGAAAATAGTTCTCTCAAAATGAGAATGGAACAGATGAAGGCTAATGACTTTCTGAGAAACCAAAAAATCACAAAACAAAACCAAAAGAATGAAAAAATGGAAGAGAATGTGAAATATCTCATGAGAAAAACAACTAACCTGGAAAATAGATCCAGGAGAGACAATTTAAAAATTATGGGACTACCTGAAAGTCATGATCAAAAAAAGAGCCTAGACATCACCTTCCATGAAATTATCGAGGAAAACTGCCCTGATATTCTAGAACCAGAGGGCAAAATAAGTATTGAAAGAATCCATTGATCACCGCCTGAAAGAGATCCAAAAAGAGAAACTCCTAGGAACATTGTGGCCAAATTCCAGAATTCCCAGGTCAAGGAGAAAATATTGCAAGCAGCTAGAAAGAAACAATTCCAGTATTATGGAAATAAAACAGCATTCAAATGAAAGACTATTTCCACCTGACTAGGTGCCCTATAGAAATAGTCTCCATGGGCAGCAGATGAGGCAGTGGTGTAAGCACTGAAGAGGCTTGGGATGAGAACCAGCAATGAACAGACTCCACTCTCCTTTGTTGAAACTCACCAAAGATGAAAAAGCAAAGTCCCTACGCCCAGTTACTGTGAAGACATCCTCTGGGCAAAGGGCTAGTTCTAAGATGTATTTGAGCTGAGAAATAGAGCATAAGATGAAAAGGCAGTTCAGACAAACTCATGCATGCACTCACAGCAGTTTTTTTCATCCATCTTCTCAGGACAGTCTGGAAACCCATCACAAATCACTTCGTGTTTGATGCACAGTTTGCTGGCAGGACATTCCCAAAGACCTCTCTCTTGACAACCTAGAAACAAGAATACTTTCATTCCAAGAGCCATGTGTGAAAGCCTGCGATGGAAACATAAAGCCTCTTCCTTGTAATATCATAACAGAGTAATTATATAATATTGACACTGGAGTTTTGTGTTGTTGGCCCTTTCAGATCACATTGGGAATGTTAAATAGAGTTCAGAAACGTTTTGCTGAAACCATGTTTTAACTAACTTCATGACTATTCTATGTTAAATAAAACAGAGTGAATAAGGATGAACATTAATAATGTGACCTGAAAATGGCAAAATGCATGAATTTAGTCACTAGAGTCTAATGAACACAGGGGAAATGTCATTAGATGCGCAACAAATTGAGCCCTTTGCTTACTGAACCATATTACAAATATACACACACACTACAGAATAAAGATACTGTCATAGCCATAGTGTGTGAAGATTTTATCTAATAGATTTAGCCCTTCACAGCAATGCAAGGACCTAAAACATTTCCAAAGGACTCATGATACAAAATGCCATCTACATCCAGAGAAAGAGCTATGGAGGCAGAACGCAGAATGACGCAGACTATTTCTCTTTGGTTCTGTTTGGTTTTGTTTAGTTTTACTCATGGTTTCTCCCATTCGTTTTAATTCTATGCAGCATGAGTAATGTGACAATGTGTTTAATAGGAATGCATATGTAGAGCCCATATAAGATGGCACGCCATCTTGGGGAGGGAGGGGGAAGGAAGGGGGAGAAAGCTGAAATCTTATGAAGTGATTATTCAAAGTTGAAAACAAATAAATAAATAAATAAATTTAGAGGGGAAAAAAATAAAGACACTATCATGTGGCAAGTGGGGGGGGGGTGAGGAAGGAGCCTGGTAAATAACTTATGTCTGTACATAGTTGTCATCCCTTCAGAGCAATTATCTTTTTTTAAAATATATTCATTTTATTAACTTTTAATGTTAATAAATCACTACCATAAAACTTAGATTTTTTTCCTCCTACCTATCCACCACCACCTCCCTCCCTCCCCAAGACTACATTTTCACTATAGTCATGATGTGTAGAAGAACTAAAATAAATGGAAGAAATCATATAACAAACCAAAATATAATATACACCCACACACAAAAAAAATGATCAGCTATATTTTGCAATTGAATTCCATAGTTCTTTCTCTGAATGTGGAAGGCATTTTGCCTTAGAAGACCCCTGGAAATTTTTTTTATGTCCTTGCATTCCTATGAAGATCCAAGTCTACCAGAAAAAACTCTCGCACACTGTGGTTGTTGCTGTGCACAAAGTCCTCCTGGTTCTGCTCCTTTCGCACAGCATCAGATCATATAAGTCTTTCCAGGCCTCCCTGAAGTCTTCTTGTTCATCATTTTTTATGGTGCAATAGTATTCCATTACATTCATATACCATAATTTATTCAGCCATTCCCCAATTGATGGACATCCCCTTGACTTCCAGTTTTTGGCAACTACAAAGAGTGCTGCTATAAATATTTTTGTACATGTGGGACCCTTTCCCATTTTTATGATCTCTTGGGGATACAGTCCTAGAAGCGATATTGCTGGGTCAAAGGGTATGGACACTTTCATAGCCCTTTGGGCAAAGTTCCAAACCGCAGAGCAATTATCTTTGCAGGACATACCCAAAAGCTTCCGTCATTGCTCAAAGAATATATGGGATTCTTGTTCTAGAACTGCCTCCAGAATCAGCTTACGAACTCTACCCCGTGCACTCAGATGCATGGATTTAAAATCACCAGATTTGTATGATTAGAAACGTGATCAATTACATTAAGAGTCACAAGTAAACCACATGAGAATTACAAAGAATTAAATGAAATTTTATGCACAATTGTTTATTTTAAATGTCATTTGATTTTGATTCAGCTACTGTCTAGATCACTTTGAGATGATATCATGTCCTTGATAGTAGGTATATTAAACGGTCCCACTTTTTCTGCCAGAGATGATAGAAGATATCTCTATATGAGGGTCTTCCTGAGTGACACAGATGCCCATTCAGTTCTGGGAACAGGAGCAAAGAAAGGATCACGAAGGTGTCAAAACACTGGCTGGGTGAATTTATAAAAAAAAAAATCAACTAATAATCCTTGAACCTTTGTTCACATGTATTGCTGTCTGGCCACATCTCATACATTGTCATATGTTGATGGGTTTAACCTAACTGCTAGACCTTACAGTTATACCTATTAAAAATCTTCTAAGTACAGCGCCCCCATTCTTGCCTGGCAAAATATTATAAGATCCCAGTCTATTAGCTACTCAGTGAATTAACTAACTCTTTGATCCTCAGTTTAATTGCAGATTTCATAAGTTTGCTATCAATATCTTCATCCAAATCTTGCCAAAAATGTTCAACGTCAGGGAGTCCCTTGCCATACTGCTGCAGACCTCCTTCCAATTTGACATCAATACATTTATCAACATTCTCTGGACATAGCCACCCAACCAGTTATAAGTCCTTTTGATTACCCAGGCAAAGTTTCTCTATTTTGCCCTTAAAGACATTATGAAGGACGGTTAAATATGTTTGTAAAATCCAACTATGCTTATGTCTACAGAATTTCCCTGATCTATCAGTGGATTAAACCTATCAAAAGAAAAAAAAATGAAAGCAAAGACTTCTCTACGACAACTTGAAAACCTAACCACTAGATATAACAACATTTCTATGGAAAGTTGCAATCTAAGCTTGTAATAATGGATTTGTAGAACTCTTGTTATATAACCATCCTGTAAGGAAAGGGAAAGGCCATCTCTTTTAAGACAAAAAAGGGGATTTTTTAAACCTTAAATAAATGTGGTTTGTTATTATTGCTAGAATATAAATTATTTATGGGTAGAAACTATGTCTTCTTTATCACCATATGGCTTACAATACTGACCACAATGCTTGGCACATAATAGGTGCTCAATAAATGTTCATTAAATGGAACTGAATTATTTGGCTTGATGTGTTTGTTATAAGTTCTCAAAACACAAGACATGTCCATATTCAAATGAATATATAAAAACTAATTTTGGAGAAGTGGCTGGGTACCTTTTCCATAATCACTGGGATTGTGAATCTTTTTAATCAAGCAAGTTTGTTTTAGCTGCTTTTAAAATTCTCATTAGCCCCCTTCTATGCTCAATGAATATTAAGCCATCAACCCTTATGACCCTGAGTTGAACTTAATTTACAAGTGGTGATAGTGGTCCTTAAATCCTTAAAAATAGATAATGAATTTTTTAAAAGTCACTTAAGCACCATCAAGCTTTTAATTTTCTTTTAAAGTAGAATTTCTTTTTCTCAACAATTATCTCCTCCTAAATCCTATACCTGAACCTCTGATTTCTAACGTGAGTTATTTTCTGTCCTCCTCTGCTACCCTCCTCACCTTTGGCATTTTCCTAATATGGAAAACTCCCATTGATTATTTCAAATTTCTTTAGAACACATAAAACTTAATTTCATCTTTAAACTACATTCCAATGTATTATCTCTATATGAGATTCTAGTTTTGTGAACAAATTCAACATACTGCTCCCAAAAACACTTTATATAAGAAAAGTTCAATGATTTTGGATTCCTTTCCTTCCCATGAAGACATAAATAAGGAAATAATAACTTCTGAGAACTTCAAAGCACTGGATGTCCCCTCCACCACAATACTTTCCATGGTCAATGTCAGGTCACTCCGACAGCTGTAATTTTCCAGCAGATGCAATCTTTCATATTTATAGCAGCAGATAAGAATTCTGTTGATTGCTTATGACATTTTGCCTAGTCCCAAGAAGGGCAAGATCTTCCATTGAAATACATTTTAGGAAACAAGGCAATATTTCATTCCTTAAAGGTCAGGAGAATAAAAATAATTATAAAAAAGATGGATTGCCTCTCAATAGTAAAAAGAATCAATAAAAACTTTGAAAGCAAGATGAGCAAAATGACCAAAGCTCAAAGTCAATTTCAAATGGTCATTCACTTACTGGGAATACTGTTTTGAAAACACTTACACTCTGGTTTCTGTTCCACAACAGTCTAAAAGTGCATCAGGCCAAATGGTAGCTGTCAGAAATGGAAAGAGACTCGGGGTACCCTCTTGAAATTATCATCGATATTTCTGACTATAATGCTGGTGCAGTTGAAGCTCAATAGTAGAGACGCCAGAAAAAAATTTCAATCCTTTGCTCACAGAAATTAAGTTGCGGAGAGCATTAAAAACCAAAATGTAATTAAAATCTGGCTTTCAGAACTAAAGTCCATTTACAGCTGCACAAATATCAATTAATACACAGATATCTGTTACATTTAATGGTTATAAAATTTAATGTTAATCATATAAGTGACCAATTGATACACAGATATTGGTTATATTTAATGATGATGAAATTTAACGCTAATTATATAAATGATGTGTCTCAATTATATTAAAGTTCTTCTGTCTTTAAAGGAGAATAAGAATTGGCAGATAGGCAATGGGGTATGGTTGAGGCAATAGCCTCAACGTCAGAGTGACTTAGGTTCAAGTCCCTCCTTTGACACATACTGGTCATGTGACCCCTGAGTAAATCACTTAACTTCTCAGTGACTTACGCACCTCTAGCAGAATATAAATTATAGATTAGATACCAAACTACATGGTGGAAGGAACATCTTCACTGAGAACTCCCTGTACCAATGACATTGCAAGATCAGACAATTCCCATCCCTGCCACCAAACAACAGCTGTCTGGAATTCCCTCGCCTTCCCCTCTGGCTCCATTTGGGACATGAATGAAGCTTTTTTTTTTTCCAGGAATGATCACCATTATGAGCATTAAGTTCAAAAATTATAGTTTTCCAGTACATTCTTCACACTAGGGATCTCTCTCAAATGTTCAGAATGTTAGGCAGTATAAGAAATAGCTGAAACAACATTGATTTCTTCCAACTCTTTCCTTGAGCTATCTTCAGTGAAAGAACCAGAATTTTTTTCCCCCAGGTACCCTTGACACGGACGTTGCGTCCAGCTCCATTACATACCGCAGTGTTCTTCATCGCTGTCGTCCTCACAGTCAGCTTGCCCATCACATCTTCTAGATGCCAGAATGCACCTTCCTGAGCGGCACTTGAAATGACTAGGGGAGCACTCTGTTGATAACCATCAACAACATCAGTGTTATTTAATTTGGAAACCCAGGAAACAAGGAAAGTAATATATATTTTATAGGAGATAGGAGTCAGAAAGCTGTTTGATAAAGATGTCATTCCTAAACAGGACTGATCCTAGGCAAAAATGAAGTGGATGAACTTTGTTTGGAGACTCCTATACTTTTGGGGAACATCCAAATCAATTTGGCTAAATTATCTTCAGTGTATTTTTAAGTGGAGTAAATACACAGTCAAAAAAAATAAGGGTCAAAATGGTGCGGTTGAAAGAGACTCAGAGATCATGGGTCCAAATCCTGGCTTTTCCAATAATCATTTGTGTGACCTCAAATGACTAACATAACTTTTCTGGGTCTCCCCACTCTAAATGTTTGATTCCTTCACCTACTATGTGCAAGGGATTCTTCTACCATTTTGCTATTAATCTCACTTCTTCTCTTTCCCACTCAGTTTTCCCTTTTCATGATGATTTCCCCAAATTGATCAGAGTCACATACTTTAGTCTTTTATTCCAGTCTTTTCTCCTTAGAAGTATCTCAGACCGTGAACTCTTCCTCTTCTCCTACCCTCCTCCACCCCAAAACTTTCCTGTCGTCCTGCATATTCTCTCAGACATAGCTTCTCTG
Source organism: Bettongia penicillata ogilbyi (assembly GCA_023548195.1). Classification (NCBI taxonomy): domain Eukaryota; kingdom Metazoa; phylum Chordata; class Mammalia; order Diprotodontia; family Potoroidae; genus Bettongia; species Bettongia penicillata. The sequence goes on along the minus strand of JAJHZJ010000470.1, from coordinate 34,219,419 downwards.
CTAGATAACTGGATAAATTCATTCATATCAAAGACTGATGAAGCTTCAAGAACTATTCTTCCCAGACAACATACTGGTTTTAAAAGGGTCCATTAAGGGTTTGGAAATGGTTTAGAAGCAAAAGGACTTTTGAGATCTCTCAAATTGGCTAGATCTGCCTGTAGCCAGGAACAGAATAAATTGATATTTTGTGACAGGAGAAGAAATATGAATTACATAAAACACAAGTCTTTTCATGTGTGGTGTGTTCTCACTCCCTTTTTCAAACTCAGGAGACAATGACTTATATAGGCTTCTGGACATGAAGGATGTGATGGGCTTCCCAAACATATCTGCCATTCTCCATTCCTCGCAGAGGAAATGTGTTCATAGAATAGGGGAAATTAGCTCAAAATGGCCTCTAAACTTGGTCATATTAACATTTTGTTAAGTTAAAGGTTGTTTATTTCCCTGGTAAATTACAATGCTGTTCATAACTCATCATGTTGTAAAGATTGAGGAGGGTAACATATGTACGTAAAAGTGCTTTGAAAATATATGTCTATTTGTACTTTGGGGGGCATGTATATCATATATATCATATATACATACATATATATACACACATATATCAGAGTGTATGCAAACTGATAGCTCATCTATAATTTATAGTATTAGCTTCCTGGGCCACTAACAGGTTAAATGATCTGTCCATGGTCACTCAGTCACTGCATGAGAGAATCAAGACATATAGTCAAGTCTCCCTGTCTGAAGACCACTCTGCTGGGCTAAACCTCATTTGTAACTCACAAATACAAAACAGGCAATATAACACAGTGGAAAGAATACTGCAGTCAGAATGAAAAGAACTAGGTTTAAGTCCCTGCTCTGATACTTACTGTGTGACCATAGGTGGGTCATTTAATGTCTCTAGTTTCTGTTTCCTCATCTGAGAAGTGGGGATAATCATGTTTTTATTACCTCATCAAAGAGTAATGATTGGGAAAGTGTTTCAAAAACCTCCCAGCAATATAAGAACAATGGGAGATAAATAGACCAAAGAACCTGGGGGATTATCTGAGAGACACTAGGAGGAATAGCAGAAAAAAACTTTTGAATAGCTAAAACAGAAATCATAATTTTTATGTATTATTATTCAAGATTTTTACCCGGAAAATAGCCCTACAGATTTCCCACTCAGGATCCAATGACTTTTATTTGTATGTTAAACACAGTCTGAAATAGCTTAGTTATCTGATTGCTTCAACCACAGAAGATTACAAGCAGGAAGTTGGACATGAATGTTCCCAACTGTCATAAGTGACAAGTGAATACAAAATGGGAAACAGATAATCTACTTACATACTTCAGCAGCCTGACAGCATCCCTGTATTACAACATAGTCTAATACTTGGGTAGTAATCAAAAAGACTTTGAATTATCAAGAAAAGGAAAAATTATCTTCAGAGGACATTTAAGTAAGTGGATTAAAGATGCAGTGCATTATCCAGTGAATCAAGAAGTGTATAAGGGCCAACTATGTGCCAGGCACTGTACTAGGCACTATGGATACAAATAAAATAAACAAAACAATCTCCTTGCATATTTTCATACAACATGATTTTTTTAAAGAATGGTGCTGATATATCCAGTGATTGGAAAGTGGATAAACACCATGTGGCACATAAACATAATTGTAAATGGCTCAACATAGGAAATGGTCAATAAGAATTCAGAGACACATGGGAAGACATGAGAGTGAATGCTGGGTGAAGTAAGCAGAACCAGGAGAACAAAATATACAATAACTAGAACATTGTAAATAAACATGACCTTAAAAAAGAGTTGAGAAAATGCACTTTCTTTTTTTCCCAGAGGTAGTAGACTATAGATAGGCATGGAATGTTGTACATGCTCTTTATCTCTTGGTTGGTTTTTGTGAATGTTTTTTTTTTTCACTTTTTAAATAGATGTCCATAAGGAAGCCTTGATGGGTTGAGGAGGAAGGGAAGGATATAGTCAGAAATGAATATGATGTAAAAACAAAAAGCACCAAATTAAATTTTATTTTTAAAAATCTCTTTCAAAAATTGGTGCTATCATTCATCGATTAATAAATGGTGAAAGTATACAAACAGGCAATTTTCAGAAGAAGAAATCTAAGCTATCTCTAGTCATAGTAAAAATGTTCTAACTGATTTCAGAAATGCAAATTAAAACAACCTATCAGATAGGTTAACATGATAGAAAAGAAATACAACAAAAGCTGGAGGGGATGTGGAAAAACAGGTACACCAATGTACTGCTAGGGGCATAGTCAACTATATTCCAATCATTCTGGAGAAAAATTTGGAACTATGCCCAAAGGACTATAAAACTATCTACATCCTTTGATCTAGCAATACCCACTGCTAGGGTTATATCCAAAAGAGGTCAAAGAAAAGGGAAAAGAGCTGTATGTAAGAAACTTATAAAAGCTCTTTTTGTGGTGGTAAAGAATTGGAAATTGAGGGGATGCCTATCATTTGAGGAATGGCTGAACAACTTGAGGTTTTTGAGAAAATTAATGTTCTATAAGAAACAATGAGCAAGATGATTTCAGAAAAACCTGAGAAGACTTACATGAATTGCTACAGAATGAAGCGAGCAGAAGTAGAACATTGCATATAGTAACAATATTGTAATAATGGTTAACCTTGAAAGACTTAGCTACTCTGCTCAGTGTAATGATTAAGACAGTTACAAAGGACTTATGATGAAAATGCTGTCTACCTCCAGAAAGAGAACTGATGAAGTCTGAGCACAGACTAAGGACCAATTTATTAATTTTTTTTGCTATTTTTTGCAACATAGCTATTTGGAATTGTTTTGCATTATTTCACATGTATAATTGATATCACATCACTTGCAATGGATGTAGGAGGGGTGAGAGGAAGAAAGAGAATTTAGAACTATACTTTTTAGATGAATGTTAAAAACAATATATATTTTAAATTGGTGCAATATGCTATGCGAATCAGTGCTATTTTATTATCCAGAATATGAACTGATATGGAACCACTCCTTATACAATGATGGGCAAATGAAATTTAAGTATATTAAGTGCTTATTTATAGGTGGTATTGCGCTGGGTCATGTACAAATCACATTAAATTAATACAATCCCTGTCTTGTGAGAATTTATAAGCTAAAAACAGCAAAAGACTAATAAGTATGAGGACATAACTGAGTTATCAGCATTTTCATAATATCTAAACCAAGAGTTATGTGGCTGTTATATTACGGTGGTAAGTACAACAGGAATCACTGTTGACAGGAGTGAATATAGCAGGAAAAATTGGCTAATTCTCTTCCAACAAACAAACTTTCCTAAAAGTAATAGGGGACAGAGAAGGAAAACTACTGTGGGGTTGTGGCAATAATGGCATACATTTCTATAGCACTTTTTAAGTTTATAGTGATTTCCTCACAATAATCCTGTGAGGAAGCACCATTAATGCAATCATTCTCAATGATGAAAGCAACTCATCCTGCAGTAACCTTTTTAGGAAGTGTCAGAGCTAGGACTCAGACTCAGTTCTCTTAGTCTGATTCCAAGACTAACCATGTTGCCTCTCAGTACATTGCATTGAAGCATTGTGTAGACTGACTTTAACCTACTGAGAAAGGGGAAGTCACTGCAAAGCCCCAGAAATGTACCAAAGTCAAACAGTGCATGAAGAAAGTGACCTTGGCATTGTATAAATGACTGACTCCAGAGAGAGAGTTAAAGTAGGGAAATGAGAAGATCATAAAGGAGAGATGAAGCAGACTTAGAAAACTGGAATTAGAGAACTAAGGAAAAAAAGGTAGACTTGTGCACCAAATCTGCATAGATGCAGCTAGTTGGCACAGTGAGCAGAGTGACAATCCCAGAGGCAGAAAGACTTGAGTTTCAAATCTGGCCTCAGACACTTACTGGCTGTGTGACCCTGGGCAAATCACTTAATCTGGGTTGCCTCAGTTTCCTCATCTGTAAAAATGAGTTGGAGAAGAAAATGGCAAACTCCAGCATCTTTGCCAAGAAAACCCCAAAATCAGTCATGAAGAATCAAATATAACTGAACAATAGCAATTATACCTCCCAGTGAAGAGGAAGAAGCATAGTTTAGCAAGAGACCTAACATGGAGGAAAGCATGGTCACAAATGAAAACCAACTAGAAAATTTCTATCTTGTTTGTTTCTATGTTACGGCAATGTCACTACTATGATGGTGAAGCAAAATTCAAGGAAGAGAAGTAGTAATAAGACATATAGTTTTGTCCTTGCCAAGTATAACTAGACATATATAATTGCAGAGGGAAACTTCAAAACGGAGGCAGAATTGTGTATTCTATATATAAGTAGTGTCCATGTAGAGGTAGATACAAGATTATAGCATCAGATGGAATTCTGCAGGACCCACTGAAAAAATGGGTTCCTTTATTCATTAAGCATTCATTTGTTTATCCTCTACTATCCAGATCAGTTCAACATTCATTCAAGCACCACTTATCAAGTAAAGACTGCTGCGGTGGGTGCTGTGAATATGAAAACAAAAAGACATAATTCCTGTCCTCAGGAACTTACAACCTATCTCAATTCCACATTTCCAATTAGAAGTGTGAAGCAGGTGAGAGTATGACGTGAGAATGTCATCGTAATAAAGGAGAGATCCAGACAAAGTGCTATAAGAAAGTCTGGTAAAGACAGAGAGCTTTCAGCTTGGAGAATGAAGGAAGGATTTATGAAATATGAGACACTTAAACTGGACCATGAATAATAAGAATTTCAACAGAAAAATCTATGTAAGGAATATATTTCCAGGCAATGGGGCAGAAACTGAGCAAATGCAAAAAAGCATGAAAGGAAAGGACAATATCAGACGATAGCTAATATTTCAGTTTTGCTGATACATAGAGCAACGAACAGATATATAGCACAAATAAAACCAAAAATATAGGATGGAACCAGACTCTTAATGCCCTCGCTGCCAAAGAAAGGAGTCTACATTTTAGCCTATAAGAAATGTGGGGGTGAGAGATGGGAGGGGTAACCTGCCTCTGTGCTACAGCAGACACAAAGAAGAAACAGAATGCAATAGATGGCCTTCCCAGAGCTTACATTCCAATCTGGGTGATAGGAGAAAAGGTTTAGAGTTTTATGAAGCTGGGTGGAAAGCCTGGCAGATCAGTCAAAGAAAGGAATACTTAAGGTCTGCCTTATAGCCAAGTGATCTGTCCACAAAGTGACTTTGAAAAGTGCTTGGCTTTACTCTACAATAATGGAGGAACTTGTATGCTCATCACTGGGCCTGGAACAAGCAACAGGAGAAAGATGAGAAAGGAAAAAATGGGAAAGGGATATGAGTCCATTTGCCAGACATAGTACAGAAGGAATTCATGCATCTACAGGGAGCGAACAAGAAAGTTTCCATGATACCATTGAACTCAAATATTCCATAATTCCTTTCAAACTATTTTAGAAGCCATATCATATTCTTCTAAATATCATTAATGGTAACAAATAATCTTTCTTTGACTGTATATTTAATTTTTTAATAGCCAAAAGTCTTTCAGAAACAAGTCTAGTGAATAAGGGGGTAGTCAAGGTAGGCCAAAGTCCGAGTGTACAGCTCTACTTAGCTAGAGGTCCTAGAAGAGTTCTGATTGCAGGATAAATGATGTTTCATCCTCCCTGCCCACCCTGAGGTGTTAATTATAGACAGGAGAGGATCAGAGGTCTACATGTGCACCCCAGTTGGAATGTTCAGAGGCACTGGGACCAAAATGAAATGAGTCACCTCAAATAAATGGTAGCTGCTTTTCTTTTTTAAATAAGAATTTGGTAAGAATATAATCTAATATAGTGCATAATAAATTAATCCCAAACAATAAATAAAAGAAAATGGCTGTTCCTAACCAAGATGCAATTACCATGCTTCACCTTGTGGGAAAAGTAGTTTTTCTCACTTCCTTTTCCCACAATAAAGGCAAGAAGGAACTCCAAGGAGGCAGTCTGGTGAAGTGGAAAGTACTAGCTTCTATGTCAGAGGATCTGGGTTTGAATACTTAATTCTGCCACTTAATATGAGTGACTGTGGGCTAGTGACTTAATCTCTCCCTGTCGCAGTTTCTCCACCGATAAAATATGTGGGTTGGACTATATGATCTCTAAGGTCCCTTCCAGCTTTAAATTTATGATTCTTATGATCCACTCTCAACTGCTATTCTGCTCACAAGATAATCCTTCCTGCCCACCACAACTTCGGGGAGCAAGTCAACTATCCATCCTACTTCCTAGGAATAAAATGGAGCTTCTTCTTCTCCTGAGATTGTCAGAATAAGCCCACACAAGAGGCTATGATGGATTCCATCACTGGATATCTGTTTAGAGGTCATTTTTATATTAAAAAATGTTCATACTCAGGTGCTTATATCATGGATGACTGCATGTTGCTTAATTTTTACCACTATCACTAAAAAGATAAAGAAATGATAATGTTTAACAGATAGGTGATAAAAATAAAAAGAAGAGACAAGACTTCAAGGAACCTAACATGCACTAACCCTTTTCAATATCAAAACAAGAAGAAAAAGAACAACCTTCTACATCTTCATCAGGCATTAGGCAGGTTTGGTTATCTGAACTTTCCTCTGGAAACTGAGTGCAATCTGTATCTTCAGGCCACTGAAGACCCACAATCCCAAGTACAGATTCACAACGTTCTTTGGAATGCTCACACAGCGTCCTACAGAGATAAACAACAGTCAGAGGGCAGCAACATTTTTGAGGGTTTCTCATTTGACAGATTAACAAGCATCAATCCATGACATTTGCTGGCCAAAATACTAGACTATTTTTCCTACAAGGGTGCGTTCCAGCAACTCATTTCACCTTCTGATCCCAGATTTACAAATGGTTCAGAAGGCACAGGGATGCATTCCAGGATAAAGATTTTCTTCCCTCTTCCCATCATGCTTCTCCAGGCATTCCCCTTTCCCCCTCTCCTCCAGGCATGGATAAATGCAGATTCATGTCTCCAAATCAGAGGGTATTCTGGCCCTCTTTGCATGGTCCACTATCCAATGAAATTGAGGACCAAAATGAAAAGGTACTCCCGTCCAAAGAGCTTTGAATTAGAAATCAAGAAATTTCACTTCTTCTACTAATTCATTATGTGACATGGGGCAAACCACTTTATCCCAACAGAGATGAGTGTTCTTCTTTGTAAACAAACAAACAAAAAAGAGGCCGGATCAGATCAAGTGTTCTAAACCTTTGTTCCTATCATAGACACATTGGCAGACCCCTTCTCAGAATATTTTTTAATGAATAAAACAAAATATTAGGATTAGAAAGGAAACCCATTATACTGAAATGCAATTTATCAGCACAGAATTTCTAAAAATACAAGTTCATGAACCCCAGGTTCAGAATTTCTAGCTTAGATAGTTATTAAGAACCCTAGTAATTCTAACAATATTCAAATCTTCGACTACATGGCTATAATACCAATAATAACTACATTGGATAATTCCCATAATTACAGTCCTCTCTTCAATTAGATCTGAGCTTTGGCTTAACAAGAAAAGGCCTATTCCTGAGACAATGTAACTGACTCCTCCTCCTCAATGCCAATATCAGCCTCTCATATACTAAAGTCCATTTTACTCAAAGGAACTTTGTTCCCAAAGCATTTATTAAATGAGAGAATCACTAAATATCAGAATAGAAGCCTACTATGATAGCAGAAAACAAAGTTATTTTTGTTTATATATAATGCTTCCATCAGTATATTGAGAAAAAACAAATTATTTCATAGGCCAGGAATTAGCAGGCATAGATTCTAGCCCCAGCTCTATTACCATGTGACCCTGGGCAGGCAATTTAAGTTCTTTGGGCTGTGGTTAATTTTTCTTTAAAAAAAAAAAAATGAGTTTAAGTAGATGACTACTTCTAATTCCAAAATGCTATGACACTACAAAAAAATTTACAAATTACAAAAGGGCAACAACAATTTCAATTTTAAACTCATACTCTCTAAGGGTTCTGAATTTTAAACTAAATTTTTTTGATCTGAATCACACTTTGTTATGCTGATAATTAAAATTAGATACATAACAACCCTAATTAAATGATATTACAGATGGTTTCCTTTGGAAAACATTTCTTAAAAAAAAAAATTAGCAGCTATACCTGAGCTTTCTTAGATGCAAATTAATCCATATATGTAACAATAATTGTATCATCATCAGTCAGTTTAATAAACATTTATTAAGCACCTACTCTGCGCTGGATACTTACTAAGCCCTGGGATACAAAGAAAGTGAAAAACAGTCATCCTCAATAAGCTCACAATCCAATATGAGTTCCTTGAGATTGAAATCTGATGGATTTCCATCTGTCAAGGTCTCTAGAGGTCAACTATTCTAATCCCCTTGTTTTACAGATGTCCTAAGAAGCTGAATTCTAGAGAGGGTAAATGATTTGACCAATAATGCACAGGTAGTAAGTAGTAAAACCAGACTTGCTCAAAATCCTTCATTCTTTCCATGGCACTCTTTGTCTACCTTCCCATGATCAAATGTGCGCATATTAATTTTTCCTTAATGTAGGCATAATTTAAGATCTTTGAGAATACCTGGTTGGAAAAGTATTTTAAATTTTGACAAATTCAAAGCATTTCAGTAAAAAAAAATACAGTGGGATGTAGGACAAACCCGAAACATGGTTGACTCTCCTCTAAGAGAATGTTTCTTATTAAAAAGATCTCCTCTAAAGGAGTGAAGATTTATTAGCTCTTCCACAGACAAAAGCAATTTTTTTAAAGATCCATAGAACAAATACTAGCATATTTGTTTATGGGATCAAAATGAACAAGTTCATGAAAAGAAAATAATAAAACCTCTTTCTCAAATAATAAAGCCCTTTTAAAGGTTCAGATGATACAGAATACATCAAACTTTATGACTTTGCATAGTAATTACTTCATAAAATAATTCCTTTAAAAGCAAATGTTTGGTGATTTTCTGAATCAGAGAAATGAATAAGATCATCTGCTTATTTTATTTTCTGCTACATGATTGAAACTGGCTTATGCTAACTTATGTGAAATTCAACAGTTTTTAGGGATAAGCTACTGGAAACTTCAGTTATAATCCTTGCAATCTATTCTATAACACAACAGTTATGTCTGACAAGAGCAGCTTAAAAGTTAACACTGATTCAACACCATCTATTATGTAGTTTGGTATACTGGAAAGAAGGCCAGGCTGCAGTCAGGAAACCTGGGTTCAAATCCTTTGCTTTTTACTAACTGTGAGACCTCAGGCAAGTCATTTAACTTCTCTGGGTCTCCATTAGACTAGATCATCTCTAAATATAATAGATAAATATTATTATTATCACATATTTAAATTCCAAACTCACCATGTATGTCTTCCATTAGAGAATGACATGTCCCATAAGACTGAGATAAAATTTACAAACTTAAGAAATTAAAATCTAGTGAAGATAGGACAGAGGATGAACTTTAATAATCACAAAGAAATATGTGTATATAAAATGCTTTATGTAGTAACTTCCTGCCAAAATGACTGTCTGAATGGGATACAAACCACCCAGCTCCTACCTAAATACTCCAGCTAAACCCTGAAATTCTTATCAAACCAAATAATGATTAATCCATTGAGACACTACATAAATGTCTTTTTTCAGCTGGAAATTCCACAAGACATCAGTCAAAAGCCCAAAGATAATGAAGAGTCCCCATCACCACACAAACAGGGCATGCACACATACATACATACATACACACACACACAAAGACAAATCCAGTTTAATATTCTAGCATGACCAGAGGCAGCCAAGGGCACATGTAGTCTGTAAGGTTCTATGCCCTGAAGCAATAAGAATAGAAAATTCCCCTGAGTAATTCCTTAAAAGGTTAAAAAAATTCCAGAGTAGTCAAAAAGTCCCAGGACATAGCAGTACACAGTCTAGAAAAGTACTTCCTAAGACAAGCAGTCTTAAACAAAGGAGTTTGGGATCTAGAAGTCCAACAAGTCAAGCTGAGTGTTACAGACAACTCATTTGCTTGCTCCCCAGCAAAGCAGCTATGTGGCCACTGTGGAAAGTGTGCCAAGCCTGGAGTCAGAAAGACTTTTCTTCCTGAGTTCAAATCTATCCTCAGACACGTAATAGCTGTGTGACCCTGGACAAGTCACTTAACTCTGTTTGTCTCAGTTTATCATCTATAAAATGAACTAGAGAAGGAAATGACAAACCACTCCAGTACCTGTGCCAAGAAAACCTCAAATGGGGTCATGTAGAATTCAGCAAGACTGAATATCAACTGCAAAATCCTGAGGATCAAGGGTTCAGGGATGCTCTGGGCTATGGATTTGAAGTCTTTGGGATTAAGGCTATGTAGGAACTGAGCTAAACTGTAAACCTAATCCCTTTCCCTTCCTTAGAGGGGAAGGGGATAAAGAAGGAAAGAGAGATTCTGACGGCCAGATATTTATCACAGTTAAAAATTCAATTTAGGGAGTCAGTAATAGGGAATAACTACTAGCAAATCAATTAGAGTCATACTTAATCATTTTAATTGAAGACCCTTAATATATTTAGTCATATACAAATGTGGAGAAGTGTATGATGCCACCTGAACTGTTGTGGGGGGAACGTATGCATGTTTGTTCTGATTCTATCTTTGAAATAAACATCCCTTTGCTAATCCAATGTCAAATGATTCAGTGGAATTAGGTCCCTAAAAATGAGGTATATTGCAGATGGAGATTTGAGTAGATGGTAGAAGAGATTTCACAATATCATCATGGCATTAGAGAACCTGGGGGTGAGGGGTGGGAGAGGGGGAATGAAACAGCTCTAGTTCTGAGAGAATGGAACCAAAGTCAACCTTGTTACAAAAGGATATGTGGGGTAAGAGAGATTTGGGAGTTGAGGATGACTTCACAGTCACAAACCTGTGTGCCTACAAGGATGTAGTTAGGAAAGGAGTGGGTTTGGGGAGAATGATAAGGAGTTCTCTTTTGGACAAGAACAAGATCAAGTATGACAATTTTGTGTGCATTTTTAAATATAGAATTATTTCTAATTCTTTCATTCAAAGATTGTTGTCCAAAGATGAAGAAAAATGAACTTTAAAAAGTTTTCCTGATAAGTTGCAAGAAATGGATATAAAATTGCACTATTACTCAAACCTAGTTAAAAAAGCAATAAATAAATGATCACTTTGGTTGATATTACCACTGGATGCCTAGAGACTGGTTAAAACTCACATAGGGAGAGATGGTGACAGCTAAGTGCACTGCTCCCTTTCTGCCTGAACCTTTCCCTCAGGTATATCATTACTAATGTTTTCATTAATGGATGTTTAGTAAAAATTTCAACATTTCATTTTATAAGACAATATTAAATTTCATTGTACCAGTGTTCCTCCATTAAACTCTTTCAACTATTTTGTACTTTCCTACTCTCTTTATAGTATTCCTAATTCTCATAATTGAAATTTGCAATTCCTCTTTTTCTAACTCTCTAATAAGTTGAATGTTTCTGCTAGAAACTCTTAAAGGACCTTAGATTCTGACCTATGATTCCTTTATTTAACATTCACATTTCGATCTTAATAATAACAATAACAGCATTTATATGGCATTTAAGGTCTGTAAAAACACTGTGTACATACATATTACCTCATTGGCTCCTCACATCCACCCTGTGAGGCTGATGATATTATTCTGCCCATTTTACACAAGGAAAGTGGAATTAAATGAGGCTAAATGACTTGTTCAAGGTCACACACTACCAGCTAGTTTAAATGTCTAAGGCAGGATTTGAACTCAGATTTTTCAGATTCTCAGTCCAACACTATCTCTACTGGGTCACACTGCTGTCCTATCTTGACTACTAAATGTAAAAAATAATAAAAACAAGAGAAACTCTGTGATATTCAACTTGTAAGGACCATATTCTCTGGCAATCCTAACATACAGCTGTAGACTACAAAATTGCATGGTTGAGGTTGGATTGGGTGTCCACAGGCAGAGTGTTGAAAAGAAGGATGTAGAAAAAAGTGGAAGAGTTGATTAGGAGTAGTTCATATCCTGCCCTGCTCCAAAACTTCAAGCCTCTAACAACTCTCCCTTTTGGGAGATACTCCTAACTTCATAAATACAGAAGAGGACTGAGGAAGCCTGACGTATTAGCTAGTGTAGGGAAGCCTGTCTAGTCCACCCAAATCAGAGCTAAGAGTTTGGGTACAATGAACTACAGTAAGAACATGGTATGTGTCTATAAAGGGATCAGGTCCTTCAAGATGATCATGGATGGAGATACCCCTTTCTCTATGAGATCTGCCTCCATGGTCCAAACCGTTCCCCACCCTCCATCCCCATTCCACCCTCCACCTCAATATATTTTTTTCCTGTGAACTCAGTTTCAGGAGTTTTACCCTCAATCTTTATGGGACTCTAGCGTTCAGATCTTAATTATTCCTATCACATGAATCCTTCCTAAATAGCTGAAGAAAAATTGAACCAATATAGAGAAAAATGGGCCCCTCCCTGGAGGATGCATTTTAGATCTATATAACTTATGTAAACTATGATTTATGTCAGTGTACATTTTAATAGGTGAGTGGATCTATGACCTCATTGATGTGGGGACCCCCTCCATCAGATCAGAGAACCACTTAACTGAGCCTTCCCATTCTCTGCAATTTATCTGTGTTCTTCGAAAGACCCCCATCAAAGATCCATCCGACATGCTAGAAGTCTTCTGGGGCTTTTTACATTTTGTGGATGCTGATAGAGAGCTCCAACTATCCATCTATTATCTCTCACTTTTACCACTTTTCCACATTTCCTTCTACAATTTTACAATACTTCTCCTCCGTGTCACTCTTTTGTTCTTAGATGTTATTGATGTATGTTTGTATTACTATGAAATGACAATTTCCACTTACTAGTATGAAGAATGATCTAAAAAAGTCTAAGAACCAAATTTATTTTTCTGCAACTGTACATTTTAAAAAATATTCCCTGTTCTCCCCTTCATATGTATTCATAACAATAAAACATTTCATTTTCTTAAATACACAGGCACTTAGAAGACATCTTTTCTGTCTTCATCTTGCACTTAAGTCCTGAATTCTGATTTTAACCATCTAAGCTGCTTATTTATCCTAAATCTTTTGATATTTTAATAAATTCATTTTCCTAATGATGTTCCCTCCCTTGAACACAATTGAAAATATACAACTCAGTTCTCCCCAGGGTAAAATTAAATTAGGAGTGGTTCAAAGATATTACCTGCAGGGTGGGATGTGCTGATTTGTATATGGATCGCACTTGGGTACTAAGACAGTGCAGGCAAAGAACATGAGGTATTTGTAACAGTTGGTCTGAACAAGGGCTGGGAAGAGGGAGGATTCCCAGCTGATAGAAGCTTCTTTTTGAGTCCTGTGGCCAAGGTAGTTTGGAAAATTCGTATAGTTATAAGGAAGGTTGAGGCAAAGTTCCAGGGTGATTGGTTCACATTGACCTAGTGAGAGAGAACATACATATCAGCTTATTTTAAATGCAAAATAAAAGACAAACCAATTTTTCCTGATTCTGAGAGTAGGTCTCTAGCCACTACACTTCCCTGCCTCTCAATTACAAGTCATCATTTGAAGATCCTCAAATCAAAGTTACCACAGACAAAATGTCCAAATGAACATATGTTTGAGGTTGAAATATACACATGCTCAGCAAAGTTCTTCAGTTGGCTCTACCAGCTCTTTTTCTCTGAAGGTTGGGCAGACACATGAAGCTTAAACTTTTTAATCTCTATAAAAAACAACACCCAACAATTTTCCCTCCTTTTTGCTATATGGAAAACTTTTTGTCCCTTGTCAATCAATCACTCACTTTATTAAAGACCTATGACATTCCAGGCTAGTGCTGGGCACTAAAGGATACAAATACAAAAAAAAAATGAAATGAATCCTTTTCTTGAGTTACTTTTTATTGGGAAAGACAAGTACATACACAGGTAAAAGGGATGGGGAATCTGATGTAGTCACAGGATGCAATAAGTTAATAACGTGCTAACATCTTGTGATCCCTTTATGAAAAAATGAACATCTGTCTCTGACTGAGCCATAAAGGAGTAAAATCACTGGGCAAGCAATAAGAGGTCATAACATTACAGGGCTTTAAAAACTAAACTCTGGAGAGTAAGGGCAGGAACTACTTATTGAGGAAGAACCTGGTCCCTGAAAGGCAATAAGTCTTGAGGAAAGTAGGAGACTTCCCTCTCCCCACCCTATCAGCCATGATTCCTAGCAGCAGAGCTAATAACCCAGAGGGAGAAAAAGCATTTGGAGATTCAATTACAGACAGTTCAAGGCACAGTGGAGGGAGGAGAGACACATATTATAGCCAGATACAGATAACAGAGATGCAGTTACTCAAGGCTGTAAACAGAGGGGAGAGTCGGCTATGTACTGACAAGAGTAGGAAGGGGAAAGGATAAGCATTTATGGAACACCTACTATGTTCCATAGGCATTTGCTATGTGCTTTACCTCATCTGATCCTTATAACATTCCTGTTGTTATCCCTGTTATATAGCTGAGGAATTTGAGAAACAGAGGTTAAATAACTTGCCCGGGGTCACAGATCTAGTAAGTGTCTCCAGCAAGATTTAAACTCAGGTGTTAGGATTCCAGACCAAGTACTCCATCCACTGAGCCATCTGGGTGACATACTAGAAAGAGTCACTATGGCCTTTGAGAAGTAGACTTTAAGAGAGCAGCTGAAAATCCCATCCATCAGAGACACTGCCCCCAGGGAGGAAGCTCTGTTATGTTTCCATTCGGAAAGATAGGACTTCAAGCTTTGTCAGTACGAAGGAATGAATATCTTTGGCCACATGTGTTCACTACATGTACACCTCCTTGTAGCTACTCGCTCTTCCTACAGATGCCATACTTTGTGAGAGAATGCATTCCCAAGTCTAAAAAAGAATTTTTTTTTCTTCTGGTTTTACTATGCCATCTTAGTGTATTACTCAAGTTAATGATATCTACTGATCATATTGACATAAAGCACACCAGTAAGGGCTCAGAAATAATAGTTTTAGAGGAACAGCCACACAGATAGTATTCTAGAAATCAAGGTGATAACCACCATCTAGAGTCCCAACTAAAGAGTGTGAGTGGACTTCAGGGTACTAGCCCAGAGTAGATGCTACATAAGTATATGCAAACGAAGCCAAAATAAACACCAGATAATGAAATAAAAGTGGTTACAAAGGGAGAAGAGAAGTGGGGGTGGGGGAGGGGGATGGGAAAGACTTAAATAGCAATTGGTATATGAGCAAAGGAAAAGGAAATAGAGGAGGCTATAAGGGAGAAGTGAGGAGAGAGTACATTACAGGCATGGGGAATGGCCACTGCAAAAGGAAGTAATATCTATTGAGACTGGAAAGATAGTTTTGAGCCAGGTTGTAGAGGGCTTTAAAATCCACACAGAGGAATTTGTATTTTATACGAGCAACAATAAGAGCCACTTAAGTTTTCTGAGTAGGGGAGCAACATGATTGATCTGTATTTAGGAAAATTGTATTGACAGCTGCATGGAAGAGGGATTGGGATAAGGAGACAAGTCAAGGAAACCAATGAGGAGACCATTGGAATAGACCAGGTGATGAGGACCTGAACTATGGCAGTTACTGTGTGAGTAGAGAAATGGAGTACGATGTACTGATCTAGAATGAACATTGATCTAGAGTTGGGGGATGATGTTATTATCATATTGTAACTGACAGATTTTTATTTAGTGCATAAAGGTTGATTGAGTCAGAATCTTAGCACTAGAACGTTATCTAGAGGTTGCCTCGTCTAACTTTTAACTTTCCATGTCTTAAAATCCTTGACATCCTTAAAAACTATGCTCCAGCACCATCTCCCCCAGGAGGCCTTTCTTCTTCCTCCTCCTCCCCTCCGCCACCAGCTGCTAGTACCGTCCCCTATTAAGTCATTTTCTATTCTATGCTTCTTCTACATTGTGTTTTATATACATTGTCTCTTCCATTAGAATGTAAGGTCATTGATGGCAGGGACCATGCATTTGTCTTTGTATCCTAATACTTATTATGTGCCTGGCACAGAGTAATTGCTTTAAAAAATAATTTTGGATTAATTGGCTCCACAAAGCCTTTGTCTAAACACTTCTAGTAACATAATGAGACTCTCACAAAGTACTCTGTGCATATTTTTAAGTGAGATGAATTGTCCACATATCTGCCATCCCTAAATTTTGTGACTTACATGACAACCTTTCTTCTCAAAAATTGACTTATTCACTCCTTTCATTTGAGCCTATCACTAGAGGGCGATCTCACCACAAACATTTAAAGGTTAAAAATTCAACAGGTTTTTTTTTTTTTTTTCAGGAAAGGTATGATGCAGTGCCTAGCAAAGTGTTATTTATACATATAGTAGTTTTTAAACACATATTTGTTAAATAAATGAACGGATGAATCCTTACGAGTTTCGGGATGACTGCAATTTCCAAAAACTGGCTATTTTAAATAGTAATTTTTGTTGCGAAAAGGGTTTCAGCCCTAAATGAAATACAATTCACACACACACACTAAATGCCTTTCAGTGCTTAAGGGAAAGTAAACTACTTAAGGTTTGTTGTCTGAACCCTTAAGCACTCTATATCCTATCATTATTTTTACACATATTCTCCAAAGTAATAGGAAATGGGGGACGCAGAGGTTCGCTTTATAATTTAACTTCAGGTTCTCAGTTTATCAGAATGATGTTTCAAGACTTCAATCTTTTTTTGCTCCAGTTAACTTTTCTATTTTTAGATTTTAATCATGTAATTTTATGCTTTAAACATAATTTTCACATTCAAAATATTCCCTGTACCCCCTCTCCCAAATTATCCATGACTCCCTTTACACAAACAGAAGTCTACCTAGTAACAAATATATTCCTTTGACCACATCAAGACTTTAATCTTATTATTCTACAAATGGACTGGTCAGGAATTAAACACATTTGAGGATAATCTCACTATAAATTCTAAAAAGAATTTGTCACCATGGCACCATGATCATAATGGGACTTTGCAATGGCAGACCAGGCTTCTTTGCATAACACTCCTCTCATTCTGCCCTTCTAGATATTCTACTAGGAAAAATAAGAGGAGGAATTATGCAATAATGTTGCTCCATCAATCAGAACACATTGGAAAGGTAAAGAACATCATAAGATAATAAAATTCAAAGTTAGACATTACCTTCAAGATCATTAGATCCAATGACTCCATTTTACAAATGAGAATATTGGCCCAGGGAGATAGGTAACTTACCCAAAGTTACATAGGTAGTAAGGAACTCAATGGGTCTAACTCAAAACCCAGGGCTAGATCCTCTTAGGTACCTCTGCTGAGGTTGGTAGACACTTCCCTGGATTGCAAGAACAAGATTCATCTACCAGGAAATCTAATAGATTTGGATTCTCTGTAGCAAAGTGATGATGACAGAAGTTTGGAACTTCTGAGCCCAACCATTAGATTTCCAATGGGGTGGTGACTCAGAAACAAGGGTTACTTTCAGGGTACTACTCTAATTAATAGGGCCTCAGATCCAACATACCTTTATTCCAAAATCATACTAAGTATCTACAGATGTCATTTTTTTTTTTTGTCCAGAGAGAAAGTCAAGTATTGATTCAGAAAGAGTTAATAAGGGCAAAACAGAGTACTAGTGCTAAAGACCTCTGGACTCCTGGAACCCTAAGAACTAGGCTAAAAGTTTTAGACAAGCTCATTTCTCCAAGTTTCAACCTACTCATCTTGAGGATGAGAGTGATCATAGTTGTACCATCTACCTCACAGAAGTGTTGTGGGGATCAATTGAAATAAGATAAGCTGTCTTGTAAACTTTAAAATGCTGTACAAATATATGCTATGTTACTGCTCACCTCTGCAAAGAAACAAGCAATAAGAAAGTGCCTTAAATGGTGTCAAAAGACTGGTAAGTAAGAGGTAAAGAAGGGCATCTTCACTCGAAGGCAATGGTTGTCAAACTCAGATAGAAGAGGAAAGCACTAAATCATACACAAGAATCTCTGCTGGCCTCATATTGACTTAGAAAACCACATATTAACATTATCTATGTTCTATTGTATTTTTATTTATTTTGTTCAATTTTTTAAATTAGATTTTAAGGAGTTCCAGAATGTGGCTACAAGGCTGCCTGGTTTTTGAGACCTCTGCTCTAAGGCATAAGGTGAGCATTTCCATCCATTCATTCAGTAGACATGTATTTAATGGCTGCTACATGCTAGACCAAGGATGGGGAGAATTTGTTCTATGAAATTTGGATTCTGACTAAGGGCTGTACTTGAGGACCTAGAGGGTCATGTGTGGCCTCAAGGCTATAGGTTCCTACCTCTGCACCAAACATTGCAAGTCAATTGTATTTAGTAGAACATAGAAGTAAACAGAGGAAAAAGAAAGAATATTCCAATACTCTCTGTCTACAGGAGTAAAGTTTTTAATTTCCCAGTATTTACTTGCAAGATAGTAAAGTAGGTGGCATAGAGGATAGAGCTCTAAGATTTGGAGTAAAGAAAGCCTGTACTTATACCACCCCCCTCAAACACTTACTATTAGGGTGACCTTGAGCAAGTCACTTAACCTCTCCCAGCCTCTGTTTCCCAGTATGTAAAAGGGGATGCTAATACACCCTACCTCACAGGGTTATTTAGAGGATCAAATGAAATAATATATGGAAAGTGCTAAATCCTTAATCCAGTGCTTAAACTGAATCATATACTATACAAATGGTATTTGTGCAGGCAGCTAATTCACTCTGTGGACAGAATACTGGATTTGGGACCAGGAAAACTTGAATTTGAACCCTACACTAAACATTAGCTATGCGACCATGGACAAGTTTACTTAATTTCTTAGCTTCAGTTTCCTCATTGGTAAAAATGGATAACAACAGCAGCAACCTCATTGAGTTCATAGGAAGATTACAGTAAATATTTGCAAAGTACTCTGAAAGCCTTAAAGCACTATAAAAACATTAACTACTATTGCTAGCTACTTGTAAAGTAAGCTAGTAGTATGGATAGTGGCTACCAAACTAGCAAACTATTATCTACTCTCAATAATTAGACCCTTTTGAGGGGAGGAGCCAAGATGGCGGAGTAGAAAGACTCACGTATGCTAGCTCTGAACCCACAGCCCATAAATTTCCTGTAAAAAGAACTCCCCACAAATTCTGGAGCACTACAAGCCACGCAGCAAAGCAGTGGAGGAGATTTCCATTCCAGAGAGCCCTGAAAAACTGACCCCAAAGGTCCGTCGTGCACCAGACAGCGGAGCCCACCCCTACCCCGCCTTGCCCGCGTGGCCCCAGCGGAGCAGATCTGAGCAGGCTTCAGGGACAGAATCTCCAGCGGCCGCGAAGGTCCCTCTACCAACAGGCGCTACAGGTCAGTGAGACAGACTTCTGGGCTGGTCAAGAGGGGAGCAGGGTGTCTCTGTGACTTGGGCCCCCTTGGGAGGCAGTGGTAGAGGGAGCAGCAGAGGCAGCAGCAGCCCAGGACTCCCAGAGGAGACAGGAGCTCTACTCCATTACTGAAGGTCTCTGCATGAACCCCCTGAGGGAACTGAGCCTGGGAGGTGGCCCTACCCCCACCTGAGCACCAGAACTTTAGCTCACATTGAATAGCAGCTGCGCCTGTCACTGAAAGCCCTGAGGCTGAGGAGCAGCATTTGAATCTCAGACCCCAAGCACTAGCTGGGCAGATCTAGGTGGGGGTGGAGAGGAATCTCAGAAGTCAAGTAACTGGCTGGGAAAATGCCCAGAAAAGGGAAGAAAAATAAGACAATACAAGGTTACTTTCTTGGTGAGCAGATGTTTCCACCTTTCCTTTCTGATGAGGAAGTTCAATGTTTACCATCAGGGAAAGACATAGAAGTCAAGGCCTCTATATCCCAAACATCCGAAATAGATATCCAATGGACTCAGGCCATGGAAGAGCTCAAAAAGGATTTTGAAAATCAAGTTAGACAGGTGGAGGAAAAACTGGGAAGAGAAATGAGAGAGATGCAAGAAAAGCATGAAAAACGGGTCAATACTTTGCTAAAGGAGACCCAAAAAATGCTGAAGAAAATAACACCTTGAAAAATAGGCTCACTCCATGGGCAAAAGAGGTTCAAAAAGCCAATGAGGAGAAGAATGCATTCAAAAGCAGAATGAGCCAAATGGAAAACGAGGTTCAAAAGCTCACTGAAGAAAAGAGTTCTCTCAAAATGAGAATGGAACAGATGGAGGCTAATGACTTTCTGAGAAACCAAGAAATCACCAAACAAAACCAAAAGAACGAAAAAATGGAAGAGAATGTGAAATATCTCATTGGAAAAACAACTGACCTGGAAAATAGATCCAGGACAGACAATTTAAAAATTATGGGACTACCTGAAAGCCATGATCAAAAAAAGAGCCTAGACATCATCTTCCATGAAATTATCAAGGAAAACTGCACTGAGATTCTAGAACCAGAGGGCAAAATAAGTATTGAAAGAATCCATCAATCACCGCCTGAAAGAGATCCAAAAAGAGAAACTCCTGGGAACATTGTGACCAAATTCCAGAATTCCCAGGTCAAGGAGAAAATATTGCAAGCAGCTAGAAAGAAACAATTCCAGTATTGTGGAAATACAATCAGGATAACACAAGGTCTAGCAGATTCTACATTAAGGGATCGAAGGGCGTGGAATAGGATATTCCGGAAGTCAAAGGAACTAGGACTCAAACCAAGAATCACCTACCCAGCAAAACTGAGTATAATACTTCAGGGGAAAATGTGGTCTTTCAATGAAATAGAGGACTTTCAAGCATTCTTGATGAAAAGGCCAGAGCTGAAAAGAAAATCTGATTTTCAAACACAAGAATGAGAAGAAGCATGAAAAAGTAAACAGCAAAGAGAAGTCATAAGGGACTTACCAAAGGTGAACCGTTTACATTCCTAGATGGAAAGACAATATTTGTAACTCTTAAAACTTTTCAGTATCTGGGTAATTGGTGGGACCACACACACACACACAGATACACACACACATGTACATGCGTGCACACACATACAGAGACAGAGAGCACAGAGTGAATTGAATAGGATGGGATCATATCTTAAAAGAAATTAAGGTAAATGGTGAGAGAGAAATGTAGTGGGAGGAGAAAGGGTGAAATGGAATGGGGCAAATTATCTCTCATTCAAGAGGCAAGCAGGAGACTTGTTAGTGGAGGGAAAAAGAGGAGAGCTGAGAAAAAAACATGAAGTTTACTCTCATCACATTCGACTAAAGGAAGGAATAAAATGCACACTCATTTTGGTATGAAAACCTATCTTACAATACAGGAAAGTGGGGGAGAAGGAAATAAGCAAGGTGGGGGGGATGATGGAAGGGAGGGCAATGGGAGGAGGGAGCAATTTGAAGTCAACACTCTGGGAGGGACAGGATCAAAAGAGAGAATAGAAATAATAGGGGGCAGGATAGGATGGAGGGAAATATAGTTAGTCTTACACAACACGACTACTATGGAAGTCATTTGCAAAACTACACAGATAGGGCCTATATTGAATTGCCTGCCTTCCCAAAGGGAATGGTTGGGGAGGGAGGAATGGGGAGAATTTGGAACTCAAAGTTTTAGGAACAACTGTTGAGTATTGTTCTTGCTACTAGGAAATAAGAAATACAGTTAATGTGGAATAGAAAGTCATCTGGCCCTACAGGACAAAAGAGAAGATGGGGACAAGAGAAGGGAGGGATGATAGAAGAGAGGGCAGATTGGTGATAGGGAAAATTAGAATGCTCGGTGTATTGGGGTGGGGGGAGGGGATAAATGGGGTGAAAATTTGGAACCCAAAATTTTGTGAAAATGAATGTAAAAAGTCAAATAAATAAATTTATATTAATAATTAGACCCTTTCTTATCGGTTATCATAGTAATGTCATCGGATTTGGAGCTGAATACACTTTAGAAATCAGTTAGACCAATTCCCACATTTTACAAATAAGGAAAGTAAGACCAGACAGAGTAGCAAAGTCAGGATTTGAACACAGCTCCTCTGACGCTAAGACCTAATTTCCTTGCTACTACTACACACTATGAAACAGAGGCAAAGAATTTCCCAGTACATACATGTTTATGTGAAATGAATGCTTCAATTCAAAATGACTAATTTTAAGCTTTATAATAAAGCAAGGAAATAGAAATGCAAATTTCCAGGGTAGGGGGCTGGGGCTTAGGGAATAACAAATATGGGGACATATGGGAAAAAAAATATAATTCTGGAATAAAATGACAATATACATTCATGACATGACTGTATCCACTTCCTGTGAAAGTCATTGTGTTTTCCTAACAAGGTGAAGTTTTCTAACAAACTGATTGCTTAATAAAGAAAGACGTCCAAAAGTTTGTCTGCCAGCGGTTGTGTTATTTCCTTCCTCCTCTCCCTAACTCTCTCACATCCCTGTCCAGAATCATGAGTAGCTGTGACAGGCTATCTTTGGCTTCAGGCTAGCAGTTCACCCCAGTTACAAACATCCAGCTTCAAGCTGGGCAAGGAAATTAATCAGAGAAGTTACAGAGCAAATGAAAGACCATGATGATGGGAAGGATGTGGCCAAGAAGAGCTATTAATTCCAAATTGAAGCGCTCCTAGTCTTCTGGCTCTTTTCACATTTACAAAGACCAATACCAAAGCAAGGCTTCCAACAGCCTCCCTGCTGGCTTCACTCTATAGGGCAGGGTCTTCTTAACCTTTTTTCTGCAAAGCTTGGTGACTCTTTCTCAAAAATATATCAAAATACATGAAACAAAATATATAGGATTAAGCCAACGAGTAATTTATTAGGTATCTACTATGTATAAAAAAAACACTGTGCTAAACACTGGATTGCAAAGGAAATAGTTAACAAAATATTTTTTTAAGTACATGGGCCCCCAGTTAAGAACTCCTGCTTGAGTATCTTTTTTTAACAAAAATCCAGCATCATATTTGAATGGGACATAAATTTTAAAAATAAATTAAATTTAATTAATTAAATTAAAATTTTTTAATTAAAAATTTGTTTTAAAGTTTTTAAATTAGAACAATAAAAAGTAAATTTGACAAATTAAAATAATTAAGTGTAGTATTTCTAAAATAAATACTAATGACACTTTTGTACTCACAAAATAGTTCTGTCATATTCAGAAAACAGAAAAAAACACTTTCCAGCTCGCTCCAACAGTGCAAAATGACAGCAGCATTTACAAAGAGTTAAAATTTGGTTTGTGTGAACACTCATGTCCACACAAGGCTGCCCTTTGGAAGCCTTTACTCACCCTTTGAACTCAGGACTGGCCATGGCTAGAACTCCAGCTTTTTTTAAGAGAGCTCTACAGGATTTGGTTGGGCAAAGTTTGTTATGAGTCTTTGAGTTTTGATTTTAAATTTAAATTTAACACTTGATAACCACTTTTACGGCAAAACTTTCTAGATGCGAAGTGCTACACTTGATTTCTGAGCACCATCACAGCACCTTTCTGAGCACCTTTTTTCTAGTGAGACTTTTAAGTCTTGGCCTCTTCAAATAACTATTAAATATGCTTCAGTGCTTTAAGAGGAAAAGAAGCATGCACATAAACACACTTAACATTTTCAGTTAAACATCAGTGCCACCTAGGCACATGCACCATGCTTTGTTTAAAGGAGAAGCATTGGAGTACAAAGTTGAGATGGAAAAGCTAAAACTAGTCAAGTGTGCACAGTGGCACTAGCTCTCCGAAAAGGGCTTTGCACTGAGTTTTACTAGGTCAAGCATGAGCTTTGCTATTAAAAAAGAATTTTGCTATTCTCATTCTTCATTTCCATCTGACAGAACATGGATCCTAAGAAAAATTAGTTTGAATTCTCCTTATTAACATAGGCAAACATTAACGATTAATCCCTTCCAAGAGGACTCTTACAGACACTACCAAAAATAAACTTATTTTCATTACAATGCACCTTGACAGTTCAGGACTGTCATCTATTAATCACACTAAAAGCAAAAATCTCTAAGTGTCTGATTATTTACATATGGTGTTTGGAAAAAGTACTTACAAGTGGTTGGCTTCTCTAAATCTCTTGATTATGACAGGAAGCTCTTGTCCAGTAGGTTTGTCTAGCTTTAGAGCACATGTGGGATTCAAGGACTTGGGTTCTGATCCCAGTTTTGCTCCAGTGCCCCCCCCATGCTCCTCTTCTTGTCTTGTTAACAAAAGGGGTCTGCAGAATTCCTATGTGAAGGAGCTTGTAGAAGCAAAAGGCCATAAATATCCCAGTGACCAGTGAGATACTATACTTAAGATGCTTCCCATGAGCACTAGGTTCTGCCCATACAGCACAGCCTATAGCCAGATCCACCCCAGTGGAGTCCTGCTGGGGCTCAAGTCCTCCACTAACCCCAGCAGGAAACTAACCAGCCAGACGCCCAGCAGCAAGCAACAGCCGCCAGCCCACCCAGTGGACATAGGCCCTCTGATCCAGTGGCCTTCTTTAAGATACATTATTGAAGGAAAACTACCTGTTAAGGTCGTCTGGAGTTTTTACCTTGTACATCCCACACATTTACAAACTCACTATAGTTCCACAATATACTAAGAAAGTAGGAATAACTCTTTAAGAATATTTTTTTATATGTCTAGATTGCCCTCCCCCTCTCCCACACTACAAGGAAAATATTATGTGACTATTAAGTGCTTGCGTCTTGGATAAAGTCTTCATTTTTTTTCTTAAGCTATACTTCCAATAGGAAAGAGAATAGCATCTGCTCCCAAGTAAGGTCATGCATGTACAGGAGACGTTGAGCTGAATATAATCGTAATCACAGCGGAAAGCCTAGATTTAGACCCCAGACCACAATGACATTTGCTTTTGATTTGATCTAATCAAGACCAGCGTCTTTCCTGAAATAGTAAGCTGGAGTGAATTCCCTTATTTTGGATTACACCCTCTTGAAAACAATGCAAATGAAAGCAGCTGAAGAGACATACACAGACAGTGACACACTCCTCTCCTCACTACTTACTACAGTTGGTCTGATTGCTGTCTGAGTCGCAAAGGGAGCTCCCACCACATGCATCAAAGCAGGAATTGTAGATACATTTCTGATCTCCTTCTAGACAATTGGTCTGGCCTGAAAGGGGGAGAAGAGGAAAGGAGGGAAGCAGATATTTAATGTTACATTTGCTTTAATCATTAAATTATTTGCATTCTGATAAGAGGGGTTTAAAAGAACCACTTGTAGGGAAGGGGAATGAAGAAGTTCTATAATGAGAATTTCCTTTATGACTCAACCCTCTACTTTCAAGTTTGGATAAAATCCAAAAATACCGTGCTCAGATGGAGTAAATCCATGTAAAAGAAGTAACTGAGTGCTAAATATCAGATATTCCAAAAGGGTTCTCTTAAGAGAGAGAAATGCATATTAACATATTCTAGAAAAGAATTGTTCTTTAATAGGATGCTTGACACCATATTCCACAAAAACATGGGTTTATGTACATAATTAAAACATTCAATGCAAAGTGTGGAATTTGTCCTAAAATTTTATATACATCCAACTCTATGCTTCTCTAAGCGACGTCTTTTCTTGAGTAATACATTCCCAACACCACTAAGATAAAAGTAGTTTATCCTAGCCCACGTCTTGTGCAGCTGCTATCAATCTTTTTCCTGTTATGTCTTTTGGAAAGAATCATAAACCCAACTGTGACGACCTGAGCATCAGGTTTCTAGTTTCCAAATGAATGACAGTCGTAATGTCAGAATATGCCCTAATTACTTTTCCTTAAGCTATGTGGAAAGGAGGCTGTTTTTCTCATTTGCTGACCAATATAGTGATTTCAGAGCCATTAGTAGATTACATTAAAAAAATAAATTATTATCTATTTTCTCTCTTCCCTATGATACTTAATTTCAGATGTGTCATCAGGAGCAACAGAAGAAGAAAAAAAAACTTTATATAAATGTGTGTGTGTGTGTGTAAATAAAGATTGCAAACACAACATTTTCACATTTTTATACTATTACTACATAATGAACAAATGACATTTGTACACTTATATTCATGTCAACAGATCTACTGGAAAATGTGATTGTATTGCCACCTCTTCACCTTCCAGCACAGCAAAGCACAGCAAACCTCATGATAATTCCTGGGCCACTATGATGATTAGTGACTAAGGTAGAGTGCTATATTTATAGTTGGGATACTTGAATTCGAATCACGCCTCAATTGTGTGATGCTCTCCCTCCCACTCCTAGGTCTCAGTTTCCTCATTTATTATATGGGACTCAAATAGCACCCACCCTACACCAAGCTATAAAGGACAACCGAAATCATATTATAAAATACAAATGCCCTTTTATTCTTAACATGCATGATCAGCAGCAGCCTCTAGAATGATGCTAAGG
Source organism: Bettongia penicillata ogilbyi (assembly GCA_023548195.1). Classification (NCBI taxonomy): domain Eukaryota; kingdom Metazoa; phylum Chordata; class Mammalia; order Diprotodontia; family Potoroidae; genus Bettongia; species Bettongia penicillata. Next base: position 34,192,865 of record JAJHZJ010000470.1, on the reverse strand, counting down.
ACAGTCTAAATGAATAAAATATCTATTTTGTCACAAATATGACCCAAGAAATATTATTCTCACCATGGCAGGATATTTAAAAACTGGTGCAGTGACATTTAAATACCAGGAATCAAGTTATACTCAGTATCAGGCAATACTTTGTGATGCTCACAGAGAGACCAGAAATTGTTTCACATATGGACACCAGACATTTGGTGAAATACATGCAAGATATACCTCTTGAAAACCATGAAGAATTAAATTATTTCTTGGTATATGACTATTTCAGGAAGCTATTAGATCTGGCTCTAGAATTTAATTTGTCCATTCTAATAAGAAAAATGACTAAACTCTGAACTTTTCCCTCGATCCATTTTCTTCTCATTTCCTTTTCCCCATAAGATATTTAACTGTGTCTAAGTTACTTTTGGTTTGTTTGTTATTTATCTTTAGTTTAATTACGTCAAATTACAAGACTCAGGAAAAGCTAGCTGAAAGTCACATTTATTACTACAAATATTTTCGAGCCCATCAGTGCTACAGGGATACCATGCATTCTGTATAACCAGACTACTTTTTACAGGTATGCTGTATTATTAAGTTTGGGGCAAGTTCAATCATGAATTCTTCATTGTTAAGGAAAGAAGATTCCCTCGAAAAGAGTATTGATGACCCAACCACAGTCTTCTGAAAAGAGAGGCACATGGCACACACTCACTGTGGCTACAGTTTTCTTCATCACTTCCATTTTTACAGTCCTCATCACCATCACAGCGGAAAGCACTGGGGATGCATTGTCCATTGCCACACTCCAGAAGACCCTGACTGTAACAGGCTGAGGAAAGCAAGAATGATAGTCACTTCATTTGTTTTATCTGTATTTTTTCTTTATTCAGTTAATGATTATGAAAGGACAACTAATAACACTATTGCATCATCGAGTTCAACTCCCTTATTTTACAGAAGAGGGAAGAATGGGGCATGTAGATGACATGATTTCCTCATGGTCAGATACAAGTAACAGAGTCAGGATTTGAACTCAGTTCATCAGATACAGTATGTAACCCACCATGATATACTTTGTTGTTGTTCAGTTGTTTCAGTTGTGTCCATCTCTTTGTGACCCCATTTGGGGTTTTCTTGGCAAAGAAACTACAGTGGTTTGCCATTTCTTTCTCTAGCTCATTATACACATGAAAAAACCAAGGCAAATAGGACTAAGTATCTTGTCCGGAGTCACACGGAAAGTGTCTGAGGGCAGATCTGAATTCTGGAAGATGAATGTTCCTGACTCCAGGCCCAACGCTCTATCCACCATGCCACCTAGATGCCCCCATAATACATTGCCCTTCACCATACCTTCAACACCTCTTGAAAGTAACTGTCACAGACTGCTCTGTATTTACAGTATATCTGCTTTTTCTTTGTAATATTCATCCCCAATTTCTAACTCTCAGCTGTCACATCTTCTGCTCTCCACATATTTACTTTTAATAGCATCTTTTTTCTCACTAACTGTGTCTAGTTGACTGAAATCAGGAAGATGACCAAGTTTGTTAGAATAAGTTACAAGGGTGGGGAGCCTCAAGGCCACACGCAGTGAAACTTCACAGAACAAATCAGATCTGTTCTGTAAAGTTTGGGTCCAGTCAAAGGGCCATCACACTTGAGGACCTAGAGGGCCACATATATGGTCTCAAGGCTGCAGGCTATCCGCCCCTGAATAAATAATAAAGATTAGTGATTTGTCAACAGGCTCTGAACACGGAGGTGAGATCCTTTTCCACTGCATAGAAGGGTCCAAGCTTTCTTATACCAATTTTATGGCTCAGAGTTCAGTGACTTTTTTCAGAAGCATGTTCAGGATTACCAAATGTCTGACCTCTAGATTAAAAGGGTGCTACTATACAGTGACAGGAAAGCAGTCAAGTCAGACCTTGGTATCCTCCTCAAAGAAAATGAGCTAGCCCCTATTATTTATTTATTTTTCTCTTTTTCTTTTTTTCCCCTAAATTTATTCATTTACTTGTTTTCAGCTTTCAACAATCACTTCCTTAAATTGCAAATTTTCTCCCCCTTCCTCCTTCCACCTTCCCTAAGACATCATGCAATCTCATATGGGCTTTACACATACATTCCTATTAAACACATTTTCACATTGGTCATGTTGCAGAGAAGAATTAAAACAAATGGGAGAAACCATGAGAAAAACAAAATATAATAAAAGAGAAAAGAGTCTGCTTCATTCTGCATTCTGCCTCCATAGTTCTTTCTCTGGATGTGGGTGGCATTTTGCTTCGAGTCCTTTGGGAATGTTTTAGGTCCTTGCATTGCTGTGAGGGGCTAAGTCTATTAGAAATAGCCCTAGTGCACTGTGGCTCTTACTGTGTGTAATGCTCTCCCACTTCTGCTCACTTCACTTAGCATCAGTTCATATAATTCTTTCCAGGTTTTTCCAAAGTCCTTCTGTTCATCATTTCTTATAACACAATGGTATTCCATTACATTCCTCTACCACAACTTGTTCAGCTATTCACCAATTATGGACATCCCCTCGATTTCTAGTTCTTGGCTCTCACAAAAAGAGCTGCCATGAATATTTTTGTACATGTGGGTCTTTTTCCCATTTTTATGAGCTCTTTAGGATACAATTCTAGATGTGATATTGCTGAGCCAAGGAGTATGCACATTTTTATAGCCCTTTGTAGTCCCTATTATTTAGAAAAATAAAATGGCTGTATCTCATACTAAAACCAAATAAAAGTATTATCTACTTAACTTTGAACAAGTCATTTGAAATTTATGGACCTCAATTTCCCTATCCGTAAAATGAGAAGGTGGGAACAGAAGACATTCTGGTTCTTACTCCATTAGTCTACAATCTGTTTACTCTGGGGGCAGTCAAGGTCCACTAATTCTCTCTAGTATCTCCCCAGGATATTATCTATGTCAGTACAGTCAAGTGAATTTACCTACCAAAATCTCATTTTAAGAAGTCTAATTTTTTAACCAGTAACTAACCTTTTTGTTTTTAAGGAATCTCATTTTATTGATACATTTTGTTTTTATATCACTTTCATTTCTGAACACACACACACACACACACACCCCTCCATAAAATCCCTTCCCACTTATCACTGCCTTGGAATACAGATTAAAAAACAAAAATGGGAAAAAAGGAATTCAGCAAAACCATTCACTCTATAAACTTTGTCTCAAAATATCTGTAATAGTCTACCCTCAACATCCTCCACCATTGGAAAGAGAGAAAAGAGGTTCATTTTCTCAACTCTTCTCTCAGACCAAGCTTGGTCATTAAAATTATACAGTTTTCAGTTTAGTTGTGGGACTTTTTTCTATTGATATTAATCAGTTGTATATTGTTTTCCTGGCTCTGTTTCTTCATAACATTCATGTCCCATAATTTATTAAGCCACTTCCCAACTGATGAACATGTGCTTTGTTTCCAGCTCTTTGCTACAGCATTGAGAGGCAATATTTGGAAGAGATATTCTAATGGACATATTAGATATCCATTTAATTTTATCTATTTGATTATTACTATTTCTTTTATCATATATTATTATTGAAGTAATTATTGAATTACTTTAACAATGTATTTTTTCATTCATTCAATATTATGATCACTAATAAATTAGTTAAAAAGAAAGGTGTATTCTCTCATATTATCACGCCTAAATTTACTTCTTCTGAGAAGTAATTCATTTCCTAGAACAAATACTGAATTTTATCAGATAAAAAAACTATTCACTGCACACTTTTCTTTCCTTTGAAAACATTATGGGTTATTGAATTGCAAATATTATCACCATTCACTGAGAAGCAGACTTTTGTGCTATAGAAAGTATGAATTTGGAGCCAGAAGATTTTGGTTCAAGTCTCAGCCTTGTAACTTTCTAGATATGTGATCCTGGGTAATTTATGTAGCCATTTTTTGTGGCTTTGTTTCCTCCTACATAAAATAGGAACAGTAATATTTACAATGCCTACCTCCCAGGGTTCTTGTAAAGATCAAGTATGATTATGTAAGTAAAATTACAAAATATAAAATAAAATAATAAAATTAATTATAAAAAAACTTACATTTTACTGGGGACCTCAGTAAGTACAGTCCACATGAAACAAAATATAAAAACCTTGACGAGCTAGATTAATGTCAGCTATTGCTAGCTTCATTTTAATTGTTAATGATAATCAGCCTTCTGACAGTTATAATTCACTTGTTTTCTTTACCTGTTAAAAACTTGAAATAGTAGGGGTTTTTTTCCCCCCTTTAAACTACTTCTAAATCATGGAAAGTGAGTGTATTTTACGGGGAAAATAAAAGATTACAAAACCAAGAATGAATCAGGAAACTCACAGCAGTTGACTTCATCCGACTTATCTAGACAATCATGGTCGCCATCACACACCCAATCCATTGCTATGCAGCGGCCATCTCCGCAGCGATGCTCCTTTACAGGGTTACAGTCTGGAAAAAAAGGATGACAAATGATGAGGAGGTAGAAATCCGGACTAGTGTATCAAAAATAATCGTTGTACAATTCCTATTTCCGCTCTGCATACTCCAAGATGCCAACATTCTGACGCAATTTAATAACTTTTCTCTAGAACTATTTTAATATAGACATTCCTGTGAGATTAGCTCCTTGAAAGAACTACCAGTTGAACAAAGCTCAGCTTTTGTGCTTGACTTCAATGGTTTTTGCAGCTTTGCCTCTTGTATCGATCTATTTCTCCCTTAGTCTACATGTAACTAAAAACAGGGTCAGTCATGAGTTTCTTCACACAGATCTGGTAAACTTGGGAAAGAAATTAATTTTCCTCAAAAGTTACCAAACAATGGAAATATAATTTGCTATTAATTTATGGATTATATATCATAATGGATTATTGACCTTTAATAGCCTTTCAAGTTAATGTCATAGGATCTATAATAGTTAATATGGCTAGTGAGCTTTAAGGTTTCAAAGCAATTTACATGCATTAAGTCATTTGATCCTCACAACAGTCCTGTATGGTAAGAGCTATATAATTATTCCCATTTTACAGATTAATAGGCTCAACGAATTTCAGTGACTTGCCCAGGAGCACACAGCTAGTATATGGTGGAAGTAACATTCAGACTCATATCTATTTGCTACATCAGTTAGCCAGAGAGCTGGAAGTCAGTCAATAAGCATTTATTAAAGACCCACTATGTGCCACATACTATGCTAAAACCACTGAAAACTTAAAAAAACAAAACAAAACAATTCCTGCTCTTAAAGAGTTTTCAGAAAATCGCTCTTTTGCCCTCCACCAGAAACCAAAACCACCCTTAATTTTGAGAAGGAGACAGAAGATTGGGAAAGTAGTCCCCTGGGGAGGGCCAAGCTCAAGCTGGCTCTCGGTTTATATGTAAATAGAGGCAAGGGTCCCACTTAACTGGTTAGCTAGGCATTACCCTGGCAGCTAGAAGTGATCGCATTATTCTCTCAGGCCTTGTGAGCAAGACTAAGAAATGGGCTCTGACAAAATGGGGGACAGGATAGATTACAGAGAAATGTTAATTATTAAATGATATGACATAATATTAATTTTCCTCACTCTCTTAGGAGGAAGTCCTCTGAATACAGATGCTTTGTTTCTTTTCCCTCAGTCCTTCAGCAAACACATTTTTCCAATCTATTCTCTGACCCAGATATATGATTTCAATAGATAGGGGTTCTCCTCCTGTCCTTCTTGATATAATCAGGGTTTTTGTAATCTGACATATTTTATATACATATTTAAAAATACAAACCTGAAGAGTTCTATAAGTTTTAGCAGACTAGCAAGAGGGTCCATATTTAAGCATCCTTGCAATAGACAGACATGTTTTCATCTAGCAACTAGTAAGATAATCTCTGATTTTTTTTAACTTTCCAATATCTGTTTGGATTTATGAGATTAAAATTTGCAGTTTTACAGTTATTCATATGCATGGCTTTTCATTTCATATATCCCTTCCACAATTTGGTACAACCTATGAATCTCTTCTCAGAACATTTTAAATGCACATAAATCATAGAATTACAAAGAAAACAATTATTCTGAGATGGAATTAGTAGGAAAAAATTTAAGCTCATAGACTGAAGGGTAAAAATTTAGTGATTTCTTAGGTTCTTTTCAAGTGCCTATGATCCCATGTTCTTGCCCCCTACAAGACTGAACATAGGACTCTGATCAGAGTAAGCACTTCATGAATGTTGAACAAACAAAAGCACGAAGCAAGAGCAATGCACAAGGCAATAGCCTACTTCTTTGCCTGGTAACCAGGAATCATGGGAATCTTCCTTAACTTGATCCTTTATCTTCTTGAACTAATTTTTCAGGCTTGTTACTCCAATGTTCTGATCATTTTCCCCTCTTCTCTTCTCATCCCTTTATTCCTCCTAGGTCCTCAGTTCATTCTACCCTTGTTCTTCAATGTCCTAGCTCACTCTCCCCAGCTTTTATAACAGCCACTGCTTTTTCCACTCTTAGTTGCCTTCAAATTAATACACAAAATCAAAATCTAATGGAGTTTCCAAAGTTGTACCAGCTCATAAAAAAGGAAACTTTTTTTTAATTTGTCAGATGGGAAAGAAAGTTGAAAGAATAATTTTAAAGATCTCAAGTGGGCTCACCTCAGAGGTAAGAGAGTTAGGAATAGCATGTATACATAAACAACCAGTCCTAATTTTTAGACAAGACTAGCTATTGCATATGCAAAACCTTTAGTGCAACTAGCATTTCCATAAGATCACAGTATCTAGAACTAGAAGGGATGTCAGAAATTATTCTGTCCAATCCTCTCATTCTACAGGTAAGAAAACTCAGTCTTAGAATAGTTAAAGAATTTGCACAAGGTAATCAGATAATACATAGCGGAGAAGGATTCAAATCCAGATTTTCTAACTCCAGGGCTGCTTCAGCTTTGTCCTACCACCTCCAATTTCTTCAAATACCTAAAATTAGCAATCATGTCCCATATCCCCATCACCCACTGCTTCCCTTCTCTAGACTAAACACTCCTAGGTTCTTCAGCCAATCCTTTCAAAGTCCAAAGGTCCCCTCATAAAAGTTTACATCTACGTTATTCTTTATAGTTGATAACAGTATTGTCATATGTATCTCATGTAATCTTCATGAAAGCATCATCTCAAGTCATAAGTCATGGTTGAAGACAGAGAATCAAAGAATTCAACCTCACGATGGCTAGAAATACCTTACAATTTTGTTGACTAATCTAATAAGAAAAGAATTATAAGTGGGTGATCTTATCAAATTACTAAATATTTAAATGACTCAAATTAGCATGTTACAGTGTCACATTAACTCAATTTCATTTAGCCAATGTTATATTATTGTAATCGTTAAATATAAGCACACACATACAGGTGAGTAATTCTTTGAAGTCAAAGATGAGGAACCTAAGTTCAAATCTTACCTTAGACATTTACTAGCTATGTGATCTGGAGAAAGTCATTTAACCTCTCTCAGTAAGAATTTCCTCATTTTCAAATAAAAATGGCACTAAGTATAACATTTACCTTATGAGTTGTTGTCAGAATCAAATAAATAACATGTAAAGTGCTTTGTAAACCTTAAAGCATCCATATGAATGCTAACCATTACTGTTGTTACATAGAATTCCATTCCAATAATGAAATTCCAGGGGGGAAATTCATTTAACAGGTTGCCCCCAAATTGCACAACACTCTGGTCTCCTGCTCCATGTTCTGGGACAATTTGACATTTTGTTGCTAAGACATAACATTCATGCTTACCACAGTTTTGCTCATCACTTAGGTCTCCGCAGTCATCATATCCGTCGCATACAAAACTGTAATTAAGGCATTTTCCTGTGTGACAGTGAAATAGATCTTCACTACAATCTGCAAACAAGCAGAATAACCAGTAAATCATTTTACTGAAGATTATTAGAATAAGTTATCAGGTCAGATCATAGCTGTAGTTTTTGACACTTGGAAGGTACCTTAGAGAATATCCAATCCAAATGTCTCACATATATTGAATGCCCATCCCCAATAAAATACAACCTCCTTAAGGACAGGAACTATTTTACCTTTGTCTCCCCTCTGCCCTCCCACCCCCCAATTTAGCACGGCGCTTTGTACACAGTAAGTGATTAATGTTTGTTAAAGTGAATTGAATAAACAAAAAAAGTCAAAAGAAGTTTAGTGACTTACTCAAAATTGCATGGGGAATAGACTAAAAACTGCTGACTCTAGGTTCTTCTAGACTTTAAAGTTCTTTATCTCAAGTCCATTTTACTACAGCAAATTCCTTTTATCTTTCTGAAACCCTAATAAAACCCTTGGTATAACCTCTAAATGTAGGATTGGACTGACATTAAATTTTCATGACCAATAGCTAGTTAATACCTCTAAATCAAATCTCAGCCTGAAATACAGGGACCTCCTTCAGAGAAACATGATTAGATTTCAGGACTTGTGTGAACTTGATAGGAAAAATTGCATTTCTCTAAACTGTAATTAAAATGTAACATTTCCTTCAATAATGAATAGAGGTGACAAAATGCAATAGTAATTGCGATTTTGTCAAAAATAGAAAAAGATATTTCCATATCACTTACAGCTGTTTCAGACATCTCAAAATATCATTTACGTTCAGCACTATTTCAAAATTACTATAATTATTAGACCCTTTAATGTTTAATATTTGTTGTCTTATTTAATTATTAAAAAACATATAGATTATTGTCACAAATTTGTCTTTTGATATTTGACAAGTCTCGATATAACTAGTTTCCTTTATAATCCTATATATATTTTATTTTGTGCTTTTAAAAACATTAGTCTGAGAATCAGTCCATAGGTTTCATCAGACTACTGAAGGGGATCATGACACAGAAAGGTCAAGAAACCCAGTTCTAAATAGTGTCAGAGAAAAGTCATTCAAATTCTCTTCAGTGACTGTTGTGCCTATGGAAGCTTTTCATAGAGCTTACTTACAGATTAGGAAAAGCTAATTGCTCTAATGAGGACTCAATAACATATATATAATGATATATATAATATACATAATATATATAAATATAACATTTTCCTTTACAATTACTATCTAGGATTGACCTGTCTCAGGTTTTTGTCGTTTTTCAGTCATTTCAGACACGTCTGACTCCGTAGCTTTCATGAACTGAGTATAATCCATAGGGAAAATAAGATTCATATGATAACTTTCAGGCAGAGCTGTCAACTTGGAGTACCAAAGAATATACATTTCTATTGGAAGATCTGAAAGGGGACTCCCTTATGAATTATCTTCTTAGGAAGGCCATAAAACTGGGAACAATGCAGAGAGGTTTACTAGCCATATTTTTTTCTGAAAGATAAACTTCCTAAAAAATTAAAGCTGTCCAAATGGGCACCCCAAAAGACAGCGAGCTCCCCAACAGAGGTCTTCCATTAGCCAGTGGATGAATGAATACTTGTTGGAGATATTTATAGAGGGGATACTGTTCAGGAAGTGAACCCAATAGAAAGAACCAAAAGTTTTGTCCTGAAAATGGACTATATGGCCTTTTGAGAGCTTTTCCAGGTCTGGGATGCTAGGATAGGCAACATCTTAAAAAAAGAAAAAAAGATAACCTTTCATTTTGACTATCAGAACGAATCAGTGTGTCTCTCACATTTTTTCATACAGTAATCAAATTTGGTAGAGCAACATCAAATCACCATGTGATACTATGTAATAAATTTGTCTTCCAAAAATTAAACCAGATAGACATGTTAAGCATGAAATCCATCATTATCCAACAAGTTAATAGATTCAACTTTCCTCTATCATGACTTACACACTTAAACAAGAAGTTTTTTAGGTAGTTTTTTTTCAGGGGTCAGATACAAAATGATTTTTGTTTGCAGAAACAATTTGTTGACTTCAGTGAGGTCTGGCCAGCTGGTAAATACACAAAATTTTAAACCAGAGGTACTTTGCTGCAGAGCCTGGACAACACAGTAAACAGCAAAGATCATAGAACTACCTTTTATTCAAGTAAATGTTTATTTGAACTAAGAATAAGAGAAGACATCAACACAGTTTGCTGCCTTGTAAATCAAGACTTTCCAAAAGATGCTTTCTGAGGCTGTCTTGCTCTATGTGAGTATAATTTTGCATAACTTACATAAAATGATGTTGTTCTAAGTATATACCTTTTTGTATTAATAAACATATTTGAGAGGAAATATCTGAAGTTCTTGCTTAAGCACATTAATGTGGATTCACTTTCCATTTTTTATGTACTCACACAATATTCCTTTCTGTAAAGGAAAACTAGATAAAGGAATAAAAATACCTTTAGATAAGAGAAGGGAAAACTTCTCAAGAGCCAAGCAAAATTTACTCTATTTCCTATGACTATCTATAAATGTAGACATTGCTTTGACCATTTTAAAGTACAGATATTAAACATCTACCATATTTCCACACAACCCAAATTAGTTAGCATTTAGAATCAAAGAATCAGAAAATTAGAACCAAATTTCAGAATTCATCTAGTCCAACTGTCTCATTTTATGGATAAGGTAAATCAGGTCTAAAGAGTTCAATTCACTTGCCCAAAGCCAAATGTTTCACCATGAGGGAAAACCATGGTCTTCTCACTACCCACTACAGCTCTTTCCACCATTTTACAAGGATTCCAGTACTGGACAATAAAACCTCGTTTTACATCCTCCCTCCTCCATGGAGCATTCCAATACAAAGTCATCTGTGACCAATGACTATTATGATCATAAACCTTATTATTGCTATCATTTTATACCAATCACATACTGAAATATGACCCCTTTATGGATCAAATATATTTGGTTTTGCTTAAATCATATCAATGGAAACATTTATGACATTTTTATGTTTTCATTATTAAACCAGGTATACTAGATATAATTTAATCTTTTCTTGATGATTTAGGAACATTATTTGGAGTTGAATGATGGTGCTGTACTCTAATACAATGAAGTCTTCTAGGAATCTTGAGGTACATAAAGCTACTTGACTCTACATTGAACAATTCTAGCTTTTGTTTGCTTTATATAATTTTTCTTTCTCCTCCTTTGCTCTAAGTATACATTTGCTATCAGTATATGACTACTGGTATATGGCTTCAGACCCAGCTCCATGTACTTTTAACTCTCTGTACTTTTATACCTTGCTCCTGTTCAAATACCATTCCCTCCTCTACATACATATAGACACACACTTTAACACATCAGGTGCCCTTTATGTATTGGCTTTTCCATTACAATGTAAACTCCTTGAGGCTAGAGATTATCTTTCTTCATATTTGCATTCCTTGGGCTTACCATTGTGCCTGGCACATAAGTACTCATATCTATCTATCTGTCTGTCTATCTATCTATCTATCTGTCTATCTATCTATCTATCTATCTATCTACATAGATAGATAGATAGATAGATAGATAGACAGATAGATAGATAGATAGACAGATAGATAGATAGATAGATAGATACTCAATAAATGTTCTACCTCTCTTTATCTACCTATCTCTTTATCTATCCATTTGCCTTTAGGAGACTTTACAGTTTTAAGTAATAAAACTTTACAGTTTTATTATTCCATCTACTGTAACCAAGGAAGAATTGTACATTGTCAAGAGACACAGGGGAAGCACACTGAATAACTTTATTTTAGATACAATTTAAAGCCAATGGACTCTTTTTTTAAAGCTCTAAGGTTCCACATCTCCCCCTTCCCTGATGTTAAAAGTCCTTTCCCACTTATTTCTGGTCTGCAAATTGTGTTTCTTCTGGTTGAAATTGACAGACTTTGAGCAAGTTACTAAATTTCTACTGTTTCATTTTCTTCTAAACCTCTGCTTCTCAGTGTTCACATTTGTAAAATGAGGAGATTGGATTAGATAGTCTTTAAAATTTCTTCTACTTGTAAAATTCTATGATTCTACAAATCTAAGTCTTCATAATCAGATTACTAATAACAACTAGCATTTATACAGTGCTTAAAGGTTTGCATACGACCCTGGAAAATAGAATTTCAACAACAACTGGGACTTTCCAAAAAGCTAGAAAAATCATACTGCCTGGTTATTTAATCCGGAGTTCTTTTGGAATCAACATATCCCAAAGTAAAATTTTCTTCCTCTGGCCTTTTCCCTCTAACTCTCTTGCTAATCCAGTCTAATCCCACCACACTCCTATCTTTCCTTCTGCAGTCACACTTTTCACTATGCTTTCTGGAATCTCATGTCAATTGTTAATAAACTGAACTTTGTCCTAGACCTCTTTTCATAGTGTTCCATCTTCTCACAATAATTAATGATAATAATATCCAGAATTTATATAGCACTTTAAAGTTTATAAAGTGCTTAACATATTATTTCATTGGATCTTCATAACAACACTGTGAAGTAGGTACTATTAATATTCCCATTTTATAGATGAGGAGAATGAGGCTGAGAGCTTTTAAAAGTTACTTGCTCAGATTCACACAGTTAATAATTTTCCAGTGTATAATTCCACACTCAGAACTTCCTGCATCTGAGTCCAGCACCCTATGTTCTGTATCACTTAAATGTCTCATGGAAACTTGGCTTTCTTCGGAAGATACTATATGCTTGGTCATCCTTTCCAGTCCTGCTTGCTTCTTTTCTACCGTTCCACAATGCACAGGGACATATTTCTTCCTCATCACTACTATTTTCACATTTTTCTTCTGCTACCAGCACTCAGCAACGTCTCTTCTCAAGAAGTTTATGGCATTCCTAATTATTATCTGCCCTAGGCCCTTCATCTTCCATGCCTGTTTTACCTTCCCTTTTCTCTCTTCATGGCTTTGCCTCTATCATTGAACGGTTCAACTATATTGAGTGTTGACTATGAACAGTTCAACTATATTGAGTGTTGACTATGAACAGTTCAACTATATTGAGTGTTGACTATGCCTTTCCTATCTGTTGATGACCTGCTGACTCTCAACCCTAGATCATTACCATCATCTGCCTTTTCCATTTATATGTCTACACTGTTGAAAGCCACTGCAGCAAGCTGCTCCATCATGCTGATTCGATATCCTCTATAGATTCATTCATTATCTAATATTAGCTAGACTTTCACAAATGAATAGAAAAAAACTTTGATTCTTCTTTCATTGACTTTCTATCACACTACCCTCAGTAACTGATCCAAATCTTCTCCTCATAAGACCTATACTTCCCTTACCCTCTTCTATCTAAGTCAGTATCCTTGCTCCCTACTAGAGGCCATCTGGTATGACTTCCTTCTTTCCTTTTTCCATACCTCAAAATATCACTCCATCTTTATTTATTCTCTCCTTCCTTTATTCCTGTCTCTGAGAAAGGAGCAGCCCTTCTCTTTGCTGAGGCTAAATCTTCTAGATCCTTTCAAATCTCCTCCCGTAACTTATCACATCCTCTTATCTGTGAAATGCAGTTAGGTAGTATGGTCAATACTGGGGCTGGAATCAGGAAGACTCATCTTTATGAGTTTGAATCTGGCCTCAGACATTCACTAGTGTGACTCTGGGCAAGTCACTTAACCCTGTGTGCCTCAGTTAACTCATTTGTAAGTGAGATAGAGAAAGAAATGGCAAAGCACTCCAGTATCTTTGCCAAGAAAACCCCAGATTTGGTCACAAAGAGATGGACATGACTGAAATGACCTAATGACAACAAAATTTATCTGTAAACACTTACCCAACTATTAATTTCTCAGTTCTTGGCAATTGGTTTTTCAGTTCCCTACCACTCTGTTGGCACTGTCCTTTCCAAGGCTACAAATAATCTTTTAACTGGTAACTCTGATGGCCTAAAAAAGTAATCCTACAAATTGCTTCACATTTAAGATGAGGTTTTGGTTTCAGTTATCATTAAAAGTAAATGTATCCTATTTTAAGTTGTTCTGTCAATTGTATTTTGGGTCTTTTGGCTCCACTAACAGATCTTTTGTATGTAGGAAATAAATATCTGTCCCATATCTAATCAGTACTGTTCAATTAGGATCTTTGTACTTCCCTTTTGAAAAATCTAGACATGAGTGTGAGCTTTAAATAACTTGTCCCTAAGGTGCTAAGGTGGGGTTCTAATCCATCATAGATTGGGATAAAAGAGAGCCTACCCCCCTCTCTCTAATTGGGGCCCAGCTCTTCTAGAACTGAACCAAGCCCAGGCCACATGCATAGGCCCAGAGTATCTGGGTCCCTTAGGGACAGGGAATAGACAGTGTCACTGGCCCTTTTGGGTCAGGACCTATTCACTCTATTAGACAAAGATTATAAATGAAGATCTATTTAGTTTCTTTTTCATTTGTACTTTTACTTGGTATATTATATTACTGACAGGCCAAGGTCAAACTAAAGAAGTAATTTAATCAGGAATGAATATGAAATAGATGAGCATCAAATTGAATTTTTTTTTTACTGGATTAGTCATTCAGGCTGGGCACAATGATTTGATGAGCAAGCCTGTACATATATAGCTTCTGGCTACCTGTTAGGGCAAAAGAAACATGAAAATATATGCCTTTATCTCTGTAACATAATTCTGTGACTGGGGGGGGCGGGGTGAGGTAAACAATCTCTCAGAAAAATGTCCTTCATGCCAATACACATAAGTTGGCCCTTATAGCCAACTATACAGGCTTGAAAAGTAAACAAAATATTTTAAAGCCCTCACTTCAAGAAGCTTTCAATTCCTACCAAAAAAGCTAACTGTTGATCTCCTATTTGAAATTACATCTTTAAACAAGCTTTCAAAGGTCTCCAAACACCCACTGGGTAACTGTCAAAAAGGAAAGCCAGATCAGTCTACGCAAATGTTCGCTATGGTTATTATGTTGGCTCCTGGACTCCTGAATAGGCTCACTGTGCTAGCCATAGGTGAAAAGTTGCTGTGACCTACTGCAGTGCTTCTCGTCGCTCCAGTCGTCGCAATCGTTAAAGCCATTACACTGCAGCTTTCTGGGAAGGCAGGCTCCGCTGGCACACAGAAAGCTCTCGCCTCCTCCGCACAGCACTGAAGGAAGAGGGGAAGGAGAACAGGGAGTTAAGAGGGGTTCAGACTGTTTTCTAAAGTTAATCAAGAGTGGAAAAAAAACCAAAGCAGCCTTCCACCCCTACTTTTCAATGGACTTGGTGTTCAGACTGCTCTGATCCCGTAACCATCATTTTCCTTTGGCACGTTAAAACACCAACTAGCTAACTAACTAGGTATAACATAAATAGTTCTTGTCTTAGACAAGCAAGAGAAAATCCACAAACTGCTTTGCAGAGTAAGTACTTTCTGTAAGAGCATGAGAATGAGGCAACTTCTGGGGAAAAAATGCACCAAGGGAGACTAATTAGGAATTATTTAAAAGCGCAGGGAACCAACATACAAAAGTCTATTTCATGATGTAAGTGGATATGAAACAATAGTAAGAGTGAAATTAATCAATCACTAACTATAGCTATATCATCCACCCCTGATATTAAACATTCCTGGCTAGCCTCAGACAAAACGCCTCCTAACGGGTGAGTTATAAGGTGCTCATGCTTACGTGTGAGTGACCTTAGAGACAGGAGGCAACATAGCTTCTACCGTAGTAAGATAGATAAGATGGGAGTCACAAAGATTTGGATTCAAATCTCACCTTTGATAACTATGTCATGTTGAACCAGTTATGTCAAATCTCTGAGACTCATCAGGAAAATGACTACAATATGACCTGTAGTGTCTACCTCCAGGGTTTTATAGAAGGTTCAGTTTTGATAATCAAGTTAGCAAGCACGTCTTAAGCGACAACTGTGTACCAGGAACCTTGCTAAGCATGAGATACAGCTTTTATGAACTGCCAAGCACTTTACTAACCATGGGATACCAAGAAAGGCACAAAACAGTCCCTCCTCTTAAGGAGTTCACAGTCTAATGAGCGAGATAACAAGCAAAAAACTCTTTAGAAAGTAGATACATACTTACACATATGTGTGTATAGATTTATATTATTTGTACACAGATGTTTACATATATGCTTGCAATTATATATGTATGCAAATATATGTGCATATGTGTGTATGCATCTATGGAGTTCACAATTTATTGAGGGAGAAAACATGCAAGCAGTTGTTTAAAACAACATAGCTACACACATATATGTACACATATGTGTATACATTGTTTGTGCACCTGTTTACAACTATGTTTGCAATTGTGTATGTATATATGTGGAGTTCACAATTTAATTAAGGAGACAATATATGAACAAAAATGTTTAAACAAGATAAATATATAAGTATGTATATGTATGTAAATAAATACACATATGTTGAGAAGCTAGGTGGAACAGTGAAAAGAGAATGGGGCTTGGAATCAGGAAAATTCATCTTCCTGAGTTGAAACATGGGCCCAAAATACTAGCTGTGTGACTGTATGACCCTAGGCAATGTCCTTGTATGTCTCCGTTCTTCATATGCAAAATGAGCTGGAAAAGGAAATGGCAAACATTCCAGTATCTTCACCAAGAAAATTTCAAACAGGGTCATGAAGAGTCAGGTACAATTTAAAAAAAGAACGAACAACCTAACATGTATATGTATGTGTGCATATACACATATTTATGTGTGTATATATGTATGTGTGTGATATACATCCTATGTAATACATATATATACATAGTATGCCATATATTATATACCATTACATGTAATAGATATGGGAATAATTAGATAATCTCAGAGGAAAACACTAAAATTAAAGAGGAAAAGGAAAGGCTTCGTGCAGAAGGTTAAAGTCTGACTGAAACCTAAAGGAAGCCAGAAAAGCTAAGAGGTACAGATGAACTGGGAGAAAATTCCAAGCAAGAAGGCTAGCCAAGGGAAACTGTTTCTGTACCACACACAAACACACAAAATGCTTCTCAGACCTTAAACTATTACATAATTGTCAGCAATTATTATTAATATCCAGTCTCTCATTTTACCCTTGGGAGCTGGAGCTCCAGAAAGGAGTCCCACAGCTAGGCAGTTAGCTAAAAGCAGAATCCAGGTGACCTGACAACAGTCTTTCTTTTATGTCAGAGAGTCTCCTCAGAGCCTATTTCAGTAATGAGGAATGCAAAATGGAATTGAATAATCGGATTTTGCTCTCAGGTTGACTCCCTGACATGAATTTTTGCTGTTGGTGACACACATTCACTTTCAACTTCTAAAATCTCAACTTCCATTTTGATCATTACAATTTTATTTTCAGGATTTAAAGTGAAGGAAGACTACAGTGGAGGAGGGGGATTCTCTTTAAAAATCAGGCAAAAGAACAAAGCATAAATCAACAATAAAACATCATTAAGCAATCAAGGGGACAAGGTTTAAATATCAGCCTCCATATTATCCCAACAATAAAGACTGTCATTTATATTCTCTTCGAAGCAAAAGCCACTAAAGCAAGTGGCATAAAATGACCCCTCAATTCAGTTTAGAAGAAAGTAGGAAAGAACAAAATTGACCCCAGGCATAGCTCACCCAGGGAGTATGACTTTCATGGGGAGACTGTGGGACCCAGTTCGCAAAATCCCACCTTAATTAATTATGTTTGCATACTTGCAGCAAAGTTTCATTATTTCTACTGCTAAAGGACTATACTGTCATCACCCTCTAAATTTCAGTGCCCTAAGACAAATATTCCATCACTATGTCCTACTTATAGTTCTGTTTTCATCGATCCCAAACCTAGCAGTTCATGCTGTGGGAAATATGGGGTAGCTTGGATTCTAACTGCTTTTTTCTGGGTATTGCTCCCTAAGCATCAAGAACCCAGTGAGCATATACTTGATGAATGAGTAAAAAGTGGATATAGATCATTCCACCTATAATATTGTAAAAGGAAAAAATATAAACATGTATAATGTCTATGATGTTCCAGAATTACAGAACATTAGAGCCAAAAGGAACCTTAGAGTGAAAAGTCTACGGCCAATACAGACTCATTAATAATGCACTGCTGGCATAATTGAGGCTTTTATGTTCATTTTTATTCATAGTTTTTATTTTCAATTAAAAAATGCTTTTCTATTTCCTATCCCTTTGCATTGAGAAGGCAAGAAAGATGAAACCCATTATATAAATGAAGTCATATAAACATTAGCCTTGTTAGAGAGTGAGAGAAGATGAAGACAAGATAAAGAAGAAAAAGAAGGAAGGGAAGAAAGAAGAGAAAATAAATATGATTCAGTCTCTACTCAGAATGTATCAGTTCTCCATCTGAAGATTGATAGCATTTTTCATCGTAAGTCCTTTGAAAATGTCAATGAATCATTGTATCAAGCAGAGGTGCTCAGTCTTTCACATTTCATTACTGCTACAGCATTGCTATTACTATGCCAAATGTTCTGCTGGTTCTGCTCGCTTAATTTACGTCAGTTCATTTAAGTCTGCCCAAGTTTTTCATTTTATCATTTCTTACAGCACAATAGTATTCCATCATATTCATATACCATAACTTGTTCAGTTATGTTTAGTTTACTCTTAAACATCAGGTTTCTTAGGACACTATCTTATGCATCATTTTCATTATTTTAAAAAAAAGATCATTTTCATTCATACCACAATTGAAACAAAATTTTGAACAAAATACCTTTGGTCAAATATGGTAACCTTTGGGATACTGGTACATATGAGTTTTAAGAATTATCAGAGGGTAGAGCCAAGATGACAGAGTAGAAAGATGCATATACACTAGCTCTTCCCCCACAGCCCGTAAAATACCTGTAAAGAAAGACTCTCAACAAATTCTAGAGTAGCAGAAGCCACAGAACAACAGAGTGGAGGAGATTTCCAGCCCAGGGTGACCTGAAAGGCCTATGGGAAAGGTCTGTCACACCAGACACAGAACAGAGCCTAGCCCAGGGTTGGCCTTGTAGCACAGTTCCTGGAGGAGGACCTGAACAGGCCTTGGGGGCAGAATCTCTAGCAGCAGTAGTGGTGGTTTGCAGATCCCTCAATCCACAGGTGCCAAAGATCAGTGAGAGGGTTTTTTCAGCTGGCCAAGAAGGGAGTAGGTCTTCCCAAACATGCAAAATAAATATTCAATGGTCTCAGGCCATGGAAGAGTTCAAAAAAGATTTTGAAAATCAAGTAAGAGAGGTGGAAGAAAAATTGGGAAGACAAATGAGAGAGATGCAGGAAAATCATGAAAAGCAAGTCAACAATTTGCTAAAGGAGACCCAAAAAATGCTGAAGAAAACAACCCCTTTAAAAATAGGCTAACTCAATTGGCAAAAGAAGTTCAAAAAGCCAATAAGAAGAGTGTTTTAAAAAGCAGAATTAGTCAAATGGAAAAGGAGATTCAAAAGCTCATTGAAGAAAATAGCTCTTTAAAAATTAGAATGGAAAAGATAGAGCCTAATGACTTTATGAGAAACAAAGAAATCACAAAACAATACCAAAAGAATGAAAAAATGGAAGAGAATGTGAAATATCTCACTGGAAAAATAACTGACATGGAAAATAGATCCAGGAGAGACAATTTAAAAATTATGGGACTACCTGAAAGCCATGATCAAAAAAAGAGCCTAGACATCATCTTTCATGAAATTATCAAGAAAAACTGCCCTGAGATTCTAGAGCCAGAGGGCAAAATAAATATTGAAGGAATCCATTGATCACCGCCTGAAAGAGATCCAAAAAGAGAAACTCCTAGGAACATTGTGGCCAAATTCCAGAATTCCCAGGTCAAGGAGAAAATATTGCAAGCAGCTAGAAAGAAACAGTTCCAGCATTGTGGAAATACAATCAGGATAACACAAGATCTAGCAGCTTCTACATTAAGGGATCGAAGGGTGTGGAATAGGATATTCCAGAAGTCAAAGGAACTAGGACTCAAACCAAGAATCACCTACCCAGAAAAACTGAGTATAATACTTCAGGGGAAAATATGGTCTTTCAATGAAATAGAGGACTTTCAAGCATTCTTGATGAAAAGACCAGAGCTGAAAAGAAAATTTGACTTTCAAACACAAGAATGAGAAGAAGCATGAAAAAGTAAACAGCAAAGAGAAGTCATAAGAGACTTACCAAAGGTGAACTGTTTACATTCCTACATGGAAAGACAATATTTGTAACTCTTAAAACTTTTCAGTATCTGGATAGTTGGTGGGACCACACACACACACATACACACACACAGATACACACACATGTACATGTGTGCATGCACACACATACAGAGACAGAGAGCACAGAGTGAATTGAATAGGATGGGACCATATCTTAAAAGAAATTAAGGTAAATGGTGAGAGAGAAATGTAGTGGGAGGAGAGAGGGTGAAATGGAATGGGGTAAATTATCTCTCATTCAAGAGGCAAGCAGGAGACTTGTTAGTGGAGGGAAAAAGAGGAGAGCTGAGAAAAAAACATGAAGTTTACTCTCATCACATTCGACTGAAGGAAGGAATAAAATGCACACTCATTTTGGTATGAAAACCTATCTTACAATACAGAAAAGTGGGGGAGAAGGAGATAAGCAGGGTGGGGGGGATGATGGAAGGGAGGGCAATGGGAGAAGGGAGCAATTTGAAGTCAACACTCTTGGGGAGGGACAGGATCAAAAGACAGAATAGAAACAATGGGGGGCAGAATAGGATGGAGGGATATACAGTTAGTCTTACACAACACGACTATTATGGAAGTCATTTGCAAAACTACACAGATATGGCCTATATTGAATTGCCTGCCTTCCCAAAGGGAACGGGTGGGGAGGGAAGGATGGGGAGAATTTGGAACTCAAAGTTTTAGGAACAACTGTTGAGTATTGTTGTTGCTACTAGGAAATAAGAAATACAGTTAATGGGGAATAGAAAGTCATCTGGCCCTACAGGACAAAAGAGAAGATGGGGACAAGAGAAGGGAGGGATGATAGAAGAGAGGGCAGATTGGTGATTGGGGAAATTAGAATGCTCAGTGTATTGGGGTTGGGGGGAGGGGACAAATGGGGAGAGAATTGTAATGTGTAATTTTCATCACATTCCTCTGAAGCCAGTTGGCCATCACATTATTCTGAGTCCCAATACTGTATTTTGTGTGTGTGCCTACTCACCTTCACATTTTAATCTCTGGCAAGTTACCTAATTAATGCCTCATATACATTAGGTTTTCAATAACATTTTTTGACTTCTCAAACAATTTTACTTAATATATCACACAAACAGAAATGTAAGACTTTTCTAGTTATCAGCACTCAGTAGGGTCAATCTAAATTTAGCACAGTCAAATAGATATCTTCACTATGATACCACTCTTGATTTCATACTCTCCCAAAGGATCTTTGTGGACATATTTTCATTGAATGAGATTCAGTTTTAGTGATATAATTGGCAGAGCAAAATTACTCCAAAATGAAATGCTCTGGAAGCTTGACTAGTCACGGAGTTCAATTTATTCCTTGAAACTATGCCAAACTTTATGTTACACTGAAACTAGCTTCCTAAAAGTATTTCCTAAAGTTGGGATGTACCATGTGGTATTTCTATAAATACTACTTACTTACTAAAAAGGTGAGTGATCAAGATTAAGCTTCTAAAGGGAAATACTTGGCTAGTTCTAATATTAATCGAGAAATGAGGGGGGGCGGAGCCAAGATGGCGGAGTAGAAGGACGCACGTTTACGAGCTCCGAAACCAAAGCCCATGGAATTGGTGTAGAAAGAGTCCCCCATAGATTCTGGGTGAGTGCAAGGTGTGCAGAGGCAGAGTGGAGGAGATTTCCGTCCCAGGAAGCCCTCAAGACCCATCCCCAGGGTCCGGCGCGCCCCGGAGAGTAAACCCGACCCCCAGCGCTGCCCTGGCCGAGGCCTCAGAGAAGCGGATCGGAGCAGGCTTCAGAGACGGAAGCTGAAGCAGCCGGGAAAGTCCCTCCGCCCACAGAAGCAGGTCAGTGAGAGAGGCCGGGCTGAAGGAGAGGGGAAGCAGGGTGTCTGTGACTCGGGCCCCCTCGGGAGGAAGCGGCGGCGGCAGGGACGGGGGCAGGAAGCGGTGGCGGCAGAGGCGTGGGCTGGGGCTGAGGCGGCAGCGGCCCGGGACTCAGGAATCCCCCAGCTGCAGGCGGGATCTTCATTACGGAAGATTCCCGCATAAAACCTGACGGAGCTGAGCCTGGGAAACGGCCCTGCCCCCAGCCCGCTCTGTTGCTGAAGACTTCTGCTCGGGACCCCCAAGGGAGCTGAGATTGGGAGGCGGGCCCCCCACCCCGCCCCCACCCGCTCCATTCTTGAGAGTCTCTGCATAAAGCCCCCCCCCCCCCCTCCGAGGGATCAGAGTCTCGGAGACAGCCCTGGCCCCGCCCCAGCACCTGAACTAAAGCTCACTGATTGACAGCCAGCAGGAGGAAAGCCCATTTAAATCTCAGAGGCCAAGCACTAGATCCAGGCGGGGGTGGAAAGGAATCTCAGAAGTCAAGTAACTGGCTGGGAAAATGCCTAGAAAGGGGAAGAAAAATAAGACTTTAGAGAGTTTTTTCCAACAAATGCAAATGATCCCAACCTTCGGATCTGATGGGGAGGACGAGAACGTATTTTTCCCATCAGGGAAAGATGTGGAGGGCGGGGCCTCAGTACCCCAGACACCCCAGGGGGGTGTTGGGTGGGCTCAGGCCTTGGAAGAGCTTAAAAAGGATTTTGAAAAGCAAGTTAGACAGGTGGAGGAAAGACTGGGAAAAGAAATGACAAAGATGCAAGAAGAGTATGAAAAAAAGGTCAATATCTTGGTAAAGGAGACCCAAAAAAATGCTGAGGAAATTAACACCTTGAAAAATAGGCTCACTCAATTGGCAAAAGAGGTTCAAAAAGCCAATGAGGAGAAGAATGCATTCAAAAGCAAAATGAGCCAAATGGAAAAAGAGGCTCAAAAGCTCACTGAATTTAATAGTTCTCTCAAAATTAGAATGGAACAGATGGAGTCTAATGATTTTATGAGAAACCAAGAAATCACCAAACAAAACCAAAAGAACAATAAAATGGAAGAGAATGTGAAATATCTCATGGGAAAAACAACTGACCTGGAAAATAGATCAAGGAGAGACAACTTAAAAATTATGGGACTACCTGAAAGCCATGATCAAAAAAAGAGCCTAGACATCGTCTTGCATGAAATTATCAAGGAAAACTGCCCTGACATTCTAGAACCAGAGGGCAAAATAAGTATTGAAAGAATCCATCGATCACCACCTGAAAGAGATCCAAAAAGAGAAACTCCTAGGAACATTGTGGCCAAATTCCAGAACTCCCAGCTCAAGGAAAAAATCTTGCAAGCAGCCAGAAACAAACAATTCCAGTACTGTGGTAATACAATCAGGATAACCCAAGATCTAGCAGCTTCTACATTAAGGGATCGAAGGGCGTGGAATAGGATATTCCAGAAGGCAAAGGAACTAGGACTCAAACCAAGAATCACCTACCCGGCTAAACTGAGTATAATATTTCAAGGGAAAATATGGTCTTTCAATGAAACAGAGGACTTTCAATCATTCTTGATGAAAAAACCAGAGCTGAAAAGAAAATTTGACTTTCAAACACAAGACTGAGAGGAAGCATGCAAAAGTAAATAGCAAGGAGAAGTATTAAGGGACTTACCAGAAATGAACTGTTTGCATTCATACATGGAAGGACAATATTTCTAACTCTTAAAACTTTTCAGTATCTGGGTGGTTGGTGGGACCACACATACACATGTACACGCATGCACACACATACACACATGCATTCACATGCAGAGACAGAGAGCACAGATTGAACTGAATAGGATGGGACCATACCTTAAAAGGAATTAAGGTAAATGATGAGAGAGAAATGTAGTGAGAGGAAAGAGGGAGAAATGGAAGGGGGTAACTATATGTCATTTAAGAGGCAAGTAGGAGATGTTTTTAAGGGAAGGAAAAAGAGGAGAGCTGAAGAAAAAAAAAAAACAAACAAACAAACAAACAAACAAAAGTTTACCCTCATCACATTTGACTAAACGAAGGAGTGAAATGCACACTCATTTTGATATGAAAACCTATCTTACAGTATAAGAAAGCGGGGGAGAAGGAGATATTGGGGGGGGATGATGGAAGGGAGGGCAAAGGGAGGAGGGAGTAATTGAAAGTCAACACTTGGGGAGGGACAGGATCAAAGAGAAACAATGAGGGGCAGGTGAGGAGGGATGGCAATTCAGTTAGTCTTACACAACACGACTATCAGGAAGGTCATTTGCAAAGCTACACAGATATGGCCTATAATGAATTGCCTGCCGTACCAAAGGGAATGGGTGGGGAGGGAGGGATGGGGAGAATTTGGAACTCAAAGTTTTAGGAACAATTGTTTAGTATTGCTGTTGCAACTAGGAAAGAAGACATACAGTTAATGAGGAATAGAAAGTCATCTGGCCCTACAGGAGAAAAGAGAAGATAGAGACAAGGGAAGGGAGGGATGACAGAAGAGAGGACAGATTGGAGATAGGGAAAATTAGATTGCTTGGGGTATTGGGGTGGGGGGAGGGGAGAAAAAGGGAGAAAATTTGGAACCCAAAAATTTGTGAAAATGAATGTAAAATAAATAAATAAATAAATAAAAAAAAAAAAAAAAAATAAAAAAAAAAAAAAAAAAAAAAAAAAAAAGAGAAATGACCTGAAATTGCTAAATGAGAAAACAGCAAACAGTCTTTAGAAAGATACAAAGCACTTCCAGGAAATAAGTGTCAATGTCTAGCATTTAAAGAATGACTACTGAACAGAAGAGAATTTGTTTTCTTAAGTCTTGTATAACAGACATTAAATCTAATTAGGCAGAATACAAGGCAGACCTGTGTGTCTCCAATGTCAGAAATAGGTTACCAAAGCTTTAAATAACCTAATTTTTAAAAATATGGCCCAATATAATTTAATTTAACAAATGTTAACAAAACTTCAAAACAAAGACCACAAAACTAAAAAGATATGGGAACATACAACCTCATGGTTTGATGTCTTACTAACCCCAAGGACTCCCATCTGGGAAAGTAAATTCATTAAAAATTGAACAGGACATATGGACTGATACTTATAGCTTCCTACTAAGTCATGCAATAAAATAAGTCCAAACCCTAAATAAAAAGGTGAATTAAAGATTTCATCCCTACTAGGCTAGCTCTAAGACAGAAAAATAGCATCTGGCTATCTCAGGCAATCCCCCAAAGCACATGATCCTAAGACCTTTATAGTATTTTCAAGATGTTCTTAAGGATGCGGAATAACAAAATATGTTTAAGACAATTAGCAAGTATTGTCAGCTAAACACATGTTTTACATTCTTCTCCAAATTGTCCTCATATGTTTCCAAATGACATTTTACAGCCACTAGGATTCATAAAAAGCTAACAGTTCTTCAACATTAAATGGGATATTTTGACAGATTTCAAAGAGTATGTTTGATGTAAAATACCTGAATTCATTCAAAACTAATGAAAATAGAGGATATTTTATACATGTTAAGATTTGGAAAGGAAATTAAAGGCCACGCGTACACTTAGAGCTGTATCTGGAAAAGTCATAGGTGTGGGGAGTGGGGTAGGGAGGGTTAATGTTTTCATAAAAACTACGAACCAGTCCTAACATACACAACAAAGTTTAAGAACAAAATACACACACACACACTCTCAATTTTTTTTGGTAAGGTGATCTAAATTGAACCAAGCTAAAGACACACAAAAAAATGTGTTTGTGAAGACAAACTCAATCCTATTATCCACTCACCCCACAGATTTCATTTTTTTTTTTTTTGTTCAATTGTTTCAGTCACGTCCAGCCCTTCCTAACTCTATTCAGGGTCTTCTTGGCAAAGATACTGAAGTGGTTCACCACTTCCTTCTCCAGCTTATTTTATAAATGAAGAAACTGAGGCAAGCAGGGTTAAGTGACTTGCCCAGGACCAGCCAGCTACTAAGTATCTGAGGCTGGATTGGCACTCAGGTGTTCCTGACTCCAGGTCCAGACTGCCTATCCACTGTGTCACCTAGCTGCCCCTTCTTCCATTTGTACCTTATACATCTTATATGTACCCTATCTTGTATGTGTCTTGTCATTTACCAGCTGTTTCCCCATTAAAATGTGAGTTCCTAGTGGACAGAGATTGTCTTTGATTTTGTCTTTCTTTGTATTCTCAACACTTAGCCTTGTGCCTGGCTCATAATAAATCCTTCATAAATCCTTGTTCCTGACTTGAGTCGACTATCACGTCTTTCAGGGTCAGGGATCTTTCTGTTCTTTGTTGTTGTATTTCCAGTGCCTAGCACAGTAAAGGCCCTGAGTAAATCCCAGCTAAATGATTGAATATCTATACATATGGTTAAACTGTCCGTGCTTTTGTCACATTACACGATTTGGGTACCAAAAACACAGTTTCTTTTATCTGACTATTGCTTACAATTATTTTTCTAAGTGCCTAAGGACACACGCACAAAAAAAAAAAAAAACCCAAACAAACAAAAAAAATCTATTGCACCCAAAATTCAATTTTAGCTGTTTCCACTCCCTGGCACCGCTGTGGAAGGCATCAGGAGCAGCAGCATTGGAAGTGGTCCAGTGCATTGGATTTACAGAGAGCAGCAGCAAGTGGCTTGCCTCACATGGCCAGGAATACACATATGCCCGAATAAAGCTGAGGGAAGTAAATTGAGAAACATTTTGTCATAGTTAGGCACCTGCTGTTTACTTCCTCCATATGAGAGCCCTGTGACTTGATTCTGGACCAGACCAGACAGTGGAGCGATCCTGCTTCTGTCCTAGGGATCCCACTTTGTCCTCTAGCCTGTCACCTAGGTAAACATCCCATTTATAAACTCCAGATTATCACACCCCATTCTGCTGGGGAACTTCTTGGCTCAGGCATTCTCCTGTCTCGGCAGGGCCAAAAGATTCAGCAAAAAATAAGGGCTTCTAGTGGTGGGGAACCTCTGGACGAGGAGTTCTGGCCAAAATAATATCAGCACTCTCCATTTTGCATTCTTAGTGTTCAATATAGCCTATGAAGCTTACCTTCTACCGGTGGGGAGGTGAGAAACCTAACACAGACACAGACAAGAATAATATGAGACAATCTGAGGAAAGTGAAAGAACAGTTGGGGGCAGGGGTGTTGAAACAGAGGTGAAGGCAGGTATTGGGGAAGGCTTCACAGAAGAGGTTGTACCTAAGCTAAGCCTTGAAGGAAATAATCATTCTGCAAGAAAGAAATGAGAAAGGAGTTCATTCTGGGGGAACATGCCCTCATTCAAATTCAACTTGAAACCACTGTAGAAACAACTTTGTCATCTAAAGTGTTCCTACAATGAATATTTATTCTACAGTGAAAAGTTAATTGCCTTTGTTTTTTATTTATGGTTTTAAACTGTTGTTTGCACTCATTTTTTAATACATGAATTAAATTGATCGTATATTTTAGACCTAACTACAAACTGCATCATTGCTAGCTGCTAACTTAAGGGGAAAAAACCAATATGAATGTTCTTTTTGTGATCACATGTACTATGAATCTTGGACATCATAAACTTGGAAGAACTGATACCACAAAGCAGTTCAAAAGGCAACAGAAGGAGACTGTGTTATATTACCAGTGATGAAGTGTTGCTGAGTGGGGCACCCGCGTGCACACACACCACTAACAAATTCATAACTCCACCGAAGTTATCAAAGTCAAGTAAGATCAGATGTTGAGAATTATAGAAACTGTAAGGCCTTAGTGTCAGGCTGGGAGGCGGAAGACGTACTTTTTGCAACAAAGACTTTATAGTTATTCTTCTCTAAAAGAAGGCCTTTGGTGGGAAGAAAGGAAGAGGTGAGCAAAGAGAACAAGAAGGGGGCGCAAAACAGCTTCTGTTATTCCTTGGTTGGACTGCTTAAAATACTTAGAAAAAGACTTCCTAAAACAGCCAGTCACTGAGTTAAATCACATCAACAAGCATGTAGTTGCTAGGAATAAAAATGTAAGCAAATAGAAAGGCAAATGCCACCCTCAAATGAGATATGTGTGATGGCTTAGGACGATGCTGAGTATACAATAAGTATTTGATAAATGCTTATGTCTTTTCCCTTCCCTCAAGGAGTTCACATTCTAACAGAGGAAGACTATACATAAGAGGAAATTGAAAGCAGCATCTGAGAGTCTGGCTTTGTAGAAAACTCCAGATAGAAAGGGGAAGTTCAACAGAGACAAAAAAGGAATAGGCATGGCTGGCCTGGGCCTTTCTCAAAATGGAGGTTCTGAGAGTAGGGATCATCTTCCATGGTGAAAAGGATACTGGGATATGGCAGAGAAGTCAAAAGTTGGGAGCAGAAGAGGAGTGAAGGGTTGCGAATAGAATGACCAAAGGTTGCTTGGCTTGTAGTCAGAGATATAGCAAGAGTAGACTAATAATATTCCAAGATAATTTCTATGACCAGTGCATTACCCTATAAGCAAGCTTCAAGAATTTCTTGCCAGAACCAGATTTTCAGTAGTTTACTCACAGAGTATGAGAGAATGTAGTATAATGTAAATAGGGTTTGACTTGAGCATAGATTCTGTCTCTTCCTACCTGTGTGACCTTGGGTGAGCCCTGTAAGAACCTTGCTTCTTTCACTGTAAAATGAGGATATTTATATCACCTCAAAGAATTGTCTTGAGGATCAAATACTACAGTGCTTTATAACTGGAAAATGCAAGATGTGAAGAAAAGATATGAGGGGTTGGTGTACCCAGAGGATAAGGGACGAAATTCACCTTAGGAAAACCACCTCTGTATTCATACTATCTCATAGAAAAATGTTGGTGGTAAAGGAAGCTCTAAGGTCTTCTGGTGTAACCTGCTCATGTTACAGACAAAGAAACTGAGTCCTAGAGAAATTGTGACTTACTCAAGGTCACACAATGAATCAATGGCAAGGCTGGGTCTAGAACACAGATCTAACTCCCAATCCAGAGTTTTTTTCATTACATCAGTACTGGCAAAAGAATTAAGGACGCATAGATGAATACATCATGCACACAAAGAAAAAAATCAAATAAGGGCCATCTAAAATCTTTGCTAAATATTACCAATTTATTAATAATGATTGAGCAATCAGTATCTTCAGGAGAGATAATGAAAGAGATCCATGTGGAGATGGGGAATTGAATGGCAAACTCAGACTTTAAAAGATAAAAAAACCAGGAACCTGAGGATGAATATGACAGACAGACAGAAACAGAGAAAAAGAGATATAGGAAGATAGAGACACACAGAGAACAGCCCTATAAGAATTGTGGAGTGCTAAAATCTAGAAAGATTCAAGGATGGCAATTAATGTTAGGGATAATAAAATGGTTACTGGAGCGTGGTGTGTGTGTGTGTGTGTGTGTGTGTGTGTGTGTGTGTGTGTGTGTGTGTGTATGTGAAAACAAAATGGAATGGGTAAGAGAAGGATCAAAGAAAAGAAGGGATCAATTATTATAATGGATGATGATAAGAAAGGAGAAATATTTAACTTATTTTGCTATTCTTTTACAAGGGTTTACTCTTTGGATTAGTAAGGGGAGACAGAAAAAATGGTTTGTAGGAAGTAGAGACTCAAAATAAATGAAGAAAACAGGTATCACTGAGCAAATTTCAATGAATTCAATATCCAGGTTCAGATGAGTTATATTCTGGCAGACTTTTTAAAGGACTAGAAAATGTAATTGCTGAGCCATTCAAAATGCTGTTCCCATTCAAGTTATGCTAGTTTTTGCTTAAAAGATACTGAGACCATCCTTGAGACTACTAGTTCATGCTGGTGACAAAACTTCCTGATCTCCTGAGTACAAAACAGTCCCAAAGAGCTCCAAGTCCTCTCTCTGATGCCTGGTTGGTGGAAAATTGTGAGTAACTGAGACTGTTTGGAAGATCTTGGAGAAAAAGAGAGGCACTGCAGAAATGGGAAAGGGAACATGTGCCAATTTGAAAAAACAAAATAAAAATAAAAGAAAGAGAATTTCCTTGGCAAGCTATATAGAACAGTGAGCTTAACTTCTGTTCTGGGCAAAATTCTAGAACACATGGGATGATTTGTGAGCACTTAGCCAGGGAAATAGTGATCATTATAAACCAGCATGGTTTCATCAAGAACACGTCATGTCAGACTAATCTAATTTCCTTTTTTTTTTTTGACAGAGTTACTAGACTGGTAGATCAGGGGAATAGAGCAGACATACTACATTTGATTTCAGCAAAGTATTTGATGACATCTCTCTCATGCTATGTAAATAAGTTGGAGGGATATGGGCTAGTAAAGTAGATTGAAATTGGGATGACTGTAACCAAGGAGAAGTCACTAGAATACTGACTAGAAGAATTAATCAATAAGCATTTATTAAGCACCCAGTGTGTTGCAAGCACTGGGCTAGACACTGGAAGATACAAAGACAAAAATGCAAGTTCCTGCTCTGAAGAAGCTTCAGTTCAACTGCATGAGAATAACCAGAAACATGGATAAATAAAGAGAAAACCTTTACAAAGTAAATTCAGGGAGCAGAACCAACTAGAAGCAAAGACCAGAAAAGGCTTCCTGTCGGCGGTGGCATTGGAACTGAGTTTTCAATGATTCTAAGAAGTGAAATTAAGGAGGGAATGCATTCCAGGCATGGAGGAAAACCTGGGAAAAGTCACCAAGACAGGATATGGAGTGTCACGTACAATTTACATCAA
Source organism: Bettongia penicillata ogilbyi (assembly GCA_023548195.1). NCBI lineage: Eukaryota > Metazoa > Chordata > Mammalia > Diprotodontia > Potoroidae > Bettongia > Bettongia penicillata. Next base: position 34,162,145 of record JAJHZJ010000470.1, on the reverse strand, counting down.
GTACTCTGGTTGGGCTGAAATAACATCTGGGAGAATATATAAATGAGTAAAAAAGCATTTATTAAGCACTTACTATGTGCCAAACGCTATGTTAAATGCTAGGAATACAAATAGAAAAACCATACAGTCATCCCCACTCCCAAGAAGCTCCTGCTTTAACCAGAGGAGACAATACATAGAAAAAAGTGCAGCCATGGGGCAGATAAAAAGTCCCAGATGTCCAAAGGGTATGGTGGGGGGCCAGAGACCTAGAGATCCTTCGATTACACAAGTGGACCACAGGGTAAAGACGCAGGCCACATTGGATAGACCTGGATGAGATGAGTAGCAGATCAGATAGTGAGATTTTATTCTCCATCTCACTGGATGGAAAAGAGTAGTAGATTCCCATCTCACACAAGACATATGAGCAGTCTAGTCATCCAAGTGAAGAGGGAAAGGTAGGGGGGGAGTACACCCCCACATGCAATGAAGGGCCATGCTAGATGGGTTCTGAGATAGCCTGGGCGGGGGATGAGAAAGCAAGAGAAGGTAGAGTGCATGGTGGTAGCAGACCTAGCTGCTACAAGGCTGTCCAGGATGAAATGCAGGAGAAATTTTAAACCCATCAAGGTGAACTGGAGCCAAATTATAAGGGATTCATATATGAAACAGAGCAGGGAGTCAGTGTAATGTGAGGATGAAAATGACAGTCAGACCAGTTCTTTAGGAACATCAATTGAATACTTCGTGGAAGATCAATTGGAATGAGGTGAGACTAGAGGCAGGGAGAACCCAACAGGCTATCTCTTTTGGTAATTCAGGTGAAAGATATGAAGAACTGAACAGACGTTGAAGGCAAAAGAAGGGGACGTGTGTGAAAGCCATTGTTGAGATATAACTGACAAGATTGGAAACTGGCTGGTTGGATATGGGGTGCAGGAGAGAAGAAGGAGTCACACAACTGGGTGACCTGGGTAACTAGAAGAACGGTGATGACCTCAACAAAGTAAGAAAGTTGGGAGAAGAAAGAAGTTTGGAGGGAAAAAATGAAGACCTTGATTTGAACATCAGTTTTGCCACCTGCTCCCTGTGAAACTTTTGTCAAGTCTGTGAGCTATTCAGGGCCTCATTTTCCTCATCTGTAAAATGGGAGGAAGGGGTTTGACTAGATTGCCTTTAAAGTCCCTTCCAACTTTAAATCCTTTGACACTGAACACAGCCAGGATACAAAAAGACCAGCAGCTAGGTGGTACAGAGTGAATAGAGCTCAGGCCCTGGAGTCAGGAGGACCGGAATGCAAATTTAGTCTTAAAACACTTTCCAGCCATGTGATCCTGGGAAAGTCACTTACCCTGGTTTGCCTCAGTTTCCTCATTTGTAAAATGAGCTGGAGAAGGAAATGGCAAACTACTCCAGTATCTTTACCAATAGAACTGCAAATGAGATCATGAAGAGTCAGATATGACTGAAACAAATCGACACAAAACAAAAAGATCCTGACAGATTAGAAGGCTGGACCAAATCTAAAAACATGAAATCTAACAGAAATAAATGTAAAGTCCTACATTGCATCATTTGAATATTGGTAGAAGGGATTCTTCAACACATATAGATGGTACTAGATGGCTTTTGATGTCCCTTCCAACACTTGGATTCTTCTGTTATCCAATTTCTAATAACACCTTGATCTGTTACCACCCCCAGCTTATTTTTTTTTTACCCACAGAAAGATGGCCTCTAACTCAATATAATTTCCCAGGGCCAAAAAATATATTTTCTTTTTGGATGGATCAGTGTCCTGGTTCTGGTTTCCTGGATAGTGTAAAGGCTCACTAAGACACTAAAAGCTCAAATAAATTATTCTATTAATTATATTCAATAACTTCCAGTTAAAAGAAGTCCACAGGAAGTCAAAAGCAAATAAGTCCCTAGCCAAGAAGTCCTCTGGGGCCTTAGTAGCTCCCCACCAGAGTCCTAAAACTGTTTCTATCCTCTTTGCCCTGCACACCTGGGTACCGCAGCCATTTGCCTGGGGGAAAGTCAATTCCAGTGGTCCCTGTTCTACTCCACAAAGTCTTAGCTCACAACAACTCAGTTAGCATGGAAGGTTAACTCAACCTACCCACAAAAACCCATCCCTGCCCTTTTGATTTTCAAAGGACATCATCTTTGCAGCAAAGCCAAGGGGTGCCCTCAATCTATGCGACCTTTACAATTCACACTTGGAGAAAAAAAAAACTCTGACCAGAACACCTAAATTTACTTTTACAGTAATATATCATGGGCAGTTGGGGAGGAAGAGTTAGATTTGGCATTATAGAACTTGAGGATCCATCCTGGCTCTGTCATTTACAACAGGGAAGGGGGAAAGCATTTGATAAGGGCCTACTCTATATGCCAGGTACTGCACTAAGCACTTTATAAATAATATTTAATTTGATCTTCACAAAAGCCTTGGGAGGTAGGTGCTATTACTGTCATCCCCATTCTATAGTTAAGGAAACTGAAATGGATAGAAGCTAAGTGATTTACCCAGGGTCACACAGCTATTAAGAATCTAAGCTAGGATTCCAACTCAGGTCTTCCTGACTCCAAATGTAGAACTCTATTCACTGCACCACCTAATGGTTTGAGCTGTGCATGACCTTAAAAAAATTATTAAAATACCTAGTTCCAAAAGATTCGTGATGGAAAATGCTGTCCACATCCAAAGAAAGAACTGATGGAGTCTAAATGCAGATCAAAGCATACTATTTTCACCTTCGGGTTTTTTATGGTTTTTTTTCTTTTGTTCTCTTTCTTCTTTTATCACATGACTAATATGGAAATGTTTTACATAATTGAACATATACAACCCATATCAAACTGCTTACCATCTTAGGGAAGGGGAAGGAAAGGAGGGAGAAAATTTGAAATTCAACATTTTTTAAAAATGAGTAATGAAAATTGTCTTTACATGTCATTGGAAAAAAATATTATTTAAAAAAAACACAACATACTTGGACCTGAGTATTCTCATCTGTAAAATGAAGAAATTGGGCTAACTTGTCTCTAAGTTCCCTTCCAAAACTACATTTTTGATCCAGCAACCCAAACCTTCAAGCTCAAAATGAACTAGCAAAGCGAAAAGATCACCCCAAAAAACTAACAGCCTTAGTCTGAATCAAGAGCAAATCCACAGTTAAGCAATATTCCCTCCATCCTCCATTCTGGTCTGACCATATCTGTGGTACTGTATTGGCGCCAATTTGGGGCACCACATTTTAAGAAGGACAGTGACAAACAAGAGTACCATCAAAGGAATATGCATGATTGGAAACCATACCATGAAAAAACAGGATATTTATCCTGAAGAATAAAAAACATTTGGGGGTGACAAGTTACCAGTCTTCAAATATTTGAAGGATTGTCATGTAAAAGTACTTGACGCAGAGGGCATAAGGTATCCAGGCTACCGAAAGGCAGATTTCAGTCACATTACATGAGAGGAAACTTTCTAGCAATTAGCACTATCTAAAGTAGAATGGTTTGATTTGGGAGGAAACAGTAACTGTTTATGGAGAACTTTAAACTTTGCAAAATGTTGCACATCCATTCCATTATATGAGCCTCATAAACGCCTTGCAATGTAGCTACTATGTGTATTGTAATTCTCATTTTAAAGGTTAGGAAACTGACAGAGAGGTTCAGCCAACTGCTCACTGTCACACAGTAAATTTCAGAGGTAGATCTGAACTTGTCTTCCTAACTTCAAGTCTGTGGTGTTACCCATGATGCCATAAAACCAAAATTACTCAAGTAGAGATGGGGTGACCATTTATCTGGGATGGTATAGATAGCATTCCTGTTCAGATAAAGTCTGAATTGGATAACCTTTAATGTCTCCTCTGAAATGCTATTATTAATTTTGTAGATATATTCTCTACTTTTCTTTGGCTTACACAAACAGAATAAAATAGTTATTTTTTTCTTGAGGATGTAGATTTTTTTTTTTTACCATTAAATCACTTGTGCCCTATTAAATGACACATAGTGGTGGAACAAGGAAGTCCTTGAACTCTGTTTCTCCCATGTTCTCAGCACTACGACTCTCATTGCATTCTTTCATAAAATCTTTCCATATATCCCTAGCTACTATTCTTGCATTTATTACAAAAATTACACAAGCTGAACTGAAAAACCCATCTAAAATGTAACCAAATACAAGCAAGCTATAATTAACATAAGTCCCAGGGTGTACAGGAAAATTTGCTCAAGTTGGGAGGTTGGGAAATTACAAAAGCAATAATTTAAAAAAAAAAAACCCAGCTGAAATTCTTCTAATATTTTGAAGATCACTAACTTTCAAGCTTATTGAACAAAAAATAGGAATATTATACTTTATTAAGAAAAGGAGGTAACATTACTAAGCTCTAAAAATATTCATTTGTGATGGTGTTAAACTTAAATGTCTCTGTAAGTACTTTGTTGCAGCCTAGTACCCATTTTCTACACCCAAATCAGAATCCTGGTTTATTTTCAAAGGTTCTAGTTCTGGCATGAAGAAATCTTCTGCATGTATCAGAACAGAAAGGGAATTCTAGTGCCTAACGTATCTATTTATTCATTCACAAACTATTCAGAAGCTGCAGGGAAGAAGGGCCTGACCACAGGAAATGTGTGCCCAGGTTTATGTAAAGTGTTTTGCAAGCTTTGAATATTCACTGTATAAATCAGAGAAGACAATGAGGAAGGAGATGATGCTGATAATGATTCCAAAAGAGAATTGATGTGGGGTAGGCACAACTAAGGGCAAAGTAAGTAGTCACTTGTGTAATTTGGTCATGAGGAAAGAGGAACCAACACATGGTGGTTCATTTTCAGGAGTTTCAGTAGCCAGAGTACTACTATTTTCTTCACTTTTTTACTATTGTGTGTCCTTGAGAGGAATGGCCTCCCTCCGTCTTGACTCCCCGCCCTCCAAGATAACATCCAAAGGATCTAAAAAGGATGCTTCTAGAGGTTCTGTCATCAAATAACACTGGGAGAAACACCACTGAAGTCTGAGCTAGAAAATGCCAAAACACCCATCTCTATGTTGGACCATTTATGACACAGGCCCCATTGGCCTCAATTATAATGATGAGAATTAACTTGAGTTCAGTTCCTAGAAAAGGCTGGTTTATTTTTTTTTTTGTTTTGCTAAGTCCTCAGGTAAATCTTAATGGAAATTATCCATTATATCAATAATGGAAGTTATTTTGAGACATCAACCCATTAGACATTCAATAGAACTAATTCCCATTGCTAAAAATGGAATGAAGTGCTGAGAGATGAGAAAACCAGAAAGTCTTGTTTGACACAATTTCTCACCTTTTGTTTCAAGGCATTTGGATGTTTCTGTCTATAAGCTTCTTAAACTCAATCAACTGCAGGACTTTGTCAGTTCTCCACCTACATCCCTCTCAATGCATTTCAGTCACAGGCATTGTCCTAGACCAGGATCTTATCACCTCTTGCCTGGACCATACATTACAATGGACTCTTAATTGGTTTCCTGCCTCCATCCTCTACCCAAATGCCACAGTCATTTTTCTAAAGGGCAGAGCTATCAATGTCATCTCCCTAATCAAACTCTAGGGATTTTCAATTAACTCTACAGTCAAATACAAACTCTTTAGGATTAAAAGCCTTTTACAATCTAGTTTCAATTACTATATTTCACTGCATAATCCTCACAGATTTTGTGCTGAAATTTTTACACTAAGTGGGGTGCCCCCATCATGTGAAGCTTTTTTTCTAAATTGTGCCAGTGTTACTTAAAATCATTTATTATTAAACTATCCTTCATGAAAAATTAGGGTACATGGACTCCATGTGAATATACATTAAAATTGAATACTGACAATGCAGGTGTGCTGAGAATTCTAGACTTGAGGCTCACAGTGCATATCTACATGCCACTGATGAATACATTGCTGCTCTGTTTACCTTTTAGTGGCATGATGAACAGAATTATACTATATGATTATTACTCGATGAAAGGTTACAAACCAATTTTGGATCGAAAAAACAGGGTGCTATGATTATGCAGTGAAATATGGTACTTTTGGAGCCTTATTATTCCCCTTCATATACTCTACAGTTCAGTTAAATTGCCTTTCTTCAGTCAGTCAAATGGCATTTATTAAACGTTTACTATGTGCCAAGCATAAGTACTAAGACCTTAAGATACAAAGAAAGGCAAAATATGGCATAGTTAATGAAAGTGAAAACATGCAAACTATGTAATACAAAACATACAGTGTAAAAGGGAAGTAATCTCAAAGATAAGATATTTGCAATAGAGGCAAGAAAAAAGAAGGTGAGAAATGGAGGGAGAATAAGAAAAAGAGAGAGAAAGGGAAGACAGGACTTGTACCAAGTCTTAAAGGAAGTAGGGAGGTAGGAATAAAGAGGGAAAGCATTCCAGGCATGGAGACAGTCACTAAAATTCATAGTCAGGCATTCAAATCTCTGTACAACCTGGCCCCATTCTTTTTCTTATGGACTGAGTCAGGTTACATAGCATCCTGTGTGAGGAACAGTAAGTAGGTAAGTGTCATTTTATCGTAGAATACATGCTGGAAAGGTTGGAAGGGGCCAAGTTAAGAAGAGCTTTAAAAAAACAAAGAAGTTCGTATTTTATCCTAGAAGTGATAAGAAACCAGTGTAGTTTACTAAAGTAGTGGGGTAAGATAGCAGCCCTTCACTTTAGGAAACGTCCTTTGGTAGATGGCTGCTATTGTAATGGTGTTGCATGAGGTCATGCGGGTCTACACCAGGGTAACAGCTTTGGGAATAGAGGACAGACATACAGGATAAAAGTTGGAAAGGTAGAAATGACAGGATATGGCAAAATATTGGATACATCAGCTAGGAATAATTAATGATAATAATAATTTGCTTTAAGGTTTGTAAAGTATTTTTAAAATATTATCTCATTTTATAATCACAGGTCTAGGAAGCAGGTACAATTATCCCCATTATGTACATTAGGAAACTGAGACAGACAGAGGTTAAGTGCCTTTCCCAAGGTTACACGGTTACTAAATGTCTGAGGGTGGATTTGAACTTAGGAATTCCTAACTCCCGAGGAAAAGAGTCTAAGAGAAGAGAGTAATTGACAGTGTCAAAAAGCTGAAGCGTGGTCAAAGATGAGCCAAGAAAAGGGTTAGATTGAGCAATTAAAGATAATTGGTAACCTGTAAGGAGCAGCTTCTCACTCCATTTTCTGTCTTTACCTTTACACCAGCCTGGAACGGGCTCCCTCCTCATTGTTTCTCAGAATTCCAGCTTCCTTCAAAGACCAATGTAAGTGTCACTTTCTTCTTGTACTCCCCTACTCCAGAGAACAGCATGATGTTTAGCACCCAGTAGGTGTTTAATCAATGTTTGCTTAGCACCTAGTAGGTGTCTAATCAATGTTTACTGCTTGTCTGATTACCAAGAACAGGGGGGCCATCTCCAGTTGTCCTGATCTATATTTTGCCACTGGACCCAGATGACTCTGGAGGAGAAAGTGAGGCTGGTGACTTGGCACAGCCCTTCCTCACTTAAATCCAATTCACTTGCAAATCATGGCATCAATTCCCTGATGTCATGGTCTTCTTTGAGAATGAAGGGCATACAGCAGCAACCAAAAACAGACTCATCTACCAACTCATACAGGGCAAGTAACTAAACCAGAAATGTCACTTTTGTTGTAGTAAAATTTGACAGGGAATGAGGATCATTTTGAGTCTATCAAGAGTATCTAGTAAAATGTAGTTCTTTGCCAGTAATCATATCTGGCAAGCCATGTGTTATAATAGCTAACCCAGGGTTGTGATTACTGTAGCAGATTCATAAGCTAGAATTCAGTGGGGCTTTCCTGACATCCAGCTCTTTAAGTTGGTGCATTTGAAGCACAGATCTGCTCAGGTTCCTGAGTAAAGTCCATCTACAATTGCACCAGCAGCATTTCCAAGTGGATTTATATGATCTATGGTTGTCTCATTTTGGCAGAATCCCATCTTTGCCTCCCAGAAAGGTGTTGGGTCTGGTATAAAAAACAAACAAGGGAGAAGGAGGTCTTTGCATATAGACCTTAAATCCCACAAAAACTACCCCAGGCAAGCAACATCCTAGAAATCACTATAGCAGACAATTACAAGAACATAAGCCCTTCACTAATGGGAAACCTAAGAGAATAGGAAACACAGACATTGCACTACAGAGACCTTTGGCATGCATATATACCAAATGTTTGGGCGGAAGAAGGCTAACTATAAAATGTTTTTTTGAGCAGGTGCATCCTAGTTGGGTTTTTTAAAACCTTGTGATCAGAAATCCACATCTATGCAGACCTCATGAATTTATCTACTTATTTATAATCTGGAAAGTGATTTACACTGTCACTCACCCTTTTCTCCTGGACACCCTCTCTTCCTCTAGAGTTTCAGGAAGACCTGAATGAAACTGCACCCTCAGACATTTACTAGCTGTGTGACCTTGGGAAATTCACCTAACTGCTACTTGCCTCAGTTTCCTAATTGGTAAATTAGGGATAGTAAATTGCATTTAGTTTCAGTTAGGACTTAGTCCAAACTTACTAATTCACACTCGACAGCATTCAGCTGTGCAATGGTTTAATTGCCTTTTATTTCTTTTTCAATGGGTGTCAATAAGAGGAAAAATCAGTCCTTATTTTAAGCCAGAAGGCTTCTTGTCATAACTCATAGGATAAGAGATAATGACTCATTCCAGTGAATGGAAGGGCATTACTTGTTACCTCTAGGAAAGAAAAGTTCTCTAGAAGAGTGCCAGCAGATCACGAGGTCCTAAAATAGTCATATGCTCTCCAGCTATAGTTAGGGAAAAGGGAAGCTTCTGCATGGTCCATGGCCACCCATTCATTCTGAGCTACAGCACTTTCTCCAAATTATCCTCACATTTAGGGTTCACAGAAGACAATTACCATACACCTATCATGAGCTGTTTTCAGATGCTTCCAACTCAAACTCTTTTAGGGTCGTTCAAGTGATCCACATTCCTAATGATCATCACTATAGCTCACAAACCCTCACTGAAAGACTTCTCATGTAAACAAAATTTATTGCCATGACACCATTAGCACCTAAAGATAAAATATTTATTTAATAAGGTAAAAATTAGAATTACCACAACATTGAAGTTACTCAACATAAATCAAAGAATAATATTCTACATTTACAATCCACACTTAAAAATCTGTTACACTTTCTTGCCAATATACATACCATTTGTAGGTCATTGGGAGCCATGAAATTTTACTGAACAGGGTGTGAGGGTATGTTTGACATGGTCAGACTTGTGCTTTACAAAGATCATTTTCATAGCAGAATGGAGAATGGATTGGAATGGGGGAGACTTGAGGAAATACCACCCAAAAGAGTACTGAAATTGTCCAGTTAAGAGGAACTGTACCACTTGGTGCCATTATCAAAAGAGAGGAAAAAGTGTATAAAGGAGAAATTGAAGAAGTAGAGATGAGAGGACTTGGCAATAGATGGGATATGAGGGTAAAGACTTAAGGGTGACACTTAGGTCACAAGTTTGGGTGACTGGGATGGTAGCACTCTGGACAATAACAGGGAAATTTGGAAGAGGGGAGGTTTGACAGGGAAGGAATTTTAGTTCAGTTTTAGACATTTTGATGTCTATGGAACAGTTCAAAATGTCAAAAGGCTGAAGGGATAAGGAAGGAAGAAAAGAGAGGGGAGGAGAGGAGGGGAAGAGAGAGAGGGGAGAGGGAGAGGGAGGGAGAGAGAGGGGGAGAGAGAGAGAGAGAGAGAGAGAGAGAGAGAGAGAGAGAGAGAGAGAGAGAGAGAAGGAGGGAGAGGGAGAGAGGGAGAGAAAGAGAGAGAAGAGAGAAGGAAGCATAGAGGAAGGGGGGAAAGAGGGAAAATGGGGTCAGGGAAAGGAGGGAAGGACAGAGGAGAGAGACATTCCTTATTCTTGGAACTCTTACAGCAGGGAGGAGTTAAGACTGTAAATGTTGAAAGCAACTTCATGAAAATTCATCATATGTTAGAAACATTTAGAAATATAACAAAGGAAGGAGCTAAATAAGCCAAATAAAAATGATGAATTTTTAAGGAAGCAGTCTTCAGCATGTTTAAGGAATTATTTGAAAAAAAAAATACGAGGACAGGAAAGTTCCAAATTCTCTAAAGTCATAATATAAATGTTGAATAAGAAAAACATACATTTTATAAATAAGAAAAGAATATTGATGGGTTTTTTTAAAAAAAAAAAAGATCTACAGTTGACTAAGAGACAACTACAAAAAAAAGAATTAAAGAATTGGAAGTGTCAGCCCAGCTCCTATGTCTTGAGTCAGAAGCCTTCTCCTTTTTCCCTAGTTCCTAGTTCTCTAAGGAATGTGACATTAACAGGTACAAGCCAAAAGGATTGCACAAAGGCATTTCTAGACCAAAGTACCCCAAATAAAAATTACTGGGCCAAAATTCTAGCAATGTCACCATTTCTAGGGAATTTCTTGGTGAATCAGAGAATTTAAAACCTGCCTTCTACAGACAAGCAGAGTGTTCTCAAGTATTTTCATGCTCCATAAGTTCATGTCATTTCCCATTACAGAGAAGTAAAAAAGAAAAAAAGGATCATTGAAACATAAAGACATTTAAAAGGATGACTATGAGCCACCTCCCTGTCATCCTGTCTAGGAAACAGTGTAGAAATTGACCAAGGTCAACAGACTTGCTAGGAATAGAAATGAATAACACACATTTAAAAACAAGAAGGATTTAATGACAGCCAGACTGTGGAAAACACAGTTTCTGAGGAAGACTACATCAGTTAAAAATAGATTCTCATCTATCAGAAATGGTTGAAATGTGGTTCTAAGTGAATTACAGGGAAGAGGTCTCAAAAACTCTTGAGGGGGCCTTCCAGATTTAAGAACCTATGATTTTAAAAAGATCTAATCCTACACAAAAGCCATAAAAATAATCATACTTTTTGACCTAATAACCCTATTACATGAGTAGAAGCATTGTTTGTAACTGCTGGTAGGTAGCTAGATGGTGCAGACGATAGAATGCCAGGCCTAGACTCAGGAAGACCTGAGTTCAAATGCAGTCTCAGACACTTACTAGTTGCGTGACTGTGGCTAAGTCACTTAGCCCTGTTTGTCTCAGTTTGCTATATATAAAATGAACTGGAGAAGGAAATGGCAAACCAGTATTTTTGTCAAGGAAACCCAAAAGTGGGATCACGAAGAGTCAGACACAGCTAAAAATAACTAAACAAAAATATTTGTAACTACTAAGAACTGAAAACATCCAGGAAATATCCAACAGCTGGCGAATAATTGAATAAAAACTTGGCATATCATTCTAATAAACTGTTCTAATGCCAAAAAATTATAATTGCGATGAATATAAGCATTGTGAATAAGGTCCTGATAATATGTAAAAACAGACTGTGTTTTCATGCTTGTGAATTTTGGTTTTCTTAATCTCATAAACTCATAGTTCATCGACAATCCTTTTCATATTTTACAGTGAATACATAGTGCAGACAGACAAGATGATTGAAGACAGATAAAAAAATTCTGCTCCATTCTTTATGAAACACTAACAAATGAATGTGTGGTTGTAACCTGATGTCAAGAACTTCAGAAAGTGTCTTAACTTTCCATTTTTTTCTGTTTATTACAACAAAAATTTTCATTCTATATTTTCATTGCCAAATGATCATCCTTCCATAAGCTCATTACAGACTCCTGTTAAAAAATTTTTCAACATCACATCCCTATTGTAATGAGATTCTTCACAGTTCTAGGGAAAAAACTCCAATAATTGATGGTCCCCACAAATGACTGTTATTTTAGGTGATGGAAATCAATCACTAATGTGTTTCCCAGAACATTTCTGGTCAGAAAAATATAGAAGAGTTCCAAGGCTGACCTCAAGAACAAGTAAGCAGTCAGTCACTTACATAGTATGATGTGGGTAACTCCAAGAAAGTGTCCCTGAAATTAACCAAGCCAACCTCATTCAGACAACAAGTCACAATGAATCGTCATTCAATAAGGAGAAAGGGAAGAAAAGAAGAGAAGAGAAGAGAAGAGAAGAGAAGAGAAGAGAAGAGAAGAGAAGAGAAGAGAAGAGAAGAGAAGAGAAGAGAAGAGAAGAGAAGAGAAGAGAAGAGAAGAGAAGAGAAGAGAAGAAGACAACCAAGTCATGATGAATCACCATTCAATCAGAAGGAAGGAAGGGAAGGAAGGAAGGGAAGGAAGGAAGGAAGGAAGGAAGGAAGGAAGGAAGGAAGGAAGGAAGGAAGGAAGGAAGGAAGGAAGGAAGGAAGGAAGGAGGGAGGGAGGAAAGGAGGGAAGGAGGGAAGGGAGGGAAGGAAGGAAGGAGGGAAGGAGGGAAGGAAGGAAGGAGGGAAGGAAGGAGGGAAGGAAGGAAGGAAGGAAGGAAGAAAGGAAGAAAAAGGAAGGAAGGAAGGAAGGAAGGAAGGAAGGAAGGAAGGAAGGAAGGAAGGAAGGAAGGAAGGAAGGAGGGAGGGAAGGAAGGAAGGAAGGAAGGAAGGAAGGAAGGAAGGAAGGAAGGAAGGAAGGAAGGAAGGAAGGAAGGAAGGAAGGAAGGAAGGAAGGAAGGAAGGAGAGAGAAAGAAAGAAAGAGAAAGACATTTCCTTTAGTACAAATAAGATCATCACGTATCTCTAGTGGGTATCAACTTGAGACTAGTTTGAATTACTCTCCTCCTTCCCTCCCTGCGTCTCTCTCTATAAATATACATACATACATACATATATATACACACACAAATACATGTACAAACACAATACCCCAAATCCAAAATGACTATAATCCAACATGATTGAAAACAATCACCAACATGTTTCCCAGCAAACTTTCTGGTCAGAAAAGTCTATAATGTAATGTGTGTGTATGTATGTATGTTTGTATGTATGAGTTATATATACATATGCATACAAATATTTCTTTTAATTTTTTAAAGACATGAGTTTTGTTGGGGGGTTTTTTCAGAGGAAAGTGCAACTGGCTGTTGGGGATTGGATTCAATAATTCTTGCACTCTATGTCACAGCCAAACTGGACTGAACGTTCCCCAATTCTCCTCTTAATCGTTACAAGGCAAGATGATTTAATGCCTTCAAAATGTTTTCTTGTTGCTTTTAGGCATATAATAAACCTAACTCCAACACCTTCCTCACTCACTTTCCTTCTTTATTCACTGTTTTGAATTATAATTAGATGAAACTTCATTATGTCTTCCCATTTCAATTACAACAAGTGTTGGTAGAAATTTGGTTCAGTTTTTCGAATAATGTATCAACTGATTGGGGGGCAGTTAGGCAGTGCAGTGGATAGAGTGCCCGACATTTGAATTCAAAGGCAGCCTCAGACACTTACTAGCTGTGTGACCCTGGGAAAGTCCCTTAACCCTGCTTGCCTCAGTTTCCTCATCTGTAAAATTAGTTGAAGAAGGACATGGCAAACCACTCTAGTATTTTTGCCAAGAAACCCCTAAATGGGGTCATGAAGAGTCAGACACAACTGAAATAACTGAACAGCAAAATCAGCTCATTGGACAAAGATCTTACATTTAGAGTTCCAACTATTAAGTTAATTTTTGTAGATGGCCCAAAGACTGTGCTACTCTTAGCACCTTCTGTCTCCTAGTCTACCACCATCACTGCAGATGCAAAAAAGGGATCTAATAGGACTGACGGTCACTTTGTATTTTTGTGTTTCATGAATTAGCTTAGAAAGTATTATCTATTAAACAAATTGCTTTGCAAAAATCGCTTTATATTTAACCATGATGGTCCTTGGCCAGTGGACACAGCCTGTCACTGGGACCATATGATATGAATGACATATATGTGAATTTCAATAGAGTTGTTATGATTGAGATCACAGTGGTCTGTGTACATTGACTATTACTCTAACTGACATTAGAAGGGAAAAGAAGTGAATAAAGACAGAGCACAGCATTAGGCTACCATAATGGTCCACACGAGAAGAAAAGAAAGCCTGAATTAGGGAGGTGGCAGTAGGAATCAAAATTAAGGGGTTATAGTATCACAGATTCAAACGAGAAGGGACCTTAGAGGACAGAGAGTCCAGCTCTTTCATTTTACAGATGAGGAAGATGAGCCACAGAAGTTAAGTGGCTTCCTCAGGGTCACATACAATTTATAAGTGTGCCAGACAGGAGATGTTTTCAGGTCTTCCTCACTCCAAATCCAACGGAATCCAGTGCTTGGTCTGCTATTCAATGCTTCCTTCCTAAAGACTGGATGTGAGAAATGTTACAGAGAGATTTAAGAAGACCTCATGACAGAGCAAATACTTAGATTACAGGAGGGAGAAATAAAAGGGAGAAGAGAGAAAATAGCTCAAAGTTTCCAAAAATAGAAGCCTAGGAGAAGGGTGACACAGAAATAAAGAAATCAGAAAAAAAAATAGCAGGATAAGAGGGAAAAGTGGCAATAGGTTTTCCCAAGGAATACACTCAAGAGGGACTTAGGAACTAAGGTACTGTTTCATTAGGTAGTACCATGTAGCTTCCAATATCTGTTTAGAGTAAATAAGCAAGAAAAAAGTCTCATTCAGAATATTTTATATATAGCATGACCATAACTCCCTAGATTTGACTATGTAAAATTCCATACAACTAAACTACAATTCAGCTTGATATAGACTAGATACAGGGGTGGGGAACCTGTGGCCTCAAGGCCACACATGGCCCTCTAGGTCCTCAAGTGCAGCTCTTTGACTGAATCTAAACTCCACAGAACAAATCCTTTTATTAAAGGGGTTTGTTCTGTAAAGTTTATTTATTTGGTCCTTTTATTAAGGGGATTTGCTGAGGACCAAGAGGGTAACATCCAACCTCAAGGCTGCAAGCTCCCCACCCCTGCTGGAACAAAGATATGAAGTCAATTAACTCAGGAAAGATTTAGTTATAATTTTGAAAAATAACATATAAAACTCTAAGGTCTATGAAAAAAATGGATTGTGTTGTTTGGATTCATTCATTCTTTTGCATATATATATATATAAAACCTGACAGGATCATATTTAAACGTTGTAGAAACATAAATTTTTTTATTGCGACTCACAATCCAAAAAAGATCCAAAGCTTAGACCAAAAGCACCTTGCCACACTGAATTTTCAAATTCTACATAATAGCATTTTCAAATTCATTTCCCAGGTTACATTTTTTCAATAATTATGTCAACTGACACTGTAATCATGACTCAGACATAAATATAGCTAGCAAGGAAAAATATTTAAATTAATGTTTATAATGTCCTATCTTTTCATTCAATCTTTCATTATATTTTGGGAATGTGATGATTTTTAAAAAAATATTTATCAATTCTGCTGTAGATGTCATTGCTGAGTTAATATATATAAAATATCACTTTAAAACTTCACAGTCAATTAAATTTTCAAGTGAAAGAACTATTCTTTGTTAGGAGTAATATTCACCTAATGTTGAAACAAGTTCTTAATAAGAGATAACTTATGCAGAAAGGCTATAGGAGAACAATTCTTAAGAGTTAGAAATAAAAACTCATTTTAAAGTGTCTTAAGTAGCCATGGCAAAAGAAAAAAAAACAGTTCCACTAAACTTGATTCTGAATTTTACCCGTTGAAAGGTACAGTGGCAATGTCAGCTAGGACCATGAAAAGGGTCTGTAAAGGCCACCTAGTCTCACCCCCTCATTTTACAGATGAGGGAACCAAATGAATTAACTTGCCAAAGCTACCCATATGGCTAGCATCAGAAATGGAATTTGGACCCAGATGTTCTGACTCCAGACTCAGTAAGTGACCTTTCTACTGTGCCTCATTACATTCTAAGAAACAAATATATTTTTCATATTTGTTCTTTATCTATCATTTCTACCCTTATAAAAACAATGGATCCAATGTATAGCTCAGACACACAAAGTCAGTATCATCATTGTTGGTGAAAAATTCTTCTTCTCACCCACAACTTTGACTGGGTCAGCTCTGCCTTACAGAGATTTACTTCTTCTTGTTCTCCAAATCAAGCATAAACTCTTAGCTTTGAGCTTCAAAGCCCTCCTTCAGATTTCCCAGCTTTCATTTCCTCTTTCATTCCAGTCTGCTTTCCTTCTAGTCGAGCTATCCTCCTTTTCACTCAGTCCTCCCAATCCTTGACCCAAACATAGTCTTTTTGACTTCAAATACTAGACAAACTCATAGTCAATAGGCTACTTCTGTTTTAAAACACAGTAAATCCAAATTGACTTTGTTGTTATGTACTATGACCCTATGAATATCTTCCAATTCCAATAATGTATGTCTTAGATAAAAGAGAATCCAGACAGCTAATATTAAGGAAGGCAATTTTCTGGGCAATTTTTGCCATCAATATTTTATTATGTTCAGTCTCAGACTAGGCACAACCAAGAATATAATATGAATTTAACTTACCTTACACTGAAACTTAGGGAAACTACTATATGTTCTTTCATGAGGTCCCTTCTAACTCTAAATCTGTAATTCCATAATCATTTTTAGGTATTTCTACAGATGTTAGGACAAGGGTCATAACTTGTTAATATCAAATGTTTGGCATGCTCAAACAAGGAAAGTCGGGGCTAGTCATAGCATATATGTATGGAAGAGAGAAAGGGAAGGCAAGGATAGTAGGATTGCCAATTACAAAATACCATTGAAAAGTTAATAGGACCATTTTCATAATCACTAAAATTTTAAGTGAATTATGCTTTATGATGAGTCAGACCATAGATATATACCATAATCATATATAATCATAAATGTACATTCCATAGATGTTGATATAAATCGTACGTATTGATATATAAACATATATCCCATATACATGTAAACATCTATATACACAAAGTAATGAAACATTTCTGATAAGACATATCTGCTTCAGGAATTGATTAAATTATAAAATTCAGTCAAGAACACAAGAACATACTCCCTGCTTTACATTCAGACTTAAGAAAGTACTTCCTTTCTCTTTTTTTCCTTGTTTTCATTTTTTCAATTTAATTCTGAACTCAAAAAACACCATGTAAAATGGAAATTTCCATATACATAAAACAGAAAATTAGGTCCATACATGAAACTGGGGGTATCTATTATGGACAACCTGCCCTCTTCTTACATATAAAATTAATTCAACATGTAACTTTTGAAGATAGCCTGCTTATCTTTGATTTTCTTGGCTTTCTATTTTCATCTGATAATTTTTTTAATGTATCAATAACCCTTTATTTTTCATTTTTTTCCTCCCCAACTCATCCCAAAATGAAAAAAAAAGAAAGCTGTTCATTTCTTTTTGCAAGGTCCCTTTTAGCTCTAAGTCTATTATTTTTTTAAGGAATTTCTACAAATGTTTAGATAGAATTAAGTAATTTGCCAGTATGGCATGCCTAGTATGATCAGGTAAGGAAGGGCAGATCAGAATGTTCCAGTGTATAGACTGGATGGCTCCCAAACATGGTCAGAATAGCTCATTCAGTGAAGTGGCAAAACTAAAGACAGAGCTACAGCCTAACAGGCAGAATTATCTTGGGTTTAAGCCTCTTGTCACCACTGTCAGTTGCTGTGAACCTATCATCAAATTCTAAAATAATCATGCCACCCAAAGACATTGATTATTAATGATATCAATGACTCTTCTACCAGAATTAATTTCTGAATGTTCTTTAGAGCGCAACGACTCAATGCAATGCTGTAGCAACTATTACCATTATTAGGATAATTTAATTCCATTACTTTTCTTAACACTACAGCTAATACCACTAATACATGTAGCACTCATGTATTAAATCCAATTAATTTTGGATTCCCTCAAGCAGACTTCACATTTCTAGACATAGTAGTCCTCAAAAGAACCCTAGGAACCTGCCTCAAAAATAGACATCCTTGGAATGGGGTCTTATTTAATGAACATAATTTGTTTTTGCTCACATCAGTTGTACTTCTGAGAAAAACCATGAAATCATCACATAAATTTTATGCTAGATCACATAAAAAGAATTTTGTTTGCTTTGTATAGGGTTCATGTGTTAATTCAGTGGCTAACTTTCAGAATCCAACAAGAAATTTTCCAATTTTTAGACCTTACCCAATGAATTGTAAATTCAATTAAGATCACCTACACAAAGGATGGGAGCAGCAGGAGTCCTTTCAAATGCCAAAATGGGAAAATTGGAAACAGCTTAACATCCAAAGGACAGTGTTTCCTAAAATCCTACCAGATTACAAGGCAGACTCCAAAAGACTACTTGTTCCCTTGGTATTACTCAGGCATCTTCTGAAGTATGTTGACTTTCCTTGTACAATTTGATGCACAGAAGTTATCTGGTAAATGATAACACCATTTAAAAGCCAAACTAATGTTTCAGAACAAGATTCTAAAAATTAGATCCATCAAAGTTAATAATTAAGCTACGTAAGTCAAGTTCTCTTTGAAACTAACTTCCATTATTCTATTTCTCTTTTTTAAAAGATGACCTCTAAAAATTTGCTTAATTTGTGTTTTACTTGGAAAATGAGTTGTTCCTTGTCAACAAGTCAAAAAGCACTTATCAAGTGCTACGCTGGGCCAGGCCCCCTGCTGAGCACCAGAATACACGCAAAGACAAGGGAAAGTCCCTGCCCTCAAGCAGCTCACAGTCTGATGGGGAAGAGAACATGCAAACAAGCATATACAATCAAGTAAATGAAGATAAACTAGAAGTAATCTCAGAGTGAAGACAGTAGTGTTAGGAGGCCCTGAGAAAGGCTTCTTAGAGATGAGTCTCAAAACCAGAGAAGCTAAGAGGTGAGGAGGTAGAACATTCACGTATCAATCAGTGAACAATCAGTGAAAAATCACGGAGTTGGGATACGAGGTGGTACAGCAGAAATGCCAGTGTCACTAGATCAAAAGAAGAGGCAAAAAAGGAAATCTGTATAAGGAATGGAGCAATTAATAAAAAGTTTTAGAATCCAAACCTAAGATTTTATATTTGCTCCCGGAGACAATAGGAATCTCTATTTTTCTCTCAAAAAAATTTAAACTAATGCTGCTCCATCAAATAAAGGTGACTGCGGACTCTTGAAGGCAAAGACCACTGGTACCAACCCATTACAGATCCTATTGAATGAGAAAGACAGTGAGTATTAGAGTTGCTGGAATCCCTGACTGTGTGACTCGGGGCAAGTCACTTAACTGTTTGCCTCAGTTCCCCAAATGAAGTCGCAGAGTCAGACATGACTGAAATGAACAAAGCATCTAAGAAAGGATTCAAATACAGGTTTTTCAGATTCCAAGTCCAGCGCTCTATTTGGAGTTGCGTTATGAAATCAAGATGTTCGCTAAAGTAGCAACGGTATAATGACAATAATTTTGGATGGAAATCTAGGGAACAGACTGAAAGCATCATGGGAAACATTGAGTAAAGATCACCAGAATGAAAAACAGAAATGAGATTGTGGTGGAAGTATAGATCAGGCCATCCGACCAACGGCTACAGAGTTCACCTGGCATGGAGGTATGATATAGTAGTGATGGGAGACTTCAAACATCTGACCATCTGTCTGGGACTGTCTTTTAAAAGGGAGCACCTGGCTTTCATAATACAATTCATAATATTTTAATTCTTCAAAAGGCAGAGCAACGGATATGTGGAACGGTTATTCTGAACCTGATTCTGACCAATAAAGGAGAGATGGTAGGATTCCTGGGGGCGAGGGCCCCCTCTATTAAACATGTCTTGACAGAGAAGGCAATAAAAGCCAGGCATAGTTTACAGTGTGAGAGGCACATGAGACTTCAGAAAAGTAGATTTCAAAAGAATCCTAGAAAGCATAGGTAGGTAGGACCACATGGCCTATAATTCTCATTTTTAATGACTTGTATGTAATGGAAGCAAGGCCAGGTAATGGAGGCATGAATACCATGATTCTGTCAAAATAATGAAAGAGGTGTTGAAGTTCACTGTTACCTGAGGTCAATCATGAATGCTAAGGAAAATGTTTAAAAATAGCTAAGCATATCGGGGATAAGAAAGACATTCTATTAAATTCAGTTTGACAAACATTTATTGAGGACATCTTGGGTGCAAGGCACTGTTTTAGTGACTGGGGATACAAAGGCAAAAAAGAAAACCACTCCAGACCACAAGGAGCTGACATTTTGCCAAAGACTCACTGCTTAGGGTTAACAGTGGGGAAGGCAGAGATGGCCGGTGTGAGGGTCTATTTGCTGTCCTTCATTCTTGAAGAGGACCAAAATGACATCACCATGTTAAAGTCAAGTTACAGTGCATCAAAATGTGGCTGATCAGACCAATGCTAACTTGGAATGCTCCATCAGAGGTCAGGCGCACGCACACGCGCGCGCACACACACACACACACACAGTCAGTGTGAACATTTGGGGTTTTCTAAATTTGCACACCATGCATTTCTTTGGAGCTACTTCAATTCTGGTTTGCTCACAGAGTACACATTGATGAGGGCACATTGCGCTGGGAGGTCCTGTGCCAGTGTCTCCCAAGTCACACAATCAATTTCAAAGTTCTTTTTTTTTAAATTCAAATGAGTGTTTATTAAGAGGCTACTTTGAACAGAACTCTGTAATAGAATACACAGAAAATAAAGCTGGAAGGTAATCAGTCAGTCAATAAATGTTTGTCAAGTGTCCACTATGCAGTGTGCTTACAATTTAATGGGAATCAATCAGGGTGAGCATGAAAACTGAATGCTGGGTTTGCTCCACAAAAAAACTGGTAGCTGAGTGTCCATCAACAAAGGAAAACTGAACAAATCACAAGATATGGATATAATGAAATATTACTGTACCATAAGAAATTGAGAACAAGAAATTCAGAGAAATATGGGAAGATATGCACAAACTGATCCAAAGGGAAAGAACATATGTTGTGCCCTGAAGGTCAAGTAACCAATGGGTTCAGAACTTGCTGAAGGGAAAAGCTTGAAGCTTCCTTCAAGTAGGGAGGTGGGGGGCTACATGCACAATGTTGCATACACTGTCTACAGGGTCACTGTGCTGGTGGGTCTTTGCTTGTTTTTCCTTTTTTTCAAGGAAGGGTTAATTTGGAAGAGGTTGGGGAGATACCTAGAAAAGAGTAAGATACCAAAACATAGCAGGGTAGGTGCTCTGAGTTTAAGTGACTGTGTTCCTAATGGTGACCCAAGATGGACATTAATAAAACTCATTTAAAAGTAAAATAAAGAGTTCATCTAGGAAGACTTCCTGGAAGAGGTGAGGTTGTAAACTCTGGAGCACATAAGATATTTGCATCCTCTTCCTCCTCCCTTTATATTTCCTCCTCAAGGAAGGCCTCCCTGTATACAGTCCAGAAGGTGTGTTACGACCAACAGTCACTCTGAACCTCAGTTTTTCCTCAAATTATTTTCAAAAATTGAGAAATGTCCTAAATGAATTCTTTTATGATATATATATCCTTAGTCCTTTTCATGCTTCTCTTCATTCTTGTATTGGAGAGTCAAATTTTGTATACAGATCTTGTCTTTTCCTCAATATAAATGATTTAAAGTCATCTATATCATTGAACGACCATTTATTCCCTTGAAGTATTATACTCAGATTTGCTGGGTAGGTGATTCTTGGTTTCAATCCCAGTTCCTTTGACCTCTGGAATATCCCATTCTAAGCCCTTTGATCCCTTAATGTTGAAGCTGCCAGATCCTGTGTTATCCTGATTGTATTTCCACAATACTCAAATTGTTTCTTTCTAGCTGCTTGTAGTATTTTCTCCTTGATCTGGGAACTCTAAAATTTGACCACAACATTCCTAGGAGTTTCTCTTTTCAGATCTCTTTCAGGAGGTGATTGGTGGATTCTTTCAAGATTTATTTTGCCCTCTGGTTCTAGAATATCAGGGCAGTTTTCCTTGATAATTTCATGGAAGATAATGTCTAGGCCCTTTTTTTGGTCGTGGCTTTCAGGTGGTCCCATTGTTTCTCCTGGATCTATTTTCCAGGTCAGTTGTTTTTCCGAGTTGTTTCACATTATCTTCTATTTTTTCAAACTTTTGGTTCTGTTTTTTAACCTTGGTTTAACTCATTGTCATTCATTTCCCTGAACTCAATTCTCTCAAAGAAGGATTTTGTTCAGTGAGCTTTTGAAACTTCTCCTCCTTTTGGCTAATTCTGCTTTTTAAAGCCTCCTTCTTCTCATTGGCTTTTTGGACCTCTTTTTCCAATTGAGTTAGCCTCTTTTTGAAGGGGTTATTTTCCTCAGCATTTTTTTGGTTCTCCTTTAGCAAGCTGCTAACTTGCTTTTCAGGCTCTTTCATGACCTGAGCCCAATTTAAGATCCCTTTAGAGGCACTGGAAGCAGGAGCCTTGACTTCCTGTGACAGTATGCCTTGTTCTTCCTCATCTGAAAGAATGGGGGGAGACACCTGTTCCCCAAGAAAGTAACCTTCTATGGTCTTATTTTTTTTCCCTTTTTTGGGCATTTTCCCAGCCAGTTCCTTGACTTCTGAGTTTCCTCTCCACAACCACCCCACCTCCAGTTCCACTAAGGCAGTACTGGGGGCTGAGATTCAGATGAGCTGCTCCAATCCCTCAGGGGATTTAGGCAGGGGCAAGGCTGTTATTCTGTGTGAGATTAAGATCATCTGCTCAGGTGGGGGCAGGCCTGCCACACAGGGCTCAGTTCCCTCAGGGGTTTTATGATGAGACCTTCAACAATGGATGTGGGCTATTGCCTGCCTTGGGAGCTCCTGTCTCCTGCTGCCTCTACTGCTGCCACCTGAGGAGGCCTGAATTATGGGGACACCCTTCTCCCTTCTCAGACAACTGGAAAAACCATTTCACTGACCTTTAATGCCTGTGGGTTGAGGGATTTGCGCTGCTGCTGGAGATTCTGTCCCTGAAGCCTACTCAGTTCTGCTCCTCTGGGTGCTGAGTGGCCAAGGCTGGTCTGGGTTCTGCTCCATGTCCAGCACAACAGACCTTTCCTATTGGTCTTTCAGGTCACTCTGGGCTAGAAATCTCCTCCACTCCATTGTTCTGTGCTGCTCTAGAATTTGTTGAGAGTTCTTCCTTACAGATATTTTATGAGCTGTGGGGTAAGAGCTAGTGCATGTGCATCTTTCTACTCCACTATCTTGACTCCATCACCCAATTCCAAAGTTCTTAAGAGAGACTACAAGCATGCTCTTGAATCAATTTTCTGTGACCACCCTATGAGCAGCGTTATAATGAATAATGATGAAAAGACAGAAATTTCTTTGCTACTTTTTTTAAGAAGCAAGATTTTCAGTCTGGGAACAATACAACAAAAGTGAGTCATAAGAAGTTAAAACCCAAGGTAAGAAAGGAGATGGGTAAGGCAGCACCTGGCTGACTTTGGTGAGTTTAAATCAGCTGGTCCAAATGAACCAAATTCCGAGGTGCTAAAATAACTCAGAGACATGATCACTGCCAGTGCTCTTTGAAAAGTTAATGGATCTCCCAAGACAAATTCTGCCAATGGATTTTTGATGCCTGGATGAGTTTGACTTACAATGAAGAGAAATAACCTTTGGTTATTTTCTATATGCACAGAAAGAGTCATGCCTACTTCCCTATGGAGAAGGGACTACATGGCAGCTGCCATACATTGGAGAATCCGCATCTATCTGGAGATTCAGCAACAGAGACAAATATAGTGGTGCAGTGGAAAAAATAATGGAGAGATGATATCAGTGCTGACAACTAGACACAAAGAGCAGCTCACAGGTTGGCAAAGAAATTGATCTAGTAGATAATATGAGAACAACAGATGATGTCATTTGTAGCACAGAGGGGCTTAAGCTAGGACACAGCCCTGTATCATGAGTTTCCCTGGGTATATATCTTCCTTATGTATGTTCCCTTATGCACCAGTGGTTGTAGGAGTGAGACAGTGTGCCCTTGTAAGGGTGCATGCAGGTGGGACAAAGATTTTACTTGTTGTTACTTTGGAGAGCTAGTTAATTAAATGCCTTCTATACTTCAAAAAGAAAAATCATGGAGAAGAGGAGAAGTACTATAGGATGAGAAATGAGCAAGCATCCTAATTGTCAAAATAGAAAAGGATGAGTCTTCTTCCTCATGATTTCAATTCCAGGTAAAATTCTAGAATAAGTTATTGAACATTTAAAAAATGAAATATTGATCACGTAAGAGCCAGGATAGAATACAGATCACGTCTGACAAGTCTCATTTCCATTTTTTCATGTTGTTACCAGAATAATAGAGCAAGGAAATTCTCTGGATACACTACATTTGAATTTCATTAGGGAAACAGAGCTCCTCTACAAGGAAATGGCAAGCAACTTTATACCACTAACAATAATAAAAACAAATAGCCAGAACTTCACAAACACCACATATGATTCCAAGTGTTGGCACTCATTTTATAATCAGTGAATCTTGGAGTCAAGGTTAAATTAAGTACCAAATAAAAGATAAAGATAAGAAGAAACTCTGTACATAATTATAGCCATTACAACTTAAACTGAATAAATGAGCTTTAACTCATAAAAAAGAAAATACTGTAAAGAAATAAGTAAAGAATAGCTCATTTTGGCATTCATTTTGCTTAACTCTGTATATTTATAATAGGTTGCTGTTTTTCTAGCTTTCTCAATGGGGAGTAGAAAGGAAGAACTGAGAGGGATAGAATTTGTAGCTGAAAATAAAATAAAATTGAATTTAAAAATAAAGACAATGACTATCATTTCTTACAGCATTTTACTGAATATTAATTGAGAGGTAGAAAGAGTCCAGAAACAACTTCACCCAGAAAACACATGATTTCCTTGCCAAGAGATATTTTTTAAAAAGCCACCAGTTTAAGTACAAACTTTTGAGCTAAATAATTAGGAGACGCTGACAAAAGAAGCATCTTAGTTGAATATCATGGGAAAATAGTTCAGGAGAAAATGAGCCTGAAGAGAGATTGGCATGAGATCTAGCTACAACTAGAGCTAGCATGGAGCATCCAGCTATCAATATACTTGGAACATCATTCTTCCCCTACCTGACCCAGGCCCCAGCCTACCACCTACGAATCCCCTGTTATCCGGGGATCATCCAGCTGTGTTGGCACCTCTCATGGTACTATCATCTTTTCCCATTGCAAACTCTACCCCAACCTCCCAAACATTATTCTCCTCTGACCTCCCTTTCCACTTTATCCTTTGGAACTATTCTTTGATGCAATGAAAAGATCAAAGGATTTTGAGTCAGAAAATGGGTTCAAATCCTGTTTCTGCCACATTATGACCTTGTACAAGTCATTTAATCTCCTTGGGTCTCAGTTTCTTTATCTGTTAATAAGGAAATTTGACTAGATGACTATACAGACACCTTCTAACTCTAATTAATAATTATATTATGCTAGATCTCTTCCTATCACATTCCTTCCATCATCTACTGGTCACTGTAACTCATCTTTCTCCTGAAGATGCTAAATCTCTTGGTACCTTCTACAAGACTATTTTTTCTTTCATACACTGTGACACACAAAACTGCGAAGAACAGTCAACATATTTCCTTGCTGCCAACTGCTTTCAGACCTCCCTTTGTCACCATCATATGACAACCATCTTTCCTTCTTTTAAAACTGAATATCTCTTTGCAGATTCTTGCTGCTATAATTTACAGAGTTCTAGATCCCTCCCTCTGCCCCAGTAAGTCAGTACACCAAGAAGATAGTCTTTTCTCCACCTCAAACCCTATATATCCCCTTTGAATGTCATGGCCTCCTAACTTCTCATTCTCCTCAAATACCATTACCATAGGATAGGAGAGACAATCTCCTATCTACCTAGACCACTACAGGAGGGGTATTTGTAGATGAAACTGGGAGAACATCAGACAGTCATGAAATGTAGCAGCTTACAGAAATAAAACTGGCCCTGTGGTTTAAAGAACACAAGTTTATTGTCTTTAGTGTCTATTAAAAAATAAACAGTTGACAGTAAAAACAAAATGAAGTTTTGAAGTCTACCCTCAAAGTCTCTCCCATGTGCATATTAAAATTACATGAAAATATATGAAAGCAGCAACTATTGAGAGGATTTTGTTCACTTATAAGCATTTGTGTCATTTAAGGTGCCTACGGTGTTCGCCCAAGTCACAGAAGATGGTCTGCACAAAATCCAAACGAAATTAATAATTCTCTTTGATGGAGAGAGCCTTCAGATGCTCCTAATTAAAAATGACATTTAATTGCAGTGAACACTGGAACACTCACAAAGCCTCCTCAGAAAATGCACAGTGATGCAAATGAGATTAGTCTAACCTTCTATACTGGAAGAATGAGTCTGATAAAAAAAATCTTTTGCTAAGATCATTACAGTCAACTGAAGGGATTGTTCAACATGCAATACAGAAGACACCTTTTAAACAGCACTTTAATAGATGCGGGGGGGATACAAAAATTAAAAATGGCACTGCCCATGAACTCAAAGAGCTTACAATCTAATCAGGGGATTATGGCACATACAAAAAAGAAGTATGATCTGAAATGGAATATGATGGGAAAAGGTCAAGATTCAAACACAGTGCTTTAGTTAAACTTGAGAAGAAAGAGATTTATTTGGCCTAGCAAAATCCGGAAAACCTGATGGTGACACCAAAGATGCAGCTGGACGAGGAAAACAAAGATTTCATCAGAGAGTGACAATGAGGGAACAACGCAAACCAGGCATGAGAGACAGCTGACATCAACACATCGAAATGGAAAAATGAAAGATAAGACTAGGGAGGGGAGGAGCAAGCAGTTCAATTTGGTGAGAACCAGGAATGTGCTGGTAGATGTTTAACAATCTCCAAAAGAAAAGTGTGATCTGCATCATTAACACTTTCTTAAGTCTAGACAATCAACAGAACAAGAACTCGAACCCTGATTTGTAGCATTTGCCAATTTCTGAACTGTGAACGATCATAGTGAAAACTAAACCGTCAGGTGGCAGGTCTGAGCCAGTTCCAGCACTCCCTAACTAGAATTTAAGAGTATAAGAAAAAGAAATGTGATACACAGGTGGAAAAGTAGGTTGGAACCAAATTGAGTAAACAATTATTCCCCTTTTTTAGATAAAGAGACTGAGGCCCAGAAAAGTTAAGTGCTTTGCCTCAAATCGCACAGCTAGTAACTGTTAGAGGCAGAATTTGATCCAGATCTTTGGATTCTCAGTATGGGATTCTTTCCACTACTCTACACACTCAGTAAATAGTTGTTGGATGAAACATTCTTGATGATAGACATATCTTTCTACTAGGCTAAGGAATACAGTGATGATTCTTAGGTCCAGTCAGCATTATTAGGGAATTTTCTACATAGCAATCTATATGAAGTAAGGACAACCAAGCCCTGATGAACCCTACCAGACTCAAGTACCATGATATCAAAGGTTATGTCTTATTTAATTACTCCCCCAATGACGAGCATAGGGCTTGGCACACGCTGGGTCCTTAATAAATGTCACATTAAATTATAGTTACTCTTTTGGTGTTTTTACCACCTCATTATTAAATCATAAACTCTTGAAGCAAGAATTTAAGTTCAACTCACTATACTCCTTTTAACAATCAACTATTTAATTTATACAATATTCATTACCTTTGTTACACCACTTTGAAAGTGTCCTTACAGAGATCTGCTAGTTTTCTACCATAATAAAAAACTGAATGCTTTGCATTCTGGAACTAAATATAGACTAGCCAATCGATAACTGCTTGATGGATGATTAGCACCCAAGAAGTGCTCAATATCTTGTTTTTTGAACCATGGACACTAAGGCACTGATGGATTTAGTACTTTTATTTCAATAAGAAATTTACTTTGCATCATTTTCCCAGCCCTGAATATAGGGTTTTGCCAGTGCATTTAGTTTTCCTCACCCACTTTACACAGGGCAGAGAGATGAATGGTTGGTTGGTATACAGGAGAACATTTTGGCTTGGGCCATAGGAAGGTGGCAGGCTCACCACCCCTTAAGGTGTTAGATGAATCTATTTCTGAGGCCAAAACATCACTGTTTCACAGCGCACACCCCTAGACAAAGGAAGGTTTTCATTGCTTTTGAAAATGATGCCAGATTGACATGAAGAGGCAAAGGTCAGGGAAGACGACTAATTTCCTTGGTGAACCAAACAATGATATGCACAGAGATGACTTCGAATGTTCAAATCTTGCTTGATGTAAAGCAATGAACAATTAACTGTTTCTATGAAGACCAAGAATAAATTATATATAGAAACATTATAATCAATACCAAAGGTGTCATTGGTAAAATGGAGATTATAGGGTTGCCATTGCTGTCTATGACCACGGAAATGGAACAATTGCAGCACCGATCTCACTAATACTACCGTTGAGGTGGGCAAGTGAACTAATGCTGTCAAGATGTTGAGCTGTAGGAGGAAAGCATCTTCTCTGTGTCTGTTTCAGGAATATAACACGCACTTCAAGTCCAGTCCTATTAGTCAAGGGGAAACCGATCCCATATGCTTTATAAGTAAGGATAATTTAATGATGAGGAAACAAGTACTATTCCTGCTCAACTAGACATCTTTTGTGTTTAGCATTAGTTCATCATGGCTCTCTACTCTTTCCCTGAATTTGCAGTACAGCAGATTCCAAATAAGGCTAATAGCTTAACATGAAATACTAGGACTAAAAAAGATGAAAATTCTTTCCAATTTAAGGATCAAAATTAATTGCTGAGCAGATAAAAACAGCATAAGCAGTAGCAACCATTTTTAATCATCAAAAAATAGAATTAAATGCTCAGCTCAACACAACTAAAATTCAAGTATCAAAGAAGTTTTTTTTCATTAAAGTTAAAACTCTCCCCTATGAGAAATTCCAAGAAACATGCAAAGACAGGCAGAATAAGGAAAGTAGAACCAGGAACCAATGGCTGCTGGAAAATAAATGAAAACAACATTACAAGGCAGTTGAATTTAAATGAATGGAAATGATCATTCTGCTCCAGAGGGAAAAGGATGAAATGTACTTTCTTCTCACTTCTCTTCATTTCAGTAAAAAGGCAGAATTTATTCAAAATATTGCATATATCTAGGCTGTCACATACAGTTGTCAAGTCAGTTTTGCCTTTTACTTTGTGACAAAAAAAAATCTTGTGGGGCAATAAAATGGATATTGGGCACTGTTGGTAAAAAAAAAAAAGAGGTGTCAGTAAAACTTTAAAAACTTTCATTGTTTAAGTAGGTGGAGTTACTCCCATCCCCAATTAATCAAAGACAGTCTTCTAAATCCAAAGAAATGTTAAGTCCTCCATAAATATAACAAGATTATAGAGGCTTTGAATCATTGGATAAAAGCAAACTATGCCATACAGGAAATATCTTGTTATTGTCTGAATTACCTAGGTGCCATGAGTAATATAGAAAGCCAGTTCAAAAGCAGCCATTCCAGCAGGAAGCAAGTCACATAATGGTAAAATTTCAGCAGCCAAAGACACCTGAGAGGGAATAACTTTGGGGAAGGAGAGGAGGAGAGGTTTTTCTCTCTCCTACTCTCACCTCCATTTGACTAGGTGATATTATGAAATTAGACTGAAGACCAGAGGCTGCATCAGTAATCATGTCCCCAGCAGCAATGGCTAATGGAAGTCTGCATCAGGAACTGAGAGATGCACCAAGAACACAATAGACACTCCAAAGAAAGTATCATATAAATTCAGTGACCCTTTGAGCCCTGTAGAGATCTATTCCTAAGAGGAACTTCTTGTTTTCCATGAAAGAAAAAAATAACTTTCAATAACCAGGTGCTGTGTTTGCCCTTTGATTACATATGCTGCCCAAGCTCAAACCTATTCTGTCCAAAGAATATTGTACATGCAAGAGGAGAATGTGTCCTGAGCTTGGGAAAGATGTCTCTGTAACAACTGTCCTTGCTATAACTGCTTAGTAAATACTCTTTCTAAAATTTAATTAAGTCTGATTGATCACTGATGGGAAGCATACCAATCGGGGTTCTTGGGTGACAGTACCAGAAAACCGAGGACCTCAGAGTTACCCCTAAAATCCTAAAGGGGTGAAGTTATTAGCCTCTCTCTAGAGACCTGGCCTGTGATTGTGAGTGCAGGTCGGAAAACCCAGAAGGGTTGCTATACCTACATCAACTCCATTATTACCACTAACTGTGCCCAAAATTATAGATGAAGATGGACGAATACATATGTGAAAAATAGAAGGAGGTGGTATAAAGTTAAATTATGACTGTAGTAGGATTTGACATTTGGAGAAAATTTCTTTTGATGAGACTGGTCGCTGAAGTAGAAAGCTTACAGACCAGGTGTCACTGTCTCCTCCATAATGCTATCTATAATAATTTCATTTTAGGTCTAATAATAGGACTTTAAAGAAATGTCCTTGCACATTTCCCTGAAATAAAGCAACCATCAATTTTGTACACAGACACATACAAAAGATTTTGGAGTATTTGCCTTGCCAAAAAAGTGAAATTGTCAGGGCATTAAGGGTTTGTTAAGAGGTTGCTACCAGGAGCCAGCACTAGACAAAACAAACAGAATACCAGAGAAGAGAAGGAAAGAAAGGGGAGAAAAATAACCAAAGTTCCTTCTTGACTGCAGAGCTGTCCTTCAGACCCAGAAAAATAAAATTTAAATGCCACTTCCCTTGTGTGAATGCAGATAAGACAGAGGTCAAGGTTAGTTATATAGTCCAGAATGATTGATGAAACTTGACTTTCAGTCTCCTGAATTCTCACAACTCAACTATGTGAAAATGCAGACAAATATTTACTTTAAAATCTTTGAAACAGAATTCCCACAATATTATCATCATATCATTAGATCTCCTGTGAAGTTCCTAATGTCAATACAGAAGAGAAATGATAGCTAAGAGTCTCTCTATAATGTAAATAAATCTCTAAGTTATAACTGGCACAAAGATCACTAGGTGAAATTATAGTTGAGTTTTCCACCTTCTGCATTGGCAATAACAGCTGTTCCACATTATAGGTTTTGTCTGAATTCAGTTTGTAAAGTGGTGCAAGTTCTCTGGAGACAAACATAGCAGTATAATATTACTGATTCAATATTGGCTTGACCCAAGCTTTCCTGACTATTGTGTAGTGGGAAGAAGATGGAATAAACAATTTTAAAAACTTGGGTTCTAGGTCAACCTCTAAACTAACCCTGGAAATTAAATGAGATGTGGATCAGCATGAAGTAGGGGAGAGTAGTGATTCTAAAGGAGGGAGGGAGAAATGGAGCCTGGAAAAATGTCTCCCTTTACCTGGGCTGCCCTTGGCTCCATTCCACTACTCCACTCCGAAATGAGTAGGCAAACAGAATTAATCACAGTACCACAGAGGCCAATGAAAGACCCAGTTATATCGAGAAGCAGTCAAAGAACAGGGTCAAAAGTTGCTGCCAGTGGCAGAATTTTGAGTGGAAAAGCTGCAGCAATCAGAAACAGCCCCAATTCCCAAGTTCCCCAATTGACTTGACTCTGACCCTTAAGGAGGCTATAAACGGAAAAGCAGATGGGGGATACTTAAGAGTGGAAAAATATCAGCTCTACGAGGTAATTCCAACCCTGACAATCCTTGCTGTTCACTCTGAGGGCTCTTGAGTCTAAGCATCTGAATTGTGTCTGTTGCTATTCAGCTGTTACAATCATGTCCAATTCTACGTGACCCCATTTGGGGTCTTCTTGACAAAGATATGGAAGTGGTTTTCCATTTCCTTCTCCAGTTCATTCTTACAGATGAGGAATTGTGGCTAACAGAGTCAAATGATTTGCTGAGAGTCACAACATTTAATAAGTAACTGAGGCTGGATTGGAACTCATAAAGATGAGTCGTCCTGATTCCAAGCCCAATGCTCTACCCACTGCATCACCTAGCTGTGTCTAAGAATTCTTAAACTTGAGACATGCCAATAATTTTTGAGCTGCCTGTGTCTGGGAGACATTATGAGCATATAGGTTACGCAGCATTTGGGGATTTTTAAAAATACATTTATGTATTCTTGATTCAATGGTAATGAATACAATACTATATGCTGCCAAGTCAACTTGTGTGGGCAATTTCATGATACTCTGTACATATGATTGAGATTCACCAAAAATTCAGCATAAAAGGAGGATGGTGAAAAAAGGAGTCAAGCTATAAGATACTAATTAGATGATAGATTCCCCACAGATCACAACCCTAATATAATGAGGCAACCACTACTACAAATGGAGGACAGAAATACCTACCTCCTTTTCTGAGAATCAGAAAATTTGTTGGTTCCCCCACAATCACTTGAGTGAGACATGCCTTGCCTAATATGTATTGTTGAACAAACAAGGTACAATTAATGTCAATGGCATCCTATGGTAGATTAAATTATTATTGTTTCATTTTCCTAGAGTAAACTATTTTATCCATGGGAAGTAGGAGTTGCAGAAGAAAGTCAACTTTCAAGGGTGATCATCAAGTAAATGACTTCATTCAGTTTATTATATGTATTGATTTCCTACCTAGGTTTATATTACTGAATAATCAACATCTTCTCTTTTTGTTTCTGCTAATAATTAATATCTTTCAAAAACTGGGTTTAAACTCATTTTAATTAAAATCTCTTTCCTGATGACCTCACAAAATACTAAGCAAAACCTTTATTCTTGTATTCATGTTGACATTGTTCTTACATCTTTTTTATCTTATACATATCCTAAATTTAATTTTAACTCCTTAAGATCAGAGAACAGGAAGTTGCTATGAATAAAATACCCTGTAAACTTAAAAATACTATGTAAATATAAGGCATTGTTTTAGTGTGGCATAGTGAAAAGAATACTGAGTCCAAAAACTTGGGTGCTGAGACTGATTCTGTTAGTAACAGCATATGTAACTATGGACCTCTCACTTAATCTCCTTGGGCCTCAGTTTCCCCATCTGTAAAATGAAGAAGTTAAATCAGATGATCCTATGGTCTCTTCTACTTCTTTCATTTTGTGATTTTATAAGCCTCCTGTAGTGCCTAGAAGAGTGCTGGGTAGGTACTAGGTGCTCAATAAATTTTTAAAAAGTGTTGACCTACCATCTGAAAACTGAAGTAGATAAACTTTTAAGTTATCTGGATAATTTTTTTAAAAATATAAAATATATTTTTTAAAAAATAAATGAGAGAAAGAAAATGCTATTGTTTTAGTACTAAGTGGCCATCTACTTTGAATCCACCACACAACAACCCATCTATTTTACTCTTCATGTGTGTAGCTTTCATTTCTTATACATCCATTGATTCAACATTAAAAAAAAAACACCTCTTCTGTGCACTGGGCACTTTGCTAAATGCTGTGTCCCTACCCTCAAGGGGTTTACAGCTTCATAGAGGAGATAAAATACATGTTACAGAAATCATTAGATTACAAGGTCCTTGAAGGCAGGAACTGTGTCATTTTCAACTTTTACATCTTTAGCACTCAGTACAGGATCTTCTAAATAGCAGGCATTTAATATATTTGTTGAATTGAATGATCCAGTGTCTTCTGGAAATTATGAGATGGGCTAATTTTATACCCTTTCAAAAGAGATGTATTTACTAAAGAACTAAGAAGACTTTGTTGGTTTTATTTATATAGTAATTTCATGGCATGGTTTCCAAATTCAAAATGATAGTAAGTCTCTTATGTACTACAAAAAATGACCCAATCAGCACACTATCTAATATTTAGTATATAAATACAATTACACTAAGTGCATATGTACGTAAACCAGAAATTACATTGTCATTTTAGCTGATAGTGCTAATGGTAAATAAGACCTTACATTTGCACTGTTCTTAATTTGCAAAGCACAACAAACCTATAAAATAAGCACAATACATTTTATTACCTTCATTCTATGGAAAAGGAAAGTGAGTCTCAAAGAGATAGAGTGACTTGTCCAAGATTACACTATTAGTGAATGCCAGAACAAGTCACTGAACTAGGGTCTTCTGGTTTCAGGTCCTGGTATCCACCATCTCTCCCCACCCCACCCCCCAAAATGACCACACTTCCAGGAGGATGTCAATCCTCACCAAATGAACTGAATAAGATAACGTATTTGATAGTTGGAATATGCTCATCAAACAAGAATCAAAAATATATTCTTTAGATTCCAGAGAAATACTCCATCTGGAACCATCAGACCCATCAGACTATCTTAACAGAAATTCACTATTATTCCCAGAAAGACTGAAAAACAAATCACAAATATGCATTGGAACTTAGCCCAAGGTAGTTCAGGAAAGCTCTGTATATTTTAAACCTGGAGTTTTAATTTGGAAAACTTTCTTGCTTATACAGTAACTTTTGGAGGATTCTCAAAGAATCATTGAAGGTTACAGATAATTTAATTCTAATTTTCATGTTTTCTTGTTCATTGTATGTACTTTGAGCCCTATACCGGCAAACTAAATTTTCCAAATGATATATCATTAAAAAACAAAAATCAAAAGTTTTAAGGAGTAGGAAGGAGAGGAGGAGAGAGGGAAGGGGAAAAGGGAGGAGAAGGAAAGAGATGGGAGAAGCAGGAGGAAGAGGGGCATCTTTGAGGTTAACTTTCCCGACTAACATCTGGCATCCCTCTGGTTCTCCACCCTGTGCTTTGGAGGGGATAATATTCTGGGGCAGAGCTCCCCTGAACTATTTAGGTTTAAGAGAAATAAAACACAAAAACCTACATTGTGTTCCTCTTTCCTGCTGCGGGGAGAAGCAGACCCTCCTGAGGTCACTTTCGCTGTGGTTTCTAAACTGGGAGCATTTGAGGAACTCAGGCCAGGAAGAATTCACCATCCCCAGAACTGGTTCACAGCCTTCTTTTGCAATTTCACAAAAAGACCGACAGGGTAGGAGTCCATAACTAGAATAAAAGAAATATTTTTGAAATTTAATATTTTTTCAAAATACATTTCTGAATACATATTTGAACAAAAATAAACACAAGCTCACACCAGATGCCTTAATTTATAACTTAAAAAAAGTCCTTTCTTAAGTAAGCTCATAATTCACTTATAATTTCCATGTGAAATAACTTTTAAATGGTAAAAGAAAAAAATTCACAGTAATAAATGAAGATATTCACAATATTGCTCTAAGTAGGAATCATTAAACTCACCGAATCCTTGAGTTGGAATGGACCTCAGGAGTTGCCCAGTTAAACCCTCTACCTAAGTGAATCCTCTCCAAAAAAAATCACTGAGAAGTGGCCATCCAGCTTTTGCTTAACACTTCCTGTGACAAAGAATTCACTACCTATCAGTCAAACTAGCATTTATTAAGCACTTACTACATGCCAAGAGCTGTGCTAGACACCAGAGATGCAAAGACAGAAACAAAATTGTCCCTTCAGTAATAACAGCTACATTCTATCAGGGGAGACAACATGTACTCAGAGGAGGAAATACAAAATAAACAGAACAAATACCAAACAGTTTAGAGAGGAAGAAAATTAGTATGGGAGACATTAGGAAAAACTTTACAAAGGAATGGTACTTGAGCTGAAAGGAGGTAAGGGATTCATTGAGGCAGAAGAGAGGATGAAATACATTCCAGGCACAGAGTATATAGCCAGGGCAGAAGCAAGAAGACAGGAGGAGTGTCCCATGGGAGGAATATCAAGGATAGCTTCCATAGATCATAAAATGTAGAAAAGGGAAGAAGGAAAGGGAACAAGCATTTATTAAATGCCTATTGTGTACCAAACATTGTGCCAAGTACTTTATAAATACCCCACTTTGTTCTCACAACAATCCTGGGAGGTAGGGAGAAGAATAATGAATCATGAGACCAGAAAAGTTCATTAGGACTACTTTGTGAAGGACTTTAAAGGTCCAAACAAAAGAGTTTACACTGTAGCCTAGAGGCACAGTTGAACCACTGGAATTTTAGTAGAAGAGTGACATTGTCAGATCTGTGGTTTGGGAAAATCACCTGGGCAACTGCTGGAAGACAGAAAGGTACTTGAGTCAAGAGTCCAACAAGGAGACTATTACAACAGTTCAAACAGGAAGTGATAATAGTCTGAACTCAATAAAGCATTTACGGGAGTAGTGAAAAGGAGAAAAGATACTGTGGAAATAGGAAGGGCAAAGTTTGGCAACTGACTAGATATTTAAAGAAAGAAAGTATGAGTAGTTCAGGATAACATCAAAGTTGCAAACCTGGGAAATGGGAAGTATGGCAGTTCCTTCAACAAAAATAGAGAAATTCAGAAGAAGGTTATATTTGGTAGATGGGTGGGAGGAGCAGGAGACAGATATGTTGTAGTTTGAGATGTCTGTGAGATACCCAGTTTCAAACATTTAAAAAGAAGTTGGAATTCAAGAGAGGTATTGGAACTAGGTACACAGAACAGGTACATCATCAGCATAAAGATGATAACTCAACCAATTCATGAATGTTGAGTAGGTCATTAAGTAAAAGAATAGAGAAAAGGAAGGATAGACTATCAAGAGGGGAGGAGACAATAGGAAGACAGGTGGGAGCCAGGACTAAATCTCAAAGTAGGGGACAAGGAGATATGAATACCAGAACATTAAACAGTCAAATCAGAGAAAAATTGGGAGAGGATAGTGTTATAAAAATCATAGAAAAGAAAGTATCCAGAAGAAAGTGAGCAGTGGTCAGTGCTGCCAATGAGTTCAGAAAGGTTTGGCCAAGATCACTGATAACACTGGAGAAAGCTGTTTCAGTTGGATTTTGAAGTTGGAATCAAGATTCCAAAATGTTAATGGAAGTAATGAGCGAAAATATTGTGCTTGTTTGTGTGTGAGTTTCAGGAGTGTGGCAGAGAAAACAAGGAGAAATAAGAGGGTATTAGCTTTAGAGAATGATAGAGTCTAGTACAGATTTTTGCTTGTAGTTTTCTTTTAAAAAGTAGGAGATTTGGGCATGTTTGTAGGCATTACAGAATGATCCCAATAGATAGAGAGAGACTGAAGTTTGGGAATAGGAGTGCATTAATGAAAGTGATGCACAATGTCCAGAAAGAGAGGTTGAATCCAAATTTTAAGGGGTTTAAATACCAAGCAGTAACGTTGGTATCATTTCCGAGAGGCACAAAGAAGCCAGTGAACTTTTTGAGTAGCGTGGGGTTATCATCAGAGCTAGTAAGGATGGGCAGTCTCAATACTGAGCACTGGTGCTGAGGTAGTATTGGGTTCTCTGAGGGTGGACAACCTCCAGTCTCTAAGCTGACAGCATCAAATATTCACTGGGTATGGAATGTGAATTATTATGTATTCATGTCATCAGCTTATAGTCTTAGAGTTTCTTAGAAAAATACAGCCAATATGTGTCAGAGCAGACCTTGAACCCAGATTACCCTGGCTTTAAGAGCAGAACTCTATCCATTTCATCATATTAATAAATGTTTGTTGGGTTTTTTTAATGAGTTTAGATTTCTATATGGACCAGGTAGTTTTACTTTATTGTTACAGATGTACTCTACTTTGGTTGGCAATACAAAGGGAATTGGAAGAATGTAGAGGTATAAATGAATATTTACTCTCCCAGTCTGGGCTCCCTCCCCCAAGCCCAAGCCCCTCCTCTGGGTTGGGAGAATAAATGGGTAGAGGGGAATCAAAGAACATGCTTAATTAATACTGTGTCAATAGGACCATCTTAGAACGATACAAATGGGAGTAGAAAAGGATCTTAAATGTTAACATGGTGCCCAGCACATAGTAGATGCTTAACGAATATTGATTGATTGATCTCTAATTCAACCTCCTCATTCCATAAATTAGGGAAGGCCTGGGGAGATTAGATGACTTGTCTAAAACTAAGAAACCAGTTAGCTGTAAAGTTGGGACCAGAATTCAAATCTCCTGACTTCCAGACCACTGTCATTTTATGCCAATTCTTCTTTTAAAGAAGATAGCTTTCTTATCACTAAGCAATCACTATGAAAATGTGTTTACACATTAATTCACTTACACCATCCCTTCTGAACTTCTGCAGATTCCAGGTAATCAGTTGTACTTTCTTATTCACTGTATTTTTAGTATAACAGTAATATAACTAGATAA
The DNA here is from genome assembly GCA_023548195.1 of Bettongia penicillata ogilbyi. NCBI lineage: Eukaryota > Metazoa > Chordata > Mammalia > Diprotodontia > Potoroidae > Bettongia > Bettongia penicillata. The sequence goes on along the minus strand of JAJHZJ010000470.1, from coordinate 34,124,035 downwards.
AATCCTCAAAGGAACCTTGTGGGAGACCTTGGTACAGAGCTTTTACATACAAATGGAAATCCTTCTGGCCACCCTCTTCAGCTCCAGGAGGAAAACCGTAGCTGTCAAAGGCTGACCTTGAAAATCACACATCTTTTTGGCATGAAAATATTTCTGGAATCTTCATAAGGCAATTCAATTTTCAGCTGAGGTATGAAGGTATGACCAAATCAGCTACATAATTATCTACACATGTAAATATTTAGCTTAATTTAGTAATGCAGATATAGCTAGTGAGGCTTGATATTTCCAGGGATTAGCCAAAGGATAGGGAACATTTCTGTCCCAAGATACTAGATATAAACTGATCCAGACTCTAACCACTAAAGACTTCCTATACAAAATAAATACCTAACTGTTATTCAGCAATTAGACAGATAATTTCAACTGAGTTCTTGGCAGCAGGGAGATTACATCACCCAAATCACCACTATTTCTTTTTCCAATTCATTTCAGATAAATTGGGGATTAGATTTTCCTTAACAAGAACTGAGACACATATATCAACCTAATTCAAAACCTTAACTTCAATAAGGCAACTGAAGTTTTGTTCTATTGCACAGACATCTGTGGGTGGGGAGTAAAGGAGCCTTTCTCTGTTTTTCCTCTGCCTAAGGGAGCACCCTGATCCCTGAGCTCAGGCCAGGGGCAAGGAGTGGCAGGGATGGCCCCTTCTGGAGAAATATTACTCCTCCAGGCCAGACAGAAAAGCATCATGGCTCCTGGGAAGCCTGGGAATGAACAGTAGGCAGATATCTGCTCTTCTGGACCATTTTCCACTCCCCAGAGAAAGATCCCTTTTGTGGCCTTACTTCTCCAGGGAACTCATTTTACCAAGGAAGAGAAAGCACTTCAGAAATCTGACATGTTATGCCCAAGGAGAGTTGTAGCCCAAGGACAAGCAATGACCTGGAGACACAGCACTTAAGGGCCTCTCTGGAGATAAGGAACAGACTAATAGATGGGGGAAGGGAGTTATGGTTCTCTAATCATGTCCAATCCAAGCTACCAGACAGCCCTAGAAGGCACAAGAGGCGGCAAAATATTCCATCCAATCTTGATCTGCATTTCCCCTCTCCCCCCACAAAAAACTGAACTTGTTCAACCCATTTCTACTTTAACCACAGGTTTTAAGTATTTCTATTGCTAACTCATTCTTGAAAAGCCAGGGTGAGCAGCCAATATGCCCTAAACCTTCCCCGGAAGTTTTAAAATTTTTAAAAGGACATCTATTCCTTTAAATGAATCTCTAGCTGGTGGAATTTTAGACAATAACACAAAATGAAATTAAAAAAAAAGTAAGGCTAAATCGGGGAAAATATTTTTGGAACACAATATCAGCTCAATCTTGCCTCAACCCTGAATCTGTTTCACTGAGCTACCCTGATTTTTTTGATATCTCCCATGTTCTCCTTCTGAATCCACAATCTCTTAAAAGGAGTGTGAGAGAGTGTGTGTGTGTGTGTGTGTGTGTGTGTGTGTGTGTGTGTGAGAGAGAGAGAGAGAGTGAGTATGCATGTGTGTGTGTGTGTGTGTGTGTGTGTGTGTGTGTGTGCTTATTAAATCGGATATAAGTCAATGACTATCCCCCCAACCTGCCTCTTTCTGGAAAAGTCAGAATTCTGGCACTCCTATGACTCTCCTGTATCCTAAACTCATTTTCTAAGAAATTCAATGATCTTGAAAGGAAATTTGCTAAATTTGCCTGTTTTTATAAATTTCTGGGTGATCTGCCCTGGGAATATAATATGCACATTAAAATGCCATTAAACCTTCCATTCCAAAATTAGGTTTTAAAGAAAAAACAGAGAATATTTCTTGAATGGTTCTCCTAAGAAAAGTTCCTGGCTTAGAGACTCTAGTTGCTAGAACACTGTATATGGAATAGTGTTCAAGCATTAATAACTAGTACATCTTTCAAAAACAAGGGAGTCTTGGGACCACTTGTTGAGGTGTGCCATGGAATTGAGTTTTCTATATCTTGTTTTTCAGCACTTTCAAGACACTGAGGAACTACATTTTGGTATATAAATACCTTCTTGCAAACAAGCAAACCTCCACCTACAAATAAACTCTAGTAAACCATTCTGTGATGACTGGAAATGCCATATTAGGAAGGCAATATCATTACAGTGGTGAGATGTAAAATTGGATGTGTTGTCGAAATCCTTAATACAGCCTCGAAAAAGATAAAGCTAGTCTCATCTCTGTCACCAACGACAGAAACTTTTAACACCTATGACATTGGTGCTACCAACATGCCTCAGTACCGCTCAGAAAATTACTGAAATGTTTCCAATAGTTAACACATACTAAAAATAACTCACATAGACATACATGGGCTTCACAGTTTACAACGACATACTTTGCTCACAATAACCCTCTCACGGGTTGTGCAAGTACTACCAACCCCACATGATAGATGAGAAAATGAAGTCTCAGAGATAAAACTGACTTGTTCCTGTCAATGGGAATAAAAAGGAAGGAACTTTGATCTTCTCACTCCAAATTCTTGGTGCCACCCTGTCCATGGTGGAAAAGAATATGCTAAAATATCCTGGACATTATCATATAAAAGAAATATTATGTTTAGGACACAGAATTATAAGTATTTAAATAAACTATATCTATACAGTCTTTCCTTGTTTCAGGTAATAAATGTTTCTACTCTTTATTATTTCCCCAAAATGAAGGGTAAATAGAGTTTTTATAAATATATGTTATATATATACACACATATTTCATATATCATATATAATTATATAATATAATTTTTATAAATTTATTGAAGATAATAATCATCTTGTAAACACCCTAGAGAAGCCCAACATTGTAACTCCCTACTCTGAAATTTTGGTAAAATGAATAATCTTTTTCTAATGTAAACCAAAGTTCTACTAATAACTTGTTTTGCAAGGTGTAAATTTTTTTATACAGGATTTTATTAAGGAAGGGCATAGGATTTTCGTTGTAGTTTAGTCATTTCAGTCATGTGTGACCCTTTGTGACCCCTTTTAGGGTTTTCTCAGCAAAAATACTGGAATGTTTTGTCATTTCCTTCTCCAGCTCATTTTTCAGATGAGGAAATGGAGGCAAAGAGGGTCAGTGACTTTCCCAGGGTCACAGCTAGTGAGTGTCTGAGGTCACATTTGAACTCAGGTCTTCCTGACTCCAGACCAGATACTCTAGCCACTGTGTCACCTAACTATGCTTTGCATTTATTCAAACTATTTCTCCTTTATGTCTCCAAGGGCTTTCCTCTATACCAGCACCTTGTTTTTCTTAGCAAGCTTTCCACTTAAAGTAAGTGTGACTTCTTGTCAACATGGACTCTGTGTGATATCACCTCACAATATCCAGTTTTGTATCATCTTGAGTATGTTACACAAAGCCATAGCATAGAATCATAACATTCTAGAGTTCAAAACGACATCACAGACGAAGTAGTGAGACTCTATATCAATACCAGGGGTGCTGTGTGTGGTTGAAGAAAGAGCATGGGGTTGTGGAAAGAAGCCTGAATTTAGAATCACTGGCCCTGGGTTTAAAACCTAATGGATGGTAGCTGCATGGCCTTGGTCAAGAGACTTTCCCTCAGATTCCTTACCTGTAAAAAAGGAGGTAGCTAGTTTTGTTACTGTCCAATATTGTCCAACCCTTCCTGACCCCATTTGGGATTTTCTTGGCTAAGAAAATGCAGTGGTTTGCCTTTTCCTCCTCCAGCTTATTTTACAGATGAGAAAACTGAGGCAAAAAGGGTTGTGATTTTTCTCAGTCATATAGTAAGTATCTGAGATCACATTTGAACTCAGGTCTTCTTGACTTCAGGTTGGGAACTCTATGGACTGCACCACCTAGCTGCCCTAAATTAGATTTAGATGATCTCTAGATCTCTTCTACCTTTAGATTTTATGACACCATAATATTTGAATCTCAACAATAACCAAAAAAATGACCCTGGAAAAGGTCCAAAGGATACCAAAAACTATCAAGATATTGACATGAGCATGGACAAAATATTAAAGGAATGTTAGGGAAGGCAACGACGGCTATGAGGGAATAACATCCCAGTGAGAATCACAAAGGACATAAGCAACAACATGGCGGGGTGGAGAGTTGCTGCTTTGAGAGTCAGCAGTTGGAATCCCATCCCTGACACTTGCTACCCAGGTGACACTGGGCAAGTTACTTAGCTTCCTGGCTTCAATTTCCTCCCCACAAAGGAGTCAGACAGCATGATCATTAAGACTTCTTTAAGCTTTAAACCCACATCCTTATGATTCAGAGTAGACGCTAACTTGTCCATCACTCTAAGAACAGCAAAAATGTCTGGAAAGATTTCTTCAAAGTCAAAGGAGAGGCAGGCTTAGGAGAAACAAAAGGAAACACTAACTGTTCCATCAAATAGAACAGGACATGCATCATCCCAATAAGTGATAATAGTAGAACAGAAAAAGATCTCAAGAAGAGTCTGCATAATTTCAGAGATCCATTGTGTGTCACCATGGGAAAGAGAGGAAGTTTTAAAGCTGTCTCCGGCCAATATTTTTCTTACAGGCAGTAAAACAGTATCCTGTAAGTAAACTGTTGAGGTTGATGGAGAAAAGAAAGGAATGAAGGAAATAAACATTTATTAAGAGCCAAGTATGTACCCAGCACTTTACATCCTCACGAGAGTCCTGTGAGGGGGATGCCATTATTCTCATATTATAGTTAAGGAAACTGAGGCAGACAGAGAGTCTAAGTGACTTGCCCAGGATCAGACAGCTGGCAAGTATCTAAGACCACATTTGAACTCAGGATCCAGTCCTCTACCCACCAAACCAGTAATGACATAGCCATTACTACATTCTTCCACGGAACATCTTCTAGTGTCACTGACAGGGACAGAAAAATGATGTGGGTGAATGGTCTAGCCTGGAATTTCTAAAGCTCTTATCCTTGCTTGTCAAACTTGGCTGATTAGGGCTAAGGAAGTTCATGGACTCAGACTGCACCCACGGCCAGCCCACATTCATAATTCTGACCAATTATTTCACAACCATATGTCATAGAACACATGGGGGCTACTCAGTTTAGTGCAAATGAATCAAAGCAAATGGAAAAATCAGCACCACTCAAGGGGGCAGGAGGAGAAAATTCCACACTGGAAACAACATGTTCACGAAAAGTCATCTACTGAGTAATTCAGTGAGTAAGCAGCATTATCTTGCTGTAGAGATGACATGATGATGTTCTTTTGAGACTTTCCAAGGTACTGTGGCCTTGGGTATGGCAAAAGAGCCAGGAAGAGATTTTTTTTAGCGTATTTTTGGTTCTTCCTACCCAGAACCTATGCATGGTCGTAGAGGATGGTTATAGGGCAGTTAGACGGTGCAGTCAATAGAGTTTCAGGTCTAGAGTCAGGAAGACTCATCTTCCTGACTTCAAATCGGATTTCAAGTGCTCACTAGCTGTGCGACCTTGGACAAGTCACTTAACCCTGTTTGCTAAAGTTTCCTCATCTGTAAAATCAGTTGAAGAAGAAAATGGCAAATCACGCCAGTATCCTTGCCAAGAAAACCCCAAATAGGGTCCCAATGAGTTGAAAATGGCTGAACAAGAGGTTGGTTATGGCCAAAGAATTCCTTTTTATGATGCTCCCTCCTACAAATGATGAGTTCTCTTATCCACACAGAAAGGCAAGTTGCAAATATCTTCCTGATATTAAAAAGGAAAATTATGACCTCATTTTTAATGATAATTTAAACAACTTTCCAAGAAGAGAGTATTTTTCTCATTTCATGGAAAATTGGTATAAAATGGTAGTAGCCAAGTAAATTGACTGAGGTTCCATAGTAATTTCATAGTTGGGATTAGATTCTAGACTACCCGCTTCCTGTTCAGTGTACCACTTCTTGCCATCTACATCTTACAATCACAATACTCAGTTAAATCCATTCAGTCGCTTACAACGCCCTTTCCTTTGGACTTCAGTGAGCTTTATCTTTATTATTTAGTCTACAGTTATCTTTAGGAGACAAGTTTTAGCATGATCACTACCAAGATCTTTTAAAAATCTAAATACAAAAGAAAAAACACTGGATTTGGAGTCAGAGGAGCTGGGTTTGAATCCTGGCTCCATTATATCATCACCATCATCACTAGCAATTGTGTGGCTCTTGAAAGCTGGCAGACTGCTTTACAAATATCCCTATCTTCACAACAACCCTGGGAGGTAGGTGTGATTATCATTTTCATTATACAGAGCAGGAAACTGAGGCAGAAGCAACTTGACCAGGGTCATTCAGCAAGTAAACATCTGAAGCCAGATCTGAACTACTTGTTGCTGTTTTCCTGAAGCTAGGTCCAGTGCTCTATCTACTCAACCCCCTATCTGCCTTACTATTTGTGTAACCACAGGGAAGTCCCTTAACCTCATTTCACCTTTCTTGGCCTCAGTTTCCTAAACTGTAATATGAGTAGGTCAGCCTAGACAGCCTCAAAGGCTCTTTCAGCTGCAAATGTATGTTCCTATGATTTATGACACTAGGATCAGTGGCTTTTACTAACTTGAGATGGGGTATCACCACAGAACCAGAGCTAATTTGGACCTAGGAAAGGGTAGACTGAGAATTCAAGTGATTTAGGACATCTTGGAATAATATTATACCACCTCTATTGCTATTGGGGTGGTAGTCTTTTTATGCAATTTTCCAGAGACTCCCTTTAAATAAAATGATTCTGTTTCCCATCAATATTTAAAACACTTTCCAGCACTGATGGGATGGGAAATTAACGAATTACAAAAGACACATGGAATGCTTTATTCCTTTTTAGGGATGTTTTGGTTCTTTAAACTCGTTAAATAATCCCCTAAAACAAATGGGTTTTCAGATTTAATATATTATGGCAACGAGTTACTATTATTTTAATTGTATTCATGACCACCGTTATGCATCAGCAAATAAGAGAGGACAATTTGTTACTGAGGACAAAAGAAATAAATTATGTGACTGACCTTGCTAAGATCTACAGTTGGTACATTTTCAGCAGTATAACAAGCCATTTCCAAAACATATTTGATTTTTCCTTTGCAGAAAATTTCAGAGTAAATCTTTTCATTATGTTCACATGAGCAAAAATTAAAAATGATTTAAAAAGATTAAAAAATTAAAAATCATACTAGTTCTCATTTAGAAACTGGTTCTCAATTTGCAATATTAAAAATCATTTCTTAAATCATCAGTCATTTGTTTTATGTATAGTGCTAAAAGAGAGGGCAGAGAAGCAGTCATTAAAACCTGGTGTTGGGTAATATGGGGCTGAGTGAGAAGAAGAGAAAGATCAGTATTAGCCAATACCTGAATAGCTAGCCTGTTTGGATATATCCAGAAAACTGGTATTTCCTAGTTATAGAATAAATACAGACAAAAGTAGATGAGAACAAATTTATGTTCCAAATATTCTACATGAACAAAAATCACAGTTCTAAGTTCTAATTAGACAGCAATCTTAAAAGATGCACTATTACTGTATAGAATGGGCCCTTCCCAAATGGGAAGATATTTACTAATCTAAGAATCTGTATCTGAGGGGCAACAAGGTAGGATTTTGAGTGAAGAAGATCTGAGTTCAAGCCCTGTCTCTGACACATAATGTCTATATGTGACTTTGGGTAAGTCATTGAACCTTTCAAAGCCTTGGGCAATTCTCTACAGACTAGGGGTTGCTGATCAACAGAAATAGAGTAAGTTTCTTCACTGGAAGTTTCCTAAGCCTATGAAATCACAGGTATGGAACAGAAAAACATTAACAACAAAAAATCAGCTACTTTTTCTCTTTGTGTAAGCAGCATAAATTATTGAAATTACCAGAAGCAAAGGTAAGGAGCAAGGGGAAGGAATCCAGCATATACACAACCTGGAGTCATTCTTTAAAAAAAATTTTGGAAACCCAATAATATTTTCTCTTTAACATGTGACAAATTCAGAAATGCCTTTTAATTTTTAAATATTTCTTCTTAGGACATCTTCTTAAAGATACATTTAAGAATATAGCAAGTTTAAAAAAAACCAAATATTTGAGAGAAAAACCCCAAAATTTTAGTATAACAGTAGCAGTAGCACTGAAGTAAAATACAGAGAGTATTAAGAAACTTTGATTATCAGTAAGATATGAGGAAAGAAGGGTTTCATCTCTCTGATCAAATTTATCTTTTGTATAAAATTCAATGGAAAAGAGCTACTTTGAATAATGTTGTTGCCTACAGCATTTCTTTGTGATCTGGTATTTCCCAGAGTCTTTAGAACAGGAAGTCAAGATGGTCTAGAAATGCACTGCTGTCCCCTTGTTGACAATAAATATCTACTGTCTCTTTAATAATGGGCACTAGGGGCAGAAAACAGTGATGCCAAGAATTTCTGCTATTTGTCAAAGAATTAACAGATAGTCCCTGCTAGGAAGGAAGATTTAAACCTCAGCATGTGTGTGCGTGTGTGTGTGTGTGTGTATGTCTTTTGAAAAAGAATTGTGTCTGGTTATTGTGTGGGGTTCAGATAATCACATCAGTCTATCACCCACATGATTAAAGGACACCAAGAGTTGCTGGCTTAGAAAGGAAGTCAGCTGCACCTCCAAAGTCCTCCTTAGAACAGTGTTTCTAGCACTGTGATCCTAAGACCATTTATTAGAGTAAATAACCATCAGAAGTGTTTTTGTTGTTTATATTTATTGCTGTGTTGTTTAGTCATGCCAAACTCCACATGACTATCTGGGATGTCCTTGGCAAAGACACTGGAGTGGTCTGCCATTTTGTTCTCCAGTTCATTTTACAGATGAGGAAACTGAGGCAAACAGGTTTAAGGGACTTGCCCAGGGTCACCCAGCTAGTAAGTAGCTGAGGCAGGATTTGAACTCACAAAGCTGAGTCTTTTCTGACTCTAGACTGAGCACTCTATACATTTCACCACTGTGGGAAATATTAAAAATCAGTTCTTTGAATATGTAACACAAACTACTGAAGATCTGAAAAGAAGTAGTATTTTGGACATAATATCATTTTCAGTCCTACCATAATCTATTTCCAGTTAAATTATGAACCTCATAAAATACATATTTTCTCTGACACATAAAAATTCTTTCTTCTCTAGTGAGGGATGCAATACAGTAATCTCAGCTTCTTACATAAAAGCAAATGCCATTGATAATTCCACGTATCAAAAAAGATGATATTTAGATTTGAAATGTAGATGGGTTTTTTTCTCAGCACATTTATTCTTCACAACTTTGGTTTGCTTTTAATATTAAAATTATTTTCCAATTCTTCAGCACAAACTCACACATTTAACATTCAGATAAACATATATAAAGCACCTACTACATGCACTGCTTGCTAGGAGGGAGCAGAAAGGAGTATGGAGATAATTAAGACACTACTCTACCTTTAAAGAACTTACTTAGTAAAAAGAGATAAAGTAAATAACAACTGGTGGTAGATGTATGAAATTTTGCTGAATAGGATTAAATATTTCCATATGTGAATGGCAACAGGTATTCGAAAACCTATTAGCAGCCAGAGCAAAAAAATTTTCCCAGTTCCAATCGTAATGATCCTCAGGCTAAACTGGATTAGGGAAAGTTGCCCTGAAGATACCTTGAAGATGAATAATTAAGTTTACTAGGATAAATTTAATTAAGTTTGCCTTGGACAGGCAGCTAGGGAGTCAGTAGGGTCTAAGTTCAAATCCAACCTCAGATACTTACGAACACTGCAACCCTGGGTAAGTGACCTAACCTTATTTGCTTCTGTTCCTCACCTATAAAATGAGCTGGAGAAGGCAATGGCAAACCATGCTGGTATATTTACCAAGAAGACCCCAAATGGAATCACAGGCAGTCAGACACAACTGAAAAGACTCAGTAGCTACAGGAGTAAATTAGAATAATGATCATCACAACAATGTATTTTTATGGAATTCTCCACTTCTTTTTCCCCCTTTTATTATTTTACAGATTCATAAAATCTCAGATTTGTGAAGGCCCCTAGAAGACTTTTACTCTAAACCGTGCCTAGACAACCATCCTCTACCATGTTGCCAGCAAGTAGTTGTCCAAGGTTTTTCCTTGAAGACTTATAGTGTGGGAGAACCATCACCTCCCAAGGCAGTCCACTCCACATCTGGATTCTTCTATTTGTTAAGTTGTTCCATCCTGAGTCTAGATACCTTCCAAACACTGCTCCTGGTACTACTTTCTAGTAGTGGAGGATCAATTCTACTCACTTTTTATCATGACAGCCTTTTAAAGACTTGATGACAGCCATCATGCCTTTTCTACTCCAGACTAAACATCTCCAGTTATTTCCATTTTATCCGCGAATAGTAAGATAGTAAGATTTTCAATAATCCAAAATAATGATAGAGCTCTAGTGGACACTCTGGTATATCAATGCCCTTCCTAAAATGGGCAACCCAGAACTAATCACCATATTGCAGATTTGAGTTGACAAAAGGGGTAGAGAACACCATTCTCCTCCTTAGATCTATATACTATGTTTCCTGAAGTAGCTTACCAAAGTAGGTTTAGGGGTTTCTATATCCTATCATTACTCATTTTGAACTCAGTCCATTAACTGAAGTCCAGACCTTTTTCCAGATGAACTTTTGTCTAATCTCTCTTTTGCCATTTGACACTTTGAAAACTGATTTTTGAACCTAAACCTAGGGTTGTGAATCAATCTCTTAAATTTCACTTTATTCTATTCAACCCATTACTCTAACTTTTTAAGACCTGCTTGGATACTCTTATCCCTCCCAGCTTTGTCTCATCTTCATGCTACTTATACCTTCATCCAAGGCATTGATAAAAAAATATAAATATTCAATAGGAGAAGACTAAAACAGACATTTTTGTTCCCTCTAAAAGCTAAAGGAGAATAATATGGCTTGTTTATCTTTCCATCCCTAGTGGTTAACACAGTTCTTTGCACATAGCTGGTACTTAATAGCTTGCTTAAGAGCTGAATTAGATGAAATCAGGCAAAGTGTTACCAGTTTGCTTATTACCTTATGGTGATTCAGTAGTGAAATCAGTAATCTGGATGAGCATCGTCAGTTTACTAAAGTATTTCACATAATTTACTTCTCAAAAGGGGGATAAGACTCATACATGATTGTACAATGCTTTGCAAGTCTTTGGATGTGTTATTAAATCAATACAAAGTTAATATATACTTTTTGAGATCTAATAAATACTTTAAAAGTTCTGTCCTTTTCACTACAACATTATGGAAGATAAACTGTCAACACTTCTTATTTTCAATCCTATATTTTAATTCATAGAGACCAGCTATTATCTTTCTCTTGAAAGCTTCTACAACAGCTAAACATTTTTTGTCAAGCCTTGTTCCTAAAAGCTATGGGCTACGTAAAAGTCAGCATGCATTCTGAGATTGTTGATTTTTCAAAATCATTTCTAGAGACTATGACAACAAAAATTTTTGCCAAGTACATAAACGGCTTAATGTCTCCTAGTTCAGACCTACCATAAAAACTAATCAAATTAACATAAATACTATCAAATTGCATCAGTATTTGAAAATTAGATTCACACATAGGTAAAGTTCTATAAGCAATTTTGACATTTTTAAAAACAGAAAATATTTTAGCACATATGTTTATATTCAACACACATTTAGAAATAGATGTGTTTGATATTACAGATATAATACATAACTAAATGACATACTGTCCATTGATGAAAATGAAAGAAAAAATTGCTTTTTTAGAAAATGCTACTATCCAAAAGAATTTTCAGTTGTGAAGAATTTTACACATCAGTTAAGATACGTTAATTAATTTTTCCCTGCAATAAAATTACATGAGAATCATCATGAATTCATTTTAAAAGAATTGTAATGAGTTATGACTGGTTTCTTGAGGATTAGTGGTGGATAGGAATGTTTTCCATCACAAACCAAGAAGTGGTAGATAGCTCAGGACTGTTTGTTTTGATTAGTTACTTAGAATTCTGCTATTACTGGCTCTTATCAATAAGCGATTTTGGTTTCCAAATACCTGTCATCACCATCACTGATGCACTCAGGGAAAGCAATGCTACAGCCAAACAGCATAATGTGCTGATAGCAACTGAGGCGGTTTAGATAACTGAAGAACTTCAGGAACTTTTCCAGTTCGATTCTTTTCACGATGGACAGAATGGATGTCAGAGTAGTGTGGTTGTAAGGCAGCATTTGACACTGACTGTTGACAATATTTACACAGGCACCTGCAAAAAGAATGGTCAAATTTAAGAGATAACAAACCACATTTTTAAACAATGTGCTATCTCATAAGGCAAGTTACTGTGGATGTAAGCTGAAGATAGATACTGCAAAGGATATAGTAGTGACTGACACTTAAGTCAAACTTTTAAGAATATTTTAAGATATTTCATGCTCATCATCTCATTTGAGCTTTTTAAATCTATGGGGAAGGTTAACAATTTTGGCATAATGATTTATGGTGCATCATATCCCCTGGGCCTTTACAGTTGCTGAGTACTCTCCTTAACTCCATAATCTCATTTATACAGAAATTAGTCCAATCTCTTTTGTCTCTCCTTAAAAGTCCCCACTGATAACAGCCTACACACACACACACACACACACACACACACACACACACACACACACACAGATAGCTTAATTTCCTACATCATGGAGAAGAGTCCATTCAATTTAGTTCATAGGATAATAAGTAGCATGGTCTAGCAGAAAGATCATTAGACTCAAATTTCTTCTTGAACCATGAACAAGACACTTAGCTTCTCAGTTTCCTCATCAACAAAGTATGGATAATGATGTTTGCCATGTTTATCTGGCAGGGCTATTGTAAATAAATAACTATACAAACCTTAAATCACAGCATGAATATATTTATTTATTGTTAACGTTCTTATTCTCACCTTATATTTTATGAAGTGCAGACAGAAATGAGGGAGGCTTACTACCCTATTGCTCTTCTTGAAAGTTTAATTTTCAGTGGACTGTTATTCAGGTGGGTAAAAATGATTCCTTCTTTGTAATTGAATAAAAGTATTAGGGTATAAGCTCATCTTCTGTAAGACTCATAGAAAACTCTTTGGAACAACTCCAGTAGCAGATAGAATAGGAGGGATATATACCTCATCTTGTTCCCACATGGTTCTAATTTCTTTTTCTAGGCCTCTGTATTTTCAGAGAATTGCATTCCATATGGATTTGAAATTATGACTGCTATTATTATTGCTATTACAAGACTTAGGGCTAGAAAGAGACTTTGACATCATCCAGTCCAATCTTCTTATTTTCAAGAAAATTGAGTCCAAAAGAGGTAAATGACTTGCCTAAGATTCTAAAGAAACTAAGTAGCAGTGGTGAGATTCAAACTCAACTTAGATCCCAACACATGATATAATCTATTGGTTAAATTTATACACAATTTATTAAGAACCTACAATGATTAAAGCCATCCAACAGGAGCTTCCGTAATCTTTTCTCTGCACTCCTTGAAATTTAGCATTATCACCCACACTATTCTCCTTTCCTCCCATCTCAGAGTAGAGGCAGTTCACCTTCTTCACCACTGCCTATCTCCCTTTACCCTTGGCTCCACTCCCTTCTGCCTCATCCAAGACCTTTCCATTGACTCCTTTCTATGTGACTAAAGACATGCTCAATTCTTCCTGAGTCTACAAAACCCTTACCCTTAATCCCATTATATTCCATGTAGGTACCATCCAATTCCTACCCTTGTAACCTGACTTTTGTCTACGTAACCTTACTAAAACTACTCTCCAAACCAATTATCTTTTCTCAGTCATCATGACTGAGAAAGCTAGGTACTAGATACTAGCTCAGAAGGTTGACTCAGATGAGGAAGAAATTGAATGCTAGCTTCAAATAGAGCATCAGAGAATTCAAATGAATTCAGCCAGATGCCAGACCTACGTCAACAAAAAGGACAAGATAGAAAAGTGAAGAGAGGGTATATTCTAAGCCAACTTGGGAGCTACCCTGTGCGAAAGCACATAGAAAGTCATTGTGCTGACTGTATGGAACAGTTAGTAGGCTAGTTTGGATAGAACATAGGTTGCAAAAAGAAAAGTAATATGAAATAAATCTGGGAAAGTGTTGCTAGTAAAAGTGATAGAATTCCAGCTGAGTTATTTAAAATCCTAAAAGATGATGCTGTTAAACTGCTGTACTTAATATGTCAGAAAATTTGGAAAACTCAAAAGTAGCCACTGAATTAGAAGTGATCAGCTTACATCTCAACCCTAAAGGACAATGCCAAGGAAAGTTCAAACTACCGAAAAATCACTCGCATTTCACATGGCAAAAAGGTTGTGCTTAAGATTCTGTAATATGGGCTTCAGCAATATGTGAACCAAGAATTACCAGACGAGTAAGCTGGTTTTTGAAGAGGCTGCGGAACTAGAAACCAAATTGCAACATTCATTGGATTATGGGGAAAGTAAGGAAGTTCCAGAGAAACATCCACTTCTGTTTCACTAACTACACTAAAGCCTTTGGCATTGTGGATCACAATAAAATATGAGAAGCCCTCAAAGAAATAAAAGTACCAGATCATCTTACTTGTCTCCTGAGGAACCTATATGCAGGTCAAGAAGCCATAGTTAGAACCAAACATGGAACAACCAATTGGTTTAAAATAGGAAAAGGCGTATGACAAGGCTATATATTACTTCATTTATTTAGCTTATATGAGCATATTTCATACAAAAGCCAAGCTGAATGAATCAAAAGTCAGAATATTAAGACTCCTAGGAGAAATAGCAATAATCTCTGATTTGCAGATGACGCCAGTCTGATAGCAGCAAGCGAGGAGGAATTAAAAAGTCTCTTGATGAGGGTGAAAGAGGACAGTGTAAAAGCAAGATTGAAGTTTAACATCACCAAAACTAAGATCTTGGCAATTAGTCCCATCACTCCCTGGCAAATACAGGGAAAAGAAATAGAGGCAATGTCAGATTTTATATTCCTGGGCTCAAGGATCACTATAGATAGCCTCTGCATCCATGAAATTAAAAATAACACTTATTCCTTAGAAGGAAAGCTATGGCAAATCTGGACAGCATACTAAAAGCAGAAATATTACACTTGCTGACAGAGGTCTGTATAGTAAAGCAATGGTTTTTCCAGCAGTAATGTATGGTTGTGAGAGCTGGATTATAAGGAAAGCTAAACACCACAGAATCGACGCTTTTGAATTGTGGTTCTATAGAAGACTTTTGAGAATCCTTGGACAACAAGGAGATCAAATCAATCAATACTCAAAGAAATTAATTTAGACTACTCACTGGAAAATCAAATATTAAAATTGAAGCTTAAATACCTTGGCCACATAATGAGAAGACAGTACTCATTAGAAAAGACTCTGACGCTATAAAAGAATGAAGGGAAAAGGATAAAGGAACGGCAGGAGATGAGGTGGATAGATAGTGTCATGGAAACAACAAACATGATCTTGGACAGACCTTAAAATAGTGGAGGATAAAAGTCTGCCATGGTCCATGAGGTCATGAAGTCAGACATGACTGACTGACTGGGAAGGTGGGTTGAAGCAAAATTGTGGAGGGTTTTCATTAACAGATTGAGGAGTTTGCATTTTATTCTAGTCGAAAGGGAACCACTGGAGAATTCTGAGCAGAGGAATACTACAACTGCCTGTTGAAATACTGGAATGGTTATAGAGGGGGAACCTCCTGAAGAAGAGGTAGAACACTAAATGATCTCTGAGGTCCTTCCAACACTCAGAGTGTGTGACTCTAGAGTAACTTACAGGGTCTTACAGGTAGAGTCCTAGAAATTTACCTGGGGAAACAGTACATTCACTCAACAATTAGTTAAAGCAAAACAAGTATAAATGATTAGATACATAAACGAATATTACAATCAGCATTTTTCCAGTGCCTTACACAGTGCCCTAGATTTAAAATGTTCTCAATTAATATTTGTTTAAATAAGTCTTAGGAATTTTGAAAACATGGTAATGTGAATGTGAGTAATTTGGGAAAGCTTAGAGGAGCTGTAGGTAGGTAAAGATTGAGGAAGGAAATGTGTTTGAAGGGAAGTGGGGAGAACATTCTTTGTGAAGAAAACGCTCGAGCAAAGTCACAGAAGCTGGAATGAGCATTGCAATTGGTAATTAAGAAACTTCTGGAGAGTGGAGCAGAGCAACATAGCAAATGCGACTGAATATTCGACTACAGTCAAAAAACAGGAGAAAGAAGGTCACTGAAATTTTCTTAATTCCAGGAATTATCCAATTCAAAACTTTCGGCATATTTACTAAGACATATTTTATTTCATCATCCTTGTGTTCACATGAGTGGCAAATATCATTATTATTCTGGGAGTGAGCCAATCTTTCTCCGAATCTAACTCCTGGAGCAATGGATTTTCACAGGCTTACTCCATGCTGTGCTCCATGTGAAACCATTTCTTCTGTGGGTTGGATGGCAGAGTACTTTTGGAAATGTGCCACAACTATTATTCACTGTCCTGGCCAAGATGAAAGAATTGGGAAAAGTTTCTTTTTCTTCCATTCTATATCCTCAAACTTTTCAAGTCAGAGCACTTAGCGACCATTGCTGATATGTTATAGGTCAACGCTACTTGATTTGTACAAATGTGTACAAATAACAGCACCTCTGTGTGATACATTGTTTGTATAAGAAAAGGTCTGATTAACATAATATCCTTTCAAATAAAAACTGTGTTAATTAGAGGAAAAGTAAAATACCTAGAAGCTGACCTGAAAATAAGAGAAAAACAGAAAACTTGTAAACCACAATTAAATCAACTGCTCAGTTAATCTCCGAGGCCATGGGGTACAATGAGAAACACACTAGATTGGCAGTCAGAGGACCTAGGTTCAAATTCTGATTCTGCCATTTATTGCCTATGTTTTATCTTCTTTGATTTTCAATATCCTTATCGATAAAATGAGGGGGTTGCACTAGATCAGCAGTGACAAACAATAGAAAGGGGCATGATTAAACCCTGCAGAAATTCTGTGAGCAGCTGACTTAAAAAACCACACGTTAATATTATCTGTGTTTTATTTTATTTGTTTTGATGACTGTATCCCAATTATATTTTCATCAGATTTGTCCTGCAACAGGGAGTGTTGCCTATAAATGTGGCCTGCAGTCTGTTTTTTGTACAGCTCTGGATTAGATGACTGCTAAGGTTCATTCAAATCCTAATATATGACCAGTTAATAATTTGGTTGATGCCAGGAGAGGATTTAACTCATATCCAAATTACTAATATTTCTCTGTCTTAGAGTAAGAAAGATAAAATAAGAATAACACTACTAAAGAAGTGCCCATCATTTCTTTCATATTTTATTTGGCTTAATCATCCAAGATCTGCCTTCTCACCCTCCCACACCAACCGTCTATACCTACAAGTGATAACACAAGAAAAGCAAAACCCATTACAAACACAAATTACCACATTGTCTATTGTCTAAAAGACACATTTGTCCCATTCTGTATCTAGTCCTTCACCTCTCTATCAAGAGATGGATACTACATTTCATCATTAGTTCTTGGGCATCCTGGTTAGTCATTTGGCTAATGAGAGTTTAGCACATTTATATACTGTAACTTTTTTATCCATTCCCCAATTTATAGGCAGCCCCCTCAGATTCCTATTCCTTGCTACTTCATAAAGAGCAATAAATATTTTGTACATTCTCATAATTTGTTTTGCTTAGGACTAATCCCTCCCTTAACCTACTTTTCCTTCAATTCTTCCTCCCTTGTTCTCCCCTTTCCCTACTATTTACACATCGAGCGAATTGTTTTCCTATACCCAACTCTCTAGGGGCAGGTTAATGGTACAACAAATACAGTGATGGCCCTGGAGTTAAGAGAACCTCAGGTCAAATCTGGTCCCAGACACTTACTAGCTATATGACCTTGGAAAAGTCACTTAACCCTGTTTGCCTTAGTTTTCTCGTTTATAAAATGAACTGGAGAAGGAAACGGCAGACCACTCCAGTATCTTTACCAAGAAAACCCCAAATAGGGTCACAACAAATCAACAAAACAACAGCCCAATCCTCTATGTGTGTATTCTTACTTGTTTTGATCAGTTCTAAAGAGAATGAGGTTCTAGTGTTAATTTCTCCCATTCCCTACTAATTTATATTTTTGTGCATAACTATGCAGCCTGATTATGAGATAATTTTCCCTAACCTTCTTTTACATTCCCCACAATGTATTACTCTTCCTTTCTCTTTCTGTCTTTTCTTAAGATTATCAAAAAATAAAAGAAAATCATTCCTGGACCTTGTTGAATTGGACTCATCCTACAAATCTTAATGATGACAGGGTTCAGAGGGAATATGTTATCTCCTCATATTTGATTATAAGAACTTTATCCTTGTTTAATTTTTTATCCTTGCTTATTTCTTTTTGTTTCTCTTCACTCCTATGAAGTTTCCCTGTAGCTCTGACCTTTCCATCAGGAATGTTTTGGAAATCCTTCATTTCATTAAAAATCCATTTTTTCCCCTGTAGCTTTACATTCAGTTTTGCTGGGTAAGTTATTCTTGGCTGTAAGTCCATATTCCTTTGCCTTCTGGACCATGATATTCAAAGTTCTTCAATCCTTTAGGATGGTGGCTACTAAATCCTGTGTGATACAGACTCTGGTTCCTAAGTACTTAAATTATTTCTTTCTGGCTCCTAGTATTTTTTTTTCTTTTACCTGAAAGCTCTGCATTTTGACTATAATATTCCTGGGAGTTTTCATTTTGGGGTTTCTTTCAGTAGGTGGTAGTAGATTTTTTTTGTTTCCACTTTTCTCTCTGGTTCTAAAAGAGCTGAGCAGTTTAATTTTTAATATATATTTATTTCATTAACTATTTCCCAATTTCATGTAAAAAAATTTAATGTTGTTTTTTTAATTTGAGGTCCAGACTGTAGTTCCATAGTACTTAAATCATAACTTTCCCTTAAATTACTCTTGTATCTCCACTTCCCCCTCCTTGAGTAGGTAAACAATTTAATATTCATTATCCTATGAAGTCATGCAAAATGTGTTTCCATATTAGTTCTATTGCAAAAGAAAACAAAGAACCAAAAAAAATGTAAAATATGCTTCAATCTGCATTCAGAGTTCATCAGTTCTGTTTCTAGAGGTAGATAAAAGTTTTTCATCATGGGTCCTTTGGAATTGTCTTAGATTCTTGTCTTTATCAGAGTAGCTGTCTTTCACAGTTATTAACCTTCACAATATTGCTGTTACAATATACATTGTTCTCCTTGTTCTACTATTTCACTTTGCAAAAGTTCATAAATCCTCTCAAGGTTTTTCTGAAACTATTCTTAGCAGTTTTCTTTTAAGATTTCTAGAAATATGATATCTAGGTGGGGTTTTTTTTTTGGTCATAGCACTCAGATAGTCCAATGATTATTAATTATTTTCCCTTGATCTGTTTTTTTAATCAATTGTTTTTGCTATGAGATACCTTATATTTAATTCCTTTCTTCAGTCTTTTGGTTTTGTTTTAATATTCCTTGCTGCCTCATAGAAGTCATTGGTTTATATTGGGTCCATTCTAATTTGCAAGGAGTTTGTTACTTGGATAGTGTTTTGTATTTCTTTTGCCAAGCTGTTAATTTCATTTCCAATTCTCTCTTCCAGAGCTCTCATTTCTTTTTCCAATTTTTTCAAGTATTCTCATTCCATTTATAAAAAAGATTTTTAACTTTTGTTTTTACTCATTTCATTTCTTCTAGGAATTCTAGTTGAGATCGAACCAAATTTGAGTTATACCCTAAGACATTGCTTGTGAGGTTTTGCAGTTATTCTTCTATTCTACATTTGCATCTTGAGCATCCCTCCTACCATAAAATAGCTCATTATAGTGGGGTTCTTTTTTGTCTGTCCATTCTTCCAGCCTACTTCCTGACTTTGGACTTCATATGAGAGCTGGGCTCTGCCTCGTATGTAAAGTGAAAGTTCATGAAATTTCTTTCTTGTAGTATTGACTGTAGTGTCATTCCAGGATCTTAGGAACAGACGTGGGCCCCGCAAGCTTTCAGTGTTCTCAAAGTGTTGATCCAGGCCAAAGGTTGATTGCTGCTCTCCCCACCCCACCCTGCAAGTTCCTGACATGACTTTGGGTTTGAGCAAAAGGACACTGCTGCTGAAGTCAGCACCTATAGACCACCTAGAAAACACCATTCTTCATGTCTACACTTGAGCAACTATAGACTCCCCTTTGGTTTGGAATTCCTGCTCTGAATCTTCCCCTGCAGCCTGAGATAAATGCTGGAACTCAGACCCACTCTAAGCTTGGGGTCACGCGTGCTGCTTGCTTCAGAACTTATTCCTTTTGCTACACACAGCCCAAAGTCTCCCTACACAGGGGACACCATTCCCCTGAGCAAATCCTCTTTGGTCTCCTTCTCACTCTGTCCTGGATCTGTGACTCAGAACGAGGTAGTAGGTGACAAAACTGACACTTGGCATCCATCATAGTGTCCAGGAATGGATCTGGTGGAACCCTGGTCTGGGACCTCTTCTTGCAATGGCACATAACCTCTCCCAGGGCACTGCATTGCTTCGTGTAACATATTCTTGGCCTGATCCTTCCCCAGTGTCCAAAGGCAGGTGAAGGTCTGTCTCCTTACAGTGTACTTGACAAAAGACTCACTGTGACTTTCTCTGGATTTTTCCATCAGAATTCAATCTGTCATATATTTGGAGGAATCTTTTGGAGAGAAGTTCACTACACTACTTCTTCCCACACTCCCATCATTTTCATAATAATATAAAATTAAGTCCCTTCTATCCTTCCTCCTAGGAAGTTTTTCTAGGACTGAAAAACAGCCTTACAAAACCTAAAGTTACTTGGTCTTGGATTCAACTCCCTGACGGATGTAAATAGAACCAAAGTTTTCATATGAGCTACTCTTGAGCATAGGATGATTAATCCTTGCTCCATTCATTTTTTCCTTTGGGTGAAGAAGGAGTTCATACTATTAGACATCAGAATTATCCTATTATAAACAAAAAAACTGTTTGGCATGAATGTGACAGGGGAAATATGTAGGTGGCATATGAAATTAAAAGTGAATTAAAAAGGAATAAATTTTGATCAGTGGCAAAAATGATACTTTTCACACCTTTTAACTAAGAAGATTAGATTCACCCCTAAAGTTAAGAGACTATGAGAGACCCATTAAGCCTTTTCAACTGTTATCTTGATGACTTCATTTGAACTCATCTGTTTTTTATTGCAGATTATTCTGATCAACTGTTGACTTCATTCATTCAATCCTGTCAAGATTATCAATTTTTGTTGCTGTGTTCACTTAAAGAAATTTTCAAATTCATGGCCCAATTTGTTTCTTCCATTCCTTATTTCAAACATGACACCTCTTTTCATGTGGCCTTTATCGTAGCTCCAAATTAGACCAACAATCGGTAATAAGAACCTCACTCAACTTCCTCCTTCAAAATCATTCATAACGATTTATTTGGAAAACACTCCATCTCCAATCCTACCACCCTGCCAATTACCTCTGTATCTTCCATGCCAATATATTCACTTAGCGACCTGCTCATCTAATCATTCCCTTTTTGAACCATGTTGACTGCAACAGGTTTACTATATCAGACTGTAAATCTCTCTTCTTTCAATCAGTTCCTGAAATTCTACCTGTTGCATGAATGTTTTCCTAAATAACTAGAATTATAGTAATTCCCAGCAGGAGTAAATTCTCTTCATTTACCACTTCCTTTACACTTGGAACATAAATATTTAATGCCTTTGTTGAATACGTGTTCATTCACCTGCATTTCCTAAATTACATTTTCCTTTCATAAATGTCTTAAATTGTAGGGCAGGGATAAAGTTTGTCTAAATAACTTAATATATGTTTAACTTGCTTGTGGACATAGCTCAGGTTCACATATAAATTATCACATAATAAACACTTTGCAGGATGGTGCTAAAAGTTAGCGTTCGATTTAAGATAAAAGAATAATTTACTTGGATGATACTATACATCGTGAATCTCTTTTGATTCAGGTGTTTTAAATTAAAAGATCTGACTGGCCTAAATTTGGAATTATAGATGTTGCCAGGAATTAGTGGCAGGCAAGTGAAACAAGTCAGGGTTTAGTCTCATAGAAAAGAGGAAAAAAGGAAGAGAAAGGAAACAATTTAGTAAAAGATCTTCAAATCTATTGAAGCTGAACCTTATGATTCCTGTGGGAATAAATCATCAGCTGGATACAATAGTTCTTGTTTTTATCTCGTTTTTTGCTATCCTGTTCATTCCTTCATACCTTCCCCAAACCTATCACCCTCAGTTATCTGATACCCCTCCAAAAATCATTCAATATAATTATCTTGAAATATGATTAAAGCAGATAAGCTTTGAAGCAGAATTCTACATTTAAGGAGTCCATTAAGATCCAATTAAAGGAGGAGCCAAGATGGCGGAGTAAAAAGACTCATGTATGCTAGCTCTGAATCCACAGCCCATAAATTTCATGTAAAAAGAATTTCCCACAAATTCTGGAGCAGTGGAACCCGTGCAGAAACACACTGGAAGAGATTTCCATTCCAGAGAGCCCTGGAAAGCCATCCCCAGGGGTCCGTTGCACTCCGTACACGGAGCCCAGCCCTGCGTTGCCCTGGCCACACGGCCCCAGAGGAGCAGATCCGAGCAGGCTTCAGGGACGGAACCTCCAGTGGCCGCAAAGGTCCCTCCACCCACAGGCGCTACAGGTCAATGAGAGAGACTTCTGGGCTGGCCAAGAGGGGAGCGGGGTGTCTCCGTGACTCGGGCCCCCTCAGGAGGCAGTGGCGGAGGGAGCGGCAGAGGCAGCAGCAAAGGTAGCAGCGGCAGCCTGGGACTCCCCGAGCAGGCAGGGCTCAGGGCCATTACTGAAGATGTCTGCATAAACCCCCTGAGGGAACTGATCCTGGGAGGCAACCTCGCCCCCACCCAAGCACCAGAATACTCACATTGAATAGCACCCACTCCCACCACGGAAAGCCCTGAGGCTGGGAAGCAGCATTTGAATCTCAGACCCCGAGCACTAGCTGGGCAGATCTAGGCGGGGGTGGGGGGGGGGGAAGGGGGAGAGGAATCTCAGAAGTCAGTAACTGGCTGGGAAAATGCCCAGAAAAAGGAAGCAAAATGAGATCATAGAGAGCTACTTTCTTGGGGAAGAGATGTTCCTTCCTCCCATCATTTCTGATAAGGAAGTACAATGCTTGCCATCAGGGAAAGATGTGGAGGTCAGGGCCTCTCGATCCCAGACATCCGAGGTGGATGTCCAGTGGGCTCAGGCCATGGAAGAGCTCAAAAAGGATTTTGAAAATCAAGTTACACAGGTGGAGGAAAAACTGGGAAGAGACATGAGAGAGATGCAAGAAAAGTATGAAAAATGGGTCAATACCTTGGTAAAGGAGACCCAAAAAAATCCTGAAGAAAATAACACCTTGAAAAATAGGCTCACTCAATTGGCAAAAGAGGTTCGAAAAGCCAATGAGGAGAAGAATGCTTTAAAAAGCAGAATTAGCCAAATGGAAAAAGAGGTTCAAAAGCTCACTGAAGAAAAGAGTTCTCTCAAGATTAGAAGGGAACAGATGGAGGCTAATGACTTTCTGAGAAACCAAGAAATCATAAAACAAAACCAAAAGAATGAAAAAATAGAAGATAATGTGAAATATCTCATGGGAAAAACAACTGACCTAGAAAATAGATCCAGGAGAGACAATTTTAAAATTATGGGACTACCTGAAAGCCATGATCAAAAAAAGAACCTAGACATCATCTTTCATGAAATTATCAAGGAAAACTGCCCTGATATTCTAGAACCAGAGGGCAAAATAAGTATTCAAGGAATCCACTGATCACTGCCTGAAAGAGATCCAAAAAGAGAAACTCCTAGGAACATTGTGGCCAAATTCCAGAGTTCCCAGGTCAAGGAAAAAATATTGCAAGCAGCTAGAAAGAAACAATTCCAGCATTGTGGAAATACAATCAGGATAACACAAGATCTAGCAGCTTCTACATTAAGGGATTGAAGGGTGTGGAATAGGATATTCCAGAAGTCAAAGGAACTAGGACTCAAACCAAGAATCACCTACCCAGCAAAACTGAGTAGAATACTTCAGGGCAAAATATGGTCTTTCAATGAAACAGAGGACTTTCAAGCGTTCTTGATGAAAAGACCAGAGCTGAAAAGAAAATTTGATTTTCAAACACAAGAATGAGAAGAAGCATAAAAAAGTAAACAGCAAAGAGAAGTCATAAGGGACTTACCAAAGGTGAACTATTTACATTCCTACATGGAAAGACAATATTTGTAGCTCTTAAAACGTTTCAGTATCTGGGTAGTTGGTGGGACCACACACACACACACACACACATGTACATGCATGCATGCACACACAGAGACAGAGAGCACAGAGTGAATTGAATAGGATGGGACCATATCTTAAAAGAAATTAAGGTAAATGGTGAGAGAGAAATGTAGCAGGAGGAGAGAGGGTGAAATGGAATGGGGTACATTATATCTCATTCAAGAGGCAAGCAGGAGACTTTTTAGTGGAGGGAAAAAGAGGAGAGCTGAGAAAAAAACATGAAGTTTACGCACATCACATTCGACTAAAGGAAGGAGCAAAATGCACACTCATTTTGGTATGAAAACCTATCTTACAGTACAGGAAAGTGGGGGAGAAGGAGATAAGCAGGGAGGGAGGGAGGGCAATGGGAGAAGGGAACAATTTGAAGTCAACACTCTTGGGGAGGGACAGGATCAAAAGACAGAATAGAAATAATGGGGGGCAGAATAGGATGGAGGGATATACAGTTCAACACAACTGTTACCAAAGTCATTTACAAAACTACACAGATATGGCCTATATTGAATTGCCTGCATTCCCAAAGGGAACGGATGGGGAGAATTTGGAACTCAAAGTTTTAGGAACAACTGTTGAGTATTGTTGTTGCTACTAGGAAATAAGAAATACAGTTAATGGGGAATAGAAAGTCATCTGGCCCTACTGGACAAAAGAGAAGATGGGGACAAGAGAAGGGAGGGATGATAGAAGAGAGGGAAGATTGGTGATAGGGAAAATTAGAATGCTTGGTGTATTGGGGTGGGGAGAGGGGATAAATGGGGAGAAAATTTGGAACCCAAAATTTTGTGAAAATGAATGTAAAAAATTAAATAAATAAATTTATATTTAAAAAAAGATCCAATTAAAGACTCAAGGAATGTGCACATAAGAAATCTCTATTTCCATAAAACAAGAACTCTTCCACTTACTTTCCCCCCAACATTTTATGTTTAGTCTCAAGTGTATTGCTTGTCCCATCCACTCTTTATTGTTCTTGTATTTTTATTTTAATAATTATTTTAAATTAATTGAGTGCCCACAATTGCAGACTGAAATTGTCCCAAGATTTTTCATGATTTGCCATACCCTCCCCTTAATCCAATCCCCCCAGCCCCACTGCTGCAGGTTAGATTGCCCAGCAGGGTAGAGGAGCCACAATAATGTCTTTGGAAAGCAATTTACACTGCAGGAGTCATCCCTTGACCACTTCCATGACACACTGAACAATGGTAGTTCTCATCCTTTGTCCTAAGCACTTTTAACAAAAATTCATGTCACAACGTGAGTTAGTCACAAGGGGTCAAGATGGAAAAGGTAGAAATGTAGCCAATACCACAGTGATGGCATGGGAAAGAACTGAGGAATGGATGGAATTTGGAAGTCATGGTAAGGATGAAGAAAAAGGTTTGAGGTTGCAAGGGAGAGGTAAAATAATGACCAACTGTGATCAGATAAGGGAATTTCAAAGTTCATAAACATGGAAGCAATGCATTTGTAGGTGACAGCAAAAAGAATGTATACCTGTAATGGAGTGGAAAAATAAGTCATGGAAATGGATAAGTTGAGAAACTGGAAGCTCACAATGTTTAAGGGAACATAAATATGTATGTCAAAGTGCTCTAGTGTGAAGGCAAGAGAGTGTGACATGTTAGGTAGGAAAGACTGAAAACACTCAGCTCACTGAGGGAAGAAAGAAAATGTCTTGGAGGTTAGTTGACAACAACTACGAGCGTTTTGATTGGATGTTAGATATGGGTTTGGTGAACGTCAAAGAAGAAGAAATTACTGAGTGGCATCGGTAGTGGTGGTAGAGAGAGCCTTAAAGTGACAAAGGGGAGCAAGAAATCTTCCAATAACCCCATCTAAAACCGGTGAGTTGGGGGTAATGAGGGAAAGTTCAAGTAGTGATCAAAATGGTGGCCAAGGAGGTAGTGTTATATCAGAAAGGAGGTGGGTCTCAGTGAGGGCCGGAAAATAGAAGAAAGGGAAAGATTTAAGATGAAAGCAGATTTATTACCTATGAAACAAGAATCCCACAGAGCATAGAAGAGGTGGGTAAATGTCACCAGGGACAGAATAGGAACAAGGCAGTGGAAGACAGAAAATGGGATCCAGTAATGAATGCCAGACGTCAGAGTCAGTGGGATGTAGAATGTATGACCGGGCAGGAGTTTTTTAATCATTCAAACTTCTGGCCATGTTTTGCTATTGCTTTTTAAAAGACACAGTGTTACTCTTTCAAAGCTTAGTACTTTTAATCTTAAAAAGGACCTGAACAAAACAAAACTAATAAAAATACCTTAAGCAAAGGAAAGGTTTTGTGTGCTATTTCAAGGAACAGGGTAAGGAAGAAGAAAAAGCCTATTTTTTTTTCTTCACGCCAAGTTATATATTGAGAATACTAAACTCTAGAAAGTAGAAATTGTGACTTCTAGAAACTAGAGGGGGTACCATATCCTGAGGCTTGCAGATGGAAGAAAAAGAGTGAGGTCCTAGTGTCAAGTGAGTCTGTATGGCAACATGCTTGCTTTGCTTTTCATGGCTTGACCTAGATTTCATAAACTGAACAAAATTAAAGGATATTAAATTTCTTAAAGTTCAAAAAGTAATATAGTTTAACAAAATTCAAAACATTTATAGAATACATTTTTCAAACATCTAATTGAACCATAATTTGAAATTTAATACCTCAAAAATGTGAAATGCCAAGCTATATAATTTCAATTAGGTGGAAAAATATGAGTTTTCTGAAGAAACATCAGATGTAGCTGCACAGACTAAGCAACCAACTTAGATATTTTTAAAGATGTGCAACATACAAAGAGAAATTTAGGCAACCCCAAAATAAAAGATAGTAGGGGAAGAAAACTATTTTTTAAAAAATATATGCAAATAAAGAACAAAATGTTTAAAATGTTTCATAATGAAATTATATGTAATAGAGAATATTCTGTGCTTCTGATCCTCTCAGATTTCACCACTATGACTCACCCTGGAATTTCACTCAGGACCTGGGGACTTCTCAAAATGGAAGATCTCTCTGCCTCTTGGCCCCTCCTCAGTTTAGTCATTTCCTTCTTGAAGCTCCATTTCAAGATAAGGCCCCCAGGTCAACTATGTTCCTTCCTCACCTTCTTCCTAACCTTTCAGACTACTTTCTTCCTCATTCTTTTAGGTTCTCCCCACCCATTCCACCTCTGAGCTCCTTTTTATGTGTTTTCTTCCCCCAGTAGAAAGTAAACTCTTTGAGTATGGAGATCACCTATCTTTTTGCTTTTATTTCTATTAGCCCAATGCTGGGCACATGGTAAGTATTTAGTTAATGCTTGTTGCTTGCTTCTTTACTTCTCAGATGCCATGAGGGGGAATAGATCACTAAGGCACCAAGGAAAACAGGGAAATACATGGGTGTACAGACTACCAAATTCCTGAATTTCTCCTTCTTTGCCCTTGAAGTCACTGCTAGTTGGCTCTTCCTTTGAGATGGAAACCACAAAGAACAGTGTCTCCCTCTCTGATTTCCTCAAATGGGACAGTGATAGAGGTTATGTCTTTTTTAATTTAATTAATTTATTTTTAGTTTTCAGCAAGCACTTCCACAAGATTTTCAGTTCCAAATTTGCTTCCCATCTCTCCCCTGCCCCAGCTCAAGACAGCTTGTATTCTGATTGCCACTTCCTCCCTTCTATCATACCCTTCCCTTCTCTTATCCCTACCTCTCTATTTTCTTATAGGACAAGAGAGATTTCTATACCCTACTGCCTGTATATCTTATTTCCCAGTTGCATGTAAAAACAATTTTTAACACTCATTTTAAAAACTTTAGTTCCAATTTCTCTCCCAGCCATCCCCACTGAGAAGAAAAGCAGTTCAATATAAGTTATACATATGTAGTTAGGCAAAACACTTCCATAACAGTGATATTGTGAAAGACTAGCTATATTTCCCTCCATCCTATCCTGCTCACTATTTATTCTATTCTCTCTTTTGATCATAACCCTCCTCAAAAATGCTTACTTCTAATTACCCCCTCCTCCCATTTGCCTTCCCTTCTAACATACCCCCTCCCCCCACTTATCCTCTTCTACCCTACTTTCCTGTAGTGTAAGATAGATTTTCATACCAAATTGAATGTGCATGTTATTCCCTCCTTAAGCCAAATGTGATGCGAGTAAGCTTCACTCTTTCCCTCTCACCTCCCTCTCTTCCCCTCCATTGAAAAAGCTTTTTCTTGCCTCTTTTATGTGAGATAATTTGCCCCATTCCATTTCTCCCTTTTTCCTCCCAATATATTCCTCTCTCACCCCTTAATTTTATTTTTTTAGATATCATCCCTACCTATTCAACTCACTCTGTGCCCTCTGTCTGTATGTATATAATCCATCCAACTACCCTAATACTGAGAAAAGTCTCAAGAGTTACAAACACAGTCTTCCAGTATATAATGCAAACAGTTCAATTTTAGTAAGTCCCTTATGATTTCTCTTTCATGTTTACCTTTTCATGCTTCTCTTGATTCTTGTGTTCGAAAGTCAAATTTTCTTTTCATCTCTGGTCGTTTCAACAAGAATGCTTGAAAGTCCTCTATTTCATTGAATGACCATTTTTCACCTGAAGTATTATACTCAGTTTTGCTAGGTGATTCTTGGTTTTAATCCCAGCTCCTTTACCTCTGCAATATCATATTCCAAGGCCTGTGATCCCTTAATGTAAAAGCTGCTAGATCTTGTGTCGTCCTGATTATATTACCACAATACTCAAATTGCTTCTCTCTGACAGCTTGCTTTCTCCTTCACCTGGGGACTGTGGAATTTGGCTACAATATTCCTAGGAGTTTCCCTTTTGAGATCTCTTTAGGAGGTGATCAGTAGATTCTTTCAGTATCCATATTACCTTCTGGTTCTACAATATCAGGGTAGTTTTCCTTGATAATTTCTAGAAAGATGATGTCTAGGCTTTTTTTTTGATCATGGCTTTCAGGTAGTCCAATAATTTTTAAATTGTCTCTCCTGGATCTACTTTTCAGGTCAGTTTTTCCAATGAGATACTTCACATTGTCTGCCACTTTTCCATTCCTTTGGTTTTGTTTTATAATTTCTTGATTTTTTTATTAAGTTATTAGCTTCCATTTGCTCCATTCTAATCTTTAAGGAATATTTTCTTTAGTGAGTTTTTGGAACTCCTTTTCCATCTAGCAAATTCTGCTTTTTAGGTCATTCTCCTCCTCATTGGCTTTTTGGATCTCTTTTGCCATTTGAGTTAGTCTTTTTTTTTAAAGTGTTACTTTCTTCAGCATTTTTTTTGGTTCTCCTTTAGCAAGCAGATGACTCATTTTTCATAATTTTCTTGCATCACTCATTTCTCTTCCCAATTTTTGCTCTACTTCTCTTACTTGATTTTCAAAATCCTTTTTGAGCTCTTCCATGGCCTGAAACCAATTCATATTTTTCTTGGAGTCTTTGGATGTAGAGCTTTGACTTTGTTGTCTTCTGTTTGTATACTTTGGTCTTCCTTGTTGCCAAAGTAACTCTGATTCTTTTTCTAGTTTTTACTCATTTTCCCAACTACTTACTTCACTTTTGAGCTCTGTCAAGGTAGTTCTCTGCTTCCCATGGGTGTGGGAGGATGTACTGTCAGCCCCTCAACCCCCCCCCCCCCATGATCTGTGAGACTAGAGCTCCAGAAACAGCCACTGTCCCTGCTGCTGCTGCTTCAGGTGCCTCCATGGCCTCCACAGCCCTGGGGCAGGGGCCAACCACTCTCCTCTCTCACACAGTTCTGACGGGTTTTTCTCACTGACCTTCCAATTTGTCCTCAGCATTTTGGTATCTTGAAGTCTGGAAACTACAGGCACCCGAGATTCATTCCCCCCCAGGCCTGCTCAGGTCCAGCCTGTGCCAGTGTGACTTACATTGGACTGTGTTCTGTTCTCCGCATGGCAGGACAGACACTTCCCAGTGACCTTCCAGGTTGTCCTGGGCTGGAGATTTGCTTCACTCCGTCATTCTGTGGATTCTGCATCTCCAAAATTAGTTTAAAGTCATTTTTTACAGGTATTTGACTGGGTTTGAGGGGAGAGCACTAGCAAGTCTGTGCTGTTGCTCCACCATCTTGATTCCATCCCTGAGGCTATAAGTCTTGAGAGAAGTTTGAAGGAATTATATTGACCAGAACATTTTGAAATAAGGAACGAAGAGCTAAAATCAAGGAATTGTTAAGGTAACTATTTGAATATTAAATACATGAATTTATGCTCATGGACAGAGAAATAATTTTAATAGCACAAGCAAAACAAAATCATGAAGGCAAAATATACTGAGGAGAAAAATCACATACATTTCAAATCTATTATTTTAAGAATATTTTTGAATAGTCACTATTACTGATTCCTATAAGAAACTATGAATTGAATGTAAGGCAAAAAAAAAAAAAACCAGACAAAGGGCATTCCATAGGGTTAGGAAAACTTGGGGACTTGAATCCCTGACACATACCGACTATGTGACCCTGGAAGAGTCCCTTACCCTCTCAATGTGCCAGGCAACTCTGTAAAACCATAAATTGCAACACAGTTACTGACCTGGATTAATAGAAGGAGTTTCCTCACTGGATTTTTCTAAAATCACAGCTTTTGCCATCCCTCCATTTAAAAAATATCTTCATGACCTCAACATATTGAGGAATTTGGGGGACTTTTCCTAGCATTCCCAGAGGGGAGCAGTTAAAGTGAGTTAGAAGGATCGGCAGGAAGAGATTGGGGCTGAACACTCACAAAGAGATGGTGCTTAATAATTGTCTTATTCATTTCCTTGTATCATAAAATGTGTAAGGTTATAGTGTAGATCTCCTCTGTAATAGAAATATAAAGGGTACACCAGATTGAAAGGAATTGTCCCAGATACAGGATGGAGGAAAGCTATTCAAGATTTCTGGAATATGAATATTTGATATTCCATTTTCTTTTCCTACCCCTGAATCAGTACTGTAACTAAGACACCATAAGACCTGGGAGGTCAGGGCAGTGGTAACTGAATGTAGGCTAAGAGTTTGTACACAGTCATCCTCTGGTGGCAGTGGAGATAGCCCAGCATTTGGGAAGGTCCATGCAGGCAACGCTGAAGACACTTGACTTAGTGATTTGAGTGTAGTGTCACCTGGTGGACACATTAGAAGTTACACTCTCTGGTTTGCTTATCGATTTACGGACAGCCTGATTTTCTATAAATGGGCCGAAAGCAGGCCATGAATTGGGGCACTTCGTTTAAATGTCCACAGTGCTTTGCCTGAGACACACAATCAAGTGAGCAATAAGCCTTTACGTGTCTGCTCTGTGGTAGTCACTGTGCTGAGTTTTTAATAAAAACCTTTTAAAAATGAAATTCTAGTTTCTTTCCTCAATTATTTCCACTTTATCCTCTATTCCATTGTTTGTACGTAGTTTTCATGTTGTCTCCCCATCAGACTGTGAGTTCCTTGAGGCCAGGGACTGTCTTTTGCCTTTCTTTGCTTCCCCAGTGCTTAACATAGCACCATGAACATATTAGGCACTTAATAGATATTTAATGAATAACGGAGCAAAAGAAAAAATAGCCAAGTGTATATTTAAGATGTGTACAATGTAAGTGGCGGGGACTGAGGGAAAAGTACGTACAGTCAATAAATATTTATTAAGTGTCTACCATGGGTCAGCCATTGTGCCAAGTCAAGTATACAAATATGAAAAAGAAAGGCACTCCGTGGTCTGAAGGTGCTCACCATCTAACAAGAGGAGACAACACAGAAGAGCAAGAAAGAGAAGTCCAAAGAAATGTAACCAGGAGGGAAACAAAGAGAAGGCTGGCCTAAGCAGCCTTAAGCCTTAAATGGAGCTTCTAGAAGGAATTCCACTCTCCGATCAGAGGAGTTCCAGGGGCAGAAGGTACTGTGGAGTTGTGAATTCCAGGATGGAAAAAAATCTTGCAAGATGAAGAGGTTCCTGGGACATGATAGACAAGTTCAAGAGTGCAGCCAGGTGAGAAATGAAAGCATGGTTGTCTTGGAAGCCCTGCTTAAATGCAGGTTCTGACGGAAGATTTCTGCTCTAGTCTCCAATCAGAGGGGCCCCAGAGGTAGAGGGTACTCATGAGAAAAAAGTTTTTTGCATTAACTGATTGCATTGAGAAAATTAAAAGACAAAAATGGAAAATATTCATAAGATGTCTTCATACACTCACAGAAACTCAGAAGTGTCAGTCAAGGAGAATATGTGTTTATAAAGACAAGGTTTATGTGACTTAACTTGATCGTAAGCATACGCTTTAACATCTTAACAATTCAAACATACCAACATTAGGTAATGATACCAACTTCTTTGTAGAAAAGTATTTTAAAATTAAGGCAAGGTGAATAGCTTGCATTCAAATGTGAATTGACAGATACTTTAGAGGTTTGGAAAACTCATAATCAGTTTCATTCCAGACACTAGTGAATGAAACAATAAATCCTCCCAAAACATGTTATGTTATAACTGATTCCTGCTGATGAGTCTTTTGAGTTTAACAAAACTGCACAAGAACTAAGTCCCTGAAATAGTGAATTGGGTGATTCATGCAAAAAACAAAAACCTACACAAAGCCAAAGACATCAGTCTTTTGTATCTGGCTGTTGTATCTGATATTTCTTGGCTGTCCTCAGGGTTTACAAGGCTATTTTATCAAGACTATTATCAGTATGCAGCCATAGAACTAACACTACACATGTAGTGTTTTCCTCGACTTGGACTGTCTGCTCTAATCAAGCGTTCAGTTTTCCATTCTCCTTATAAATGAACTTACTGTAGAAAATACTAGATCATATCTTTTAGTCATCATTATACTCACTAATTTTAATGTACTCTACTAATAGTAATGACAGTTTATATTCAGATTACACTAACCAACTCATTTCAGTAGGATGATGTTGCAGCGACCTTTTATGATGGACAGTCAGGAGGACCATGAAGGGCAGTCTAAAGTTCTAAAATGCAGAAGAATTCCATGTACCAAGTCAAGGCATCCTCAACATGCTTCTTTATTGCTTAAGTAGACAGCATCATATTTTGGATTCAACATGCTCCAGACACATAGACCTTTCACTCTTGAGGCGCACAATATGCCTTAAAATTTGGTGACAGAGACCTCTTCTCACACTGAGAGGAATCTATCCATACTGGTCCAAAGAGGATCTATAAAAGGAACCGTACAGTCTTTTGTGCAGATATAGTAAGGTAAGTTGAGGCTCCAGGGCAGAAAAGCCATGGAAGGGACAGGTCTGGCTTCTGATGTATGGCAGTACTGAGGGAAATGATCTAATTGTAGAGTCTTGCAGTGGCTGTCAGGCAAGAGAAGAAAACATCTTGTACTAAGCCAGAAGTTGTGAGATTCATGACAATGTAGTAAGACCATGCAAAATGGCACAGTGCTGAAGGATTCTGGGCTCAGAGATGCAATGCAGAGAGACATGTGAGGGCTATAGAGAAGGAGCAAGCTGAAGCCACCAAGCAAATACAGAAACACCCTTACTGATGTCCTCAGCTCCAAAGCATGATCATGAGACATCAAATATTGAGAACGTGAACATTTTTCCAGGGACTGTGAATGACCTTCTGAAAGGAAGGGGGAAAGAAACGGCACTCACCTGAAGGTGGCCCATTAATTATTGCTTTCTAAAGGGGATAAGATATTAATTCTCTATTCTTCACATGCAATTTAATATACCTTTTCTATATCTCATGTCTTCTTAATTTTATGTTTGCAGGAGAGCTGCATACTACCTAGGGGAAAGTGGAAAATACATTAAATTCAAATATTTGGGGAAGAAAAGGAGACTGAAGAAATCAGCGTGTTGCTGAAAAACTTTCAAGGTTAAACCCAGCACATGGGAACCCAGAGCTTCAGGAATGAGCTTTGGTTTATTAGAAGAAAGAAGTATTGTGCCTGGCTTCAAATGTCCTCAAACTCACCGCATATGACTGACAGAGAGAGATAGAAAGACAGAAGCAAAGACAGCGAGAAAGGAGGAGAGAGATAAAAGAGAAAGGGGGAAGATGAGAGGGGAGGAGGAGGAGAGAGGGGAAGGCAGAAGGAAAGGGAGGGAGGAAAAGGAAAGAAGAAGGTAGTGAGGAGAAGGGAGGGGAGAAGGGAATTGCCCGGCAAGAAGTCATCTTAATAAAACTGATATTTTATTATAAATAATAATATAAATATTATAAATCAAACTACTATTTCTCCTTCTTATCTGTATATTCTTTCAGAACTCACTTTAAATCCACTAGAAATGACAGATTTGATACATATAACTAGGTGCAAAAAAAATACTTAGGCCTCTGTTGTATTGGAAAAGTTGTAGTAACTTTCCCATTGAAAAAAATAAGATTATGTGCTTAGTATTTCTCATAGCACCTTTAATTATGGGGCGCTAACGCACATATGCTAATATTTATGCACCAGTGCTGTGGCTCTTCACCAAAAACTTGAGAAAAAGAAAAAGAAACGGTGGTATGAAGGAAGAAGTGAGGATGAAGTAAGAGGGCTTTGGATGATTTAAAATTCTCCAAGAATGTGCTGAGAAAAGAATAGGATGTATACTTCAGTGCCTTAATTTACCTCCTCCAGTTCTCTAACTCCTGATGAAAATGTATCAAGTATTTTATTGTCTACATCCCATTACCTAATGCATAAACCTACTCTTTCCCTAGTCCCACTACACCTTCTAGTTGAAATATCCCTCTTTTCCTGCAAGGGAACATGTTTAAATATCTATAAAACCTATAAAGAAAAAAATACACAAATAAAAACAGATACAGAATGTAACATAATAATCCTATAAAGGGATACAGATTCAAGGTTTAACAGAGACTTTTGTCCTATTCACACATTACAAGGAGTTTTAAAGATGTAATTGGATAAAAATCCAGAAGCACAACAGATGTCATGTAAAGGGCTGTTTTAGAATCCCCAAGGCCCCTCCTTCATCCTTCCAAGGGAGATATATTAAGTGTTATGCAATGTGATCTGTGGGGGTATTTGGTAAGACCTTTAAAACTGTATTACTGTCTGTTTTAAGAAGATGCTAAGGATCCCTAAGAGCACACTTCACAAGAGAGGGATGTTTCCCAGTGCCTCTGACCGAGATTTTCCCTTTCTAGCCTCTGGTGCTTACTGTGCTGAACTACTGGCAAGTGTGTGTGTGTGTGTGTGTGTGTGTGTGTGTGTGTGTGTGTGTATTCATCCTTCATTGCCAAAGAAGACCATGCCATTAGAGAAATAATGACATGACTTGCACTTGACTTTGTTTTGAGTGAGAGAGGGCTGTGCAGGTCACCAGCCTCACTTCTCCTCCAGAGCCATCTGAATCCAGTGACCAGATATTCATCAGGATGACTGGAGATGACCCAGAATGAGACAATTGGGGTTAAGTGACTTACTCAAGGTCACACAGCTAGTAAATGTCAAGCGTCTGAAGTGAGATTTGAACTCAGGTCCTCCAGACTCTTGCACTGATGTGCTATCCACTGCACCATCTAGCTGTCCCACGGGCAAATATATTTACATAGGGAAATGGTCTTCAATAGCTACTTACATACTTTGGGATTAAAGACAGTATTTCAATTAAAGAACACTATAAAAATGAACAAATCAAAATTCAATTAAATATTTAGCACCTACAATGTGTAGAGAATATGATATAAAGTACAAGATGTGGTCGCTTTTCAAGAAAAAATTATGAAATCCAAGTGTAGTGTAAGGGAAGGCCCTAGCATTGGAGTCAGAGGCCTGGATTCAGCTTACATCTCTGCTGGCTGAGTGACCCAGAGCAAATAGTCATCTCTCTCTGGCTCTCAGCATCCTCACCTATGAAATAAGAAACTGGACTAAATAATCCTTAAAACTCCTTTTTAGTTCTAAACCCTATGAGTCTGGGAAGGGGAAGGTGTGTGTTCACATATGGCGATGATAAATTACATATTCAAAGTGACTAACTTCTGAAGTTACTGTAGTACATCTCTAATCCATTTCTCTTGATGTTTTAAAATGAATAATTAAATTCAATAAGGTACTAAAAGGTGTGGTCTGCTACCAAAATCTTTGGCAATTGAGTACACATCTTGAATTGAGTACACATTGAATGAGTATACATTGAATTGAGTACACATCTTGAACTGAGTACACATTGAATGCATGCTAACTTCTAAGGAAATATAAATTTGGATTATAAATAGCATCAGTGGTTCCAGTCTCCAGGGCAGTATGCAGAGAAATGAAATAGGAATATAGAAGACATGAGATGGAGGGTAGAGTAAATCCACTCAATAAAGGCCACAACTCTCATTTAAAGTCATTGTGCAGATAGATGTGAACCAAGTGCTTGTCTTAAACCCACAGTCCATAAAAAGTGAACTCAGGCTGAAGGGTGGTCATCTGACTTGACCTAGCCACCCATACTCACTGTGTCAATGAAAGTTACATAATACACTCTTCAAGAGGAACATCTATAGTACTAGGTGAGCCAGTGATATGCATGCCCATGGTTCTAGGAATGCTTTCCTTCTGCCTACACCTGAATCAGTGCTGCTTTTGTAGAACCCATCCACTGTCTGAATATAGCCTAACATCTAATTGGTTATTTTGAATTGACATATTATACTGATGACTCATTGGATTTTTCAGTCAACTAAAAAACCCAGATATTCCTTTTTTTCCCTCTGCACTGAAATTGAGATTTCTCTCTATCCATTAATCCAAATGTAATGAATTTCACATATAAAAGGAGTACAGTGACAAAAAGGTTCATGGGTCAGATTTTTTCATGTCTCAATTTAGTGTTATTTTAATCCTATTTAACCATTAAAAATTAAGCTTTTAGTGTTAAATGGTATAATAGGTGGGTTCTTGAAGTGGATTCAGACAAATTCAAATACTGAATTAAGGAATATTTCCTATGAATATATTCTAAGGTTAGACAATTAGCTATATAAATTGAATTGAAAAGATAATTTTACAAGAATTACAGCATGTCCAAATCATAATCACATAGGCTAGAACCATTTGTACTTTTAAGAGTTTTCTGGACTGTTGTGTATCAGTAATACCAGTCAAGAACGATCAGACTTTCAGTATAATAGTCCTAAGGAGTGAGGATAAAGGTTAACTTTATTTAACAAAATATTAACTTTCTGCCACCAATTATAAGGTAAGCTGCAGCAGAAAATGTGTCAGTTGAAGAAAGACGCGCAAAACAACACACTGTTAGACCTCACCCTCCATCTTAAAGAAGATAATAAAACTGCAATACAATTTTGGGGAAAAAAGGGAGAATGGGCCCGTGATGTCACTGGCATAGGGAATTATCAGCAACAGATGCCCTCTACTAATGCAAATTGGCACCTTCTCTGGTATTTATGATCTTACAGAATTCCCTGAGGCACTGAAAGCTTAAGTAAATTATCCATGCTCATTGAGACTACACTATCAGAGGTCAACTTGACCTTTACCTTCCTGACTCAAAGGCTGAATCTCTAATCATGCCAATCTCTTACATTATAACATACATCATAACATGCAGTAGGGATCCTTCTAACCAAATAAGCCATCTCCTTTACAAATTAAAACTTAAAATCAGTATTTCAAAAGTTCCTATTTGTTCAATAAAATTCATATTGCCCCAATCTTGAATTCTTAAGACTTTGGGTCATGCATTGTAAATGTCACTTTTATGCTATTTACAATTTTCCTTCATCTATAAAATGATAGTAAAACTTATACTACCTCCTTAGTCAACAGGGTTACTGTGAGTAAAGTTTAAAGCAATATGTAAATGAGTTGTCACTACCA
This sequence comes from Bettongia penicillata ogilbyi, assembly GCA_023548195.1. Classification (NCBI taxonomy): domain Eukaryota; kingdom Metazoa; phylum Chordata; class Mammalia; order Diprotodontia; family Potoroidae; genus Bettongia; species Bettongia penicillata. Next base: position 34,085,715 of record JAJHZJ010000470.1, on the reverse strand, counting down.
TTATTTAGATTTGGGAGCCCAGTACATATACGTGCAGATCTCATTGTGTGCGTATACCTGTGTACATGTGTGTATCACATGTATATATTATATACATACATTATGTAGATATGTCACCATGAAAACAAAAGATTAATCATTGAATTAAATTTAACTTACCTTTTTTCATATCCATTTCTGATACAACAGTTGACACGGTGGGACTTAATGTTGAAGAGGGAATCCAGTCTGGTATCTTGCTGGATGATTGGACTGACCAAACAGATGCTTCTGTTGTACTAGTAAATGACTGTGATTTATCACTCTCAGGTGCAGAAGTTAAAATATCATCAAGGGGTACTACAGTCGTAAAAGGTTTCTCTGTTGACGAATCTTCTGATTTACTTATGTTTTTGTTCATTTGGTCTCCTCGGGAGGAAGGATATAGTGTCCAGGCAGCTAGAGTTTGCTGGCTAGGATTCACTGTAGACATCACAGTGGAGCCATTGGGAATCATATTAGTAGGAAGAATATCTGCTATTTGGTTGCCATCATCAGTAACAAGCACTTCACTCTCATTTGCACTAAAATAGTGTTTTTCTAATGAACCTGAAAAATAAAGACATAGAAAACCATTAAATCTATCAAAGGGGAGTAGATTTTCCTTGCTAAATCACAGAGCATTGTACTCTATGACTTGGAATCGTATTCCAAGAGATTTACTCTGCTTATACAAAAGCAAGATTGAAATGGCTACTGCTATCGCTATCACCCATGCCTTCCATTCTGTCCATGTCTGTCCATGAATTCCAAATTTGACCAGAAAAACCAAGTTGAGAGTACCTCTGTCAAAAGAGGTGGAGGAGAATTCAAAATCAGAAATTCCCATTTATTTTCCTACTGGAAAACACGATAACTATTCAGATTCGTCAGTTCAATATCATGGGTTTCACTAAGTAAAAATAAATACACCAAAAATTACCATCCTTTCTTTTCAGTGATCACATTGCCTTACAAGCAATAGTCTCCTGATTACACCAGTGCTTTTAGAAGAATAAAAATCACAAATAACCAAAAGGTCAACAGAAAGGTGCATGTTGTCTATAAACATACTGACTTATTATCATTGGATGATAATATTTATGGGTATACAAGATGTACTATAAAAGTCATTATCAAGGATATGGATGACCAGAAAAGGAGGTGAACTTTGCATTTAGCAAGAACGAGAGACAACGGATGACGAACATGAATCAAGATATCAAAATGATAAGCAGAAAACCTTTGGTGAATTGAATAATCTCTCTGAAGAATTTTTGGAAATAACTGGACAAGAATGGAACAAAAGTAGAAGATATGGATGGGTTAGGAGATTTACATGGAGGGACTATGCACACTGATGAGACAATGGAGCCACAAAAATCAATTCTATCACGTTTCCACACTTTTCTCCATTTTAGTGCCTGGGGTATATTCCTCATATGAAAACTCTCTCTGCTACCACCATATATCATACTGGCAGCCTGACTCTCCTTTCATATTTCTCCTATTTCTCTACTGTATTTGATTTTTTTTTTCTAATAGTGATGGCAGGGAGGGGAGGAGGGAGGCTTCTATCCAAGCATCTGCTGGAGTGTTTTCTGCCAAAATCAGAGCAGCTAATTACCTTAATAAAAATTTCATTCTTCAAAAAGTAGTGTAGCTTCTATTTTGTACATGAGTAAAATTGTTACTACGATGAAAATGATGAGGTCCTCTGAGTGGGGAGTGGGGATGAGTTGAGGGGGAAGGAAGGGAAAGGTGCCATTCCATCTTAAAATTTATGATAAAGGAAACACAAGTTGAAAATAGTCTAAAATACAACTTAGAACTTGTAGGTTCAAAAGATGCAGAAAGGAGAAACAGGATCTCTTGGACCCAAATTCTACTCTGCCCCACCCCCATACAGAAGACTATAAACTAGTTCAACATCTGGCACATAATAATAGGTAATAAATAAATGTTAATTGAACTGATTTAGAGGGAGAAATCAGTCCAAAACTAATGGAATGCTCTCAAGAACAAAATTCCAAGAACAAAAAGGAAATGAATGACCAGAAAACAAAGAGAACTGTGCACATAGCAAGAATGAGAGGCAATGGATAAAGACCACAAACGATAGCACATCAAAATATCAAAATGACGAGCAGAAAACTTTTGGCAAATTGGACAATGTCTCTGAAGAATTTTTGGACATAAATGGACAAGAATGGAACAAGAGTAGAAGGTGGGGAAGAAAGCACTGAGTTGTCTAAAGAGATGAAGACTGTATGGAGCCAGCTGCAATAGGCTGGCAAGAGCCAATTGTTCAAATTTTCAGTGTGTGCACTCAGGGCAATCAGAGCTGTGCCCTAGCATTAAATTTAGAGAGGCATGACTTTCTTCCCTACTGACCTCCATTGGTGACCTGAAAGGGGTCCCAAATAATTGAACTACCGTTGTCAGATGTAAAAACAAAGTCAGAGCACTGAGGACACTGACTTTCTCTCCTCTAAATAACGTATTTAATGTGCACAGGTTTTCCCTCTTCTCAGTCCTAATTTCTTATCTCTCCCAATACCTACCCTACTATTTTCCCCACTTCTCTGATGCAGCAGTACATTTCAAAAAACATTCCTATTTGTGCCCTAATCTCCCAGCAAAGCTTCTTTGGAGGCAAAAGCTTCAACAAACATGTTTAATAATAGCTTATAGTCACACTACAAGCAACAAACACCCTCCAAGAGTCTAATTCCAAAATTGTAATCCCATTAACCTCAATAGCTAGGCCTTTGCAAGTGAAAAAGCATAGAGACCTTGTCAAGTGAGAAAACCAATGCCATTACAAAATACTTTTTGCCTAAGCTCTCAGCAAAGCTATTTCAAAAGGAACATTCCTTCCAGTCACAGATGGGACTATTTCCTATAGGGTATAAAAAAAAAAAAAAAAAAGCATTATCTTTGGTAATATGTAAAAAAAAAAAATATGTCAAAAATACCTCAACAAGATGGAGCCTACTACAGTAACTGTAGCGACTGGGGAGTACAGTACAGTAACTGGGGAGGAGGGATGGTATCAAAAAAAACTGGAATACAGAAAGGAATAACTAAGGGAAGGGGCCTCAATTTTTGCAAGTAGTGCTGGCTCTATATCACCATTGTGCCTCCAATCCACCTCCCCAGTAACTACCACCACTCTTTCATGAAAGCCTGGCCACTGCCCAGAAGACCCAGACTTCTGTTGCTAAACAGGTGGCCCACCACCCACCATGTTTCCTACAAGGTCATGGAAACCACCTGCCATGTTTTCCCCCACCCATTTTAGGTGAAAGTCAAAATTAAGACAAAACTAGAATTTTTTAAAAAAGGAGAATATGTGGCATGAATTTATAACAAATAAATCATTGATGATTAAAAATGAAAAATGAATAAAGGAAAAGGTGTTGATGCAGACTTAATAATTTCATATATAAATTTAGCTGATGTAAGTCAATTGCCATACCACAGAGGAAAAAAAAGGCCTCAGAACTCTGGGTTAGCAAACACTTCTCCAAGCAGAAAAATATGACAACCAAAATTAGTACCAGTACAGAATTTATATTCATTTTTAAAATCTTTTAAAAAAATTTTTTTATTTTCTTTTTCATTTTTTTTTAATACAGTTCATATCACATAAAACAACTTCAACTTTTGGTCAAGTGATACTTCTTTTAAAGCACTTACAATATAGACCACAAACGAATTTTTTTTTTTAAACATTAACCCAGCTGAGGCACACATACTGATTATGTATGCTAACTTCACAAGCCCTTGATCTAATTGTCTCCATGCTACTACTAAGAATTAAAGGACCCTAACTTATTGGTTTTGGTCTAAAGTCCTAAGCCTAATAGCTTAATTTTAGACTTAACCTCGGATGTTCCCCTACCAACAATCTATAATTTAATAGATCTGGAATTAAGCTTACAAACTTTTTGACTATAGGAAATTGCCACAAAGAGTAGGGACATTGCAGGGAAACATTATCTCCCCAACTTCATGTCAGTTCCCGGCAGGAGTAGATTGTCAATTTACATTCAGTCAGGTTTAGAGTCTGCCAGGTGTCAGTGGAGAAATTGAGTCAGGAGAATCCTACCTCAGCCCAGGCTGAACAGCTGCTCTCCCACCCTTCCCATGAGATCGTCTTTTGCAGTTCATACCAGCATCTCACAGGCTTACTGGCATCATAGTTTGGAGGCTCAGACCGCCTTTCTTGCTATCCATACCTGGAGTTAGACTCAGAAGAACAGTCACTTAATAGTCCCAGCATCTTAAAGTAGCAAGGTCCAATAACCAGGTTTCAGATATGACAATAATTTCACATTGGTGAAGGAACATCTTTTGAGGCAAATATTATGCCTTTCTATACATGTTCTAGTTTCAGATTAAATGGCAATCATAAAATCAAATTTACCATTAAAACTTTAACTTTTCTATCAATGCCAGATTTTACCTGAAGTTACCTGCCTCTAGGAAACTTAGACTAAAATTCTTTTCCCCAAACTAAAGATGTCTCTGATTTAGTCTCAGTAATGAATTCAGTCAATTGATTTCATACTAATTGCTTTTACATCACTTTGTAACATGCCCAATTTTTCTCCCCATCTCTCCCCTCCCCCATCCCCTAATACCTTGCATTCTGGTTACTCCTTCCCTCAGTGTACCCTCCCTTCTATCACACCCACCCTTCCCTTAACCCCATCTTCTCTCTTTTCTTGTAGGACAAGATAAATTTCTATACCCCATTACCTGTGTTTCTTATTTCCCTGTAATATGCAATAATAATTCTCAATATTCATTTCTAATACTTTGAATTCCAACTTCTCTCCCTCCCTCCCTACTCATCCCCACTGAGAAGGCAAGCAATTCAATAGACTAAATATGTGTCATTTTGAAAAAGACTTCCATAATAATCATGCTGTGTAATACTAACTATATTGCCCTCTATCCTACTCTGTTCCCCCTTATTTTTTTATTCCCTCCTTTGACCTTGTCCTTTCCCAAAAGTCTTTATTTCTAGTTACTCCCTTCTCCCATTTGCTCTCCCTTATATCATTTCCCTTACCCTACCTGTTGCCTCCTCCACTACTTTCCTGTAGTGTAAGATAGATTTTCATACCAAATTTAGTGAGCATGTTATTCCCTCCCCCCTTCAGCCACATGTGGAGAGAGTAGTTTCACTTTTCCTTCTCCCATTTTCCCTTTTCTCCTCCACTAAACAAGATTTTTCTTATCTCTTTTATGAGTTATATATAGCCTGTCCCATTCCATTTCTCCTTTTCTCCTCCCAGTATTTTCCTCCCTCACCCCTTAATTTTTTATTTTATTTTATTTTTTTGTGGATATCATCTCTTCTGATCCAACACAGACTGTACTGTGTGTGTGTGTGTGTGTGTGTGTGTGTGTGTACAATCCCTCCACCTACCAAATAGTGAGAAAAGTCTCAAGAGTTATAAATATGTTCTTTCCATGTAGGACTGTAAACAGTTCAGCTTTAGAAAGTCTTTTATGATATCTATTTCCTGTTTACCTGTTCATACTTCTCTTGATTTTTATGTTTGAAAGTCAAGTTTTCTCTTCAGTTCTGGTCTTTTCATCATGAATGCTTGAAAGTCCTCTATATCATTGAATGACCATTTATTCTCTTGAAGTATTTTACTCAGTTTTTGCTGGGTAGTGATTCTTGATTTTAATCTCAGTTCCTTTGACTTCTGGAATATCCTATTCCAAACCCTTTGACCCCTTAATGTTGAAGCTGCCAAATCCTGTGTTATCCTGATTGTATTTCCACAATTCTCGAATTTTTTCTTTCTAGCTGCGTGCAGTATTTTCTCCTTGACCTGGAAACTCTGAAATTTGGCCACAGTATTCCTAGGAGTTTCTCTCTTCAGGTCTCTTTCAGGAGGTGATCAGTGGATTCTTTCAATATTTATTTTGCCCTCTGGTTCTAAAATATCAGAACAGTTTTCCTTAATAATTTCATGGAAGATAATGTCTGAGCTCTTTTTTTTTTTTGACCATGGCTTTCAAGTAGTCCCATAATTTTTAAATTGTCTCTCCTGGATCTATTTTCCAGGTGAGTTGTTTTTTCCAATGAGATGTGTCACATTATCTTCTATTTTTTCAAACTTTTGGTTTTGTTTTTTAACTGCTTGGTTTATCTCATAGTCATTCATTTCCCTGCACTCAATTCTGTCTTTCAAAGAAGTATTTTGTTCAGTGAGCTTTTGAACTTTCTCCTCTATTTGGCTAATTCTGCTTTTTAAAGCCTCCTTCTCCTCATTGACTTTTTGGACCTCTTTTTCAAGGTATTATTTTCCTCAGCATTTGTTTAGTTCTCCTTTAGCAAGCTACTAACTCGCTTTTCAAGCTCTTCCATGGCCTGAGCCCAATTTAAGATCCCTTTGGAGGCACTGGAGGTAGGAGCCTTGACTTCCTGTGACAGTATGCCTTGTATGGGGAGAGACACCTGTTCTCCAAGAAAGTAACCTTCTATGGTCTTATTTTTTTTTCCTTTTTTGAGGCATTTTCTCAGCCAGTTACTTGACTTCTGAATCCTTTGTCAAGGGGATGGTCCTATTGTCCCTCCTTTTCCCAGTGAGGTGTTCAAGGCTGAGATTTGACTCAGCTGCTCAATTCCCTGGGTCTTTGGGTGGGGGCAGGCTGTCACTCAGGGCTGAGGTTTAAATCAGTTGCTCCCTACTGCCAGAGGCTTTAAGCTGAGCTGCTGGGACAATGGACCCAGGTTGCTTCCCAGCCACCATAGCTGCCTAGAGTCTGCTGCTGCAACCTCTGCTGTGGCCTAGGGCTTTTGCTGGAGGAACCCAGTTTCCTTTCAGCCAGCTGGGAAAGCCCTCCCACACTGACCTTTGGAGCTTTCTTTGTTGCTTGTGGTTTGAGGGATCTGGGACCCTCCCTGCTGGGAACTCTGCCCCAGAGGTCTGTTCAGGTCCTGTTCCTCCCAGGGCCACACAACCAGGGCTTGGCTCTGCTCTTCTCAGAAATTTTCCATCAGATATTCTGTCTTAATTTAGAGAGTAGACTTCACTTCCTACTACGGAATAGAAGGGGACCTTACTATCCAGTTCTTGAGTAATAGCCAGGCCTTGGGCTATCCTATCACTTTCAGGTGGTCCTGCTCACAAAACAGCTTTCCCAACCATTTTCTTGCTTTTGATTAATTCTACTATTACACTACATCTTGCAGGCATTCTCCCATCCCATCAGCCCAGATGCCTCCAGCTAGGCCAGGCCACTCTCCTCCAGCCCCAGCCCCTTCACGTTACTGTGTGAGATGATTCTCTAGGTCTTTGCAGTGCTTTTCACCACCCTGATCTCTACCATGCAGCTGAGAGTGGCCGACAACACATGAGTGGCTATGGAGTAGGGCTGGCAAGGTGGTGGTTGTCTAGAAAGACCAGTGAAGCAGTGGGCAGGCAAGGTCCAAGAAGTCCTTCAGAAATTTTTTTAAATCTTTGTAAAGACTCCAAGCTTCTCCCCGAAACACAGGTCTATTCTTTTAACACCAGTATTCTTCCAGTCATGTTGTATGACTCGAAGTTATTGTACACGTTCCACAGAATTAAAATTAAGACTCAATCAGTCAAGGAAAAGTAATAAAGAGGTACATGAGTGTGAATTATATGCAAGGAATTGTACAAAGGATGCTAGCAAAAATATGTGTATGCGTGTGTGTGTGTGTGTTTATGTGTGTGTGCGTGTGTATGATTGGGAGGAAAGTCATTCCAATAGTGCAAGACTATTGCTAGACATTAAGCTCTACTGGTATCCTTTCCATGTCAAAAGAAAGCAAGGAAGGCACATTGAATGGACTTCCTATGATGAGCTTACAGGAGAAGAGAGAGGCACAGGATGCCTCTCTCAATAGATGTCTTTCAACCTGTATCTTTGATGGGAATGCCTATATTTATGAGATCACAGATTCAAATAGCTATAAATGAATAAATAAAATTATCATTTATTAAAGACTTACTACATGCCAGACACTGCCCCAAATGCTAGAGATGCCAAGACAAAAGGAGCAATCATCCCTGCCCTCGAGGACTTTATATTCTAATATAACACATATTCTAATGTAACAGAATTATATTCTAATATAAGAGTGGTAGCCAGGGAGGAGTTTTCATTTTAGAAAGTGAGATGGTGAAGGTAAGTGGAGAAATAGGGGAGTAGAATGACACATTTTCCAGTACAAATGGCAGCACTGATTTTATTTTGGCTCCAAAGCTAGAAAGTTGTGGGGAGGGAAGGGGTTTAGAGGGAAGATTAATGCTGGGAAGTTGTCTGCATTATAAAAACTGAAGCATAGTTAGGGCTGCCTAGATGTAGCAGAATATGTGAGGTACTCATCACTCAGGACAATAGGAGTCCAAGGGTGAATGTCAATGGTTCAATGTTCCCATGTAAGGAGTTCTCCAGTTGAGAGCTCCAGGAATCTGTCCTTGGTTCTCTGCTTTTTTAACGTTCTTATGAATTACTAGGAAATTTTCAGATGACTTAGGGATGGCTAAGTAGGAGAGATACCTAACATAATGATTGGCAGTATCATGATGCTAAAAGATCTTGAGAGAAAATTGGACAAATGGGAGATTAAAGATGACTATGTATAGTCCTATGTTTGGCTTTTAAAAAACAAAAACAAAAAAATAACAACTTTACAAATATAAGATTAAAGAAGTGTAGCTACTAGCGGATCATATAAAAATGATCTGTGGATTAGGAGACTACAAGATTAAAAAGCCAGCAATGTAGTATGGTAGCCAAGAAAACTAATGCAATTAATGTGATACTGTAGTAAAAGAAATATCAATGAACTTAGAAGTAACACTCCCACTGAACTCCACCCAAGTCAGACCATGCCTAGAGTATTGTGTTCACTTCTGAGCACCACATTTTAAAAGGCATAATGAAGAACTTGAAGATATCTGAAGGAGGGCAACCAAGACAGTGGGAAGACCTTTTGAGTTTATGCCATATGAGAACAGGTTGAAAGAACTAAGAGTGATGTTTAGACTTAGAAGGCACACAATAGGTCTCTTCATGAAAAGACACACAAATCAGAGATGGAATAGATCTGTCCTGATTAGCCTCAGAAATAACTGGGAGGAGGAGGGAGAAGCATCGAAGAAGAAAAGCACCCTAACAATTAGTGCTATCCAAAAATAGAAAAAGCTCAGGAAATAGTGGGTCCTGACTCTTTGGAAGTCTTAAAGCAAAAATTAAATGACCACTAGTCAGGTATGTTGTATAGAATATTGTAATTCAGGCAAAGATAGGACTGATCATTCATTTCAGTCATGTCCAAATCTTTGTGACCCCATATGGAGTTTTCTTGGCAAATGTGCTAGAGGCTTGCCATTTCCTTCCCTATTTTACAAATGAGGAAACTGAGGCAAAGAGGGCTAAAGGACTTACCCAGGGTCATACAGGTAGTGTCTGAGTTCATATTTGAACTCGGGTCTTCCTGATTATAGGCTCAGTGCTCTATCCACTATGCCGCCTAGATTGGACTAGGTGGTCTCTAAGATCCCTTCCAATGCTGAGATTCTATGATGCCAGGGATCACAGCTATGAGATGTAAAGGGTAATAGTATTCATATAAAAATCAAAACTTTTTAACCTGCCACATATAGTATAAATTCCAGTTAGCGTACAAATTAAAATTTAAAAATTAGATCCTCCTTCTTGACCTAAGAGACATTACTGTTTTTATTTCATCAAATTTTAGTTTATCAAAAGGTCAGAGTTTCTCAAGGCATCAGTAAGTTAACAAAATAAATAGCCTATTCCTCTAAAAACTGTTGATCATTCTTAAGTCTCACAACGCTAGTTTCATTTTTAGGAAACAGTACTTTTTTAAAAAAAACTTAGACTAAGTCAATATATATTTCAGGCAGAAGCTTTAAAAACTGAAAACAAACTTCATTTTAGGATCTAGCTTTCTGAAGTTCAATATGCCACTAAAAATAAATTAATATGATATCGATCCATCTATCGCAGCTCACCAGTGGAATTTTATTCTAAAAATGTATACATGCAATGGTTCTGATTGGACATCACTTAGTCAAACAATCTCACATCATTTTAAAAATAAAGAAAACTAAAATAAAAAGTTTAATATTGGTCTGTGGAAAAAATGCTACTATGGGTGTTTGACGTTTGTAAAACATTATCTACAAATCAAAAGAGGAAAGCAGCTGCTTCCCAGCTAGGGGTCAACAGATTCCTATGGTATAGGATTCTAAATAAAACTCTGGCCAGTCGTAATGGAAACATCAGCAAAATTCAGGTAACAAAATCCCCAAATTTTCTCTGGACATAGTTAAGTGTGGCATTACAGTGAAAGGACTATATTAACTTATGTTTTGTTTTCAAATGATCTGAAACTTATCGAGGATTGACCTAAACACAAATAATATTTTTGCATAAGGACAACTAGAGATCAATTTATTATTGTTCCCATGTACCTATACTTTATGCTTGCAATCCAATCCCTAGAATAACTTTACAGATATACGGATGTATATATACCCATTTGTGTCTAATGGTAGCCATCTCTAGGATGGAGAGGAGGGTTTTGAAGAAAAAAAAATTTACATGATTATTTTGTTGTATATTTGAAAAAAAAGTATTTTGTACATAGTAGATTTGCAATTTCATGTGCAATCATCTTTTTTTAACTATCGTGGAAATGCTTGTTTTATCCCATAAAGTAAAAATAAAATTTAATAATGATTTTTTAAAAAAATGAATCACCTAATGTCAGAATTTTTGTCTTCTTTCAAGGTTCAGCTCAAAAAGCTATCCACTCTTTCTAATTCTCCCTCCCCAACCCACATCAGCCCACAAATCCTTAGTGCTCTTTCCTTCCCTGAATTATCTTGTGTGATATTTATCTATGCACTGGTGTATCCAACCCTCCTCCCCATTCCACTCCTCAGTGGGATGTAAGTTTCTTGAGGTAAAGAATTGTTTCGATTTTATTTCTGTGTTTCCAATGCTTAGTATGGAACCTTAGAGTAAATGCTGAATACATTTGCTGAATTTAATTTCTTCCAGATTTGTGTACTGCTCTTTATGCTTCCTAATTTTAAAAGTTTTCTAGATAAAATGTTTTGTGATGTTATGAATTACATAATGTTGACATACTGTCATTTATCAATGAAAATCCATTTCTGTCGGAATTTTCAGCAAACATATCTCCTCATCAGGCTCCATTCCTGCTGGAGACATTCATACAGGAGTTTCTACTGTTGAAGACCTGTCTGAGTTAAGCCGTAGGCATCACAGTCATCAAGAGTATCAGTTGACCAACCAGGACAAGGGTTTTCTAGAGACCATCAAACCTGGACATTTATTTTAAAGAGGGGAACCAGGCAACCAAGAGTATATAAAAAGGAAGATCCAGAGAAAGAGACAGGAACACAGTCACAGCAGAAATACAGAGGTGCAGTGTAGTAGCATCTGTTGCAACTGAGTGCAACTCAAGATTTCGATGGCCAGCTTATATCATTAACGGATCCTAAAGTCCTTTTAGGTGTTAGCAGTTTTCCTTTCCAACATTCTAACAGGCTTGGGGGAAAGGGGAGGGGGAAGAGGTAAGCACAGAAAAATTGGGATTTACTTCTGTAGAGGAAAATCTCAAATCAACAAGATCACAGAACTTTTTGAATATCTGATTTTTTCCAGATGAGAAAACAGGCTCAGGAAGATTATATTACCTGACCAGGGTCAGACAGCACGTAAGTTTAAGATAGAATTCCCATACATACCTTCTGACTCCACATCTAGAGATCTATCTACCATGTCTGGTTGCCTTGCCTAGGGTTTTGCAAATAGTAATCACTTTAAACTACATTAAATTTAAACATCATTCTTTATTTCTTCATTGAACAACCATTTATTTACTACCTACTATATGCTTCAACATTTTGCTTAAACAGGTAAAAAGATTTTAAAACCTACTTTTAAAACCTGGATTCAATAGTTTGTTTTTTAAGCTACTATTCACAGTTGGTCTTCCATTATAACTTTCATAATAGCACCAAAATTAGAACACAAGAAAAGGGTAAACACTCTCTGCACCATGAACTGTGCCCATGCTGTGAACTATTAGCACAAAGGAAGACTGATTATTCTTTTGATATCCCCATTTTTAACACCATATTTTTTAAATAGTGAAAAATAAGTCAAAAGTATTTTAGGTAATACAGAATTAATCACCAAGTCTGTACTACAATTTGTAAAAAGGTTTCTAATTACTTTGGCTAGCAGCCAGATCCTCGAAGCTTTGTCACTATTTCATGGGGAGAAGGATTTAGCAAAAATATTACATTATGTATTTATAAGATACTGGGAACATTATTTATAAGAGAAATGGGTAAGGGAAGTTGTCTTTTTAATGAATACTCAAGTCAAAGAAATGAAAAATCCACTTTTCCCCTAGCTTTAATTTCCTTTAAAATAAAAAGTTCTTCAACTACTAACCCAGCATGTTAGAAAAAAAAATCAACTACTGGATAAAATAATTTCCAAAGGTGTTCAATAAGATATACACATGATTAAGTTATTTTAAAAGTTAGGAAGTAATTTCTATGTTAACAGTATGCATGTACTGCTGAAGATTTCTATGTATGAGATAGAATAATCAAATCAGATATATGAACTGTCAATTTTTTGTAATCAAACAACAAAAACACTTTATTTAAAACTGTATTTGCTGGAATTTCTTTAGAAGTGTTAACCATGTTTTGTTGGATGGAATATATTTAAATTGAGATTCAGTAACTAGAATATTTTGATAAAAACTTGTTACATGTCAGTCCAAAATGTTCCATGACATAAGTGTAGGCTAAATAGAAGTTTTTCCTATTTCACCATTTTTAGATTTACAATTCAAATATGTGAATGGGATAAGAAAGAAAAATCATTCCGAAGAAGCAAAATCACAATAGGGTCAATCAGTTATACTTTCACAATTTAAAATGAGGCAAGTATAAAATTTGAATACGAATATAACTTTTAATTCTGAAATATTTTAATAAAACCAGAGCCTTCTAGTTTATATTCTTACTAATATTAATAATATAATAATTCTAGCTTATATAATAATACTATATTAATATAGTAAATTGTATGTTATTGTATTATTGTTGTATTAATGTATTAATACAAAATTCATTGGAACTACTAAGCAACTATGTAGCCTAGTGGGTAGAGCACTGGGCCTACAGTGAGGAATACCTGAGTGCTAATCCAGCCTCAAATACTACCTCGTTATGTGGTTATGAGCAAGGCTCTGTTTACCTCAGTTTCCTCAACTGTAAAATGGGGATAAAAATACCACCTCTGCCTCCCAGGGTTGTAGTAAAGATAAAATGAGATAATATTTATAAAGCTTTTAGCCCATACAGGCACTTAATAAATGCTTGCTTCTTTTCTTTTTGTGTGTTTAGTCATGTTTGTCATGTCTGACAAATCAAGATCCCATTTTGCCATTTCTTGGCAAAGATCCTGGAGTGGTTTGCCATTTTCTTCTCCAGCTCATTTTACAGATGAGAAACAGAGGTAAACAGGCTTAAGTGACTTGCCTAGGATCACACAAATAGGAAGTGTCTGAGGTCAGATTTGAACTCAAGTCTTCCTGACTCCAGGTCCAACAGTCTATCCACTCTTTCCTACTTACATATGAATAAATTCTTACTTCCCTGCACTAAGGGAAGATGTGGATAGCCCACAAAAGTAATGTAACTTCTAAAAGTGCTTAATTCTCTATCTTCCAGGAGTAACCTTAGCATTTAGTTTGAGATAGTGGAACTCCAGTAGATCATTTAACTTTTAAAATAACACTTCTATCAAAATTATTTCTATACGATGTTTCAGTTCTAGAATTCAAAATAATCTAAAGGTTCCTCAGAATACAAGCAACACTCAATAAATCAAATTAAAAGTGAGATGACTAAAAACCAGCTTTTTAAAAATATATTCAAATTCATATGTTCTTTAATAGTTTTTTTTTAAGAGTACCCTCTTAGACTTGGCAATTATTTACTTTCCTGCCATGCCATATCAAAATGAACATAATAACTGTATGGCACATATTTTATTTTGGAGTTTTTGATTTATTAGGGATCCCTCCATTAAAAACAAAATCTGTAAGGATTAGCAAGATGAATATTTCAACTGCTCCTAAAATAAATTTATATTTATATTGCATGATTCTCTAAGTAACCACGAATGCCATGGACTGTATGAGGTGGAAATTGTTTTACAGTAATAAGCAAGCACATACATGATTTTAAAAAAACATTAAAAATAGTTACTACTCAAAAGAACTCAACAATATATGGCAAAGGGTCTAACTACAAACCCATTAAATGAACTTTATTCTTCCTAATTTTAAACCACTCCCTAGAACCATGTTAGGGGTTTATTCTCTTAGACCATTACAGTGCTATATGGCACAATTACCGACAATAATAATAAATTCACAAGTTATCAGGTTTTCTCACTGCAGAGCAGAGGACCATTTGGTACAAGAGCTCAACTACTTATTTTCTAATTTTCAGTCCCTGAACCATATTCAGGCTCTGAATTTTCATGCATGAAATCTGCATACAATGGTCCCATGAAATACCCACAAACTTCCACAAGGAAATAGAATAAAAATGCTTCCCCAAACATTCAAATGAAGATATTAACTTTCCCCTTTACTTCTGGGAACATACATTGTGTTCTATACTAAAACTGAACTAGAAACTACTTCCCTAAAAATTGGTCATCCATTATGACTGCCTAAATCTATTGTTTATGTATAAGACTTTACATGTGAGCATGTGTACATACATATATAAGAATCTACCCCTCTATGGGCAAGGGAGCTCATTTCTTCTACTGTAACTTTGTCCAAATGAAAAAAAATTAAAGGATCATGGGAGATAGATGCCACACCAGACAGGGGAAAACTCAGAACTTTGGGACTCATAATGGAGTATGGGAGAGGAGGAACAGGGTGGACCATAAGCTAGCATGAGCACCAAATTGCCAATGAAAGGACATAATTATAAGCAATTGGAGCCAGTCTGACTTCCTGACCCATTTAAGGAGTCATCTGCCTGGACATATTTGCTTTATTTTGTTTTCCTAAGTATTGCTTCTACTTGTACTTAGGGAATTATATATCTTCTCTAATCCCCTTTCACTGTTTCATCTCTGCCAGATAAACTGGCCTCACTTAGGCTACCTTCCTGTTCTCTTTAAATTGTCCTTATTTCTTGAATGCACTTTTGATAATGGGTTTTGCCACTTCACAAAGATATTCTGGTTCGTAATGTACTCTGAGCAAATATTTGCTATAAAGAAATAGGGAAGGATAAAGGGAATCTATGTACCAATAACCCTAGACCTCACTGGGAGCATTTATTATTGAAGCTTGCTCATTTGCTTTCAGTCTTTTTTCTCATCACATAAGGACTTTTCTCATATAATAAAGCCACATCTATAATTGGTTATGCCCTTTCTATAACCCTAGTAAAAATTAGTATTCCTTTTTTTAAAGTAATGTTAAATTAACATATAACATTAGGATTGACCATTTGGGAAAGGGCCAAATTTGATAGGAAAAATTTATACCAGACTACTGCCATCAAAATAGGAGATTGGAACTGGAAGAGACTAGTCACCTAGTCCAACCTTATTTACAGATAAGGAAACTGAAGCCCAGGGAGCTGAAGTGTCTTTCCCCAAACCATACAGGTAGGATCACTGCTAGGATGAGAATAAGACTGGACAGGTAAGATAAAACCCAAGTATGGAGGGTTTTGAACGCCCCGCTGAAGAGGTTGGCCTTTTTCCTCCAAAGTAGCATGGAGCCTTCAGAACACTTGAAGCAAAAGAGTAATGTGCTTTGATTTAGTGTTTTAAGAAGCCTAATATAGATGTATTTTATGGGATCATGTCTCAGTAATGATACAAAAACGAAAGAATATTTTTGGTAGCGATCTGAAAACAGACTATGAATGATTTGACTATGTAAAAGGACATATTTTTTTTTAAAAAGTCCTTATGAAACTCCTTATAATCTCTGATTTAAAATCTTTTAAAATAAATGATTCTAAAATATTATGGAAAATATAGTGTTTTCTTGGAAAATGCAGGAACTCTTTCAAAGTTCATACACTACTAATTAGGGGATCAACTGAGATATCTGTAATTCTAAAATCCATAGAAGGCAAATTGCGAAAGCCACAGTCTGCTAGGGAGTTACTAAGGAAACATTTAAATTCAAGGGTCATCTTATTCAACTAGCAACTAGGAAGTTGTCTAGGAGGTGGAATGTTACTCTCCTATTTGAGAGAAATTAGAACTTAACTTGTGATTGTTGCAAGGGGGAAAGGATTGTAAAGTTCATACTGAGACATAAGAATGCTCTATGTGGTTGGAGTCTACAGCCTCTCTTCTTTCTGTGACATGTGGAAGAGGGGACTCCAAGTAGGAGGTGAATAGTAAGCCTTCCTTTTTAAGAAAGAGACTTTTGTGGTAAACATGGGCCATTTCTTTAGTTAAAGGGACAATAGTGAAAATCTAGAAAATGAATTCACAATCATAAAGCATACTTAGCTAGTCTGATTAAAAAGAGAGAAGAGAATCATATTGTTTTCCCTCAAAAATTAAAAATGGGAATTCACAAGAATTTAAAATGAAATAAAGGAAACTATCAGAAATTATTTGGTCCAATAATATGCCAACAAAACTGAAAACTTAGATGAAATAGATGATTGGTTACAGAAAAAGAAAATAGACAAGCCACAAATGAATGCCCAAATAAAATAAATCCCAGGAGCACATAGTACATTGTATTTACTATATAAGTGAATAATATCAAACATTCCTAGAACAATTAACTGTCATATTACATAAATAATAGAAATAGGAAAAGGAACACTTTAAAAAAAACCTTTCTATGATTCAATTATACTTTTAATACCAAAACAAGGGAGAAAAGAGAGGAAAAAAAATTCAGGACTAACAGTAGGCTGTTTTGTTTGTGATCTTGATAGTCTGGTGAAACCTATGAACTCTTTCTCAAGTAACATTTTTAAATAATTGAAAGGAATGCTTGATTTCTGTTGTGTTAGTAAAACCACCACAACAACAGAAAATTCACTTTTTCCCACCCATGTTCAAAGACTTCTTGCAATCTACCCCCAAACCTCTTGATGTTCTATGGACCCATATTAACAATGCATGCTATTTCTATTAAATGAATATTTCTATTAAACATTTATGAATATTTCTATTAAACATTTATGCAAAAATATTAAGTTATTAACAAAAAAGATACAACCAGGAATTCATGGTTGATTCAAAATGTAGAAAATTATAAACATACTAGATCATATTAATAAAATAATTTAAACCATATTATAGCAATAGATGTTTTCAAACTAATTTCTGCTAAAAACGAACAAAAATTTAGAAAGCATAAGAATAAATGGACCTTTCTTTAATATGGTGAGTAGTATCTATCTAAAATCAAGAGCCAACATGAAGAAAAGTTAGAGGCTTTTCCATTAAGATCAAGGGTAAAGCAAAGATGTTCAGAATTTTAAAAAAATAAATTCAAAGCAAAATATATTTGAAAAAACACTGTTCTATCTTATAGTAGCTTCATAGCCTACAGGAAAAACTGGGTTAAACATAAATGAATGTACTTTGTTCTGAGTAGATACATGGCTATATATATATAGGAGAGAACATACCTGGTATTACTAATATTTTCAACACCATCATTTTGTTTTTCAGTATGAAATCTACCATGTCCAGGCTATAAAACTGTCAAAACAAATGACTGGTGACTATCACTGACCATGAGAAGATGAAAGGTGAGCAACAAAAAAGGAGATAATATGAAAAGCTGCTAATGAAGAAAACAAGAGAGGCAAAAATAGAGTGAAAATTCTTTGGGAGAAATCTAATAAGTGTTTTCTTATTATATGTGATTAGCACTACATATTATAAAAACACTCATGTGGATGTTACAAAGCATAAAGACTTTTCCATAATATTTCTCTGTCAGTTAAAAATTAGTTATATGCTATATGGTAAATATTCAAGTAGCAAATGCATTCTCTGTTTCAAATTTCCCATTTAGAAACATGATGTTCCCATAAACATATCAATGAATATTAAGATATAGATATATACTTTCTCTATATAGTTCAGGAATTTTTTTTGCTCTTCAAATACATTTATTCAGCACCTGATTTGAGATTATACATATATACAAGCATACACACTTGCACTTGTACACAAACATTTTTTTTTTTTACAGCCTTCAGGAAATGATCAAAGAAGGCATGGCTGTTGCTTTCGAGTTTACAATCTAGGTGAAAAGACAGACTACACATAAATTAAGTGACAAACCACTTCAAAACAACACACCAAATAAAAGTAGTGTGCATTGAATAACTGCTGGTAAATAAAGGACACAGAACAGAAGGATCATGAATCAGAGACCAGGTTTTTTGAATGGGATGGGGTTTTGATCCAGTCTTTGAAGGAGCAGAGGGAAAACAGGCACAGACATAATCTGACTGAATGTCCTAGGCATTTGGGGTTGAGTCACTTAGAACTCATATAGTCCAACAAACTCATTTTATAAATGAAGAAATTGAAGCACAAAAAGTGAAATCACTAGACCAAAGTCACCTAGCAAGGTTAGAATTGGAACCTGGGTCATTAAAGGCTACAAAGGCCTTCCCGGCTCTAAAGCTTTGATCATTTGAGTCTGACTATCCATTCAGTATGGTCCCACTCCAATATGCAAACTCTAAAAGAAGGGGGAAGGGCATTTTAGATGGAAGGATGCTATGTATATAAATGCAAGGAGAAAGGAACAAGATATGGCAAGAAGAAGACTTCACTCAGATGGAGGATGTAAGTAAGAGAGGGATGAACAGTTTTAATGGTGCCACTAACACTTCATCTTAAATAAGGCTAAGAAATGATCTCTTCTGCAAAATTTTTTTAACTTAATTTTGTAAACTTATTTTTCTTTGACATCAGAATGACTCACCTACAAAGGTAAGCAGGATCACCAATAAGAGAATAAAGACACAGATACATGGAATCAATACCAGCAGCAAAAGTCGAAGGTATTTGGCCGATGCCAGCTTCTGAGAACAACTGCCACCCATGCTATCTTCATCAACTCCCAAGACCTAAAACAAAATAGAGAGTTCAATATTTTTAATTAACATTTTCTGTTAAGTATGAACTGTATCATGAGATTTAGAGGGAGAGTGGACATTAACGCTTCGCTGGACCATAGGAGGCCAATGAACTTGTTTTTTTTTAATATTTTGAGACCTGTATTTCAATAGAAGTGGCTTCATTTCCAGATGGGAAAGTTGAAGTATGGAGTGGTCAACAGCCTTGTCAATAATCACAGAGTAAAAAACAAGAGACAAGATTCAAACCCAGGTCCTCTAACAAGTAGATCAATCAACACACATTTGTTAAATGCTTACTTCATGCCAGACAGTTGCTAAATGCCAGAGATAAAGAGGCAAAAGTGAAACAGATCTTACCTTAAGGAGTCTACATTCTACTGAGGCAAACATTTGCATGTATATTATATATACATGGGCATACATACATACATGCACACACATACGTACCACCACCGCCGCCATTGCTGCCAAATGATTCTAACAGGTTTGGCTAAATGTGCCGTCATTCATTCACTGAAGCAGAGACCAAGCAGACATGCTCATACAACTCATTCTGCCTCTCACCCTGTTTGATATTTGGTCCCCTTCCCTTCAGAAATGGGATCTGCCCTTTCAAGCCCAACAAAGTCTTTCAAGGCAAAAAGAAACCAGCCATACCCCTAGTTATTTATTTAACCCACCTATATCAGGCATATATGTTTCCAAAGATTACTCTCGTTCCCCATCAAGTAAATTATCAACTTAACACTTGGCACCTTAAAGACCCTGCAATGTTAATTTGGATTTTATAGGGAGAAACCTCAAAACTTTAAAACAGAACTCAAAATAGAGTTCTGTCCTCCCTCAGTTCCCAGTCTCACTGTTAATATTAAATTTAAGAGAATAGGCATAGATTCTAATAACCACCTGGATTTTAACAGGCATACAGATTGAGAAAAAACTTAAAATTTACAGAAATAGCAGTTTTAAAAAAGTTATGCTCTATTGCCACAAAGGGGTGAAGGGGTGATAAGAGCAGCATGGCTGGAGTTCTTTCCATCCATCCATTAGGGAATGGGTAAAGCAAAAGAGTGAGGCAGCCAACAAGCAAGATGTTCTCCACACAAAGAAAGGAACATGGGAAAAGTCCAAACAAGTCATCCTCACCAGAGTCCTCTTCCTGCATCTCAGATGGGTGCTGGCCGGGTCTGGATTCTCTCTCTGGTCAACATTTGCATCTGTCACTGGAGAGCACTGACGCCTGACAGCACTCAGTTTAACCCACTTTGGCAGAATCTGGCATATAGATTCTAGTTGTGTCACTATTCTGGCTCCAGATTCTACCATTCTCCACTCCTCTACCAAGTCATCATCTTCAGTTCACCCTCTTTGCATCTCCCTGTCTCTCATTTGTTGACTTTTCCCTATACACACTATCCCCGAGTAGGGTCCGAGTCAAACAAATAAGCAAAAGGAACACTTCAATCTCATATCTCCAACTACGTACTGGACATCTCTACCTGGATGTCCCATACACATCAACTCAACATGTACAAAACCGAACTCATCTTTCTCCTAGAACTTCCCTCTTCCTAACGTTCACCCTGCATCTAATCTCATAACCATGCTCCTAACTCTAGCCACTTCCCTCAATCTCATCTCCTTCTGATCGGAGAGTAGAGTTCCTCACCATTTCCTCCCAATGTCTTCCAAGAACAGAAATTCAACTTTGGGGTTTGCTCCACTCTGCATCTGTTGCTCTGCCTGGTTTCATCTCCGTGAAACAAGATGTTCCATACCAGGTATCCTTTAGTGTCTTCTTCCCCCAGTTTTCCTGCCTCCTTTTTATGTTATCTTCCTCTTCCCCCCCCCATTCAATTAGAAGCCCCTTGATGTCAGAAACTGCCTTTTTTAATAACTCTGCCCCCAATGCTTAGCACAGTGCCTGACACATAGCAGGCACTTAATAAATGTTTACCAGATTGGGTTGGAAATGCCCCATCCCCATAATTCTTCAAACTTGCAACCCAGGTGTCATCCTCGAGTCCTCATTCTCCTGCCCCTCCACTCCATAATTAATCTTCTTTGAAATTTTGCCTTCAATAACATTGGTTGATTCTACTTTCATAACATCTCTCCCTTCTCTCTTAACACAGCTGTAGTACACAAGCCTTCGTTACATCTCCCTCCCCTCCTCCACCTCCTGACTTCCATGACTGGTCCCAGGTAAAATACAGTCTTCTGCAAGTAACCTCTCCCACTTCCCCTTAATGCTAGTGTCTTCCCTCTGAGATTTTTTCCAATTTATCTTCTGTGTGTGTGCGCGCGCACGTGCATTGTTAGCACATGGCTATTTTGCATCCTGTCTCTCCCAATAGACTGAGTTCCTTGAGAGCAAGGATTGTTTTTGTCTTTATGATTCTTCATAATTCTGTGAACCATCATGTCCATGGTTGTCCTAAAGAAAGATACTGGAGTGGTTTGCCATTTCCATCTCCAGCAGATTAAAGTAAGTCGAGGTTAAGTGATTTCTCCCATGGTCACACATGTAGTAAGTGGCTGGATTTGAACACAGGTCCTTTTGAAAGCAGGCCCAGTTAGTTTCCAATCCACTGAACTACCTACCTACATATAGTAAGTGTTTCATAATTGCTTGCTGACTTGATTTGACTCTGGGTAGTTTGCCTTCAGGTAATGTATGAAAAGCCTTTAGAAATGAGAGACCACTGGAAAAGGGCTTTGTCTGTCCACAGACAGCTATGGCCCCATCTCTCTTTGCTCTGTGTCCACACCTTTTTTTAAAAATTCCAAAAAGGTGATCTGCACAGATATGTATATATACGAGGTAAACACAATATGACTTGGTGAGGAGGAATGAGACAACCAGGAAGAAAGACCAAGAAAGGGCTTCATGAAGAAGATAGCACTTGAACTGAATGTTAAAGGAAACTAGGGACCCTGAGGCAAAATGAGGAGAAAGTTCCTTGAAGATATGAGGGACAGCTGGTGTAAAGGCATGGAGGTGGGAGATTTGGTATCCTTTCTACCATAATAAGCTATTTTATAATAATAGCAATGTTCCAAAAACACATCATAGTACATTTAAAGCATGAAATGATGTAAGATAACTCTCAAATATGATCTTCAGAACTATCCATGTGCTTCTGGTGCACCAAATTGCCAAGTCATTTCTCAGGAATATGTAAACTTTTCACTTTTAATGATAGCTAGCACTAAGATGTTTATGACATCATCTCTCAATCATCCAAAAACAGATTATCTGTTTTGTCTATTATCTTTGGAGACTAAGCAAAGACAATGGCAATCAAGAGAAGGTGGTCAAGGCTAGTGCAGAAGGTCACAAGTATGTGAATGTAAAAAGATGAACATTTCTGTTTTCTATTGTTTGAATTATCTGTGGTTTTTCACCTTCATCAGGGCAGATAATAATGATCTATTTATAATTTCTAGGTTATTTTTCTCCAATTTGTATACTAGATGGGTTTATCAACGCTGTGATAAACTCACTCTTTCATCTAGGACTAAATATAAAATAAGAGAAACTAAGCAGTCAACTGGAAACAACAGACTTAAAAGAATTTTAAAATTATACCTATCTCTAAATGACTATAATAACCTAGTATTTGATAAATCCAAGATCCAGGCTATTAGGACAAGAACTCATTATTTGACAAAAACTGCTGGGAAAACTGGAAAATATTATGGCAGAAACTAGGTAAAGACCAACATCTTAAAAGATGAGGTCAAAACGGATGCATGACTTAGACATAATTAGGAGAGCATGGAACAGTTTACCTGCCAGATATATGAATAAGGGAAGAATTTGGAACCAAACAAGAGAGAGAAAGAGAGCATTATGAGATATAAAATGGATAATTTTGATTGTATTCAATTAAAAAGGTTTTGCTCAAACAAAACCAACACAAATAAGATTAGAAGGAAAGCAGTAAGCTTGGAAATAATTTTTACAGCAAGTGTCTTTCATAAAGGCCTCATTTGTCAGATATATAGAAAACTGAGTCAAATTTATAAAAATATGTTTGATATACAGTCAAAATTTGATAAACAGTCAAAAGATATGAACAGGCAGTTTTCAGAAGAAATCAAACTATATTAATGATACAGTGCTCTAAATCACTATTGATTGGAGAAATGCAAATTAAAACAATTGTGTTACCATCTCACACCTATCATATTGGTTTGTGACAGAAAAGGAAAATGATAAATATTGCATTGGATATGACAAAATTGTAACACTAATGCACAGTTGGTGGAATTGTAAACTGACCCAACCATTCTGAAGAGCAATTTGGAACTATGTCCAAAAGGCTATCAAAATGTGCATATCCTTTGATCCAGCAATATCACTACTAAATCTGTATTTCAATGACATTACAAAAAAAAACAGAGAAAATAACTTATTTGTATAAAAATATTTATAGCAGGTCTTTTTGTTGGTGGCCAAGAACTGGAAATTGAGGGGATGTCCATCAATTCAGAAATGGCTAAACAAGTTGTATATTATTGTGATGGAATATTACTGTGCTATAAGAAATGATGAGCAGGATGACTTTTAAAAATCCTGGAAAGACTTAGATGACCTGATGCTAATTGAAGTGAACAGAACAAGAAGAATGAATACCGTCCACAGTAACAGCAATGTTATCTGCTGAACAACTGTGAAGTGACTTAGCTATTCTCAGCAATACAAAGATCCAAGACAATTCCAAAGGACTCGTGATGAAAAATGCTCTCCAATCTCCAGAGAAAGAACTGATGGAATATGAATGCAGATGAAAGTATGCAATTTTTAATTTTCTTTTTTTTGTGGGCTTTTTTGGTCTGTGTTTTCTTTCACAACATGAAATGTTTTGCACAATTATACATGTATAAACCATATCAAACTTTTTAACATCTTAGGAATGGGGTAGGGGAGACGGAAGAGAGAGAATTTAGAACACAAATTTTTTTAAAATGAATACTAAAAATTATTTTACATGTAATTGGGGAAAAATAGAGTAGTATTCAAAAAATAAAATTATACTTATCTCAAGAAGCATAGATATATTCCCTTATTCAGGTAGGTATAATAGGGAGGGAAAAAAAGTAGGAATGAAGGAGGAATCCTCCCTAACTAGAATATAAAGCAGCAATCATCAAAACTACTATCTGTTAAAAATATTTAATATATCACTGGTATCGATTAGATAAACAAGAATCAGAAAGAACCCAACTCAACAACCCATTATCTCATAAATCAAAGAATATAAACTCCTCAGGAAAATACTCCCTATTTGTAAAGAACCTCTGGAGAAACTATAAAGTAACTCAGCCAAAATGGTTTTAGACCAATACTTTATACCACATATGCCATAATAAGCATCAAATGGATGTTCTACCTGAAGATAAAAGGTCATATCATTTTTAAAAATAAAGAGCAAAAGAAGACACTTATCAAAATTATGACACAGAGGAAAATTCTTAACCAAGCAAGGGATAGAAATGATCACAAAAGACAAAACAGGCAACTTGATTACATAAGTTTTAAAAGTTTTTGTACCAAATAAAAGCAATAAAGACGGAATAAGAGAAATTGCTTTGGAAATATATTTGCATCAACCTTTACTCATAGAAGTCAGACATCTAAAATATATCAGAACTGATATAAATATACAAGACCATGAGCCATTTCCCAGGAGATAAATGGTCAAAGGAATTTTACTGTTCTCAGAAGAATTACAAACTATGAATTACTTTATGAAATTGTTCCAAAGCAATAAAAAGTAGAAAAGTTCAAATTAAACCAATTCTGATGTTTCACTTCATATTATATATATATATATATATAATTCACATATATATTCACTTCCATATCATTCATATTTCATATTATTCCCTAACATACCAACCAAACTGTTCACTCATGACTTGTAAACATAACATAATTTGTGCCCAGAATGTTCTCTTTTTTCATCTCTGCTTCTTGAAGTCCCTAAATCCCTTCAACACTGAACTAATGCGTCACCTCAAAGACAAGACCTTTCCCAATCCCCAGAAGTTAGTGATTTTCCTCTCCCTAAATAAAATAAACGTCATATTTATTTCTGTGTGACTGTGTTGTTTTCCTCAGTAGAAAATGTCGTTCAAAGACAGATTATTTTGTTGTTTTTCTTATACTCCCCGTGCCTGGTATAATACCTGGTACATAATAGGGGCTTAATAAGTTCTTCTTGAACTGAACTAAAGCTGAACATATAAATGTTAAACTTTCAAAAGTAGGATGACCGCACAAGTACTACCGAGGTATGCCATTCTCACAACATCTTTTTCTCCTTTGAATCTTATTATTACCGTTTAGATCAGGGATGGAAAACCTGTGGCCCTGAGACCACATGTGGCCCTGTAGGTCCTCAAGTTCTGCCCTTTGACTGAATCCAAACTTTACAGAATAAACCCTCTTCTGTAAAGGGTTCTGTAAAAACTTGGACTCGGTCAAAAGGCTACACCCAAGGACCTAGAAGGTTACATGTGACCTCAGGACTACAGGTTCCTCACCCATTGTTTAGATCATTAAATGAACCTTGGTGAAAAGTTAACAATTATACGAAGCAAGATGCCTTCAGCATGTTGACTCTGAGACCAAGGTTGGTACCCATTCTTCGTTCCCTTTCCCAACATCATTTATAACATTTGTTTATCTAGTTTCTATAAGTAAGAGTAGAAGAAAAAAATTTAACAATTAATTATTTGAAAATTTCCAGGACATTTTTTCTGACCTAAAAGAAAAAAAGTGTACTTGCACTAATCCTGCCATATGTGTAATTAAACTTGGATCAAGTAGAATTCTCAGAGCATTCTGTTTAATTCAATTTTAAATGCTTTTTGTTATTGGAAGGTTATCTAAAAGAGTTCACTTTTTTTGCCTCAGTAAGAATATAATGAACATATTGAAATTTTTCTCAGATACCTGAGGAACTTACAGTGCCTTCAGGTCATCATTCTGAGCATCACTGATAAACAGTCTGAAGGTATAGATATGGGAGTTAGGAATGATTATGCCTTGAATTCAGAATGTATTCTAAAATATTTTGTAGCACGTTTTTTAAAAAGTAAATCTTGGGGGAGAAAAAAGAAATTAGCCATACATTCATAGAATCCCAGACATGGAAAGCATTTGGTATAGTAGGCATAAGTAGTCACATTGGAGTCAGAGGACCCAAGTTCAGATCTTGTCTCTGCTACCAAAGGGGTAATTCAGGGCAGTTGCGTAATCTCTCCAGATCTCAGTTTCTTCAATTATAAAGACAGTGGAGCGGATACATGGCCTCTGAAGTTCCTTCCTGCTTTGGATCTATGATGTGATTTAGAGGTTTGTTTACATCTATCCCAACAAATTAATAATTTATATTAATTGATTATTTTGTTGTATAGTTTTTCTTTCCACAAGTCTTTTATAGCAGAATAATCCTAGAGGATTATAAATATACTTCTGTTCCATCAGTCACACAGTCCAACTTCAATATTCTTCTTCTTAGAGACTAGAGATCAATATTAGAGATCAATTAGATCTCTAATCTAATTAGAGATCAATAAGAAAGGAGAAAAAGGTAGGATTGTATAATAATGAAGCATCACGATTGACCCTTGAGCACACAAGGATTATTTCAGACCTTTCTCCCCACCAAAAATGGAACATATCCAGGTCTATTGGAAGCATGACCCTCATCTAAACATACTAAGACTAAAGGCCAGTAAGCCATGATAACTGACCCTAGCCAGGGACAAAAAAGATCTCCAGTTTGTTAAAAAGTGAAAAGGGATACAATCACATGGGGTTTATAGAAAGTTTATGTTATAAATAGACACCATCCAACCACTAATGACCCAGAGAGTTTGGAAATCATTCAGTTTGAGAAAATTGTGTTTTGGTTTGGGAACACAGTAACCATCAATAGATCCATTTCTGTCCTATCCCAAGACTTCTTAGGCTATCTACTACCCACATTCAAAGAGGTTCAACACACCAGAGTTCTGGGTTCCCAATTCCACAGAGAGCAAAACGAAAGAGAAGTTAAAGCAAACGGAGCTTTCAACATTTAAAGAGTAAAGCAACAATTGTGTGTTACTTCACACTGGGAATGATGCAAGTCTCCTAGTGTTCTGTTCTACTTACATCCAGTCTCCATCTTCTTCCCATCTAGTTGGCACACAGATGCTAGGTTAATCTTCCTAAAACACTGTTCCCATTGTGTCACTGTCTTCTGAAGAATCCTTTAATGGTTCCTCCTCATTGTTTTTGGGATGACCTGGTATTCAAGATCCTCTACAATCTGCCTATAAGATAGTTTTTAACATTATCTCCTACTTATCCTCCCATCCAGAACCTCTATTCCAGACAGACTACACCTCCAACCAGACTTAAAATGTTTTATAATTTCCACTTCCTTGTTTTTCATTATATCATTCCTTTCACCTAAAAATTTCTCTCATTCATACTTTTTATCCTAATATTCACTATCTCTTATGCACGGCGGAAAGCATAGCAGAAAGCAACAACTCTTAAAAAATCTCAGTTTTAATAAACTGTAAGCTCAACATTTAGTCAGCAGTATGATTTGGCTGTCTAAAAAAAGGTATTAACATCTTGCACTGCATTAAGAGGGAAGTGCCTTCTAGGAACAAAGAGATGATGATTCCTCTGTAATCTGCCCTCATCATTCCTCATCTAGGATAGTGTGTTCAGCTCTAGACACTGCAGTTTAAGGACATTGATAAGGTGGAAAATGTCTAGTGAAGGGTAACCAGAATGGCAAAGGACCCCAAGCTCATGACACAAGCATCGACAAAAAACATGGGCGTGTTTCGACAAGAGGAAAGAAGTCTCAGGGTTTCACCTTTTGAAAGGCTATCGTGCAGATGAAGTAACTATTTGGTTTTGGTCCCAGCAGGTAGAACCAGGAGCATTGAGCAGAAATTGCCAAGAGGGATTTGATGCAGGAAAAAGCTTGCTCACCATGAGAGCTGTCCAAAGGAAGAATGGCACCCTTCCAAAGATGATGGATTCTCCCTTCCTTGGAGGTCTTCAAGCAGAAGTTGGACAATCATTTGTCAAGGAAGTTAAAGTGGAGAAATTCCTTGTATGTGGGTTGAGCTGGATGACCACCGAGGTCCCTTTCAACTCTCAAATTTTGTGATTGTACAAAGCAGTTCAAACTGAGTCATCCATGAAAGTTTTCCTGACTACATCCACCCAAAGGGATTTCTTTGCTTCTGAACTATTCATTTGACTATCCAACAATTTATCATATTGACACTGAGACATTAACCATGACTACTGACCAGACCAAGCATATACAAAAGAGGTCCATGATAAAGGCAACAGATTGTGAAAAGTGTTGAAGGATTTATTCTCAAGTTACAGAAAGGAGATGGACGGGGATGTCCAGTGATTTGAAAAATATATGGACCTTATTTTTTAAAAAGGTAACAGAAAATATTTACCCATCATGCCTCATTTTCCATCTCTTCAAAGATTTTGTGAACATAATGAGTATAAACTTCAAAGGTATCTTTGATAAAGGTAAGAAGGACAGACTTTTGCAAATGCTATTTGACAGTAGACTATTTGTCTACAACTACACAACTGACTGAAAGTTTTAAAGGTTACAAGATCCCATTATATTTTCTGTTTTCTGACCGATTTAAAAAAAGATTTGATTTGGTAATCCAAAATTCAGCCCTAAATGTTCTTCTCCAATAGTGTCTCCTATGCATCGAAAATCACACATAACTCCTTGTAAGATGTGTAAAGTACACTGATCCCTTCAATATTAGCAAAATGATGAAAGAGAGAAAAAAAGCATTTGTGTAAAGAGATTTAAACATCAAATAATACATACATACTGCCATTGTTACATATGAACAATTTGATACCCAAAAAGAAGACAAAGAATTTTGTTCAGTGAACAATTACATTTAAGAGCTAAATGTGTCATTAATGACTTGTGATATGGTGAGGATATTCATTGAATGGGGTTTCAAGAGCAATAGTTATGTGTGAGGAATATTTCTGCTAAACAGAGCTACCCTTGGGACTCGAGTTTGAATATAACCATGTGGTGGTAGGCTCTCTCTGGGAGACCTCCTATCATGAAAGCAGGTTGTGTCAACTCAGAGAAAGATTAGGATAGAGATGACACTCCTAGGTAAGATGTGCGAAGTCTCTGTAATGGAAATTGTTGCCAGACTCCACTGAAGTGACATTTGTTGCCAAATTACAGATAAGATAAAGATGCCTTTATTTGAAGGCCCTTGGATTTCTAATACAAGTGAGGCACAAAACAGGGAGACAAATTCTCAGTAGAGATGTGCCTAATTCTACTAAATTCAGGGCGCAAATTAAAGAAGGATTTCCTGGAGATGGTGAAGTATTTCACATTTTTTTTGCTGATGACATTATGCTAATGGCATCAAGTCCGAGAACACTGCATAACCTCCTAAATGACATTCAAAACCTTTTACACTAACTATTCACACCCAGCAAATGAAGAAATCCTAATGTTTAGAAAAGGCTAAGCAGTTAGATGAACTTTCCATAGAAATGGATCATAGACTAATATAATTGGGACAGATGTTGAGAATGGACAATAAGCTGGGCACAGAAGAGAACTGGAGGAAAAGAACAGGGTTGCTTTTCAGGACTTGATGCTTCTCCTGAAACTAAAACCCATCTTGACGTTAAAATACCTATTTTCTTCCAGGAATACTATGAGCCATGGTATACCAATGTCTAAAGGATTAAAAATATGAGTTACCCAAAGGGCATTGGAAAGTGTATAGTGGAAATAGGCAGGCTACAAATTATCACTAATGAAAAATCATATAAAAGTCATATAAAGGATCAAAGACACATACACATGAAAAGGAAGTAGGTCAGGCATATGATGATAAATAAATGATTGACATCCTGAGAGTTCTTCGGTATCTAGGAAATGTTCATCACTGTAGAATAATGTACTCAGCATGTTATATGAACTTCCTGTGAAGGATTTGTGGAAGGACAGTCACACAAGCTTATTAGACTTGAGCATCAATCTGTACTGATGGAAGCGGTAATCACATTGATGAAAGAATAGATTCATTCAGATATCAAAATAACTTTGAAAGGATATCAGTATTGCTCTCCTGAACTATTGTTTGATTTTTGCCTCATTATTAATTTTTTTTAATGTTTATGAACTGTCACTCTAGTTAGATTAAGCGAGGTCTCAGAAGATACATAGCTCTTTTTATCCTTCATGGTTTTCTTTGGAGGCAACTGTCAGAATAGCATCTCTAGAAGATCTCGTAAATGTTACTTCATCGTCCTATGCCTCTTTCTATATTTACCAAGAAGGATGACTGGCAATCAACAGAAGTCGAAAAGGATAAAAAGAATTTAAATAAGCAGGATTTTGTTCCAGTTATTTTTTGTAAGTAACAAAGAACAATAACAGAAGATTCTTGTATTCTCTACATCTTTCAATCAACATTTTTTAAAATGTAGTCTGCTATGTAATATCACTTGTGAAAGCCTGCCTTTTCCTTAATCATTTTATTCTCAATGAAAACCTATATACATGTATATTTGGATTCTCATAAAACCATATAGATGGAAAATAGACATATAGGTTGGTGATTACTGATGTTTCTCAGTTGTCTTTTTTTTTTTTTGTATTAATAAGGTCTGAGTTCTTTTCACACCTTTGGTATCTTCTCCTTCTGGTACCTTGTCAGTTAATCGCTCATTGAAAGGAGCAGAACCAGGAGGAACTTTGTACACAACAACAGCCACAGTGTGTGAGGAATTTTTCGGTAGACTTAGCCCTTCATAGCAAAGCAAGGACCTAAAAAATTTCCCAACGGCTTTTGAGACAAAATGCCTCCCACATCCAGAGAAAGTACTATGGAATTGGATCACAGGATGAAGTAGACCATTAACTTTCGTATTATGTTTGTTTTGTTTTATGGTTTCTCCCATGCATTTTAATTCTTCTATTTAACATGACTGAGGTGAAAATGTATTTAATAGGAACATACGTGTAGAACCTATATAAGATGGCACACCATCTTGGGGATGGAGTGCAGAGAGAAGGGGAAAACATCTAAGGTATATGGAAGTGACTGTAGAACACTGAAAACAAATAAAATAATTTTTAAAAATTGATCACTCAATATCTTCACAATTGTATGACCTCGAGCATCAATCTCCTATAGGGACATTTGGCTTAATCCAACTCCTTTTCCCATCTTTGTCCTCTGTAGGGCCATTTCTGCATCTTCTATAAGCACATTCAGAACCTGGAAGTTAAATTCTGACCTGATTGTCCTTGGAAGTGAAAATGTTTGTTTCAAAAAAATCTTTGTATATTTTTTCATTTTCTCTTCTGCTTGTTGCCCTTCCATTTTCAGTCTCAAATACCTCCAGGATGATTTTGCTTAGTTGTGTCTTACAAAACTTTCTTCAAGTTACCTGGTTTTATTCTTTCCTGCTGCTCTCCATTTGAAGAGTTAATACTGCTCATATTCTTGCATAGTTCATTTTTTTAAGATTTTACAAACATTTATATTCTTAACTGATGCTGCCTTTGCCTTCCATGTTTCTCTAATCAGTAAGTCAAGTATTGCTAAAGTTTTGTTTTAGGATCTTTAAGTTTTCACTAGCTGGCAACTGATTTATAGGAGTTTACATTTACAAGAGTTATACTTCTAGATACTTCTAGATATCATCATTATAACCATTGCGTATATCTTTTGCTCATTGACATCCTATTTTCCAGAATAAATTTTTTTTTCAATTTGGTCAGAATTAATTGTTTTAATTGTATGCCATGGCTTTTCCCTTATTTTTATC
Organism: Bettongia penicillata ogilbyi; assembly: GCA_023548195.1. NCBI lineage: Eukaryota > Metazoa > Chordata > Mammalia > Diprotodontia > Potoroidae > Bettongia > Bettongia penicillata. The sequence goes on along the minus strand of JAJHZJ010000470.1, from coordinate 34,053,534 downwards.
TTCTTTGAGCTTTGCTTTATTTTTGATATTTGCTCTAAATTGGTGTCCTGAATATGTACAAATAGATGATGTAGGAATGACTCCCATATCAATAACAAGTCATTCTTTGTCCCCAAAAATAGAATTAATTTCATTTTTTTGTGTTTTTATTTGGCCCTTCCTATGCTGAGTGCCTTCCAATTCTTTTAAAGAAAGCATTCGTGATCAATATGAATGAGGCTTCTGAATAATCTTTTGCCTCTATCAGTCTTTATTCACAATTAATATCTTCCAGTATATTTTCACCATCCTCGTATATGCCTGTCTTTGCACAGAAGTCTTTGAGGATCAAAGCATATGCTGATTTAATTTTTAGGATTTTCACAGAATTTCTCTACTTCTGGGGGAGGAGCCAAGATGGCGGAGTAGAAAGACTCACATATGTGAGCTCCAAACCCACAGCCCATAAATTACCTATGGAAAGAATTCCCAATGGTTCTGGAGCAGTGGAAGCCATGGAACAGAAGAGTGGAGGAGATTTCTGTTCCAGAGAGCCCTGAAAAACTGACCCCAAAGGTCCGTTGCACACTGGACAATGGAGCCCACCCCTGCCCTGCCCACGCGGCCACAGAGGAGCAGATCCGAGCAGGCCTCAGGGACAGAATCTCCAGCAGCTGTGAGGGTTCCTCCACCCACAGGCGCTACAGGTCAGTGAGAGAGCCTTCTGGACTGGCCGAGAGGGGAGGAGGGTGTCTCCGTAGCTCAGACTCCCTCGGGAGGCAGCAGCAGAGGCAGCAGAGGACAGGGGCTCTCAGGACAGGCAGGAGCTGGGGTCCATTGTTAAAGATCTCCTCATAAACCCCCTGAAGGAACTGAGTCTGGGAGGCAGGCCTGCCCCTACCTGAGAACCTGAATTTAATCTTACCTTGAATAGCAGCCCTGCCCACCACTGAGAGCCCTGAGGCTGGGGAGCAGCATTTGAATCTCAGACCCCAAGCACTAGCTGGGCGGATCTAGGCAGGGGTAGAGAGGAATCTCAGAAGTCAAGTAACTGGCTGGGAAAATGCCCAGAAAAGGGAAAAAAAATAAGACCATAGAAAGCTACTTCCTTGGAGAACAGATGTTTCCTCCTTTCCTTTCTGATGAGGAAGAACAATGTTTACCATCAGGGAAAGACATAGAAGTCAAGGCATCTGTATCCCAAACACCCGAAATAGATATCCAATGGGCTCAGGCCATGGAAGAGCTCAAAAAGGATTTTGAAAATCAAGTTAGACAGGTGGAGGAAAAACTGAGAAGAGAAATGAGAGAGATGCAAGAAAAGCATGAAAAATGGGTCAATACCTTGTTAAAGGAAACCCACAAAAATGCTGAAGAAAATAAAACCTTGAAAAATAGGCTAACTCAATTGGCAAAAGAGGTTCAAAAAGACAATGAGGAGAAGAATGCTTTCAAAAGCAGAATTAGCCAAATGGAAAAAGAGGTTCAAAAGCTCACTGAAGAAAATAGTTCTTTCAAAATTAGAATGGAACAGAAGGAGGCTAATGACTTTCTGAGACACCAAGAAATCACAAGACAAAACCAAAAGAATGAAAAAAATGGAACATAATGTGAAATATCTCATGGGAAAAACAACTGACCTGGAAAATAGATCCAGGAGAGACAATTTAAAAATTATGGGACTATCTGAAAGCCATGATCAAAAAAAGAGCCTAGACATCATCTTTCATGAAATTATCAAGGAAAACTGCCCTGATATTCTAGAACCAGAGGGCAAAATAAGTACTCAAGGAATCCATCGATCACCACCTGAAAGAGATCCAAAAAGAGAAACTCCTAGGAACATTGTGGCCAAATTCCAGAATTCTCAGGTCAAGGAGAAAATATTGCAAGCAGCTAGAAAGAAAAAATTCCAGTATTGTGGAAATACAATCAGGATAACACAAGATGTAGCAGCTTCTACATTAAGGGATCAAAGGGTGTGGAATAGGATATTCTAGAAGTCAAAGGAACTAGGACTCAAACCAAGAATCACCTACCCAGCAAAACTGAGTATAATACTTCAGGGGAAAAATGGTCTCTCAATGAAATAGAGGACTTTCAAGCATTCTTAATGAAAAGACCAGAGCTGAAAAGAAAATTTGACTTTCAAACACAAGAATGAGAAGAAGCATGAAAAAGTAAACAGTAAAGAGAAGTCATAAGGGACTTACCAAAGGTGAACTGTTTACATTCCTACATGGAAAGACAGTATTTGTAACTCTTAAAACTTTTCAGTATCTGGGTAGTTGGTAGGACCACACACACACATACACACACGCGCGCGCGCATGCACACACATGTACATACGTACACATGCACACACACATACACACATGCATGCACATACAGAGACAGAGCACAGAGTGAATTGAATAGGATGGGACCATATCTTAAAAGAAATTAAGGTAAACGGTGAGAGAAAAAGGTAGTGGGAGGAGAGACGGTGAAATGAAATGGGGTAAATTACCTCTCATTCAAGCAGGAGACTTTTTAGTGGAGGGAAAGAGAGGAGAGCTGAGAAAAAAACATGAAGTTTACCCACATCACATTCGACTAAAGGAAGGAATAAAATGCACACTCTTTTTGGTATGAAAACCTATCTTACAATACAGGAAAGTGGGGGAGAAGGAGATAAGCAGGGTGGGGGGGGATGATGGAAGGGAGGGCAATGGGAGGAGGGAGCAATTTGAAGTCAACACTCTGGGAGGGACAGGATCAAAAGACAGAATAGAAACAATGGGGGGCAGGATAGGATGGAGGGAAATACAGTTAGTCTTACACAACACGACTACTATGGAAGTCATTTGCAAAACTACACAGATATGGCCTATATTGAATTGCCTGCCTTCCCAAAGGGAATGAGTGGGGAGGGAGGGATGGGGAGAAGTTGGAACTCAAAGTTTTAGGAACAACTGTTGAGTATTATTGTTGCTACTAGGAAATAAGAAATACAGTTAATGGGGAATAGAAAGTCATCTGGCCCTACAGGACAAAAGAGAAGATGGGGACAAGAGAAGGGAGGGATGATAGAAGAGAGGGCATATTGGTGATAGGGAAAATTAGAATGCTTGGCGTATTGGGGTGGGGGAGGGGATAATTGGGGAGAAAATTTGGAACCCAAAATTTTGTGAAAATGAATGTAAAAAGTCAAATAAATAAATTTATATTTAAAAAAAAGTTGTTGATCACATAACAAGAAAAAGAGAAAATAGACAAGAAAACCTAAGTAATGTACTCATACCTCACAGTTATTAAACAAGAGGCAAAGTTCTTAGAACATGGACTATATCCTTAATGGCAGTTTTTCTATAAAAATTATTTTTATATATGAATTTAAATCTGAGTGTTTTTCTAATGATATGATCATCTCTAATTAAACCTACCCAAATCATTGTGCCCTCTGGAAATTCTCAACCAATTTAATAATAAACATAGATTCATGTTTTAATCTTGTCATTTGTATTGACCTAAGATGGAGATATAGCAGTATTTACCTCAGATGTCCATGTATGTGGGACACTTTTAGGACAAAAATTACACAGACTGAGAAGGCATGAAAAGGTTGCAATCTTCTTTGATAAAGATTAGGTCCATGCCAGCGAAATTATAGAGCCACCAAAGTACCTCTTAAGTATTTACTTTTGATTTAGCTCCATGGTCCAGTGTTTCTCTAACTTAATTATTTTGATGCATGAATTTAAAATCTGAATTCAAAAGGCAATCACACAAACATCTCTAATTCAACCTACCAAAAATATTGCACCCTGAGGAAATTCTGAACAGAAGTACAAAAGTTTATTTTTTTTAATTTTATCATTTGCATTTACCTGAGGTAGTAGCAAGAATAAGATTTTACTTGATTTATTCAGAAGTTGGATGCCACCTTCGTATTATTGTCAATATCATCCTCATCCTGAGCATCAAGAACTTCCTACGGTTTCTTCTACCCTCTTCACTAAAATATCTTCTATTTCCTATCCTCAAAAGGTCCTTTTCTTGAAGGCCTGATCACTCCTCTATATTTGCATCATCTGGGAATCAGAAATACTTCAAGCAGATTTTCTTCCCTACCTCCAAAACCAACTGTATTACCTACTATTTTAAGGATAACTCAGAGAAATGATCCCATGAAATGACTTATTTTCTTCCTAATCAAGCAAGAAAGCATTTTTAAGTGCCTATGAATGCTGAGCTCTAGGAATACGTATACAAAATCCAGACAAGTCTTTGCCCTCAAAGAGCTTATGGAATGTGATATGTTTGTCAATAAGTAAATTCAAGAAAAATACAAAATAAAGACAAGCTCTGGAGGAAGGGCAATAAGAAGTCAAATGAGCAGAAAGTGACTCTAAGAATATGGTAAACTGAATTGAGACCCTCGGAAGGAGCAAGAGGTTATAAGTCAAGCAACTGAGAAAAGAGAACATTCTGAGCTTAGGGAAAACATAGCTAAAGGAAGAATAACAGACAATATTGGAGGCGTTTTAATAAGAAACATCAAATAGGTCTGTTTGGTTGGATCGTAGAGTGTGTCTTGATAAATAAAGTAACTAGAAGGGTAAGTAGGTTGCAATTAGATTGCAAAGGTTTTTAAGCCAGTGGATGAATTTTCTATTTGATCTTGCTGACAACATAGAGTCACTGACCAGGGGAGTGACATGGTCGAAGGAAAATCATTTTGGCATCAATGTGGAGGATGAAATAGAAAGGGAAGAGACGAGAGGCGGGGAGATGAATCGGAAGCAAAGATTACAATACAGACAAAGCATCCCCAGGACACGCAATTTTACTGATTTTTCCAGCAATAACAATAGATTTGCCTTGATCCAGCTGACTCTGAGGTCATGAAAGCAAAGTTGTCTCCCTATCATCTAAAAAAATTCAATCATTAGTTCTTAGATAACTATTCTTAATTAATGGTTAAGACATTGCTAAAAATAATCAAGTGAATTTCTTCAATAAGACATAATCTCTCTCGAACTAGGTATTTACATATTCTGTAGCAGGATGTCTTCAAATAAATCCATAAATTAATATGCTGAAGTCAAACGTCTTTTGTTGCACTGTTTGTTTTCTTTTATCCCAAGTGCTTAAGGAGCAAGCATCTGGTTTGCAGTAAGGCTTTTTATTCAGTTTTCTGGCATTTAACTGAAGAACAGCAAGTTTGAAAAATCATTCGTTTCACACCAAAACATGGTTTTGCTTCCAACAACCCCTTAGCTGTGACCACAGTTTTCCCTTTGAAAAGTAACAGCCGAAGGCATCAAGTAGTCCACAAAACTTCATAGTCACACATTCCCAGAATGGATGCACGTTAAATTACAAAGGAAGACTGAGTACTCAAAATTGTCAAGTTTCATTCATCTATTCAAAAATATCATGTAATGGAAAAGCAACAGTCAGTTTAAAACAGTTTAATATTACTGTTGTGAAGATACCATGATTTATTAGAACAGCGTGTAAGGACACTGGAAATCATATCGCCTCCAGCACTGATTAT